>OX457088.1:2629461-3336609 GCA_949752835.1 Empis stercorea | reverse complement strand
TTCTATTCATTTTTTTCATTTATTATTCCTTATTTCACACTTAAAATTGAAATCACTTAAAATTAAATCTTCACTTTCAAATTTTATTATAATTCTAACCGTCACAGTGGTCACTTTGGTTATGCAACTTATATTTAGGGATTATGATTTTATATATAAACCTTTACCCCCACTCTTTAAAAATCTATTAAAAAAAAAAATATTCTATTTAATTTAATAAATTTCTGAAATAGTAAAAAAAACAAAAACGTTGAATAAAGTATTTTTTTTGTTGTTGTTTATATTTTACGGTGGTCAAAAATGTATAATATATAATAGATTTGATCGGCGCTGTTGTTTTCCATCCCATCCTCCTATATATAATATTAGAACCCTTTTTTTCTAGCTAACATACATACATATATATATGTACATAAAAATTGTTTTTGTTTTACCAAATTATTAGAATTAAAATATTCTATGAGAATGCAAGGCAACAAGATAAAAGGTAATTGCGTGTCTATGGAATTATCAAGTGATTTTTTCTAACATATAAAAATCTTCAAAATATTATTATGTTAAAGGCTACAAAAATATTGTAAAATATTTCCCTCTTTTATTATTGTAGAATGTCGTCGTATTGGAATAGAATTACTTTTGGTAAAGGTCAAATACAAGCAGGTTTCATCTTTCTATATATACATATAGTGGTTCCATTTCGTTGCACCTTGTTGCCCTTTTCTTCATTAGCTTCGCAATAAATATTTTGACGTTATATTTTTCATTTATCCCTTGATATAATATATTTTGTCCGTTACAGCTTTATGGATGACGACCATATTCTTAAGAAGTGTGCTTAAAAAATTAATATATTATTCTTATTAGTTTCCGAAGCAATTAATAATATTATATAAGAAAATAAGACTGAAGGAAAAATATTTTAGTATTGCTACTTGCGTAGGTGAATAGAATTTCCATTAGAACATTATAAAATCTTAACCCAAACATCTTAATAATATTATTAACACAATATTGTGAAAAATTTACTGTAATGGAATTAAACAAATATAATTTTAACAGAAATTTTTTAAAAATAAAATATTTTATATATTTATTGTTACATAAATACAATTTTTCTGCCTTTTAAATTTCAAATTTTACAGTTTTTTAGTAAACATATTTTATGAATTTAGATTTTAATTGTTCTATTTTTTTACTATTTTACAGGAAAACAAACATATTATACTTATATTATGAAATGCACATAAACAAAAGTGTTAAGCGACGAACCTAAAAAAAATTATATTGCATTTTATTGACATTTAAATACAATGGAATAATTAAAATAATTAAATGGAGTAAATAAATTGTACATACATTTTTTGAAATGTAATGAAACATTAAATAATTAATATTTAAAAATCATCAAATGGAATAAATAAATTGGAAATGTTGCATCAGAAATTTGTAATTCCAACTTTCTTGTAAAAAAAAAAACATTATATAGACTTACATAATTTCTTACATATTTTTATAACTGCACTGAATTAGAAAAAAAGTATCAAATGTTATTGAGTAGAACCGGAAAAATGATGTAAATTCAAATTTTTTTTTGTGAACGCATAAGACCACCTGAACTGATGAGAACCAGAAAGATTAATCAATTTAATTTTTTATGGTTACTTATAGAAATATACAACAGAAGCACGTCATTTTATACAAAGGGTATTTTTTTTTTGAATGAAAATCACTTTCTCATCATAACATATGAACACAAAACATTAACAAACAAAAATAGAACATTATAATTTATTGAATTTATGTTTAAATTTGAATTTATTTTTAATTTTGATATTTTATTAATATTTTTTGTTTATTTTATGTACATTTTACCATCAATTATTGGAAAGCATATTTTTAATGATGAATTTTTGAAATACAATCAGTAGGGGGTGTCTGATTTTGACTTTGTAGAAATTGAAAATTAAGTATCAAAATTATTTTAATATATGAATTCGGAAAAAAAAAGTTAAATATTGAGAAATAAAAGCACAAATCATCAATGAAGAAATTATGTAATATACATGTACAAAAAAATGTTAAGAATTTTTATTTATGTTTTTTTTTTTTTTTTTTTTGGTTCGAAAATTTCAAACATTAAATAAAAATGCAAAGTCATATTTGAAGCGCCGAGTTAGTCTTGTGTAAAGATAGATTTTAACTTTTGGAAATAATGTAGAATAGAAGTATGGAACTATGCAAGTAATAAGTAAACATTAATGTTATTTGGTTAGATAAGGAACAACATAAAAAATTTGCTTATATTCGACCAGTAATATTAGAAATGATAAAAAAAATCCTTAAAATATTTATCAGAATATTAGAAAATTTAAAACTATAAAGTAAATTAGTAAATTAGGATAATTACTAATTTGTATTATGTATTATTAAAAATACTTTCTATACTTTAGCAAAACAAAACATTTTAAAATGTAATTAAGTAAAGATATATTTTGTTAACACCTGTTAAGCATTATATTTAAAATATTACATTTATAATTTTACCAACAGATAAATTATAATTACATTATAATTTTATTTTTAAAGCTTTCTTTCTTATAAGGTACTTTTCTCAATCTATTTTGTACAGTAAAATGAAAATATGGTTTTATATATCCAAACAATAATAAAGAAAAAACTTTAAAAGTTGACCTCAAACAAGAAAATACCGATTAAGTTTATATTTCATTTTTTTTTATGATCAAGATTTCAAAATAACACGAAATTCAACCAAAAATAAATAATGAAACTATATGTAAAAAGAATTTGTGACCAGAAGTCATATTTATTCTGGCCCAGTGATCTACAATTCATATTCTATAAAGTATGTAAACTTCTTTTATGCGTTTGGATTATATTTTTGTTGTTTATAAAGGAGAAGGGGAAATTAATATTACCAGAAAGATTTTATATATGAATAAATTGAGTGTGTTTGTTTGTTTTTATATTTTTGGTAATTTTATTACAACTTTAATCTATGACCCATAGATTTATTTCATATTTAAGAATATTCACATGAAAAACCAGCACAAAAATTAAATATATTTTTCTTTTGTTAGTTTTACATTTTAGTATAGTAAACAAAAAGAAAGTATATATAACTGACTACATAAATTATATTAATGATTATTTGCAAAAGTATCTTCAAACATTAAAAGACATCATTTTTGTTTTGAATTAAAAATTTATAAATTTTATTAATTATTACCAAAAAAAAAAGAAAATTGAAATTAAGAAAATATGTGAAAAATAATTGATTATGGGAAAATGTTTTGTCCTCATCTAATAATAATAATATTCACAGTGTTGATTTTACAATTAATACAATGTAATTTACCATATCGGTTTCGATATCATGATCATCGATCTAATTTAAATAAAAATTCAAGATATTTTTATCCGAAAAATGTTAATACACGCAGAATAATGCATAAAACTAATTCGGATTCACCATTATGGATACTAAAAGGAAATAATGTTAAAAATAATAATAATAATAATAAGAAATATTTAAATAGTGGAGTTTTTATACCAAAATTACCAAATCATTATTTAAATAATATAAAAGATTATAAAAATTATGGTAATCGTAATCATAGAAGTGCTAAAACAAATGATAAATTTAATAAAAGTTTACCAAAATTTCAACAAGCTGATATTAATGTCAGAACAAAACAATTTCATATTTATCGTGGTCCAAAAGCTAAATTAATCTTTAATACATTAATGAACGATAAAAAATATAATATGCAAGAACCTGTACCAGGTCAAATAATGTATCCACCAAGTACACCATTTTTTCGTTCTAATCCAACATTTCAAACTAGAAATAAATCTGATATAAATGATTATATTTATACTGATGAATTGATACCATTTTATTCACATGAAGCTATTTTAGATCCTGACAATATTCAACGAATGACACAATCTATTAATAATAATGAATCAAAAAATACATTAAATGAAGAAACACTTACCACACCATCAATTATTTATGGATTTCCATATACAATGATTAAAAATCCAAAATTATTGTCATCAGAAACATTAACTGGTAATTCAAATTATAAAAGATATTCTGCATATAAAACGAAAGAAGATATACAAATTGTAACACCAACAATGCCAGTTTATCGAACAACAAATTCTTTGAAGACACAAATTGCTGCACCATCAGAATATCATGAGAATTATAATAATCATAAAATGGGCATTGAAACAACACCATTTACAATTAATCTTAATTCAAATGAAATTGAATTAAATAAACCAATTGACCAGGAAGCAGATGATACATCACCATTTCGTATCGTTTATGTAACTCCTGATCCGAAACTAAAAACAATTACTGATGACAAGACATATTCTACAAAATTAAAGACAGAATATACAGGACATCATGGTGGATTTATTGCTTCGTTTCCAGTTTATACATTAAATAGTTTATACAAGGATAAAAAGCGATTAAATTCTAAGCATAAAAATCTAAATTATTTTACAAATAATAATATAATTGTGGAAGATTTGATTGCAGCAGAATCGACGAAATATTCACAAAATTGTACTGCAGTATCGAAATGTGATGATAAGGAAGAGAAAGAAAATTGTGCATCAGGAAAATATAATAGAAATTTAATACCATCAAAAAGAAGTTTAAGAATTGATCAGTATCCTTTAATTAATACTTCTTTTAATTCGAATATATTTCAATCTGGTGAAAAGTAATATAATTTTTTTTAAGTTTATTGAATCTTGTATAATTTAATATTATCTTTTAGTGGGAAAATAAAGAAAAAATCATCAAAATATAATCAAGTTGGAGGTATCTTACATTCTAGCAAATCGATACCAAAAATTAATAAAGCTTCTGCTGTTCTGGGGACTGGCATCTTGGTACAATGATAATTTTTAATAAATTTCTCTATTTCATATTTGTATTTGAAAAAATATTTTCACTTTAATTAAATATATAAATTGGTACAAATTTTATAAATGTATTTCAATACTTTTAATTACGAAAAACTTGGCTTGTTTGCTGTGTTGATTCTATTTTGCTCCTTTATATACAATTTCTACCTAATAAATACGGTATAAAAATAACTTCTAAAAATCATATCCTTACGCATTTACTTAATTAAAAAGCATATTTTTTTAAGCAAGAAATTATGTAATTGTAGCTGAGAATGCATATAAAAGGCTATCAACATTTCATATATAATAGCTCCAAAGTAATATTAAACAAAATTGAAATCCTTTTATAATCAAACAAACAGAATCCCTTTTATAATCAATAAAATAAATACATGATAATCTACTAAATGATTAATTATGAGTCATAAAATTTGTTGAGCTTGTTTCATGGCGAGTCGTGCTTGTCGGATATTTAAATAGATGAAAATATATATAAGTATGTATAATAATAATGTAAGGTGGCTATGGCGTTATTACTCAATGTCCAATATAAACAAAAATTGATAATAACTTTTTTATTTATATAATTTATATATTTTTTTTTATACCATGATTAAAATCTATTTTTAGAACTATATAAAAGGCTACAGTAGAGATTATTAATTAGGATGTCTCCTGCAGTTCAAATATTTCTTCACACAAAGAATTTTCAGTTTGTTTTCTGTGGTTGCATCGTTGCATGTTTTTTTGAGAAAGTAATTGATATGTTGGATAAATTTTCGAAATATTCGAAAAAAAAAATATTAAGGTATATTCTTTTGGGAAAATTCTATAAAAAAAGGCGGCATATTTTTCAAATTTTTCAATTTTACAAATAAACTTTTTTGTTAATTTTAAGTAATATTAATTGCAATACATTAAATTTGTATAATTTTTTAATTTACAGAAACATATATTTTCTTAGTACCTAATGAAAGTCCGTTTAGAATTTCTATAGAAAATTGAAAAGAATTAATATAAAAATTCTATTTAATGAAAATTAACATATTTTATGAAAAACAAAAATTTTGATATAAATAAATTTTGAAAAGCGAATAATAAAACGTTTGAAAAAAAATTTGAATTTTAAATTTTATAAGAAAGTAAATAGAAGCAATTTATAAAATATTGTAAATAAATTTCTTAAATTTCCATATTTAATTGTCAGATTTTGTTAATAATTAAAGGCGAAATAAAAAATTTACGAATTATTAAAATATTTATAAATATATTATATAACTTTATATGTATAAACTTAATCAAATTTATGGTGTTGGTTAAAAAATTGTATTTGATATTGTTGAGAAATAAAATCATCAGAAATTTCTTGTTGTAATTAAATTAATTATTAGTTTTTTAGTGAATTTAATATTTGGAGTTGAAAATGGAGTTGAATAAGAAAAGGCGGAATATTTTTCAAAAATTTTCAATTTTACAATAACCTTTGGTAATTTTCAATAATATTAATTGCAATACATTAATTTAAAGGTGTTGGCCAAATTTGCCCAACTTATATAGCAAAAAAGCTTAGAATAAATTTTGCTTTTATTTTCACCTGGACTCATTTTTCCATGTTGCTTAAAAATATAGAAATCTTTGCCCGATATTTATGTTATATATATGAAATTAAAGATCTAGAAATCTTTATTTTCAAAATCTGTATTTTGCAATTTCATATTTTCCAAAAAAACACATAAATTATCACAAAAATCAAAATATTTAAGTTTCATTTAAATTTCATGTCTCATCTAAAATCAAATCGAATTTTGAAGCGGTAATTATCAAACAAAAATATTATAAAGAATTATTTATAAATAAATAATAAACAAAAAAAAACATATTATTAATTTACACATTCGTATAATAAATCTATTTTTCTTAAAGTATAGGAAGACTCTTAAAAAGTTATTAAAATCACGCAATCGATCGTCTTCTAAATTACAATAATTATTAACAGATTCCTTTCAAACGGATACCAAAAATTCTTTTGTAGGTATATTATGAAAAAGAATTATCTGAAAATGATTTGTTTTCGTTTTTTTTTAAGGTGATTCTTCCAATCACAATAACAACATTCGGTGTTGGTCACATTCATCACGAAAGAATCACACCCTTACAATTTATATATATAAAGAATTTGTATAAGATGACACCAAACATGTAACAGAGAACAGTAACAGAAAAAAATAAATAATATTTTAAGCTAATAAAAATTATGTAAGTGCAAGTGATTCTGTATAAGCATACAGCAAAAACAAGAGATTGTAATTTATTTATGGTTTATGACAAGAAGATGCATGAAGTCATTATAGTAAAGTATACAAATTCAACTATAATTTTAATGTCTAGGTCCAAAAATATGAAATATTTTCGCACTTAACAGTGGCAACAATTATTTAACTATTACTGGAATTGCATAAAATAAAATGAAGTAATTTAATATCATTATCCTAATTTTTACTTTATTTCTCAAAGACTTATTTCGTTGTTCGTATTTACTCCTTAATATATTAAATAATCGTGCAGCCAGAAGAATATGTGAAATTCGAAAGTGAGTTTCGGACAATGACCTAAAAGTATCTAAAGAATTTTTGATAATATTTATGTGTATATTATATTTATACATTTATCAAAAGAAATTTTAAAGAACCATGTGCTTTGCTCATAGAATGAATACCTTCTTTAGTTTTTTTTTACTTATTTGCTATTAAACACTTTTTAGTTTCATTCATCATAAAGACAAATTATTTATTGTGTCTATTTGTGGATGGCCTAAGGGCACTTTAAAACTCTACATGCTTGATATTGAGAAAAGAAATAAGTATTATTCTGGGTCTAAAATTGTTTAACTGACGACTTCTTCCTTAGATCACCCGTGATCCAAAAAGAGTTTATAATCTCGTGTTCGAAGAATAAATTGATATTTTTGTTTTTTTTCTTGGTTAATCTTTATTTGATTTTAATTGTATTGCGTAACATTATATCGAAACTATGATATATAGGGATGAATATTTTAGGGTCAGAAATAATTTCAATAATTTCTTATTTTTGGATATAGTAAAAAAAAAAGTGGACCTGATACACAATCTCTATTTTATCTTTTATTTATTGTGGGAATTTTGTATAATATGAAATGATTAATTGATTATTGATATAGAACAATATTTTCATTTTCAATAAAAATTTGATAGACTGTTGATTTGAAATTTTAGACCACCTGGAACTATGAAATCCATATATGTTGTAATAGTTTAAAATTTAATTAAAAGTAGAAAACTATACAAAGTATAATATTTTACAAAAAAATTTTATTCAATAATAAAATTAATTATATTTTTAAATATTTATGTGTTTTTGAAATTATAATTCCGCAAAATAATCAATGGTATATTACAGAAAAGTTAATAATAAATTATGAATATTCAAAGTTTAATAATGTGATAATTTGTAATTATAATTAAAATTTAAAATAAAAATGCTCTATGTACTCATATATTGATCTACATACCTGTTTAATGGAACAAATCACTGATTTTTATTATACAAATATATTTTTTTTATGTAATATTTAAATCCGGAAAACTAGAATTATGTTTGCAAATTTCTGCAAACATATAAAAAAAAGGAATACAAGAAATATTTTTTGTTTTTTATATTCAATTTCCCTTCATTAAAAAATTTAATTTTTATTTTTATTATTATTATTTTTAGTCTGATACTATATTCATAATTATACTTATAAATTTGCACGCTACTCCAAAAACCAAGATATAATGCCATTTCATTATACTCGTATATACTTAAAAAAATATGCTTTCAAAGTTTTATGTATATATTTTTCGGAAATTGCATTTGCAAACAAAAGTATAGTAAAAAATTTTTTTGAGTGCGAGTGGTGGCGGATAAGGAAGAGCTTTTAAACATGATAAGTTTATATAAAAGCCGAATGCATTACAAATTATTAATCTATTTCTATTTAATTTATATTAAAAGGTGCAGTCAAGTTATATCATTGTAGGCCCCTCAAGTATATATAAAATAATTTTCAATTTTTTCCAAAAATTTAGTGTGTAAATTAAGATGAAAGTCCGAGTCGTTGTGAGTTTAAAAAAAAAAACTAAAATAATAATAATAATCTAAATTTAACTAAAAAATCAAAATTATCAATTTTTTATCAATAATATAATATCAATTCGGTTAATTTATTTAAAGGTTATGATGTTAATGTTTACAATTTGTATATTTTATCTTGCACAACCTTGTTATGCTGGCGGGTGAGTTAAAATTATAAATTATAGATTATTCTATATAAATTATAAAACAATAATTAAAATAATTCTTAAAATGATAAATGTGATTTTAATTGTTTTCAAATATCATTATTTCAAAAAGACATCATAGAAAGATTATTATTCATATACCAGTTTATAAAAAGGAAAATAAACATCATCATACACATACAATAAAAAAAATTAAACATATTCATCATGAGGCTAAACCAATTATAATTAAGGAAGAAAAAATTATTGAAAAAAAAGTACCAGTTATTGTAAAAGAAGAAAAAATCATTGAGAAAAAAGTACCAGTTTATATAAAAGTTAAGGAAGAAATTGAACATGAACATATTCATCATAATTATCATCATGAACATCATGAAGAAATTGAACATGAACATGAACATCATCCAGTTGAACATCATTCAGATGAACATCATCATCATGATCTTCATCATTTTGAATAATAAATAATAAGTTGGAAACTATACATATAAGTGTTTTGGAAATATAAATTGTAAATTTTTGTGATACATTTTTTTTATGTAATTTTAGAATTTTTTGGTGATATTTTTTTTCTATTTAATCGAAAGATCAGTTAGAAATCTTTTACTATTTTATATAAATGAAATTTTCCCAAAATTCATTCAAATTTACTTTCCCCATTAAATTTTCCCCATGACAAAATTGTGACACGAAATTTTAGGAAAAAATAAATAAATAAAACGAAAGTTTTGCTGAAGACGTGCTAATTTTCTAATTATGTAGGCCTACGAATAATAATGAAATTTTCTCAAAAAAAAAAAAAGATATCGAATTCGATATCATTTTTTAATTGTACTTAAGACTTTAATATTAATTTATTTTAAAACTATTTTTTTTTAATTTTTTTAGTGTCAAATTACATTTACGTTTATCCCAGATTAAGAAATCAACTCACAAATAATAAGGATTGATGCATGATGATTGATTGAGACAAATATTTGCTTATGTCCTTTTAAAATTTAACTGAAAAATTGTATTATACACGAATAGATGTCTCTGTGAAAATTTAGTACAATATTTTCTGTACATTATAAATTAATTAAATACAAAATTAAATTCAAAATTAATTAAATAATATTTGTAATTTCTTAAACTATTAACAAAAAAAAAAGATAAAACTATATTTAAACTATATAAATATTTATAAATTAAAATTTCATTCTATTTTGATAACGATTTCTATTTGATTTAAGTTTCTTCTTTGACCATTTATTCTTTTTTATATTACGAATCTTATTATTAAATTCCAATGCTGCTGTTGGTGATGGTATCATTTCTGAATTCATTAAATCTGAACTCATTAATCCATAATTCGGTGATCCCAATTTTCCATAATAACTTTGATATTCCGATGTAATAGATTCCCTACCATTTGGTAAATTATCATCCCATTCACTAGATGCTAACATAGTTTGTGGTTGCCAATTATTTCCTTTCGTCTTCATATATGATAATTGTGATGTTCCAGATGGAATCCATTTTGGATTATTATAACTGGATACGGTATATGAATCATTAATTTCATCAAAACCATTAATATCTGAATTTGTTTCTGACTCTATTGAATCATCTTCGGTTAATTTATCTTCATCATATTGTTGCTGGCCATGTTGGAAAAGAAAATCTTCTTTATAGCTTGCAGGAATTGTTGGTCGTTTTATTTTTTTATATTTTGAAAATTGATGATTTATTATTGGTTTCGAAAATTTTCCAGAACTAGGAAAATAATTATTAGTCCAATCTGTTTCAGATAGAATCGGTGGTGTTAAATATTTTGTATTTTTCGTACTTAAAGCTGCTGATGCATCTAAATTCCATCCAGATGGAATTGAATGTCCAAATGTAGGTGATATAAAATGATGTTCATTTATTGGTGAATTAATATATGGTAAAATTGCTGAAGAATCTATATCGGTATTTAAGGATGTATGAATTTTAGTAATTTTTTTCGGATGGAAATGATGTTTCGATACAGTTCGAACGTGTGTATGTTTTCGCATAAGATGTGGCATATGGACTTTTATGTGGACACTGGAAAATATGAAATTAAGAATAAGTTAAAAGAACAATTATTAATATTTTCATTTTTAATCAAATTTTTTAAACTTTCCATTTCTGTGTAATTCAATAATATTTGTTATACAATTATTATATTGGAGAAATGTTTCAAATATTCAAACATGAAAATATTTCGATTTATCCAAGCGTTAAAAATGTAGTAAAAATTATGGTAAATAAATATAAAGCAAAGAGAAAATTAGCTGAATGAAGAATATTTCGAAAATGAAGTTTATTTTTAAATACAAATAATTTAAAGAATTGTAAAGCATTTACTTAAGTAGACACATTTATTATAAAATCTGACAAAACTTGAAATGAATGACAAAACTGAAAGGAAGAACCGGCGAGAGATTAGCTTCAAATTACCAATTTGTATTCTACCTAAAATAGGAAATATTTGTATAATTAGTTCTGAAATTCGTAACAATTTATTCCAATAATTTATCCGTCTTGTTAATTTTTAATTTTCGCATTTGCACAACCAAAAAGTGAATTTAAAAATTTTAGTTAACACTTAAACATATGTAACCTAACACTTTCCAACATTACCCGATGAAACATGATACAAAGGAATTGTAAATGTAAAATGTAAAAAAAATATCTTTTACGCACGAAACCTTCAAACCTTCACCGCATAAGGTTTATGGCATGGAGAATATTATTTTTTTTATGTTTATTTATCACGTTTTTTAAATTGTTTTCTGTCACGTCGTAAAAAGTAAATTAGAAAAGGCTTTAGTTTTCCAAATACGAGAATATAATCATATTCAAATGAAGTCAAGCGTTTTGAAATCAAATGCAATTTCTTAACGAGTAATTTTATACTTTTAAGCATAGCCTTAATCAAGAGATAAATTTTAAATGGTTGAGATTTGAATTTGAAAGAAAAATTAAAGGATATTTATATTGAGTAAATGTTTGGACAAGTTGTTCGTATGTATGAAAATGCTCTAGCTAAAGTATTCTTCGAATCTAACCTGGGCGGAAAAAGAAGAAGAGCCAAACAACTGGAGAGCAAATGTCTGCAACCGCGATTTGTGGAAGACTTTTATTCAGTCGGCTAAGGCACCAGGAGGCCTGTAACGCCATCAAAGAAGAAGAGTGTTAATTAACAAAAGATAAAGTTTTTGAAAAGTATATTTAAATTTGACTTCATACTCAAAATTGAGCAACACTATGGTCCAATCTAATATATGTAGTAATCCTTGGATAAGGTTACGATCCTAATTTTTATTCTAAATATTGTAATATCTAAATTTTTTTAAATAAAATATCTCTAAATTGCATATATCGCAAAGGTTTTTATAACCTAAATAATTAACAAAACATTTTACATTCTAATTATATTATTACGCCATGTTTACGCAATTACATACTCATGTAATCCGAATTCGAATTTATGTAACAAAATTTCCCAACAATAACAATAATTATATAATAATGTACTTAAATACCATTCGAATTTTAAAAATTAATTACTGAATTTTCTTCTTTAACTATACTATTATTACATTATGTTTTTAATTTACCATTAACTACTAACTACTAACTACTAACTAAAATGAAAAATTCAAAAGCATTTTTATATAACTATATGTATCTAATAATCTTTAACAAAATATATAAAAACTTACTGTTCATGATCTCTATCAGCCCATAAATAATTTAATTGTATTAAAATATACCATTTTAGTATCCAGAAATAATTTAAAAACATATTTAATTAGTTTTTTTTTTCTTAGTATTATAACTAAATTGTATGTTATCATGAAAAAAATAATTATATACACTCTAATAAATTGATATTTCACATCAAAATTGTATTTAAAAATTCTATTTTTGATTTACAAAATTATTTAAATTAAACTTAAATTATGCAAAACACTTAATTATGTTAAATTATGTTAAATACTGTTTGTTTTTTTTCTAATTTTTATTAATTAATTAATTGATTCTTCATCATCAGTTTATTTTTTCATTTATTCAATATAAAGATCAAAAATTGAATGACATTTATGTTGTGAAAATTTACTTCTTATATAGTTTCAATTCTCAGTGAACCATTTACAAAAATATATATAAAAAACTAGGGTAAATAATATATATTTACCATGAACTTCATCCAAGGTGGAGGACAAAGATAAAAATGAAAATGAAAATGAAAAGAAAACAAAATGATGAAAAAGATATTTTTTAGATTCAAGCGAAAAGATATTTTAATTTATAAACAATATCAAAAGATATAAAAAAAATCTATCAAAAGTATAAATTTTGATATTGCGTTTACGCCGTGTTGCACTTTTCTAATAAAATATGAACTTTTTTCTTTAACTGCATAAAGCAATGAAAGACCATTCTTTGTGAATTTGTCAAGAAAGTAAAAATAAAATTTTTTTTTGAATATAAAATGAAAAGTTAAAATATTCAAATAACAAAAATGAAGAAAATTTTAAACTGATCATATTTCATTTTCATTTTATAAACTGAAATAGTGAAATTAATAGTGAAAAATGAAAAAGAAAAGATTCATCCACCCAAAGAAGGAAGTATATATTTTGTCATCTGTTTTTGTAATTATAATATTAAAAAATGAAATGACAAAAATTATTGTTGTACAACAAGTGAAATATATTTTAAATGTTTTTTTGACAATTTACTGAAATTGTTATACGGTATAAAAGCATGAATAAGACACACAAAAATAATGTTTTTAAATAATTTGCTAAAAAAAATTAACTAAGTAAAACGAAATGTGTAGCAGAAATAATTGGAGGCAAAAGTTCAGAATTCATTTGTACACGAAAGTTAAATCAGACGATGAGAAGGAGGATTTATATTCAATGCAAAGTATCAAAGTGTTTCAGAATGTTTAATTGTCTATATTTATTTTTCAAACCATTTTCGGAAATATAGCATTGAATTGAAATCTAAATATATATCTAATAAAGTATAATAATTGAAGTCTAAAAATACTCTTAAAGTATCAAATAATGGCATTCTAACCTATTAATTGATCTTGCAGTGAACTTGCTTCTCTCATCATTTGTCCATTAACCTTGTGTAACTGCTTCAAAGTGATCAAAATGCTATATCATCCATTTTAATAAGAAATCATGTTAGGTATACTCCTTTCGTCAAAAGACAAAATTTTCTTAGGTTTCAACATTGAAAATATTGCGGAAATCTTCGTTTGAAAGTGAAAATAAAAATTCAGCCTTGAAAAATTTATTGAAAATTTGCATAATAATGAAAAATTAATTACTAAATGCATAAAAAAATTTCAAATCATAGTTGAACATTTATATACAAGTAATACTTTCTAAGGAATATTTTTTTTAAATTAATAGTAAAATTATGTTTTGGAGTTTTTTACTCCCAATTCTGAAAAAAACGACAACAATTTTTTTTTGCATGTTTATTACCAATTAAGCTTTATCATTATACGTATCATTTATACCTTTAAATTGGAAACAAATTCTTTTTCACATTATTAATTACTAATTAAAAATAGTAAAGTAAATTTTTTTTTTACATTATGTATTTGCATAATCATGTAAACGATTAAAAACTTCTTGAATTAATTTTTTCATGGAAAGTAATTAACATAAAATTGAAAAAAAAAACTGTAAGAAAATGGAAAGTCAAGAAATTAAAAACAATTTCAAATTAAATAATATTTCACTTTATTTCATAATAAAACAAACAAATTTTGTTTAGTCGACATTTTTTTTTTGACATTATGTGATCAACACACAAAAATTATATATATTTATTTAAAATGATTTTTTTTACTATATTATTAATTAAATGATGTATACAATTTTATAGACTAGGCAGGCACATTAAGTACATTCAAAAAAAAGGACACAACTTATTTTACAAAACCAAAAACATAAAAAATTAAAAAAAAACTTAAATAAAAAAAAATATAGTAAATTATACAAACACATTTTTTACACATTATTCAACAAACAACAAAATGAAATGCAATATTGGTGCTGATGGGGGGTTTTTATTTTCCTTAATTATTTCTTCCTTGTTTCTTTCTTACTTAATTGTAACTTTGGTTATGCACATTTACTCCCATCCGCCTCCATGACCATACCCTGATCCACCAAAACTACTGCCGCCACCAAAACCACCACCGCCGCCGCCACCATGTCCTAAACTAATACCACCACCATATCCACTACCACCAAAACCACCACCACCATGACCACCATGTCCACCATGTGTATAACCAAGGACTTTATATTCAACACCGCCACCACCATGATGATGATGTTTAACAATTGTGTGTGTATGATGATGGGTTTTAACTTTTAATGGTACATGAATAATAAAATGTTTATGTGAACCATGACCACCACCACCACCAGCACTGCATATCACTACAATTACAGCAAGGACTAAAATCGCTGATAGCTAAAAAAAAAAAAATAAATAAATTTTTAATAAATTTTAAAATTTTAATCCAAAATTTCGTTTAAGTTACCACTAATTTAGATGCCATTTTATATATTTCTCGTAAAATATCCTTTTTTATTGTGTTTGTAATCCAAAAATTGTTTTTTTTGTTGTTAACAAGGAAATTAAAAATCCCTTTTTATTGTACTTATTTATGATTTATCTGGTTGAAGGTTGAAAGTTATCTGACGGTCAAATTTAAAAATCTCCTTACTATATATACTGTATTACTGTTGAGTGAACACCAGATTTTAAACATAAACTTTTTTTTATATATTTACTTTTTTTTTTGGTTTTTTTTTAATTCACTTTTTTTTGTGTAACAGTTGGTAAACAAGAAGTAACAGTGAAAATAATACATATATAAATATAAATATATTATAAAAAAAAACTAAATGATTGCATGAGTTACAACAATTTAGAGCACATATAAAGGGGCTGGTATATAAAAAAATTTATATCTACGATGGGTTCTGTTATTTAAAAAATTTACCACCACTAAATTTTTTCACAGCTTCTTGTTATAACAGTTACTGTTATGGAAGCATACATAAATATATTACCATTGACAATAATAATATTAATAAAAAAAACTTGTTAATTTTTTTTATGTTGTGATGATTTTTGTTGGTATTGTTTGCATGTTTCCAAAGAAAATTATTATTAGCTCCCAATGTCAATGAAAATAATTTTAATTTCTTTTGTTTTTTCGTTGAGTGATATTGGAGATAGTAGAAAAAATTTAGGGGAATAATTTTTTTTATAGTGACTTTTCATGGTATTAGAAAATTCACTGAACCGTCATTTACGGAAATCTTATGTAAACAAAATCCATACACTTTATCGTAGCAGTGATAAATACAAATTTTGATCGCATTCTTTTAAGTTTTGTGTGAAATTTTTATATAAAAGTAAATTAAATTGTTTTACACATTTTATCGATGGAAAAGTAAATATACAAAATATCATATTTTTTTTTAAATTTAATCTATTATTGATTTTCATGTTGTTTTTATGTTGATTTTACTAATTTGGATTTAAAATTTATTACATTTTAAATGTCATTTAATTGGAGATTTTGTGTGAAAATAATAGATTTTAATTAGAAATTTACTTAATTTAATAGTGAATATAATTTTATCGTAAAATTTTTAATTAAAAATTTTGTGTTTTATAGGAAATTGGATTTTAATATTCTTATTCATTTTGAATTATTTCATAGTTTTGGGCCGAATTGTAATTGTAATTAAATTATCGATTAAGAACATGCCTTAATTTACAATAAAAAAATTAGAAGCAATTAATAGTGTGAGAAAATATAATTTTAAATGTGTTCTAGGATTAAAATTTCCAGGATTGGATCATATAAATTTCAATAACCATTCACTATTAAATATCCATAAGCAATGGTTTTTCAAAATAAGAGAATCTAGGAAGAAAATTCTGAAAAATGTTCAAATATATTATAGCTGAAAATCTTCTAAATTTTAGAGATAAAATTAGAATAATTATAATACGATTTGACCAATATATTATTTACGAAAATTAACAAATAATATCATAGAAAATTTATTGGCTCATCATTATATTATGAGAATTGGTTTTGATAACACATATATTTCCTATACGTAGAATATGACGCCAAGAGGAATGTACTAATTTTTCGTTATATAAATAAATATTGCTGAAATATAATGATTATTTATTGGTTCCAATTTCTGGCATTTATATATTTCGCTTTTAAAATCTGAACCTTTCACTTTAATTTTACCGGTAAATGAATAAATTTGGATGCAAGTGCGATCACTTTAACACATGGATAAAAAAACAGTTCAAGTTAACAATAATAATAAATTTTTTCCTTAATAATTTTACGTTTAATATTGGATGCATAAATGCTATTTATTATGTACAAATATAGAGACATATTATTATTATTATTATTACAGCACAGAGCATATAATGTGAAAACCTTTCTTTCCTGTGCAAATTTGTAATATCGTTTCAATCAAGAAAGTTTATACGATGATAAAAAATACTTTACAGGGCGTAAAAGTAGTACAGGTGCGGTAATTATATAACATTCTCTGTCAATTTATTGAATTTTATCATGAACAAAAATAAATAACATTCTTGATTTTAATGAAGGGAAAAGTTAATATGAAAGCTTCAAATTTAATGAAAAATTATAAAAGTTTCATAAGATTTTTAATATATGTACTTTCATTATTTATATATATATTAAATAATAATTATACTTTTGTTTAAGCGTAAAATTGAAATTAACTTTAAATTTATTTTCATTTAATAGTTATTTCCGTTCAAAAAACTAATAAAATCTAAAAACTATAATAACTTAAAAATTTCGACTATATTTACTAATTTCATTTAGTTTACTATAATGGAGTTAAATAAAAATTAACTTTAAAATATTTTATTTTCTTATAATAGCCATGTAAAAATAAATTCATTTTCATTACACAATAGACATTCTACAGAAATTCCATGGAACATATTAAAGAGCTATGGAGGATTAGGAAAAGTGTGCCATAAAATTAGAAACATTACAGAAATGTGTGAAGTGATAATACCGAACAATTATTATGATTAATATCAGCATATTTTTAAATAATAGATATAATTATGGCTAAGACCATTAGAAATTGTTTTGAGTATATCATAAATTTTGTTTAAATTTTATTACATTTTCATGTCACATCACATTTTCCAAAAATTAAGCTTGGCTCATTATTTAAATTTCCTGTCACATATTTATACTTAAATTTATTTAACATATTTTATGCATAGTTAAAAAACTAATTTCTGTAATAAAATTTACTTTAATTAATATTACATAATTTATTAGTCTAATAAAAGCATTATCATTTAATCTAAATAATTTTGACAATTATTATTACAATTATCTCACAAATACTTTTATAGTTATTTGAGAAATTTCTCATTTACTAAATTTACACATTAAACCAAATTGAGTTTGATTCCTCGACGAGATATCAATGTTATTTAAAAAATATTTCTCGTCTGGGTACAAGTTTAAACTTAAAAGTTTGTTTGCAAATTTCCATTAATTGCATAATTATTGAATGGGTTTTGGAATTTTGGCAATAATATAATTTTACTTTTTACTTATAATCATTATATGTACTTTTAAAAGAAATGTTTTTACATCGAATTCTATATATACCAGTTTTACAATAACACAAACAAAAAAAATTGCTTTAATTTTCTTTGTAATGCCTTTCTTTCCGATGAAAAACAATCTTATACCAAATTTTAATAAACGAAAGTAAAATTTAATTTTGCACTTTAGCACAAATTAAATTTTGTTGTTTTACTATGGTAATATTTAAAAAAAAAATCGAAAGTAAATGATCAATTTTTGATTGAAATTTGTAGATTGGTGAAAAAAAAAAAGAATTTTATAGTTATATAACATAAAAAAATTTCATTGACTGGAAATTAAATACATTTAACATTTTTGATTTGGTGACAATATCACATGAAAAAAGAATTTCACCTTTCTTGTATCGCGGTCGGTTTTCATGTAGTTATACTATATAATTTTCCACTTTATTGATTTCTTATTACTTATGTATACTCTAATTATCTATGTGTATTTTTTATATTTGTTAAATTTTGACGATTAAATAAATAAATAACAAAGAAAATTTATGCTTTTAATTTTTACCACAGAAAATTTTTTTCATTCGTGACCATAAAGCCATAATTTTTCAATAGCAAATATTTTTATATTACTTGTATTCTGGGTTTGTGACATCTTTGAGTGTTGTATTTTGTGGTGGTATTTATAGTAATTTCGATAGACTAAAATTTTTAAACTGATTTCTTTAACGAAACTTTTGAATTTTGAATTCTTTTACTCGTAAATCAAAAAGCATAACCAAAATCGTGTTTTTTTTATACATGCACACGCGACATTAAAATTAAGATAGACAAAACATAAATGCTGATAAATACATTTTTTTTTTATTGTTACAACATGGAAATATAAAATTTAATTATATATTAGAAAAATTAACTTATACTTTCAAGTGTGGTAAATGCACTTTGGCATTGTTTTTTTTTGTAACTTTATTCAACATTTTTTGTTCCAATTTCAAAAGCTTTTTTCTAGCAAAAAATTCAACATAAATTTGGAAAAGAACTTAAATGGCTTAATAATCTTGTGCTCATAGATATTATATGATTTATGATAACAATTTTTTTGTTATAAAATTACAATTCTCTCGTTATAATAAAAAATTATACAATACTATAATTATTTTCAACATTAAGATAATTTTATGATATTTAAGTACCCTCTAGATTTATATAGAAATTATGTTTACAGAAATTGCGAAAATTTGTCTAATGTAAATAAGTAGTACAAATCTTGTTACTATAATTTGTCCTTTCTTTGTAAGCTAGAAAAATTTCTGGTTATAAGATTGTATTAAAAAGTTGGAAAATTAAATTAAATTAATTATTATTATTATTATTGCATACTTGCGGTGGTATTAAACATACATTGTCGTATTGGCACAGTAATCTACTGGAATAAATTCATTCCACACTATAATCAGTTAAATCTACTAATCAGTTAATCCAAAATATCAAAACATGTTTCACTATACATTTTTCCATTTTAGAAAAGTCTGTACAGTTTACTACTTATTTCAATTTCATTTTAATCTGTTCATTTTATTTTAACAACCATCAAACGTTTTAACATTCACAGAAATTTGTTTTTCCATAAAAATTATTCAAATTTTTTCAGTTTTCAAATTGCTGCCTTTCTTTTGCGTTTTAGACCGACTATAACGTTACTATACGACACTTGTTATATTGAGATTTGACCACTGAAATTAATTAAATTAATAAATATACAAAAAAAATAGAAAAATTATTACTTTTTAATTTTCATACTTGGCAAAACTTTTAAAATTAGTATATAAATTATAACTTAAAAAAATTATATGTTAATTTTATATGTTTCACTTTATTTATTTATTTTAATGTGTAAAATTAAATTACATAATTATTATTTTTTGTGTTTGTGG
Organism: Empis stercorea; assembly: GCA_949752835.1. Taxonomy (NCBI): domain Eukaryota; kingdom Metazoa; phylum Arthropoda; class Insecta; order Diptera; family Empididae; genus Empis; species Empis stercorea. Next base: position 3,315,689 of record OX457088.1, on the reverse strand, counting down.
TTAGCAGCGCAAAAGAAATTATTATTTTTAACATTAATTTTAATTTTTATTTTATAATTTCTTTCTTTTGGAAAATTTTTATGCTCATCAAAAAATCAATGAAATATTTATATTATAAATTCGCTGTTTGTTATTTAATTTTTGGTATATACAAGTGTTTTGCCCTAATTTAATTTATCAAAAATAAACTATAATAAACATATTTGTTATGTAATTTTTTCATACTGCTTTTTATATCATAATTTTGATTAAGGAGCAAACTATTTGTTGTTTTTTTTTAAATTACTAAGGTGTGTATTATAACAATAATTTAATATTTGGTTAAATAAATTTTAAAAAAAATATGAAAAAATTATGATTTAAGTAAAATAAAACATAAAATCTTTAGATGGTGTTTTGTTTTTACTATATCAAAAATATTTAGACTAAGGATCAAGAAAACTTTAATTTACAGACATATATTTCAAACTGAAAACAACATGATCAAATTCTATGAAAACTTAAGAACAAATTTGTGCCATTATCTCGTTCTAAACCTAGACTTTTTTGCCTATTATAAATTTAATTTGCCTATTATAAATTTTCTTCAATTTTATTTCAAATGATTCAAATATTTACGATTAATTGAACCAAATTCGATAAGTATTTTATACCTTTAATTCTAATCAAAGATTTAGTAAACCTTATATAACATAATTCTATTTATTAAACATATGATTTCCGTAAACAAATAATCATAACTTTTAATTTGAATAATCGTTTAATTAAAAACACAAAACCTAAAAATGCACCCCAACCCAGCAATGCTCTACCATCATCAATAATTACTTTCATTTAAAAAATATTTTCATTTTTCTAATTAAATATTTTAAAGAACTATAAATTAAAGCCTAGACTAAGTAGAAGAAAAAATAATTATTCATTGATTTGGAACGATAACCTTAACATTGGAAAATTTTATTAAAAGAAAAATATTTATGCTTATCAGTAACATAAAAATTTATATATGTATATATATTTTTCTTTAATGATTTTTCAAGTTAAATTTTTAATGAAAATTGATGATTTTCATTAATTTTTTTAATAAACTTGAAAAATTTTCTTCGCATGGTAGAACAATAATATTGCATTTTTAGTGCAAGTCTGCACCATCATAACAAAAAAAAAATAATTATGTTGTTTCAAGTTATTAATTATATTTAGAAATTTTTCATTTAATGATTTTTCATTTAAATAAAGAAATGCATTTGAATTTGTTATAAATAGTACACAATTAAAAAATTTACACCCATAATGTGAAAAATACTCAAATTGAAAACAGTTTAATCATAAATTAGTGAAATCTTTAGATAATTTTTTAATTTTTTATTATATATAAATGGAATCCTTTAATCAAGTGAGAAATTGTTATTGTTGTAAAAGTTTTTATTTAAGGATATAATTAAAAAAAATATTAAATTTAATTAATTCACAGAAAATCTGGTTATCTTTACCAATAATTCAGTTGACTGTATTAATAAGTGTAATAAATATCAATTTATCTCCAATAAATGCTCATTACGTGTAAGTTTAATTAATAAAAAAAAATGTAATAAAATTAGGGATTGAAATTTGAAGAAATTTAAAAAAATCTGAAACCAAAATCGAGATATAAATATTTAAATTTTCAAAGAAATTGAATTTATTAACTTTTTAGAAGATAATTTTAATAAAAACTACTGAAGTGTTGATCATAATTGTTCAGAGCAATTAAATAATTGCAATTTTTCGAAAATTTAATTTTAATCCCTAATTATAATAAATAAATAAATAAATTTTAACAGAAAAATTTATTATATTTTCTTTATTCAACTTTAGTTATTCGTTACCCAACACACCATCACATCAATACTCACCACATCATTATAACAATGTATTAACAACAATGCCTAAAAATATGCAATTACGACGTTTTATGTGGTCGAATGGTGATTTTTATAAAGATGTTACCAGTGGTGCACATGCTATGCGACAAATGATGATGGGATCATTTGTCCAACCATCAATAATGAAATTTAAAAATTATTTCCAAAATGCATCACCATCAAATCATATAAAATATATTGTTCGTAAACCAAAAAAAATTGTTCATATAAAAAAAGTGATACCAAAAAAAGTAATTAAAATTGTTACTATACCAACAACACAATTATCAAAACCGCAACCAACTAAACCAACTGAATATAATAAAGTTCAAATTGATAACGATAAAGATAAATATATAAATCCAGATCATGATCATATAACACCAAAGGATACATTACGAATGATTGAAGAGGAAGAAGAAAGACGTGTTGAAGCAACAATTAGTGCATTATTTCCAATTCATAGTCATGGCAGTCATCATAATGATTATAATGTAGTATCTGGTAAAATTGAAGAATTTAATGATAGTTGGAAACCAATTGGAATTGATGGTGAATATATTGATCAACCAACACGTTCCCATCCAGTTAGTCCATTGCATATTAATGTTGATGATTATGTAAATTTGAAAGGTAAAAAGAAAATTGAAAAGTTATCATACGATTTGACTGATTTACATTTGAAAAATCAAAAGAATTCGGAAAAGGTACCATATCAAAAGAAATCAGATAAATTACCATATGAAGTTACTGAAATATCTGCTGAAGAATCTATGCAATTACCACAAACTTTTAGACCAAAGAAATATGAAACTAATCGATTTACGAAAGAAAATGTAATGATAAGTGGTCGTAGCAGTAGTAGTAGTAGTACTAGTACAAGCAGTACAAGTAGTAGTAAAATTAGAAGCACTACCACTAGTACTACGACAAGTAGTACACCAACAACTACAGAAAAACCAAATTATCCAGATTATTATTTAGAAGCATTCCCAAGAGATTATCAAGTAGATTGTGCTACAAAAACACCATTACTATGGAAAAATACTAGTAAAAAAGATGCTAGCTCGACGAGAATGACAAAAAAAGAATCAATTATTCAAAATATAACAACGAAACCAACAATAAAAAGACAACGTCAAACTAATATACAAAGTGTTACAACTGAAAAATCAGTTAAATTAAAACCAATGCGTAAATATTCTAGTAAAATTAAGAAAAAAACATTTCGATCAACAATAAAACCACAAATAAAAACTACAGATGAATCTAATGATGATATACATAATGAAATCCAAAAATATGGTACTATAAAAGATGATGATATAAATGATTTACATCACGCAATACCAACAACATTTACAACCAGATCACCACCAGAAGATTATGTTAGATATATACCAATAACAACAACATCAACAACAACGACAACAACTCAACCAAGTACAACAATTTCTAATAGATCTAATTTGAATAAATTTGATAAAGAACGAATGAAAAAATTAAGAGGTGCGAAAAAATTTGGTGATAAAGAAAATATACTAAAATAAATAGTACTACTATTTTTTTTTAAATATTGAATATTTTATAATTTAATAATTGTAACTTTATTTATTATATTTATAAGAAAATATAAGTGACAATTTTTATTATTTTGAATATAGGTACAATTGGTATTTATAGAATTCCCAGTTAATAAAAAAAAGTGGTAAGTTATGATATTTCTGTATAAAAATACGATATTGAAATATTTCCAGAAAAATATAACTATATTTACTAACTTTATGAAATTCGTAAATAAGAATTTATATTTGCTTATAAGATTTGGAAATTTTTCATTCGTTATAATTTATAATAATGTTATATTACTTGTAATTACTTCTGATACTGTCTAATTTTTACAATTTTAGTAAACAATTTAAGGATAAGGATCAACAATTAAATTATACTCTGACAATTAGGATTGGCAGAGATGCAGAAGCAGTTAATTTTTAAATATATTTCATTATATTATCATCAAAAATCTTTCAACCCAAATAATAATCGTATATAATATATGTAACATTTTCGTTACATAAATTTAATTAATTATTATTTAAAAAAAATAATAATTGTAAATAGTGTTTTAAATTAACATAAAAAATTTATAGACAACAAAATCTAAATTAGCAATTTTAATAATACATAATATTTTTTATATTTATTATACGCATACATAAATGTAATTCATTAAATTTTTTTGTTATTATTATTATATAATATTAATTAATTTAAACAATTTAATTATAATTTACTGAATAATAACATATATAAAAAGTATATTTAATAATAACAATAAAAACAGCATAAATAATATTCAATCAATAAATAAATTGAATATATATTGATACGATATAGTTCATTAGCATCATAAATCATAAAAAATTCACATTACATATTGAAAATATTATTAAATATATATGTTTGGTTTTTCCAATTTATTGTGGTACTATTTATTATAATAATGGAAATTTTATTTAAGTTTTATAAGTAATAGTGAAAAAAATACAAATAATTATATATTATTTAATATTCTCTAACTCTATAATTTCATGTGTTATTTCCTGGTAATAAATTTCCTGATTTAGTTCAAAATCAAATTATATGATAAGATATCAACCTTAGTTAATTTTCTTACCATTTTTTTTGATCATTTTATAAGAAATATTATTTAAAATTCTTACTTATTAATTTAAATTTGTTTTCGTTTTTAATTGCATTTTCATTTTTCGTCTCTTATTTATTTTATATGATAAGGGAATCTTGGGACACCAAATTTTGTATAAATACCATCATTATTTAAGAAGCGATATAATTTAAATAAACCATTCGATCTGAAAAACAATTTCATAAATTTCCCTTGCCTTTTATTCATATGTTACAGATTTTATTATGATCTTACCATTACTATACACAATTTCTTCTTCTCTTCATATTTTCGATGGTAACTGGTAACGTTTACGCATAGAGCCTTCCGAAAATTAATCACTAAAATGTGGAAAACATTTTACTATTACGCTTAAGGTATGATTTTTTCATTATCACCTTATTTTATGATACAGAAAATACTCTCTAATCTCTATTTTATTACATAAATTTTTAATTTACCAAAAATTTATATTTTTTTAATTTATTTAATTTATTAATGTTCAATTAATATATATGAAAAATTCACTTTAAGCAAACTCTTTCTTTTAATAATTATTAAATATTAATTTACAAAAAATTTATGAGCGTTCCATTATATAAATTGAAAGTGTTAATCTATGAAATTAATTTAAGTATAATTTTTTATCCATGGCAAATAAATAATAGATTTTGTTTTTTGCTATTTCAAAATTTGAATTTTTTTTATTTATTATTAACCATGTAATTTTTATTTATATGATTAATAGTGGCATGGCAAAGTGCAATTGTACTTAATATCATAATATTGTTATTTCTATTTTTCTATTTTTCAAAAGATATTTACACTTTTTATTGTGATTATTTCTGTTTGTTTTTAAAGTATGAGAAAATATTGATGAAAAACTTTGATGATTATGCAATTTTCATTATAACATAGCAGAAATTTCTTTAGTTAAATATAAATTAATTTTTTATATGATATTTATTACATAAATAGAATTTTATGATTTTCACTCAAAAATGCTGAACATATATTTTATTTAATGGCCAAACAACTTTCCTTTTCAAAATTTTCATTCGAAATTTTTACTCTCAAATTAAAAATTTACTTTCGATTATATATATACTTACCTATACATATGTTAAAAGGGCGAAATGTTTTTCTCTGATTTATTTATATTTATTCCTTCATTTTGATTACTTCCTCATAACAATTTTTACGATAATTACATTTACAATAAAATATATAAAAAAAAGTTTAATTGCATACCAAAAATGTAACTTAAAAGAAAATTGTAAGATACTTTAATGTCAGGGTTAAATTTTAATTTAGTTTTAAGAAATTTTTTTAATAGTATTTATAATAATAGTTCGAAAAAAGATTATATTATTCCAAGAAAGTGAAGTGTTAAATTTTATATGTCAATTATTTTGAAAATTTAATTTCAGGATACTTAAGGATCAAATATTTATAGTGCTATTTATGATCTTATTTCATTATTAGAGCTATTATTGTGGATTGGGGCATTTGGTTCTTGTTCTTAATGCAAAATTTAAGAACGCAGCAACCAATTTAAATATTATATTTTAATCATTTATTTGACAGTTCAAAAAATACATAATTTTCCAATAAAAGTAAACCTTGTTGAGGTTAAAACAAAATGTAAATTAATTTAATATGTTAAACATTATTTTATCTATTAATTTTTTTTTCTGTAGTAATACATTATTTAATGCTAATCAAAAATTTATTGATTAAGCGATGACTTGTTAAAATTAAAATAATAGAAAGCTTAAATTTAATTGAACAGTGAAATTAATTGAAATTAAATTATTAATTGTAATGAAAAAGGTGCGTTCAATTATGAGAAATTTTCAAATATCATGCAAAGAAAATTTAAAGAAAATTAAAATTATGGTCATGGTCATTTAAGACAACAAAATTTTCAAAAAAAATAAAAAATTTATTCAAAATGTAAATATTTTTGTTAAGAAACAAGTGAAATGTTTTATATATTTTTTGAACGTTCTATAAAATTTTAATTTTGCGTAAAATACTTTCAAATATTTTATTTTGATGTCATTTAAAATTTTCTACATTTAATATTTTTTTTTTAATTTATTTATAATTATTAATTTAATGCGTTAATATCTAGTAAATTCTAAATATGATGACATGAATTGCATAGTAAACAAAATTAAATTCCTATATTAACAATTTGTATTGGAAATTTGTCCACAAATTATTCGAAATCCATAAAACAAAAGTAATAAAATTTTAAAATCGACATTTCCGCTAATAAAAATAGATAATTCAATAAATGATCACTTTGTCCTGCTGTTTATAAATTATTAATATATATCTACGAGTATAGTAAAACTTTTCATTGAATGAACTATAATTTTTCACAAAACTTGAATATTTTTAGTTGTCTCAGATCAGGAAATTTGTCTACTTTTCAAAATAAAAATAAAAAATTATGATGATTAAATAACAATCCAGAAATAGATAAAGATGCATCTTAACAAGTTTCTATAATATTAAAACTTCCTTATTTGTCAAATATTTTTCTATAGGCGCACTTGATTTTTATACTTGCATTTTATCTTTTACGCTCTTCTAGACTGTTTGGCGAATATTGTAATACTACCAAACTGAAATTTTTAAAACCTGTTTGACGATATACATTAATAACACTTGGTCATAACATTCACTTTCATTTGAACACCGCTGATCATGATAATTTCTTGAAAAAGTTTATAAAAATCTGGAATCTCTTTTTTGTGGCGGTAAAATATTATAAACTAAATGCGATTATCTCATTGCGTTTATTGCTTTATTGTAATATAAATGGAAGATTATTCAATGGCGCTATAGCCCGAAATAGAAGCTTTTTATAATCTGTGTAATATAAGGAGTTTTTATTGGAATTTGTAAAATTTTATTTGAAAGATAATTAATAGAATACAATTTTCTTCTGGTATATAACTCATTCATAAAGCTTAGTACTCTTAGAATATGATGTTGAAGCTGAATTAAACTTACTTTTAATTGAATAATTTTAATATTTGTTGAGAAAATATTTACCAATTTTTACAGAAGTTGTAACAACTCCCACATACGTGCTGAATTACATATAAAATCTAATATTAAAATCATTTTACCTGGATGAAGAAATTCTTTAATTATAAAACAAATTAAATAATTTCATTTTCTTAATCATAAAAATATATTATGTAAATCCAATAAAAAATCTAATTTTACTTCTCTTTTTTTTTTGGCGTGGAATATCCTTCCGGTTGTAAATAAAATGTAAAAATAAATTTTCTAAATTCAAATTTAGTTTTTTGTTAATTTTTTTGTATAAAAATTTTTTTGCCTTGAGCCGACAATTTTGATATCTTCTTGTTCAAAATCTTGGCTGTTTTTCAGGTGGTCGTCGCCCCTTTATACTAATATACAACATAATTTCATTGGAAGTTATAATATATTTCTTTGACTGCTGCTGCTGCAATCTCGCACCCGGCAATATATTTTTGTAATTTCGTAACTACTTTCACTGATCATCAAAAATATATATATATATAATTTTAAATTTTAGCAGATCGTCAGATTAAGTTTTTTTGTATATAAAATTTTTCCATTACATGCAATAAAAATTTTTTTATTTAATGTACGAACATATTCCAATTTTTGTTTTTTGTGTGCCACGAAAAGTGATGGTTAAAAAAATATTTGTGGAATGTTGTTTTTACATTTTTTATTTTTCCCAATTATAAGCCAAATTGTTGGTAAACAAAATTTTACTACCAAATATTTTTATTTGTAAGCGCAAAATAAAAATATAGTTTGCGAATGCTTTAATTTAATTATTATTAAAATAAAATTAAAAATTTAAATATGGAAGAGTGATTTCCGTTTGTCTGGGAGCATAAAATATATGTTTCTGAATGAAATGAATGAATTTCTGAAGAATCGCGGAAATTAAGTTATCATTAGTTACGTTTCATTATTATATTCATTCATTCATAGATTTTTATGTGATGATGATGATGATGGGAGTGCTGACAAAACTATATATTTTTTGTGTTAATATATATAATTATTTGATTACAATTTTTTGACAGATGATTGAAGTGTTGAACGATTTAAATTTTAAATTTTGTGTTTTATTATTTGGCTTTGGGACTAACTCGAGCTCGAGTCAATAATTATAGTTTTCATTAAATTACAAATTAATTAAATGTTTATAATTATCCTACTAATACATGACATTAATTAATGAACCAAAATAATATGTAATAATATTTTTATTATTGACAAAAGAATTAGATTACTTCATGCTTATAAGAAAGGATCAGTGAGTGCAGTCTCTCTTATATTAATGGCATGAACAATATCCAATCTTACTTATACCAAATATTTCATAAAATCAAATGAAAATCATTTATAAAACTGATATATTAAAAATTTGATAATGTTGCTGATTTTTTTAACAAATGCATTATCATTATTATTATGAGTTTAATCAAAGTGTAATATTTATTTTCATAAAATAAAATTGTTAACATTTTTTTAAATATTTTTATTGATAATAATCTTAAATAAAATTTTAAAAGTAAAAAAAATATGCTTTCATTTTAAATATAACACAACAATTTAATTAATTTAATTTTACATTTAAGATTATTTATAATTTTTCTTAATTGCAGTACAGTAAAAGTGAAGTTTCTTATGTCGATTATAAAAGATTTTTGTGATTTTTCAGATAGAGATTTCAGATAGAGACTTATATAGTTTCCAAAAAAATTTTATGAAGTTATTTACACGTTTAATAGCTTATTGACACCTCTTTCGTATATACCTGTAAAATATATTCAAAAATCTATAAATCTCATAATCAATTACAAATATCGAAATCTGTCAAAAAAATTTGTTAAGGTAATTTATTTTTACGATCAAATTTCGATTTTATTGTTAATATTTTAATTAATGTCGTCAATCTTGTAAATAACACTTTTTTTTTATGAATTAGTGTGTAAAAATTGAATAGCTTCTGTGTAATGTGAGGAGAGGAGAAGTCTACAAATAGTTGAATGTATATAATGTGCACAGTCTATAAAAGATACAAAATTAATAAAATATTTTAAATAATTAATAAAAGTTCAATTTATAACTAATTTGTATATGTCAATAATCTAACAAATTAAAATTAGAATTAAAAATATTTTATATACCATAAATTTTGCATTAATTGATGACAATTGAAACTGACATTTAGCAATTAAAAATTTTTATATTGCATATTTAAATTCAATCAAATAATAAAATTCATCGTAATTTGATCTAATAAAATAATTTTTTACATTTAATATTTTGAATAATATTTGTTATAAATTTTCATTTTCAAAATTTTCATATAACTAAATAAAAGTTTAGCTGTGCAAGCTCTATTAAAAAAATCTGAAACTCTGATCCATATATAAATAATATCTTTCACTTTCGATTCCAATTAATAAATAAATAATTGATTTAAAAAGTAAATCGAAATTAAATTAAAAAAATAAATTTCTCAGTTTATTTAATGTGTGGCAAAAAAAAAAAATCAAAAATTTAAAAAAAAAACTGAAATAATTGAAGGTTTAAAAATAAAAATTCATTCATGTGAATATGTAAAGCATCCAAAAACAGAAATTTCCAAAAAAAAAAATATAATAACAAGGTGTATATGCTTTCATTCACAATTATACACTATATATATGCTTAAATTATATCAATCATAAAATTAATTGTACAATATTATTGATTCCAATCGAAGAATTAATTTGAGATTTCAAAGTTCCTCAATCAATAATTATGTATAATTTTTTTTTATTATAATTAAATTAATGAATAAATAATATTTCAATTACATATTATTGTTTTTTTTTCCCTAAATTATAATTATTTATTATATAATCATGAAATTAACAGAAAATATTTCAACAAAAAAAAAAAACTAATGAACATCCACTAAAAAATTAACGCTATTTTTTCCACATATATTTTGTTAATCATAGTTGAAAGCATAAATTTTGTGTTTTTTGTAATTACATGCTTTTATACTACTAAATTTGGTTTATTACGGAGATAATAGACAAGATTTTTTTTCTTTTACCTGGGTAACAAATTAATGATGAATAATATAAATGGTAAACTGACAGCGAACAGGTGGAAATACAAATAGGAAATGAGTTTTTGTTTTTGTGTTGGGAAGTTGTGATGGGTGTTTATAGATGAAGTTAAGCGATCAGTAAATCTTTGAAGATGTATCGCGTACTTCAGTTTAAACAGTAGGTAGTATTTTATTTTTCCCAAAAAATTTAAATAAATATTATTATATATATACATAATAAGCTTTAATATTAGTTAAATGTTCAACTTAAAAAATTTCTTTATTTTCTTATTATAATTTTGATTTTTTTTGCATAATATTTTGATTTAGTTATTTTTAAAATTATGCAATTTATGCAAAACTTTTTGCTAATTATATTTTTCGGTTCAGAAAATATTGATGATTTTAAGTAAATACCATTTATGACTATAAATTAGCTATTTATAATAAATTATTCTACGTATCCTACAGTCAAGACATATGATACTCGTATTATACAAATGAACCATTTGCATAATCGTTTTTTCTGACATAAAGTCAAATTGCAATATAGTTGCCATAATTTGATTAAGAGAAATTCTTTGGCTGGATAAATATAAATTATTCATACCTGGCCAACTCATAATCAAAATAATGTTTACAATTATACAGATTATAATAAGTACTATTAAATTTTTAGGAAATTATTATAGTGCATCGAATTAATTTCTTTACACAATTTTTTTTCTCCATTACTTTTACCTATGTATAAGAAGAAAAAAATATATTGATTAAATTTATTTGAAGCATAAATTTACAATATTTTTTTTTTTTTTATTGAGATAAACAGGAAAAATTATATTCACAAAAAAAAACCCTCCAGGTGCAGCCCAAGACTTTCACTTTCACGTAATATAGAAAATTTTCAAAATATAGTTATAAGTCTGGCATACTGACTGGTTCTCTAACCTGTAGCATATTATATTATATATGTATTATCAAAAAGAAGGAACAGATTAAAAATCACTAATCATCATCATTTACAGCACATAAAAATTTATCAATTGATGCAGTTCATTGGCCAATCTTCAACTACATATAACAAAATAATAAAAAAAAACGATTAGCATACCAGTTTTTATAATATATAAGATCAAAGATTTATTAGGTGAAAGATTAGTAAAGATTAAAGAAGTTGAAATTTTGAAGGCCATTTATATTAAGTCTTCTATGGATATCTCATTTTTGCTGAAAGCTATATATAGAAATATGAAATATAGCTCGAAATAAAGAAATTCGAGGAAAAAATTTGGGTTACGTGTCTGTTCTTTTCCTTCTAAATTTGATGTAAATTGGAAATTATCTCAAATCTCACTATGTTTTCTATAATTTAATACTTACAAAAATTGTTGATTTAATTTTATTGTTAGATTTTTAAAACCAAATATCAATTACAAATAAATTATAATTTATTAACATAAATTGGTATATGATTTTTAATTAATTATTGAAATTATATTCATGTAATAAATATTGAATTTAACCAAACAACAAAAAAATTGTTAAACCACAAAATATATTGATCATTATTCAAACGGAAATAAATCACTAAATTAATAATTCTATGAGACTTTATCTATAATATAACGTAATGAAATTGAAAGTGCTTTTAACTCAAAATGATTAATTTACTTCCATTATTATACATTATATTGAAAAAGCAAAAGCTTATTGTAACATAAAATAATGTATTATAATACATTTAAAAATTAGTTTGAAAATTATTTCTGGGTCTACTTTTTTCAGTATAATAACAATTGAAAAATCTTTTGTTTTTCACTTCTGTTTTCTTTTTTTTTCAATCTAATTTAATGCATAACATAGTTTTTCAACAATAAATAATCACCAAGCATAGTGATCATTTTTTATAAATATATATACCACCTTTCGCCAATTAGTAATTAACTGTAGGAACCAGGAAAAAGAAGTATATGACAATTATTTAATTATAAATATAGGAGAAATGGAATTTGAAATGAAAATTTTTGAATAGAAAAATTGAGTACCAGAAACTTTTGTTTACATAATTTAATTGTTTATAACAATTATTAAAGTAAATTAAGTGTATAAAAGACAATGATTTAATTGATTATATTTACAAACTGATATTTTGACTGACCGAAAATAGAAATCGATTAAGGAAAATTATAAATTGGATATAATTTATTTTTGTCTTATAGTAAAATTATTAAATTAAATTTCATTAATTTTTCAGGACAAATTTTGAAGGAGCATAAGTCGACATAAATATAAAATAGGACAATAATTTGATGGATCAGGCATGGAATATCGCAGTTGTGCTGATAATAAAGGATCCATTTACATAATTGAAATTCTCTCAGGACTTAAATCTACTAGTATGTTTAATAATTGAATTCGTTGTAGGACTTTCAAAAGTTTCAGAGTTATAATATCCAGAAAACTGTAATTACATTAGTATATTCTAATTAGAATTATATATAAATAAGCTTAAGAATTATTTTTTCCATTATTTTTGACATATTCTTGGTAGAGTTCTATTCTATCAGAACATGTTATAGAAAAATATATATGTATTTATACACTTATCACCTGTAAAGTTACCCTCCAGCATAAAAACTTTAAATTGTAAAATAATACTTGGCTTGAATCTATAAACAAGTAATTTTTTGTAACCCAATTCATAATCAAGGATTTATCTTATCTTATCTTACATAATAATCAATGATTATAGACTATGTATATGACAAATATGTGACTAATCTAAAATCTCATACATTACAATCTAATTACAAATTTTTTTATATAAACCCTTTTACATATATTCCTCAAAAATTTAATTAAATACATGAAAATATTTTCTACCTTTCTTTGAAAATAGTAAATTTTTTATAATAAACTATTAAAATGTAACGACCATGACCTCTCCACCATATACTACTAGAGAAGGCCACAATTTTGATGCTGGAAATTTTCAGTATGTACATATACTTTTTGTTACTGCAAAAAACCAAAATTGTTTTTTTTTTTTGTATAATACATGATTGTCGTCCCTCCACACTTTTCCATTTCCAATATGAAAATACCACAAACAAAAAACTTAAATTTTAATAGTCTTTCTTTCCCACTTTCTTTTCTCTGATGCAACAAATATATGACTTTACCGGTTTTAATGTGCAGAAAATTTCATATTATTACCACACTTGTAAGGTCTGGGATTTTATGTTGTTGGTCTTTTTTCTTTTTTTCAATCTAACCCGAGACCATATATAAATTCTCGGGTCAAGTAAGATGGTATATCATTCGATTTTGTAACTTTATCAGAGAAGGAACTGTGATCCAAGAAAAACTTATTGGATTGCCAAAATTTAATTTTTAAATAATTTCGTGTTCGTTCTTAGTTAATAAAATGGCTGCTTGGCTTGCTGTGAGTTACATTTTTACTGTTTTTTGGATTAAATCACAATTTTTGATCAGCAATAAAACTAGCTTGTGGATTATTCAGTTTTTTGTTAATCAAATTTTTAGTGAAACTTTCTTCAAGAACATTTTTAATTGGAAAGAATTTAAATTTATATATTTTTTTTAAATTTTTCAGTTGACTTGTGCTCTGTTTGTGGGTGTTGCATATGGTAAACCATGGGGTAAAGAACATGTTCATATTAGAATACATTTACCAGAATTACATGAGGAAGTTCATCATCAAAAAGAGATTCATCATCATGAAACTCATCATCACGGTGGTGGCGGCGGCGGTGGAGGTGGTCATGACGGGGGTGATATTATTGGACCCTTGCTTGGTGGAATACTAGGAGGTGGTGGTCATGGAGGCGGTGGTGGATATGGCGGTGGTAGTTTTGGCGGTGGACATGGAGGTGGACATGGAGGAGGACATGTGGAAACAATTGCAGTCGTTGACGGTGGACATGGAGGTGGCGGCGGCGGTCATGGTGGATTTGGAGGTGGTGCTATTAGCGGAGGACATGGCGGCAGTTTTGGTGGTAGTTTCGGAGGTGGTTTCAGTGGCGGACATATAAGTGGTGGTCATGGAGGTGGATATTCTGGCGGAAGTTCGCATGCTGAAACAGTAGCAATTGTTGAAGATCATGGTGGCCATGGAGGTGGTGGAGGAGGAGGTGGATTTGGCGGTGGATCTGTGGGACATGGCAGTTTTGGTGGCAGTAGTTTTAGTGGTGGACATGGATTTGGTGGTGGTCATGGCGGTGGTATCAGTGGCGGATATTCTGGTGGAGTTGGTCATGCTGAAACCGTAGCAATTGTTGAAGATCATGGTGGTCATGGAGGTGGTGGTGGTGGCGGTGGATTTGGTGGTAGTCATGGATATGGTGGAGGTAGTAGTTTTTCATCTGGCGGCGGTGCTTCATTTGGTGGCGGCCATTTAGGCGGTTTTTCATCAGGAGGTGGTGCTTCATATGGTGGTTCTGGTCATGGTGGCAGTTCTGGTTTAAGTCATATTGCTGCTATTGCATCAACTGATTCACACGGTGGAAGCGGTGGATTTGGTTCAAGTGGAAGTGGTGGATGGTCAAGTGGTGGTGGTGGTGGTTTTGGAGGTGGCGATAGTTATTCCGGTGGAAGTAGTTATTCCAGTGGCGGCAGCTATTCTGGTGGCGACAGCTATAGTGTAGGTCATGTTCAAAGTGGTGGAAGTGGTGGAGGTTCCGGTGGTTATAGTTATCCAGCACCTCATCATCACTAAATCTCACTTATAAATTAATATTTTAGAATATGATAAAAGAAATTTCAAGTGTGACTGTTAAAAACTGCATTCTTTATAACCATTCATCGTCTTCTAGTCTCATTGTTTATATATCATTAGCCTCATCATTACATTTTATTATTATATTATATTATATTTAGTATTATTTCCCATAAATAATTTTGTAATGTTATAATTTATAAAATGTGTAAACATATAATTCATATGGTCACCTCATTTCATCGAATTATTTCAATGTTAAATTGATCGATCATTTAACTGAAAATCAACAAATTTACATAATATAATTATTCAATCTAAGTAAAGATAAATAAAAAATATGTTAAAATTATTTTGTTACTTTAATTTTAAGATTAAAAAAATCAAAAAATATTAAATAAAATTTAATGAAAATTTATTTTATTTAGAAAATTATTATGTATTTTTTTTTTATTATTATTACTTTCACTTTATTTTGCCGAATTACAAAGAAGCTAATAAGAAATTATTTCCTCAATTTGTTCAAAGACTAATTAAAGTGGTGCCTTTGGCTTACACATATCAGTCATCATTAATAGTTAATGAGAGATGAAAGAAAAAAATAATTAATAAAAAAAAAATTTTGATACTTAATTTTTATGGAAAAATGGAAAATTTATTTTCTTTAAATTTTGTTGTTGTATATGAATAATTAAAGGTCATATCTAAATTTCACCATTTTATACATAATAGAAAATCATCATTTTAATGAAAAAATTATAATCATAATTTTGAATAGCTCATAATTAAAAGTGCACCTGATGCAACCTTTGGATCAAAATGTTAAAAACTTAAATAATTTTTTTTAAATAATTTACCAAGTTTTTTTTTTGTTTGTTTTTTTGGTTTGTTTGCCACAAGTAAAAGTGATGGAAGATACTACACTTTCGTGTCAAACAGAGAGTATCTCTCATTAACTAATTGACGTGACTGAATAGAAAAAGATATTATTAAAAAAGCAATACATTTGTGTGTATTATTGTTGAAGGAGATTTTCACATTTTCTTTCATTGATGGACGGATTCACTAATAATATTTGTTATGAATATTATAAATAGAAGAAAAATACCCAAAAAAAAAAAATTTATTAAATTTCATAATAATTTCCGATTTTTTAATTTTGGGTATTTGTATATTTTTTTTCCTACTACGAATATGTTCCGCTTTTGATTTGAAAATACATATTGAAAACGGAAATTAAATAAACAAAACATATTGACAACATTAAAAAAAGATGTTAAATAACATTTTGTTTGTTTTTTTGTTTGTTTGTTTATTATTTACCTGTGAATTTGACTAAATTTTTGCGTAACATTTTATATCTTCGATTTATTGCTAATTGAAGTAAATAATTTCGCTGAAAGTTTTTTTTTTATTTATCTAATTTACCGGAAATTAAATAATTTTATTAATATAGAGAAATGAGATTTAATTTTTTTAACTTTATTTAATTTATTTGATGATTGTTTTTATTTATTATTGAATTTTTTTTAAAGGAAAACTTTTAATGTAAATGCTTTTCTGAGAAATACGATTTTCCTTCCATTTTAAATTTAATTATAAATAATAAATGTAGAACTATTAAATATTTAAAACTATATATTACTTTCACTGTTTTTAAATCAGATTAATCAGATTAATATAAATAAGAAAGGTTGAGGGCATTAATCACTATATAACTAATGACCTCATGCTTCATGGTCAAGCAATTTGAATGTTACAAATCTCTAGCTGAAGAATATAGAAATGTAAGAAAAGCCACAAGAATAGAAAATTAAATAAAGAATTTCTAAAATTAGCAAAAATATTCTCGATATTGTTAAAATTCTTTACACTTTATCCTTATTCATGAATTTACAGAATTTGCCCAATAATTACTAACCAAAAAGAACAAATTTTAACTTATACATCAAAGTCAAAAATTTGGGATGCAAATAAGCGTTATTAAAATTATTATAAATTTCTTTAAAAAAATTTAAATTTACTAAACTCCTAAATGTATGCAAGAGGAAAATTTATATAAATTTGTTAAAATTAGAGTGAAAGTTCTTTTGTACTCTCTATGAATGATTGGAAAAAACTTTCTTTTAAAAGCAAAAGCAATTATTATAGTTTTTGAAAGCTTTTATAGATAGCATTTCCGGTTGCCATAATAGATATTGAACGATATTTTATTTAAAAAAGTATTTGGATTGATCTATGGTTCAACTGGTTCAACTTTTAATAACAATAAAAAAATATTGAATAAAAAATATTTGTATGAACATTGAATTCAAATCAGAAGCAAAACACAAAGTCAAGTCAATTATATGACCTCTTAAATTTAAAAAGAAAATTACTGCAAATCTTTATAGCAAGGATACTTGTAATGAAGGAAAAGAAAAACAGTTGACTTTTAATTTAAACATTTTCTCTAAAAATTGATTATTAACATTATTTTATAAATACGAAATACGATAATATTTATTTGTTATCAATTTATTTGATTTTTAAAAAATTAATTAGATAAAAAATTAGTATACAACGTAATTCAAATACCTACATATTGATGTAGTATACTTATAGATGGTAATGAGTATAACCATACTCAACTCATACTTATTTTTATCATTAATAGAAAAATACTACATTAAAATGAATGTGGTGGCTAGAAGCCAACTGGGTATGGACTACGACTGTCGCAAAGTAAGTATGGCTATACTCATTACCATCTATACGTATACTGTCTTGAATTAAAGGTAATTAAAATACCTACATTTTGATGTAGTATACGTATAGATGGTAATGAGTATAGCCATACTTACTCATACTTACTTAAAATTGGGTTTATAAAAGATAAAAATCTGATAATTAATTATTTGTATATTTTTGAGCAATTGAATAAAGATATGGAGAAAAAAACTAAGGAAAATATTCTTGAAATTAAAATACATATTATGTCAATTTTTTTATATATTTTTATTATATTTCAAATTCACCGTATTTGTACCAAATAAATCTATAAATTTAAAATTTATTTCTTGCTTTACATAATCGAAATTCATATGAAACCCAGAATTGTACTTTTATGGTTTTAACAAAAAAAATTAAAACAAATTCAAATTTACAAAATAATTTAATAATAAATCAGTAATTTATATAATAAAATATATTATATTGCACTTCTTTTACTTAAAACTATACAAGATATTATACAATTTTCTAATTAGATAATATTAACAAAAAATTTGAATTAAATTTCTGATCATTTTCTTATAAAATTATTAATATTTAATAAAATGTATGATGATAACGTCGTTTCTTTGGTTTTGGTACAATATATCCTTCAAAATCATCTTCATCATCCTCCTTTTCAGTATGATGGTAATGATGTTTTTCTTCTTTTACAGGAATTGGTACTGGGACTGGTACTTTTTTAATAATTGTTTTCGTATGAAAATGTGTATGATGTTTAACAGGAACATGAATTCGTATTCTACATAATATAAATAAAATAAAATTAAATATAATTTACATATTTTTTCTTTAATTTAAATTCTTATCACTAACTTGGCTGTATCTTTGCCAGGTCGAGCTGATGTTAAAGTCAACAAAAATATCGCCAATAAAAGTAAAATCGCAATCTAAGACAGATGAAAAAAATATAAATATAATTTAAATAATCCTTTTATAATCCAAAAAAACAAAATAATTTTGTAATCCATTTTACGAAAATTTTTATTATAATCACTTTCACTTTTCATCACTTACACTTTTATTTAACACCACCATATTTTTTTTTTTTTTTTGCTTCTTTAAAATCTAAATATAATTTCTTTTTATTTAAATATATTTCCTGTTGCAATTATTATAATTTATTTGTAATTGTTAATTATCTAATTTTTCAAAATAATAACAAAAAAATTGATATCCGTGTTGATGGTTCGTTTACGGACTTCCTGTCCACAAAATATCAAAAACAAACAATTTGAAAAACACACAACTGAAATGAAATTATTTCTTTATTTACGTCTTTATTCGACAATGGACCGATTTAAAATAATGGTTACCTGACTATAACATTACCTCTTAAATAATATCCCCCCGAAAAGGAAATAAACATAATTTTATTTATAATCATAGTGGAAAAATATTTTTTTATATTTTCACTCGCTCTTTTGAGTGTTTATTTTTTTATTATATTGATGTTTTGATTGATACAAAATGTTGTTTTCGTATTATTTAAAACTTAAATTCCACTGCCATGACCACAAGCACAATTATAAACAGTATCACAAAAATGTATATCGCGAGGCATATAAAAAAAGAGTTAATCTGGTTATATCCTCGCACGTTTTAATCAGATTATTACATGTACAAAAATTATATACTTGTTACTTTAAGTTTGAAAAGCGCCTGTGCAAACATTTTCAGTAGTAGAGGAAGAACCGTAAAATCTCAATTAATGTACATACAATTTTCTTAAGTAAAGTTTAAAAGAAATTTTTAAAAAATAGTCAACGTTCGATATGTTAAATGGCAAATTGTACTAATTTGTATTATTGAAATGGCCAGAAATACAAAAAGCTGAATAATCAGGTTTTTCACAAATTCTACAATAGGAATAGTAAATTTTCTTCAGATCGAATCTTAGAGTATATATTATCAGGAGAAGCTATAGTATACTTTTGCCCCTACAAGCTGATTCCTCACAGATTTTTTCTTTAAATTTTCATATTGTATGTAATTTTGCTGTCAGAGTGCCTGGAATCGGTGTCAGATTGACTGATATTGACGAAATTGTATGAAATTGTTGTATCTCTTTTTCCCCCAACAAAACATTCGGACATATTTTATTTGTTATAGCATCTCAGGTTTATTTACACTAAGCATCGAATCAATAATTTATTGTAATTACGCAGTAAATTTCTAAGATAAAATAGTTTTTTTTTTCAATTTAAAATAATCTTTTTTCAAATCAAAATGGTGTTATTCCAAAAGAAGATCATTTATAAAATTCTCTGCATGCAGCTCAAGATTATTTTAAATTTCAAAATAATATTTAGGTAAATTTCAAATTGTATATTGCACTTCTTTTACTGTGATTTTACTGTATTTAAATTAAATATAATATAATTAAACTTGATTTCCAAGTTTGAGGTTCACTTAATAATATAAAATTATAAAGTGATAATAAAATTTAATTTTTATATTATTATTATATAATTGTTAATGTTATTTTTAAGCGTATTAAATAATTTTCATTTTCATTAATTTAATTTTTGGATTATAAGTAAAGAAAATATATTTTGATATAAAGGTAAAATTTACAAGTATTTATATATAAATTTCATTATTTATTTATTTTAATTCCCAATATTAAATATATAACACTATAAATAATGTGAATTATGCATGCACCTACTGAAAAATATGCAAAGTACTACAGTTGGAAATTGGAATATAATTTTTATTATTTCCACGAATTTTGATTATTTTCATGAATTAATTACTACAAAATTATAAAATGAATGTAATTCATGGCTATGGGAAATTCAACATAATAAAAATATAAATAATATAAAAATGAAAATGAAATTTAATTATTTTTAAAATTTCGAGTAATGTAATTGCTATATAAAAACTTTAATTATGCAAAATGCCTCATAAAATTATAAACATATAAAAGTTCAATTATGCCAAAAAAATTTTTTTATAATAATCATTAATAATGCCTAGTCTTCTAGAGAGCTTTAAAACTTTTCCATAATTTCACTTTTAATTACATATAGGTATATGTAAATAATCCATTAATTTTATTTAATTGTGATTTTAAAAAAGGTGTTCAAAAAATGACATCTTACAACAAACATAATTATGTTGTTGTTATTATTAAATTTTTGAAAGTAATTTGACTTTTTTTACGCATAATAAAAAAATGAAGAAATAAAATATATTATGATGTTACATTACTAATATGACACCTCTAATCATCATTTTGTGTTATTAAAAGACATGAAAATATATTTTACGAAGTTATAATTTGATTTCAAAAAGGACCAAAGTTTTTAGTGCATTTATATAAATCTTGCATTATCTTAAAATAGGCATGATTACAATTAGATGCAAAAAATTGCACCAAAAATGTAACAGAAGTGTAAGACCTATAAATAAATTACAACTTTTAATTTCACAAGAAGTCGTTTTTCAGGATGGTTAAAAATCAAGAAATCTTTGTCTGATATTTATGTTTCATAAATGAAATTAAAAAATATCTATTTTCATTTTCAGAATCTGTATTAAGTGATAGTACTATATATATTTTTATATACAAAGATAACAATTAACCAGTTTTTTGGGAGGAAAATCTATTCAAGAAAATTATATTTAAACTCTAAAAACTCTAATGCCATTCATATAATATACATATTTATATAATCTATTAATTTAATTTAACAGGCAATTAAAACACAGAAAATCTCATATTTCTAGTTCACTTTTGAAAATATCAAAAATGCATTAAACTTTATTAAATGAATGTAAGCCTGGAACCCACTTTCTGCTTCAAATACAAAATAGACCCATTTTCTGCTTCAAATATAAAATGCGTATATAAAATAAAACTGTAATGATATAATAATTAAGGGTATTTCTTTTATTTATATAAATGAAATCCATTACTTTAATAAAAGTTATCTAACAAGTCCATGAACTAGTCAAGCCTAACCAACACACGCGTTTTAAACTAAATTTTATTTTTGTTTATTTTTTAATTCGTTTATAAAATGCGGTAATAGTTCATAAAAATGTTATGCACGTCATGAATCAAATTTAAAATTGAATCAATATTAAATCAATGTGGAATTACTATTTCCTATTATAAATTTCAATAAATAAATAAATAAATGCACAATATGCAACAACTTTCACTATATATAATTTTCTTATAGTGGATGCAGTGATGATATGTTGAAATGGATTTTTAATATAAATAAAAATCAATTTGCAATTTAACATCTCTTTTTTTTCCATTTAAATGGTAATTTATTATTTTTAGTTTTTTTTATAAGAAAATGGTAATTTTATATTTTTACACGACGTATAAAATTGTTAACATAAATATAATTTTAAATATGGTGTCCGAATTTAAGATGAATTTGTGCAACCAATATGAACTATGATACTACAGTTTTTAAATTAAAAATGAATCATTCAAATTTTTGATTATACACTGAAGAAGATAAATACTTAATTAATCAGTGTCAAAGTGTCAAAAGCAACGACTAATTTTACAGAAACTAAAAATATAAGTGCACATAAAAACTGTATCCCATAATATTTTTATTGCAAGATCAATTTTCAAGCTTCCCAATTAATAGGCATTCCAAATTATTGAACTTGGGCAACTAAATAATATTTTTTAACATCGAACAAGAAACAAAACATTGATGCAGAAGCTCATATTACTGGATGTTAAATTTATGATAATTTAACGATCATAAGCATATAATATTGTTACATCGTATGACATTGACATTGAAGAATTACGAGCAAAACTGATTTTTCACAACTTTATGGGTTAATGTTGATTTAAAAAAAAAAAATTTCTCTGAAAAATAATTCAAACTTATACTTTGAATATTTTAATTATTCTTCTCTTTGGGGGCACAAGTAATTAACTGTGCCTTAACATAGTATCAAAGCTGTATTGTATATAATACGGCTTTGATAATATTGTAACTTGATTTTGTTATTGACTTAGTAAACAATTCAAGTGAAAATTAATTTTACTTTCTTTGATAAAGCAATAGTCGATCTATCTCTAAGATCCTTCATAGTAAGAAAGTGTGACTCTCTGCAGAATATTAAATATTGTGCAACATACATATGTTTTTTTTTAAATTTATATATGTAGGGTAGCGAGAAAACATTACCCAATAGATACACTAGATCTAACAAAGCTAACTATCCAAATCCAAAATATATCGTTAAAGAAAATGAAATGCTGATCACACTAATTTTTTATAAATTAAAATATTTACGATCAGTTAAAAATAAATTTATATTGGAAATCATTATTAATTTCTTGTAAACAAATTTTTAGCCTGAAGATATGCAATTTTATATGTTATCAGAAGTCGAGATGAGATTTTTTTTTAGAAAAACTTTATTATTTTTATATCTTTCTGCAGCCACCACAAAGCTATTTTAAATTAAAAGAGCATTTAAAAAATTGTAATTTTAAAAACAGTGAGATTTTTTTCATTAATTTGTTAGATTAAACGTTCAACAAAAATATGAGGATATTAAAAATGATATTAAAGTTTTTTGTATCAATTTATTTTTATTAATTTTTCATAAATATTTATGATAAATCATAAAGTGTATAAAAAATATAACAACTATTTTAGTCTGTTTTATATTTCTTCTGTTGAATGTAAACTTTCTCAATTATTCAAAATATGTTAAAATTTACATAAAATGATGAATAAGAAAAAATATATTAATAGTAAACGGAAATATATTCAATTTTCCAATATAATTTTTCTGTCTCCTAATAATTATCCGCCTTAGTTAAATCATTTTATGTTTAACACAAGAAATAATTTCAGCTTATAATCCTGAATAACAAGAAAATTTGTTAAATAGAAGCAGTAACAGTTATTTTAACCATCTGTTAAATATAATGGTTTTTAAAAATTACAAGATTTTTTTAATGACAATTTGAATTGATTTCTTGTTTTTAGATAAATAATAAATATGAGTATAAAATTTCAAAATTCAATATAACGACAATAAATTTTATTATTTGACTAATAAATTTTATATTTTTATTATGTTGCATCGAAAAATGATAGAGATTTTTCAAACCTATGGAAATTTGAATATTGTCAGAATTTGTGCCCGGTCTGGGAAGTGGTATCACAGATTGGAGATAGTTTTTATTGTTCAATCGTCCTAAACGACAACATCATCTTATCCAAAATTATGCTTAGTAATTTTATCACCCTGATGTATTTTGGGTGTTTCCTTTATTACTAAATCATTTTAAATAGCCGAAATACCTTGGACTGATATCCTTTTGCTACTCGTATATTAATTAATTTTCTGATTGTTATAAAATAAAATATATAATTTTTTACAATTTTTGTTTCAAACTAATAGCGACCTGCTTTTTTTTGTAATTCTCATTTAAATTCACGATTAACTTTATAATTTCTTTCACCATCGACTACTCCACATTTTGCTTAATAAAATTTGAAGACTTTTTTTTCAATAAAAAAGTGAATTTTTATTAAATGTTAGCATGTTGTGAATCTATTATTTTTCATGTAACTTTTATCACTAGAAATTATTATGCAATCTGAAATTGTTTTTATTATTATTATTGTTATGTTATAAACCACAAACTAAAACTGGATTCCAACATTGGTTAAATTGTATTACGAAAAATAGTAATTTTTTGTTATAAATGTGAACGCACTTTAAGACTTTATAAAAGTCTATGGAAATTTGTGCATAGATTAATCAGGAGCCAAGTAAAATGTTTAGTTTCTCATTTAGTTTTTTGTTACTAAAAAAAATATTTAAAAATTAATCCACGTTTTGTATAGTCATTTATCATAAAAAGTATTGACATAATCCACTTACCATCAGGATGGTTGTAATTATTAATATTAGGAAGTAATTATATTTTCTTCTCATTTACTTGTTTTCTATTTCAATATTTTATCAGTAACAGAAAAATATAAAAGTTTCCTTTTAAATTGATAAAACTATTGTAATATTAATATGAATATGTATTAAAATAAGTAATGTTTATAGATCAATCAGTTATAGATATGTTTACAGGGAAATATTTTATAATACTGGAAATAATTATATACCATAAGTTTTTAATGTAAAATTTAAAAAACATAGGTGATAAGAAATATAAGTAAACCATATACGAGAATACACCAGAACCAAAGTCTTTCCTAGAACCTTTTCAATTTCCTTTAGTATTATTTTTGTGATTGTTCGAATTTGGATTGCAATTACTGCATCCTTTTATCAGCTGACACTGTAGAAATCAGTAATGGAATCACATAAAGTGATTTGTGACTATCAACTATCACAATCACATATTATATGTAATATTGCAAAGAAATTTATATGGCAAATTGTAAGATGTGATAGTTGATAGTCACAAATCACTTTATGTGATTCCACTTTAGAATTTAATATTGCATATTTTACTGAAAATACGAGGTAAAAAATGGAAATTAGGGAAATAGAAATATCTTCACATATTCTTGCATATTTAAAAAAGTGCAGTAATTACAAAATTAGTAAACACTTCTAAATATATATTAATATTAATTTATAAAATGATTTATTTATCAATGAGATAATTTCAAATTGAAAAATCTCATTCATCCAGGTTTAAAATGGTATGATATAATAATAAGTAATAGATTTATTTTCTTTCCTGATTAAAATCCAATTGTAAATTGACTGAAAATAATATTCGTCAAAAATTAAAGACACAACAAGAAATTTGTAAAATTTATATCCAATAGGAAGTTTTATAAATTTAAATATCGAAGAATAAACGCTCTGATTTTAATATCGGAAATGCGAATAACATAATTTCTGATATATCAAAATATTCCCAGAAAAATTAAACATACAAAAAAGAAACAAGTTTAAAATTAATATAAAACATTTATAATAAATAATTTATTATTAAATACCGGAAATCTCTTAAATTGTTTCATTTTCAAAATTCCAGAAAATTCACTTTCCTCATGGGCGAAGAAATCCTGTCGAAAACAATGTAATATACATGCATTGAATTTTTCTGTTGGAAAATTTTACTCAATGAAAATTTAAAATATTCTACCAGAAAATCAACATTTGAAATCGTCACAGACCATAGAGAAAGTAATCCAATTTGAAAAACAAAATTAATTATTTATTTATTTATATTTATGAAATAGTAAATTGAATTGGTCCAAAGCTTATTTATTATTAACTATGTCTGCATATAAATATTAAGTAATTCCGAAATGAATTCATTTCAACCACATAATTTTCTAAGATTATTATTTAACTTTTTTTAGGTTTAACTTTGGTATTATTACTATATAAATTTAAAATAATAATTTTGTTTAAAGAAATTAATGGGCCTAAAAGCCTATTTTTTAGGAAAAATATTAAAATTATATAGTAATAAAAATGGCTATAGATTTTTCTATTTAAATAAGATATTATGCAATATTATACAACTCGATCCTCAACATCATAAATCTTATACTTTCTTTCGATTATGGCTAGCAGAAAATTTTCAACTCCTTAGTATAATAGACGTATCAGTAATTCTTGGGAAAAATGTTGAAATTTTTAAGGATTTTAAAATATTGTATCTATTAAAACGAAAATATAGAAATTTACAATTTAAATTATTCAAACATAATTAAGTATTTTAAAAATATTATTAATTTGATTGTAATAAATTTGAATCTATATTGTAAAAATTATTAATTATATGAGAATTACCCAGAGAAAAAAATTACAATATCTAAAATTGTTATAATTCATAATATTTTTATATTATTTTAGTTTCCTGCACTACGTTAACATAATTTTACATAACATACACACTGTCCAGTAGTAAATTAAACTAGTTTAAGAGACTATTTATCATATCAGAAAATTTGTAATCTATATAAAGATATATATATTAAATGATTATAATTATTATTATCTAAGTTTAGACTATGCCTGTGTGGTATTAATAATAATTTAAATTGTTTTTTACTTGTACTATAAATTAAAATATACAAAAAATTTAATTTTCTTTTTTTGAAACTAGAGTATAATAATTAAAATTATGGTATGTAACCACAAAGAAAGTTAAATTGCGTAAAGAAATTGCATTTTTATTAGAGTGTAAAAATTATTATGAAATGAATTTATATCATTTTTATTTAATGACACACTAAATACTATATTTAAATAATAATTGTACACATTTACATAAATTTAAAATGTTTCTAATTATAAAATTAAATTATTTAATTATTATTACATTTTTTTGGTTTGTTAATTGACGGACTTTACTGCCAGTAATTAATAAATTATATATTTTGGGAAAATTTTATTCGCATTACGTTTTCTAGTTTATATCAAATTTAACAGCAAATTAATAAATGTATAGCAACATGGAAAGAAAGATAATGTGCATTAAGTTATTATAAGTAAGTTATTAGTTAAAATATTAATTTAAATTTATTTATTCTTAAATTTTGAATTAAACCCCAGCAGCGTTAATGTAAAAAGAGTTTAACTACCGCATGTCTTCAGCTCCCAATCATAAACATTTCCCTGTAATATTAATATAAGTATAAAAATTATTAAAATTAATTTACTATTTAATTTTTAATATTATTGTTGTTACTCAATTCGTAAAATTTTAAATATATTTCGATTACCAAAGACAAAAATTTATAATATACAAAAAACATAAACAACTTCGTCTTGGTTTTTCAGATTTCGTTTATCTTTTTAACTTTTAATTGAAATTGCAAATTGCATCAGGCCAAGGTCATATTTACAAATATAAACAAAAACCAGAAATGCAGAAATTTAAATAAAAAATGAATATTTATAAATATTACACAACTTATTTGGGGCTATGACCTGATAATCGAAACAAACTGTTAAATTTAATTGAACCATCTTTGTTAAATAAAAATTTAATTCAAAAATTACTGATCAATTAATGTTTTATGATGTAACTTTATCATTGTTGCGAAACATAAAAATGAAACAAGTTGCATTAAAGTGAAAAAAAAAAATTAACTAATTTGACTAGCGGAACATAAGTTAAATTTAAAAAACACATTAAATTGGATAACAAATATAAGTCAAGGTCTTGTAATTTTATTTAAGTCTTTCATTTTATTTCCTTTCTAAATTTTTCTCTTTTAAATAAGAGTGTTAGGTCAAACAGATTAAACCATCAAAATGAAGAAGAAATTTTTAACAAATTTTCTAAAATGTACAGCTTTACCAATAGAAAAATATGCAAAATTTAGAATTCTAAGCATGATTAGAATATGATTTAATTCTTAATTAAAACTTTAGGTAATTACACATTTTTTATGTACTATCAAAAAAAAGCATACCAATGATATAAATTAAATTAAATGCAAAAATTTAGCAATACAAATATTTTCACTTTTTAACAGAGTCACAAATTTAATTTTCCATGTTTATTTATTTAAAATATCGAAAAAAAGGTAAAGATTACGGCTAAATTATCAAAACCTGAGAAATTTAATTATGCAATAACAATTTTAAATTCGATAATATATATAAAAAAAAATATAAATTTTATTGGAGTTTGTACACATTTCAATTTTTGCTGACACGAATATGTAAAATTTTCATGAACCACATAAAAAATTAAATTAAAATACAATAATTTAAAAATTCATTGAGTAGTTAGATTTAAAAATATTATAATATTTATATAATTCATATATTATGATATTTAATTCATTTTTATGAATTTAATGTTTTTGGATTTAATACAAATGAAATTTAACTTTTGTTATAATGTTTTTAAAAATTTCCATATAGAATTTTGTCACAATCTAATAGTAAAAACTTTACTTTGTTTAAATTTCAATTTAAATAAGAAAAATTAATTATATAGATTTTTATCAATACTTTGTTTTCTAATTAACGCTTTAGTACACAATGAAATAAGGAAATTAATTTGTCCCGCATTTTTTTATCCATTTAAATTGCAATTATTAAATAATCATAATTTTATTTCTTTTTCAATTATTATTAACATGCAATTTGTAAAATTAATGCAGTTTTTGCTTATTAATTCGCAATTAAATTTTTATTATATTTTTCAATAATTAAAAAATCATAATTTTCAAATTTACATAAATTTTATTTAAAAATATTAAATTTGAACCATTCGAATAATAAATTTCAATAAATTTTAGTTCATGTTTCAATAATCAAGATCAATGTGAAAAATTTTGCAATTTTTTAAAAAAATTCAAACAGAAATGTTAAGTTTTAATATTTGAATAATGAAATTTGTCGGATCAAATTGAAATAATAATACAGTAAAAAAAAATTATGTTTTTATGCAACATTTCTGAAGATAGTAATTAAACAGATTGTCACTGTGAAATTGCTATGATTTATTTAATTATATTTTCCTTGAAAATATTTTTAAATTTTCTATTTATTTAGAAATTTCTTAAATCATTTAACGAAAAACTATTCAATATTGCAGAAATAGGTAATTGTGTATTTTTGATCGATTTGGGTGACTTACTTTATGTTACAATTAAAAACCCTAAATATATTATAATAATCGTTTTTTAATGATTTTTGATGAAATTTTTAGAAACAAAAATTTTTTGAACTTTAATTAATTTGCCAACAAAATATTTAGAAATCTAATTTTTTTTTATATTTTAAGTAAAACGCATGAAATTGAATTTGTAAATCATTTAAAATTTAATTAACCAATTAAATTTCATGCGTTAGTACCACAGTTCACTGAAATTACTATTTCAATGTTATAATGGAAATTATAAATAAACATTTTAATTTAATGAATTAATTTTATATTTCTTATAAATTCTTAATTGAATATAAATATTACAAATTAACAATCACAAATCAATAAAATAATTGTCACGATATTATTTTAAGTAATGTAATTAAATTTGTTGAGATAATTCATATATAATTTTGACAGTTCAATTCCTACATATTTTTTAATTAAATTAATTTTATATACGATTTCATAATAAGTACTCTCTTTGCGTAAAATAGCTTATATTGCCAAATAATAATAAAACAAATTATAATCACCCAGCTTACATGAATTTTTATTTTTCGCGATATAATCTTAAAAGTCATAACATTAAAAATATGCGACTGTAAACAAATTTCATTAAATATTATGAAGACAGCTTTTTTTAGCACTTCTCTTCAAAAAAAATGTAGGCGTCTAAATGTCTCTTCAACCATAAATAATACATGATTCCAGAAAATCATAAAAAAAAAATATAACACATCTATTACATTTCTAAAAACAAAGTTTGTGCCTTAACATTTTGGTTTTATATTTTTTATGATTTCAATGAGTATAATATTTATAATAAGCTATAAACTTACTAAACCAATTACATAAATTTATAATTAAGACCTACATAACTTTCCAGGTATTTGAATTTTAATTATTTTCAGTACATTTTATTTTTAATTAATTAAAATCAATTTCTTATAAAATAAATTAAAATTATATAATAAAGTGTTAGAGATTTAAAAACAAGAATATTGAAAAATCTTCGTAATACTAATTTAATATTCTGAAATAGTTTCGTTTTTTATCTATTATACATTATATAATGAAATTTATTAAAATGTCGAACGTGCACCTAAAGTTAGTTATTCGATGTCCACTGCGTATTTATATAAAACTTTATTAGATCAATTACTATCGGCACACATCAATCATAATAAATATGCAAGAAAATTACTCAAAAAAATATAATTTCAAAAATTAATGCACATTTCAAACACTTCAAACATTTTAAAATTCATTTATTGATTTAGAAAATTTCATAAAATTACCACAGATATAAACTAAAATAAATTTCTTTTCCTGATGAATTAATTGAAAATTTGTTTACTTTAATGTTGATATTAAGAAAATACAACGTAATCGTTTACCCTTACAAAAAAAAATAGTAGTTTATAATTAATTGCGCTTTGTGAATAAAGTATATTAAAAATTATGTTCCTACCAACTTACTCTAACAACATTTCAAACTTACACACAATATACTACAAACATTTTAACAGAAAAATATGTGGCTTATACCAAAAGCTCAGCTACTATTTGATCTACGCTTAAAGCTACAATGTAATGACTGAACTATGTAATTCATATCCCCATGTAAAATAAACTTTATATTTTTTTGTGCTTTTCTTGTAAAAATGAAATAAAAAAACAACAAACTTTTGCACTACAAAATATTAAATTAACTATAACAATGTTGTTTTAACATCTTTGCATTTTGAAAATTTACTTTTCGAATTGGTATATAAATGAGATCACCCAGTTTTTTGATCATATCGTATTGTCCAGTCGTGTAAAGCATATAACTAAAATCGTTTCTTCTTTGGTTTTTTTTTATATTGAATTTACAAAAAGGATATAATGGCAGCTCTTAAGATTTTTGTAAGTTAAAAATTGTTGTGAAAAAAATATATAGTGTTTATTAAAAAAGTGATTTGTAATTATATGTGATAAAGAAAATACATTAAAATTATGAAATAAATATAAAAAAGGACTAAATAATATTTTTAAATTAATTATAATCAGTTTTCATGCTTTGATAAACAAAAAAATAGTGATCTTAGAATGATTTTATATTTGATAATAATATAAAATCGAGTAAAAGGACATAGGCGTAAAATATATTGTAATGAAAATTATCAACGACAAAAAATGAGTTTAAAAAATGCAAATACTATTTTTTATATGCAATATTAAATATCAGATTTGTACTTTACATAAATAAGGATATTTATTGAAAACTAAACTTTAATTTAATTTTACTCCTAAAAATATTTATATTTTTATAAAAATATTTAATATTTATTCCTTTCAGGTTGTTCTCTGTATAATTAGTGCTGTTTATTGTGCCCCAGGATGGTTTAAGAAACATCAGTAAGTAAAAAATAAACAAAGTTTTGATTATAATAATATGTCATTAAAAATGTTGTTAATTAAATATCATTTACTATTATACTAATTTCAAATATCACTTAAAAGGACATAAGAGTAAATTAATTTTTGAATTCTCATGGAAACAAAAAAATTCTTATTCGAAAGGATTGATAAGAAATTTTTACTTTTCATTATTATTTTCAAAACCGTGTATAAAACAAATTTAGCAAAAGATTGAAAATATAAATTAATTTCTTATAATAAATCTTTTGAATTTTAATATATTTTAAATTAACTTAACAGTCTTATAATTATGCAGAAGCGTTTTTCTATGTTAAATTTTAAATATATTTTCATACCAAAATATTAATTATGCCCGTTAAAGTTACTTTAATTTATAATTATGCTCGTCAAGTATTATAAAAATAAAATTAATACAATTTTATGCCAATTAACGTTTTTATTTAAATTTATTTAATATCCCAAAGAACTGACCAATGAAAATAAGAAAATGATTCGAATATAAAAATTAAATTAATTTTATATACAAAATTAATTATAAAAACTTTTAGTTACTTAAAAAGAAGTAATTTTAAACACGTGGTCAAATAAAATTATTGTTAAACCAGGCACGTTTTTGACTTATAAACGATAATAATATAACCAAAAAAATATATATATATATATGTACATATTCGAAATCACTGTCACTTTCTTTACACACATTTTTTTCGTATCATTTCTTTAAAAAATAATAATATGTAAATTTCATTTTGTATATAATTCCAGTGAGCATCATATTATTCATGTTCCATATAAAATACATACAATTCATCAACATCATCATCATGTTGAAAAAATTCCAATAATTAAACATGTTCCTGTTATTAAACATGTTCCTGTTTATAAGGAAATTCATGTACCAGTTTATAAAGAAGTTCATGTACCAGTACCAGTACATCATCATCACGAAAATGTTGATCATCATGAACATATTGAACATAAAGGATGGTCATCAGGTGGTGGTTGGTGGTAAATCATAAAATAGATAATTTTCTATACACATTGAAGAGAAATTGTGCCTCAACTCAAAATAGAAATTATATCAGAAATTAATAGAAATAAGCAGAATACAATTAAAATGGTAAACTGAGAATATTATAAGTCTGGATTAGAATTAATATTCATATTTCGAAAATTTTGTATCTATATTTAAATTTTTTTAAATTTTATATCATAATTATTAATTCTAAGAAAATTGTAAATAGTCATTGTATAATATAAATAAATACTTAAGAAAATTTAATAAAATCTTTTATCTTATAAAATGTCGAAGTATCTTGAATTAAGATACAATTTGCAGAAATTTTTTTGGGAAAATTAAATTTAGTAAATTATAAAATGGTTACAATTTAATTTTGCAAACTAATCAAATATTGATTAATATATTTATTGTAAATAATTTACATTTATTATCAACAATTCGTACAGAACAGCTACAAATGTTTTGAACCACTTACGTCTTCTTAAATAGTGTTAGAAATAATCCTTTAAAACTTTTTCCCAAAACCTGAAAAATTTCTTGTCAATAATATTGATAACAGAAGCCTAAATATCCACGAATCCGACATATTAAAGGTTCTGGTAATAGTGAAAGTATAAATTTGAATAAATATGTTAACTCAGATTTTAATTATCCTAGGATTTAAAAAAATAATTATTATTTTCCTGGTAAAAAAACAATTTTGTCAAACAAAACTAGTTGAACCAGAAGTTTGACTTATTATTTCACTTTTGTTAAATGCATATTAATAAATTGTAAAATTGAAACTAAATATTATGTAAACATGAATGGGTGGATTTAATTTTACACTAGATACAATAATATATGTAATAGGAGTATTATTTTTTATGATATCTTTTGTTTTGGTTGTTTTATTACCATTTTATTTATTTGTGAATTTTTATAAAACATTTTGTTCACTATTACGAAATAATAAATTTATAACAAAATTGTTAATAGTATCTATATTTTTATTAGTGTTTTTTACAAACTTATAAGCAATGTTCGAATTTGTAGTAATTATATGGAGAAATGCTATAAAACAGAAATTCTCATGTTTAACAGAAAATTCAATTTATGAATATAATTATAATACTTAATATTAAATTTACTGCTTCAATATTTCTTTATTTTTTAGCAAAACTTTGTTATGTTAAAGTTGTTATTATGTGTGATAAATGTCATCAATATTAGTTCATTAGTTTACGAAATTGTTACAAGTTCAATATTCCGAAAAATGTCATAGATATACAACCTATTAATGTTTTACAGGAATAGTTACAGGAATATTAAATTAATTTACATTATGTAATAAATTATAGTAAAATAAAACATTTATACTCATCATACGAAATTCTTACGATTGGTAAATAGAAAATACTTAAGATATTGTTACAAATTATTTCCACAAATTTAAACTTTAAAAAATCGATAATCTTTTAAAAAAATCAAAAGAAAACCAAACTAATTTGCAGATATAATTTAAAAATATTAATAATTTTGGTTGAAATCTACAATATTGCTTTTTCGTGCTTAAACATTACTGAAGCTCACAATTTATTTTTTCCAGTACTATTTCGAAACAGTAGCATGGCAAAAAGTTTAAAATTTCGAAGTTTACAATATAAAATATTTTTAATTATTGCATATTTTTAGGCATAACACAATTTCTTCTTGTGATTAAAATTAATTTTTTTGTAATCATTTAAAAATAATTGTTTTTTTAAATCAATTAATAATTATAAAATAATTGGATAATTAAGTAATTATAATTGAATCATTTTTAATATTAATTGATTTAAAGCTATTATTGTGTAATACAACTCATAATTTAATATTGCTAAACAAATGCATGGAAATTAACAAAATTAGAAATAATTAACATCAAGAATTTTTAATTTATTTAATCATTAAAATTGATTTAAAATTTAGAGGTTTATTGATGGAAATATACATAAATTAATCAGGAAAAACAATAAAAATTTGTGCGTCTCAATCAATTTGCAATAAAAAGAAACCAGTTTCTATGCTCATTATTATTAAATACATTTTGCCAGATGGAATTTCTCATCTTCCATGAGAAATTTATGTTTATTTTTTAATTGAATAAAATAAAAAAAAATTTCCACAATTTTTCTTCTTCATTTATTATTAAATATAACTAGTAAAAATGAGTGAAAGTGAATTTTTAATATACAAAAATTGGAATTAATTTATAATTTTAAAGGAAGAACATATTTTCATATAAAATTTGTTTTCCTTATAAATAACAAAACGATCAGTGTCAGTTGGCCATAAGGTAAAACAAATTACATTACAGGAATATTATATTTCAAATAATTTGACAAAAACTTTGCTTCCTAATCTTGATAAATAGATAATGTTTCCATTTGGGTTATCAAAGTTTTATATAAATTAAATTAGTATAGTAAATTATGAAATTGCGATATGGTAATATTGTTCCTCCTAATATAAATAAGGTTGAACAATTAGTAATTATCATTTCTTAAGAATATTATCATTTTTCATAGCTAATCCCTTCCCTCTTCACAAGAGTGTTAAATGCAGATTGAATTCCCACACTACCACATTTCGCAGAGAAATTTATGTCATCTTTTCCGTCTTTACTTACTTATTTCTATATAATCATAATTAAATAATACTAACTAACTACAAGTCTCTTCCCAAGCTTTTAATATATATTTTTAAAAAAATGTTTATTGTCCTATAAATATGTCATTCAATCATTGATGTGTCTTCATTTAATAAACAATATTTAAATATTAAATAATAAACTTTTGAATGTTTATCTGATTTTTCAATTAAAACTTCACAATTTATGATTAATAAATGTTTATTTATATTTACAACATATTTTTAACACATAAAATTAACTAATAAAATTAATATTAAATCTAAATTAGAAATGATACAGTATAACAAATATTGATAATAAATAAATTTATATTTTGACAAGTCAGTGAAAATAAAAAAAATCACAAATAAATATTTATCAATTATTAATAAAAATTTATTTTACCCATCAGGCGCTTCTTTACACAATTTATTTTATATTATTTACCTTTGGTAAATAATTGTCAAGTTTACAAAATTATGATCGCACACAAATAGTTTTATGTTATGTTGATTATGTTTTAGACATAATGGTTTAGGTATGGTCAGTTAATAATTGAAAAAGATTTTTATATTTATGATTTTCTTTCATATATTAAATTATGATTGATAATTATTTTTTATTAAAGGTTTTTTTTTTATATATTAAATAATTTTTCAAATTAATCTAAAAAATAAATTTTAAAAATATATAATTATTATTTAATTTTAGATATTTTGTCACTTGTAACAAAAAGGTTCATACACTTTTAATAAATTTTGATTAATTGCTGTTAATCAATGGCCAACTACCATAGTCGTCGACTGTAGTCATATTTTAATTAATTGATTTCTGTAATAAAATTATAATAACCAGAGATTGGAGTTCATTAATATAAGCATAGTATATTTTAAGGAAAATAAATCTGATGCACAAAAGCTCATTCAAATTCGAAAGATTTTTATTGATTAATGAT
The DNA here is from genome assembly GCA_949752835.1 of Empis stercorea. Classification (NCBI taxonomy): domain Eukaryota; kingdom Metazoa; phylum Arthropoda; class Insecta; order Diptera; family Empididae; genus Empis; species Empis stercorea. Next base: position 3,278,792 of record OX457088.1, on the reverse strand, counting down.
TTTTTGGTTGAGTGATGATGCGTGGCTACATTGACGTTTGAAATGGTTACTATTTAGTAGATGTTTGAAAAAGTGAGATAACATTAATTTTATGTTTTAATAACTAGTTAAATTAACTTAAAATTTTAATGGTATTGTTTTACATTGTTAATTGTGAATAATTTAGTTAAATTTTATATATTTTAATTACTCTTAAACAAAACCATTAGAAATATATAAATTTTTTACATTTAATTTTTTTTTTAGCCAGAAATATCGCCAAATGAATAAATCAAAAGTATATTAAATATTTGATGTAGAAAATATTCATAAATGTGTAGACATCAATATAAAATCAAAACAATCTATTGAATAAATCAATCAAATTATATTATTGTAAAGCTCTGAATATCTGAAGTGAAATAAGCATATGTTGGCTATAATTTTGTTTAACTTCAACTTCATTACAATATTGTGTAAAATTATTATATTTTATTTTCTTAGGTTCCAAGTATTTTACATAATAGTAAATCTTTTGCTACCTGACAACTTTATGTAAATTTATGTAACACAGAAAAAAATAATAAAATTGCTTTTGGCACGTGATTATCACATCAACAAATGAGAGTAAATAAATACAAATTTTTTGTTATTTTAAATTAAAGATCTCATTTTATTTTTGTATTTAATCAATTATAGATTTTAGTATTGATTTGATAATACATATAATTATTTTAATAGTAAAATAGAGTAATACTGTTTATTAAATGGTTTTTTAAATATCAAACAAGAGATATTAATTGCTTATACTAATCAAGTATTTTAATTTTTCTGAAATTCACCATTTCAAATGTAATTTTTCCTATTAATTTTTATTTTTAATTTATGTACACATTACTTAATATAATAAGATTTAAATATTATATTAAAGTAATGTATACATACATTAACATAAAATATAAAAATATAAAATGAATTGGAAAAATTACATTTGAAATTGTGAATATCAGAAAAATTAAAATACTAGAAATAAAATTCCCCCGTCTAAAATAATTAATAATTTTTTTTTAAATAAAATGAAATCATAATTCTCCAAGATAATTTATTTATATATACTTTTTCCTATGAAATATTTAGCAATATACTTGTATGAAAAAAAATTTAATTTCAAATAATTCTTTAACCCTTTGGAGCGTTAAGGATTGAAGAATGTCCCACCTGATACCATAAAAAAATAAAAAACTCAAAATATAATGGTTTAAGTCTTGTAAGAAGCTGCATAGTTAGTGGTACCATTAATATCCCACCTCATATCTAAACATGCAATTAATTTTCTCTTGTAAATTTAAAAATTAATGAATTAATTCAATTTTTTTTTGTGTTATTAGGCAACTTAGGTTTTTTTTTATTTAAATATTTGTGCCCCAAAGGGTTAATTAACATATAATATCTATGAACTATTTCTTATTCTAATTAATAATAAATTTTAATGTGGTCTTAAAAAATCAAAAGCTCAAATCAAGTTACGAAAAAAATTGCATGGATTAGTATATCACTGAGAAAAATAAGAAATAGGAAGAGAGTGCAACAATTGTTGAGAAAAGGATCAAGGATCAAAAAGATGAGAAAAGGATCATTAATAAATAAAGAAAACAATAATGGTCCCAGATATAACATATTAAATCGCACTGGAAATATTGCATGATAAAATTTAAATTATTATTTCGGATCCATCACTTCTTCAATTTTAATATATAAAAAAGAATTCCTACACAAATATATTTTAGTTAAAATACTTGAATAAGAATTGAATGATATACTTAAAAAAAATGAATTAAATTTTAATAATTTAATAATCATCACAATTTAAACACCTTAATATAAGAAATATATTTTTTTCTATAATGAGTGAAATGAAAAGACAAAATCTTAGATAAGTGCTTTTTTTTAATGACAACTTTCCCTAATCACAAAACAGAATAATTATTTTGAATTATTTTTGCTTGAAATTTTCATCCACGAATTATTCACTATTATTAACAGAAACTATCTGACAAAAAGAAGTGTTTTTTTCCCAAATGGAAAAATTGATTTACAGAAATATTTATTTTTATCTTTGCCCTTCGTGTGACTTTTTTTTGTACATCTTCAATACGAATATGGACAGACAAAAAAATTTGGTAATTGCAGGCCGGTATGTAACTTCTTTTTGTGTGCGCAGAGACTTATCATTACTTAATAATTTACCAAAAATTAATTTCCAAGTAAATCATAATTTTAAAGTACTGTATATGTTCAATTTTATCTGTTATTACCATAACATTCATTATTATATACGTCATAATTTTGTTTCAGGTTTTTATTAAATTGGTGATGCGATAATGTCAGGTAATAAATAATTGAGCTAATATTCCCTTACAAGGTGAACTCCCAAAAGAAATTTATATTTTCTTTATAATTTTGAAGAAAAAATATGAAGCAAAAAATGAAGTGAATTAACTCAGATATAAAATATTTATGTTTTTTTTTTTGTATTAAAGCCAATATTTTTTTTTTTTCAATATTTGAATTTAATTCAGCGAACAGATTATACAGAATTTTTCATTAATTTCCATTAAATAACATTTTATGGTGTTACATCTTCTTATACTCGTAAGAGTATGTACTACAAAAATTAAATTAACGAAATGTTAAATGCTAAAAAATAAAAATTAAGTCTTTTCATAAAAAAATATACCATTAATAATTTTTCCTTGTCATATTTAAACATAAAATTTAATGTAATAATGTCAAATTGTTTTTACAATATTTATAAATTATTTTGGTGAAAAGTTATTAAGGGAATTAAATACGACAAATTGAAAATATTATTACAAAATAACATAAATTGTTTTGTTTTTTTTTTTGAACAAATATGTTGTTGAATTATTTGTGAAAAATCTGTGTAAAATATAAACAATTTTTACACAAATAATAAATTTTAAAGATTTTCTTTAACGATAAAATTAAATTTGGTAATACTTACATTTTAATTATGTTTAAATCAATCAAAATGCGTTAAAAAGAGGATTATAAAAATATTGATTTATTGCAATAGTTATTATTATTTAATAAAGTTATTATTTAACAGTTTCAATGAATTACTTAATATACTTACTATGTAACAATATTTAAGTAGCAAAATTGAATAATAATTATAATGATAGTAAGTAAGTTTTGGCGTCCAAATTACTTTTTTTGCCTATAAAATTATAAACATAATTAAAATAATAATTGAAGCTGAACGTAACATCCAACTGAACTAACTATGGTTAATTCTTACATCAAATTTTGTAATATATGTACTGGTATTGTTACTAATGAGAAATGCATATTTACTATACTATATTTACCATACTAATCTAAGTTACTATATTTACTTGATAAATAAAAGAAATTTTGTATAAAAATGACATTCCAAAATTACATAAATTTTTATCAAACAAAAATTGTTATCAGTTTGAATTTAAAATGTAGGTGAACTCATATTCACTAAATCAATTATGTATATTAAATACTCGTACTAGTCGTAATATGCTTATTCTAGTATAGTAAATTATCTCATTACCTAACAACGTTATATGTTCACGGTGACGGTCTGATTATGTTTTTTTGATTAATTAATTTTTCTATTTCCAAAAATATCTACTAAAATCAACCAAAAATTTCATAATTGTCCACTTGTTTTACTACTCTAATATCTTCATTTCAAAATAATTACATATTTAATAAATCTTCAAAATTCCATAACAAAAAAACAGGAAAATTTAACATTTTTTAAAGTGTAATCGAAGGTCATTTCACTTAAAAAAAATTTTACATTAATATTTTTTTATTAATGAATTTCAAATTCACAATTTTTTACTTTTTTATATTTTATTTAAGTGTTAAAATTTTATATAAAAATTTCGCCTACTCGTTATTCAAAGTGAAATATAGAAGAATTTTGATTTCCTATTTTCATTTTCGTTTACCACCAACACAAAATTAAAAAGATTGTACATATTTTAATTCCATCTGGGCACAAAAAAAAAACAAAAATATAGATAAAAATGCCTATAAGATAAGTAAGAAATTAACTTACAGAAAATATATAAATTTTTTATACTTTCTAAAATAGCAATAAATTTTCAGAAAATAAATATGAATGCAAATGCACTCCCGTTTTCTTGAAAATTTCTGCATATTTTTTATATTTTAGCATAATAGCATGTGGTATCATCTATATAGCGTGAGTTTATCTAGTAGTAAAATTTATGTTTAGCGGAAAAACTGTTTCATTAAAAACAATGATATGCTTAGATAGGCGGTAAAATTGTATTTTCAATTTTCTTTCGCCAAGGTAAAACGTCATAATGTTAAAAAATTTTTGTCTTTTCCAAAAAAATATGAGGAAATTACTTATTTAAGATATTTTTGTTGTTGTTTTGTTAATTAATTTTTTTAAAATAAAATATTTGTACAGAGTGTCGATTTAACATTGAACATGAAAATGGGATTTTGATTTTGACAAAATATTCAAGTAGCTAGTAAAAATTTACTTTTTTAATCAAAATTAAATACCAAAAATTATCTAGACTATAAGTCAATTACAATTTATATCAAATTCTATCGAATTTCAAAAATTGTCTATGAGAAATGCTCAAACATGAAGCAACATAATTAGTTTAAAATTGTGTTTTCTATATGATACTTTTATTAATTATACACTTTATAAATAAGCTTTAAATATTGCGAAAATTATTGAAGTTTTCCTTAACAAATTTATAGTTGTTGGTGTTATAAAGTTAAATAATAGCTCTAAAATATTCACGCATCTACAAAAACGTTCACAAAGTGGATATATTAATTTGTCAGATTGGAGGAAGGGATTTCTTTTCTAAAAAATTTTAAATTTTAACATAAAGAAAGTTAGATTAATTTTATAACTAACATTTTATAATATAACTATCATATTTTATTGCTTGCATTTTTCACATTGCAAAGCCAGTTATACGGTACTCTGCAAATTTACTATATAGTTAGTGTACTGAGTTGTTTTTGCACACCTTTCATTTAATTTCAATTGACTTTCAATGCGAAAATGTACCAATAGTCCAATTTTACTTTCTCAATTCACATATAAAATTTTTTTTTTTGTTTTTCTGTATTTTCAATTTTTCTAAAAATGATGAGCTGCAAATGGTTAGGTATCTTCCGTGGCGCTTTTATCATCTTGAATAAGAAATATGTAATAATCGTAAATATAAAATAAGGAAGTGCAATTTTTTGCTTATTTTTTTTTATTTGTGCAAAAAAATTATCATTGAATGAAATTTGTATACAACATTAGAGTAGACGAATACCAAATAATATACTTAAAAAACATTGTATTACAATTACACGAATGTAATTGCATTTATATATAGTTAAATTATTGTATAACTAAAATATTATTTAAAATTAAGTAATTTTTGTTAATCAAAAAGATTAAAAGATTGTTTTATTTCTAAGAAATATTAATATTAATTAATTTCATCAGATTTTTTTATAATTTAAGAAAGATGTATACTTAAATTAAAGATACTCTTATAAATTATTAAAATATTTCTAAAATGAGCGAATGGCTACATGAGCAGATTAGTATTGAAATATATATTTAGTAGCTCCTCTTTCAGACCATTTATATCAGATAATAAGCCTTTTATTTGATTGGCTTTCGTATCGACTAATTGTCATACTCATACCTACATTTTGTGTAAGACAATGCTATCTTTTTAAAAGTGCAATAAATTCGTGTGAATATCTTAATTAATTTTACCACCATATTTATTATATATTTACTATGACTATATAGTTGCAAAAATCTAAACGAACTCTAAAGAATTGTCTGACTACAAAAATCTTCGAAGTTCATTTAGAAATATGCACCTATAGTATGTCTAAATTTCCGGACAAACCAAATAACAAATATATGTAACAATACCGCAATTCTACGATTATAGATTTCATTCTTCCTACGAATTTTCATATACCTATGGCTATGTGTCTTATGTAATGTTGCGTAAAATTGAAGCTACATTCATTGGTACTTTAATTAACTTATAACCTAATAATATATCATAGTACTACCTATGTGCAACTATATACTTCATAATCAGTAAACTTTATCCAACCATCACATACTTTAATTATATTTCTCAATTTCTACATCGTTGGTTTTTCAATTTGCATAATTCATTTCATTTTTTTTAATATAAAAGATAATTCATAATTTATGTTTTTCTCTATTTTTACATCATATGTCAATTTAATAAATTTTTTTCTTTTTTACATTTAACACTTTTGATGACCTTAAAAGAAATGTAAACAATATTATTATTTATTAAAATCACTTAAAAAAATATTTAGATGCAAAAAGAAATGGTAAAAAAATTATATTTCTGTTTTTTTTTTTTTTGTTAATTTAATTTTACAATAAATAAATCTTAAAACCACTAAATATTATCTCTGACACAGAAAAAAAAAACTAAAACTGATTGCAGATGATGAAGTAATAAAGCATTATTTTTTTAGTCTTTATGTTTCAAAGAAACAACAAGAAATTCACCACTGCCTAAATGAAAATTTATAAATTGTTTTTACATAATTCAACAAAACAAAAGAAATTTGAAATTAAAATAATTTTTTTATTTACTATTTTTAATTTCGGTTTCAAAAAGTTTATAAGTGAAATCACTGTAGAATTTGTTATAGTATATTCAACAGGTCATCTAATTAGAGTTATTTATGTTGAAATAACATTCAACTAGTATAATTGGTTAAGTGTTTATTTTATATACAAATTTAGCTATGTAAAATTACAACAATTTTTTTTTATTTATTTTTAAATATATGTCAATATGGTCGAATCAGATACAGGCTGTTAAAGCTCTTTGTTAAGTAACTTGGTCAATTTGAAATTTAATTTGAATATTCATTATTTATATTTCCTTTAGTTAACAATTTTATTTATGTATATGTATTTACATAATATTGCAGTCCAAAAGAATTTTTCGTTATAGTATAATTTAAATAGTTTATATAATTTAGATGCTCTAAAATGCGAATAGCATTTTTTAGTTGGATAAAAATGTTCATTGTCTGTTAATGTTTTCTATATTATCAAATTAGCAGCAAATTAAATCTTAGTAAATTGGTGCTTCAACAGCATCAACAGATTCATTGATTATTATTATTAATCATTATTTTACATATTTGTACCTATACTTATTGACATGTCTAAATCGGTTGAATTTCACCTATATTTTGGCCGGGGCAACAAAATTGAAATTGTTCATTTTTTATATAATTACTAAATTCAAATGATAAGAGGGAGTGTAATATTTGTAATTTTTAACTTAAAAAGAAAAAAATTGAACATTAATATCAACTGATAAATGATCTCTTGTAAATGATGATCCCGAACTGAAATCAAAGAATTGCATATACCTGACGATATAAAACCAGAAGAAATTAATAAAATGGTCCAGAAGGGTCAGCGTTTTGAAATGTGAGTTTGTGTAAAAGAAGTTGTACAACTATTTGCAAATGTTGCTAAGACATAGTATTATCTGTATAGATGTTTTAATGAATTATATTGATATTTAGAAAATAAATTAGTAAAAATTTCAATTCATAAACAAAAATGCAAATTAATTATAAAAATTATTCTACAGAATTTTCCCTTAAATAAAAAAAAAATTCTTGAATATGAATTTACTGCATAATTCGAAATATTTTATTCTCCAATAATAAATCCTTTTTCCAACATCATTAATAAAGGTTTCTCTCCATATTTTTAGGGTTTAATTTTTTAAGTTTAACCACAACATTTATTTATTTCTATAAATGGAAATTTGTGTTTCCTCATTTCTCAAAATTTGCAGTTTTTATTTACAATTTAATCATAAGATAAATTGTAAAAAAATTTTTTTTTTATTTTTATCTGATGAAGATTTTTAACTCCACCTTTTATATATGATACAATTTTATTAATTTTATTGTAAATTTTTATGTTACGCGATAATCAAATATTTTTATGCGTAGTAAATTATACAAAAGTAATTTTGTTTTTTGTTAACTCTTTTAAAAAGATGACAGACCAAATATTTTATATAAACCTTCCTCAATCTTATATACGAGTACTATACAATTTCATAAATTATAATGCATATAATCTGTAATATCTCTCTCTCATGAGTTATGTAAAATAATTTATATATGAATTTACAATTTAATTGTGCATTTTATACCTTAAAAATTTACGCATACCATTTTTGAAAATTACAAACACACGTAATATTAATTAATTGATGGTTAATTTATCAACTTTTCCTGATTAATGCTCAATTTAGTAGGTTGACGTAATAAGGGCATTTTTTTTCTAATTAAATTAATCAATAGAAAATAGAAAAATATATAATAACTCTTTTTATATTTTATGATTTGTTGAAATTTCATAATTTTCTGGCATTTCGAAATATATAATAGCCCTAAAATAATAATAATACCTAAAATCTTTGCCCTAAGGTTGATTAGAAAGTAAATCAAATTGATATATGGAATAATCTTAACATAAATTAGACATAACAAACAAAACAAAATCACTTCAGAAATTAGTTTCAAATTATGAAATTAGATATATAGACGAAATGTGTCAAAATTGTAGTTTTAAATTATTAAATTAAAGATGAACTGTAAAATCGTTAATTATAAATTATAATATAAATAAATTTCACTATTAAAACGTTTTTTTTTATTAATTCCAATTTTTTTAAATAATTTTGGTAATGAAAATAAGATTAGTACATTTTAATAGTAAAGTTAAATATCTAAAAGACCATTGCGATATTTCAAAATTTATTTAAGAATATGAAAAACATTAAATGTTTTAAAAAAATTGCACAAATTTAATTAAAGAATTAAGGAAATTGGCAATATTTTCTCATATCTTATCGGTATAGTCCTTTTAATTCATTATTATACATACATGAAAATTTAATTCGATATAAAATCAATAAAACTAAACATAAAATATGTTAAAAATCTCATTTTAAAGATCTTTACAAATAACATAAAAAAATGTATAAATAATTAGCGCACATTACTTGAAGTGACGACGGTAAGTTAAAAATTACTATAGTATTTAAACGTATAATCAAAAAAAAATATTACTCAATAAAGATATAATCAATTAGAGTAACAAACAAACAAATTTTATTTAATAAATAAAGAAAATAAATAAATTACATAATTAAATTTCCTGAATTATAAAAAACCATGCAAAAAAAAATTAATTAAATTTATTTATATAATTTTATATTTAGGTTAAAATATTAATCAACATAAAATAATATATTACAAACGATATTATAAGTTTTATACACGAGCCAATTTTGTACATAAAAAAAGAAGCTCTAAAAAACTAGATTACTCTTAACTTAACGCAACTCTTTGTACTTTCATACCACCAAGCAATCAATTTGAAACAAACATGCTCTGACAATTTACATGTTAAAAAAAAGTATATAGAAATAATGTCATAAAGTCCAAACTAACTTGTAATGATTATTATCATGCATCGGACGTTTTTTTATGTAATATTAAATGAATGCCCATCTAACTCGTTGAAATGTAGTAACATAAAAAATAATAAGTATTTGTAGGAAATGAAATATAAAAATGTAATTTTAAATAGAAAAATATAGAATATAATGTAGCTAAGAGTATGTATAAGCAAAAAGATAAATCATATAAGTTAAATATAATGCAATTTTCACTGTTTGCTGAAAAACACCTCCATATAATTATGTTCAACAGTTCAACCTTCTGCCAAAAAGTTAATTTAATACGGGCGGGTGCTATGAACTATAATTAAGTTTTGTTATAATCATGTATACAGAAGCAGAGATATAGTATAAAAATGAGATAATTACGTAAGCCATATAATGTAGTAATAAAAAATGAAGACACTGAAAAATTGCTACAACTAGAAATTTCACTTTCATTTATTCTATTTATACATGTGATGTTTTGAAAGAAAAATTGTATTAAAGATTTTCCTTGAAGTGAGACTGTTATTTATTTGATTTTTTTTAAGTTCGCTGATGTAAATTTTAAATGGTACTTATTACCTTCCCTTTCAAATATGATAATTGAAAAAACAATCTTGTCAGATTCAAATATTTCAAATATTTTTGCTGATTTTCTCAATACTATATATTACTATTAATTGGAGGACTGGTACTGGATTATTTTATTCTTACATCATATTTTAAGATATGTACAATTAACATCTATACTTAAATCCGTTTTAAACATCAAAATTATTTCCATTCCCATAATCCCCACTGTCTACTCAAACAAAACAATCGATACTTTTTCAATATTGATGGTACTATAACATTTTACAGAATAAATTACAGAATTCGGATGTTAATAAATTTTCGAATTATAAATATTTGATAATAGTACATTAATAATGTTAAAAAAAATTCATGTAATTCAATTAAGATAATAAATAAATGCATCAAACTATTGTGCAACAAAAAAGTACCATTAGTTTATTTCCTTTTACCCATATTAATTTTAATTTGCATTCATTGATTTTACTTTAGTATTGATAATTATTTTAATTTAAACATTATTTTACATATACTATATTTTAATATCGAACTATCAAACCATTTCCATCTAAATAATTTAACATTGTAGTAAAATTGATAGTACATATATATATAACGAGAAAAGGTACACCTACTAAATATTACAACGTCTTCGAATTAAGTTAATAAACTACTTATAGATTATCAATTAATTATAATATTAGTTCAATATATACTAAACTAATAATTTATTATCAAACCATAAAGGAAGAATATTTCCATTGTGATCCAATTAATAAATTGCCCAAATTAATTGAATTTTTCAATATCATGGAAAAACCAACTTTACAACATTACTAAATAATTAAAATTAAGTGTTTTTTTGGTAAGACTGTTAAGGACGTGTAAAAAAATGCAGTAAGTATATCTTAAAATATGCTTCTAAAAATATAAACAAAAATACACAGTCTTCCATTAGACAACTAAGGAAATATATTATTAAACCGCACACGAAAATTTCAAATAAAATCTAATCAAGGTAAAAAATTTATTGATTCTAATTTTCATGATTTACAAAATGACTTAATAAAATCACCTATTTGAAAACAAAATATGGTCACAATCATTAGTATAAGTGGTTTTGTATATATACTTATTTGAAAGAAGTAAGTGGTCTTTTTTTATATTTTCAATGGTAATGTAATTGACCGTTTACAATAATCATTATTGTATATCTTTCAATGTTCCTGCAAAAACAAATGATAAACAATATATGAATATATACTTTTATTTTCCATCATAAATTTTTCCAAGGATAAAATTCATAATTATTCATCATTTTTTGTATAATATAGAATATTCTGTCGGAAGTCGTTAAAATTTTTGTAATAAAAAAAAATACTAGAAAATATGATAAAACAATGTTAAATATATAATTTTTTTCTTCTATATGTTTACTTATGCTATTTTTCTAGATTAAGATTTTCGTAAAAGATTTATCATGAAACAATCTATTCATTATTTATTTATTATTATAGTATCATAAAAATTAAATATTTATAAAATATTAAGTACTACAACACCAACAACAACAGCAAAATATATGAATTTTTTATTACACCTCTTTTTGTTTTTATGCTTTAGGTCAATGGTGCTTATCAATGAAATATGATATTATTCGAAATACTACGAGTATAAGAAACTTTTAAAAATATATATATTACGTACTAGTAGGTGAAAAAATTAAATTTAATTATTATTTAAATATATACTATTTAATTATTTACAAAATATAGAATTGTTTTAAAAAATTTATTATAAATTATTGATTCATGTGTGAGAATTTTTTTTTAAAGATATGAGAATGGCGATGAACTTTGAATTATTTTGATCATATAAATATTTATGTGAAAATTTATCTAGAGAATTTTGTTACCAAAAAGAAGGTTAAGTACATAATTTTAAATATGAAATAAATTGAAAATCAGAAAACAAGAAAATTACTGTCGAGTAATTTCACAATTTTTTTTTGGCTTAATATGAATTTTAAAAGAATTTGAACTAAATTTTAATTACTTCCCCATACACATTTGATTCTAAATCTTTACAATTCTTCACCTTGTGGTATGCAATAAGAAAATAACTTAATTATAACAAATAACAATTTTCATAGCCGTACAGAAATAGAGACAAGAAGATATTAGTCAAATTGGACATTAAAATTTTGGTCAATAAATTTTTAATTTTACAATTTTTAACAAACATAAAAAATGTATTACATAAAATTATAAAAAAGTCAGCCAAAAAATTAAATCAGATTTAACGAAAAATAAAATTTAGATTTAAAAAAAAATTTTTACATAACGATAACAATTCTAAAAGCATATAAAGCTGCCGAAACACTCTAATAATTTATCACATAAAATATAATATTTTAAACACATTTTCAATAAACATATTAAAAAGATAATAAATTGTGGTTAAAAATTGTTTTATGAAATATTAATAACATTAAAAAAAACCATAATTTCTGTACAAATAATCATAAATTTTTATATAATAAATAAAATAAATTCCAAATCATAGAAGAAAAAAAATATATTTACTTTAAAAAGAAAAGTAATAAAAATAAAGATATTAAAAATTATTAAAAAGATAGTTTTTTTTGTTTATAAAGTAACAAATTTTTAATCTTTTTATGCTATAATGTGGAATTTTTTCTTTCATTTTGTATAGGTTAACGATAATATTGTTAACGATATCTGGCTAAGTAATATTTGTTGAAAATATTTTAAATACATTTTTGATATTTTTGGTATTTTGCACAAATTTCTATAGTTAACAATTGCTTAAACAATTTTCGTATTAAATAACTTTTAACAAAACAAAAGAAAAAAAAATTAAATTAATTAATGTAATGAAGGTTAAATAATTGTAATTCTTTTTAACCCACATAAAAACAACATTATTTTCTTAGGAATATTGAAATAGATTGACAAATTCAATTTAAAAGAAAAACATAATTAAAAAAAAAGCTTTTATCCAAAAAAAGGGTGTTTAGATGCTAGGAAACACAATAAAAAAAATATATTGAATTTAATCTTATATTTCACATGATCATTAACAAAATTTTGTATCATTTGGTCAGATTGTAATCTTAAATTCTTGTTATATTTCGTTTAAATCCCATCAATGTGGTGATATTTTCACTTATCATAAAAAATTCATAGATGCTGAACTTGATGAATTAAACTATACCATTTCATAATACTTACCCATTAACTTCTAAAATACTTCTAAAATTTGAGTTCTCCTACAAGTAACAGTCATTTTTTACGCCAAATAAAATTAATTTCATAACTATATACAAAAGTATTATATAATGTATCTAATAATTTAGAGAAGTTATTAAATCCAAGCAATTAATAACAAAATATATGATAATTTGCAAATTGCTACTGAGAAGCATATAAAATAATAAGTATAGGTACTTTTATATTAAAACCTTTTATTAAAGCCTTCAACATCTTAAACAACAATTTAATCTGCTTATTAAACTTAACTTTACCATAAATTGAATCATTTTCGATGTGGATCATAAAAATTTCCTAAGAAAAGTTAACTACCTTTTTAATTATATACATAAATAAAATATTTTCATTAATTTCGTTTATGTAATGTATTTAAACTTTATATACATAATTTTCATGAACTACAAATAACTTATATGATTGTGGCAATGGCAGAGAAGTATTTTTAATATTAATTGAAATTCCTTCATACTTTAATCATACAACAACGACGTAAAATTATCTATAAAAATTATCATTTTTAATTTTGAGATGTACTTAATTTGCTATTGTAATGATATAATTAGTTGTAGAAAAAAAAATGTCAAAAGTTCATTAATTCAAAATGAAAATATTTCCTGACTAAATTTTTACCATTTAATTATTTTTTTTTTTTGAAAATTTTCTGGTAAATATATCTACTTATGCATATTTTATGGTGTATAAGAAAAAAGTGAAAATTTATTTGATAATCATTAGGAAATAAATGCAAAAACGAAAATTTTTCCAGTTGATCAAGTATATTTTATCGAAGATTTATAGATACTAAATAACTGATGATGAGTTTTTTTTAGGATTTTTATTTTTTTGAACATAATTTTTACAGAAGAAAACCATTTGATCAACCTAATAGTGAAAGTAAATTTTTTATTATTTTCTCAATTAATAAACAAAATCGTTACAGAAATGAAAAATTATTTTTTTTACTGAATTTGGTGATTTTAAATAATAATAATGGTGTTAATTTAATGTTAACTATTTTACGTCAAATTAAAAATGTGGATTTATTACTCTTCAAACTATTTAACATTTGTGTAGGTGCAAGAATATTCCAATCATTTATACACAAATTATTAAAAAAATGTTTTTACTTTTATCAAAATCATTTAAACATTCAACATCGCAAAACAAATAATTATAATTGCAAATAATTGCATTATAAATTTAAAAATATTATTAGAATTTAATTATTATTAATAAATTTCTAATAATCTAATCAATATATAATTTGTATAATTAATTTTGTTACAACTATTATTTATGTTAATTACTTTATAAGTATAAATAGATTTCTTTACAGATCTCCCAGTATCAGTCTTAATTCAATAGTCGTTATTAACTGAGAGTTAAAATATTAACAAGCAAAAAATGCGTTCATTTGTAGTACTTCTTGTTTTAATCGGAATCTGTACATTCGCTGAAAGGGAACTCAAAGTTTCGGCTGTACCAAATCAACCTGGTGATGATATTTTCACTTATCATAAAAAATTCATAGATGCTGAACTTGATAAAGCTGTAGCAGAGCTAACGAACCTTCATGAGGACAGTAATCGACGACTGGCCAATAATGCCAGCAGCATAAATCCATTTTATCACTTATTTTGTATAATTTTTGTCCTATATAACATATTTTTATCCTAAAATGTAATATTTATTATAGAAATTTATAATTATCAAGATGTTTATCATATATTATTATGATATTACTTATTTTAAATTTAAACTTGACCATCTCTATAAACTTGTTATGTTAAAGGTCAATTATATTTACATTAAAAAGAAAATAGAAATATTTAATAAAAACAATTCAATGTAATTATTTTTAACAAGTTTAAGATGTTATATAAAACAAGTACGAAAAAAAAAATTTAATAATAATAGTAAAGTAGTTCAATAAAAATATAAATCAAGTTATAATTGACTTATTTTGTTGTAATAAATTCACTTTAGGTGAATTCACTTAATAGTTATTTTATGATTACGATCAATAACAATATTTAAATCAAGATTATTTAATAACTACTTTTATTTTGAAAATTAACTTATGAAATAGATGAAAATGATTAAAAAAAAAACTTGTTCCTTAAGTAAAAGTAGTCACTACTAAATTCTGTTGAAAATAATTGTAATAGTAATTTTTAGGCAAATGTTTTCTTTTTGTGTGAATGTAATAATTCTATACAAAATATAATTATATATTTTTTTATAATGTATTTCGAACTTGTCACGCGCTGGAATATTGCAATAATTTATATAATGTTGTTCAACATCGCAAAATAAAGATTAATCAGTAATTGCAACAATAATTTACACTGCATCATGTAGAATTCTAAATAAATATGCTAATTTAACAAATTAAATTAGCATATATTTATTTAGAATTTAATTATTATTAATAAATTTCTAATAATCTAATCAATGTATAATTTTTATAAGGAAATTTGTTACAACTATTATTTATGTTAATTACTTTATAAGTATAAATAGATTTCTTTACAGGTCTCCCAGTATCAGTCTTAATTCAATAGTCCTTATTAACTGAGAGTCAAAATTTTAACAAGCTTTTAATTTTAAAATTTTAATTTTAACAATGCGTTCATTTGTAGTACTTCTTGTTTTAATCGGAATCTGTACATTCGCAAATGCATTTCCGTTTGAAACATATCAACTTGGTGATGAAATTTTCACTGCAGAAGATGCCAAAGTCGTAGATGCTGAACTTGTTAAAGCTCTAGCAAAGCTAAATGACCATCATGAGGACAGTAATCAACGACAAAAAAGATCCTGGGTTTGTCCACCTGGCTTTATCGGTTTTTCCGCCAAGCACTTTAGGGAGAGCTGTGTGCAGATATAAATACATAAAATCTAAATTAGCAAATTTATTCAGAATTTTGTGAATGTAGTAAATTCAAATTTATAATTTTTATAAATACTATATCAATATAATATGTACTATATATAAAATATATAAAAATATAATTATAAAAATAAAAAATAATAAACACAATTTTATTTATGTTAATTGTTAATTATAATTATACTTTTCAAATAAGAGTATAAAAAGATTTATTTTCAGTTCCACAATGACAGTCTTAGTTCAATTATCAATATTAACTAAGAATAATAAATATTTAACATTTTTTAAATGCGTTCTATTGAAGTATTTTTCATTTTCGTTTTCATTAGCATTTGTGCAAATTCAAATGCATTTCCGTCAGCTGACAATTCTGAAAGGAATGTTAAAATTTCGGGTGAAACACCTCAAATAAATGATGATATTGTGACATTTGAAGATGATGAGAAAATGGATGCGTATGAAGAATTCGTCGAAGAGCAACGTAATAAGAAAACAGAAGACGAAAGTAATAAACGCCACAAAAGATCACGTTCACGAAATTGTCGCAGGCGTTGTCCAGCTCGCAAGATATGTGCCGCTGTTTGCGCTTAAATATACATATATAAATTATATTTTGTGAAGAAAGTGTAATTAATAATTTTTAATTTTTTAAATAAAAAATCTGTTTTTTATGGCTCATCTTATAAGTTACTTATAAATTTTAGTGTTTTGCAAATTTGTACGTCATATATAACAAAAGTGTTAAGACACAAACTTGATTTTACTTAAATTAACACCATATAAGTTCGGATTAGTAAAACTATTATAGATTATATAATTCTTCATTTTTGTGTATCATAAAATTTATACATAAGATCCTATTTAAACCCTCTAATTGGGTCTAAATGGACACGACTAAAAATTGAACTACAAAAATTATGACATTATAAGTTTTTTTTTATTTCAAATTAAATTTTTAGTCAATTTTCTATTTTAAAGTTTAATTGGAAAATAATATCTATAGGAAAATTCATTGCTGGTTATATTAGAGAATTGCTTATATTATTACATCCATTCTTGAAAACTTTTGTTAATTATAAATAGACAGAGAATAATTTATAGAAATTATAGAACTCTAAATTAGAGAATAATTTATAGAAATTTAAAGAAATGTCGAAGATATATTACCATAAAAATAATATTCACTAGAAAGAATAATTTTTTTAAAAATTTTTGCATGAAATTTAGAAAAAGCTTATTGCAATTACCAGTGATTTCTAATATGTTCATTTATCTACAAAGATAATCAATCATTTTAATGTCAATTTTTTTGTTAACTATTCAAATTTTATTTATTTACTATTCTTATCATATCATTAATAATAAATTTTTTTGTTGCCAATAACACCTGTGTCCCTGTGTGTAATGTGCTTTGACATGTTTACCGGAAAATAATAATTTTTGTTTGGTAAACAATATTCGTGATGCTCATCGCAAGATCATTTTCATTTAACATAATAACACGTAAAACAACGTCAATATATTAAAAAAAAACACCCCACAACAAAACGAATTTAAATTTAATTTTCAAAAATTTGTATACAGACAATTTTCTTTTGAGGAAATTCGTAAATTTAACACTTTTATTAATAGTTAACTATTATTAAATATTTTTTGGAGAGCACCATATAATACAAAATCGTAGGAATGATATGAACTTGTATATACCATAAATAACTTATATGTGTTGACTCTTCCATAACAATAATAAATGCTATTATGCTTTATGCTTTTTTAAGATATTTAGATACACTCTCGTTTGAGCATAAATACAATAATAAAAATATACTATAAATGAAAATTTTTTGTTCATTGATGGACAAACAAACCAAAAAACAAAAAATAAGTACAAAAATTAAACTAATATTATTTTTTGAGAAGGGATGATTATGCTTGTTTTAATGAAAATGAAATTAAATTTTATTCTCTCATATTTGCAACTTGTTTGAATTTTCGTATAGGTTTTTTTTTCTTGTTGTTGGCGTTTGTTGGGTGCCAAAAATTATTTTGTTTTTAGAGATTCGGATTTTGTTTTTCTGGTATATGTGTGTATATTATAATAGTGGTAAACAACATTGCACTCAATATAATAATATATATATATGTGCCGGAAAATTATGAATTTAAGGTTTAAAGTCATTTTATATAAATAGGGGTATGATGGTCAAAAATTGTAATAGTTGAATTAGAAGACCCCTAGGAGGAGGTCATATATAGAAAATAGTTGTACTTGTATTCCTTTTCTGTTTGGTTGTCGTTAAAAAAATCACCGCGAATAAGGGATTATAAATAATGAAATCCCTAACGCTGCTGGTTAGTTTAATTCTATTTTAAATTAAATATTTTTATGATTTTATTAAATTCAAATAATGATTAAAAAGTATAAATTTATACATGGATTTACTATATTTAAGGACATTTCTGGATTACAGTGAAAAATATATATAATTATAATAAAGTGATAATTGTGAATTAAATAATTTGAAAAAAAAAAAAAATAATTCAAAATTATATTACGAATAAAAAATGTGAAAAATTATAAGAATTTTTGTTTTTAATTTTGAAATTTTTCAAAAAAAAAGGACATTTTTAATTAATCCTATTATAAATTTAAATATATTTATAATATTGATCTTTTATATTAATGGATTTTAATTGTACACTTTTTATATTATAAAGTAGTAAATTTCAATAGTTTAATAATTAATAAATTAATTTAATAATTTATTAATATTTTATCTTATTTATTTACACACCTATCAAGCATTATTTAATTAATTATGAATTGAAAAATTCTACTTAAAAAAATTTTAAGGACATTTTCAAGATCAAAAATACTCATTAATTTTTATTTTTAAAGAAATAAATTACCCCTAACTCTAATTTTATTTAATCATAAACAAACTAAATTCTTATTTTTCAATATCTCAGATAACTTTTGTGTGGTGTGCTATCACTTTTGGTAATGCTCATCAACCGGACGGAGTATGGAAAAAGAAATTAGTGTGGAAAGAAGATTGGGTACAAGAATGGAAAATAATTAAAAAAGAAGCATGGGAAACAAAATGGAAAAAAGTTCAAGTACCAGCATGGAAAGAAGTTAAAGTACCAGTTTGGAAAGAAGAAAAAGTACCAGATTGGAAAATTATAAAAAAACCACATATTGAGACACGTGAAGTACCAGCATGGAAAGATATTAAAATACCAGCTTGGAAGAAAATTACAAAACCAATTTGGAAAGAAATTCAAGTACCAGTATGGAAAGAAATTCAAGTACCATTTTGGAGAGAAATTAAAGTACCAATTTGGAAAGAAATTCAAGTACCAATTTGGAAAGATATTCAAGTACCAATTTGGAAAGAAATTCAAGTACCATATTGGAAAGAAATTCAAGTGCCATATTGGAGAGAAATTCAAGTACCATATTGGAAAGAAATTCAAGTACCAGTATGGAAAGAAGTCCAGGTAGCTGAATGGAAAAAAATGTTTGTACCGGAATGGGTTAAAATGGGTATACCAGGTGAAAAATATTTAGGTAAAGATCATGAAGGTTGGGAATATACTAGTCATGATTTGTGGCGTAAGAAATTAGTCTGGAAACCAATATGGAAAAAAGTATGGCGTACTGAAAAGAAACAAGAATGGAAAACAGAAAAGAAAGAAGAATGGCGTACCGAAAAGAAACAAGAATGGAAAACAGAAAAGAAACAAGAATGGCGTACCGAAAAGAAACAAGAATGGAAAACCGAAAAGAAACAAGAATGGATTACAAAAAAAGTACAAGAATGGAAAATTGAAAAGAAACAAGAATGGAAAACAGAAAAGAAACAAGAATGGAAAACTGAAAAGAAATTAGAATGGAAAGATGAATGGATACAAGTATGGAAACCATCTAAAAAACAAATATGGATTAATGAAAAACGTGAAACATGGATTGAAGAAAAAGTACAAATTTGGCGTATAGAAAAGAAACAAGTTTGGGCAACCGAAAAAAAAGAAATATGGAAAGATGAATGGAAATCAATACAAGTACCAGTTTGGAAAGAAATTAAAGTACCAGCATGGAAAAAAATATGGAAACCAGTATGGGAAAAAGTTTGGGTACCAATAAGCCATGGTTGGGATTAAAAAATATATATATTGAAAAATTTCTTAACATTAATATTTAATATTAGGTACAAACAAGAAAATCATTTAAACAAAAAAGACTTTTAGAATTTTATAATTTCTCAATTTATAATTTTATAAAGTTAAGTTTCTAGTTTCTAAAATCTTTCATATTTTCTTCATCTTTTGTTGTTTTTCTTTGTTTTTTTGTAAATATATTTTCTTCATTTTTTAACATTTAATTTCTATATTCTTATACCCCAAACATTCTTGTATAAATATTTTTTTAGTTATATAAATTTTTGTCAATTATTATTATTAATTTGATTTATTTTTTTTTTCAATCAGCATTTTGTAGTTTAAAATGTTTATAATTGTTATATGAAAAAAAAATATAATAATGTAATGTATTAAAATAAGATTATATTTGCTACCATAGTTTAATAAGTTTACAAAAAAATATTATTATTATTATTATTTCTTGTAAATACTCGTAAAATTAATTAAAGTATGACGATAAAC
Organism: Empis stercorea; assembly: GCA_949752835.1. Lineage (NCBI taxonomy): Eukaryota > Metazoa > Arthropoda > Insecta > Diptera > Empididae > Empis > Empis stercorea. Next base: position 3,257,775 of record OX457088.1, on the reverse strand, counting down.
GATACGATAATAAAAAAAAATTATAAATATAAATATATTAATCTGTTTTAATTAACTTCAATTTGAAAATATACTAAAAAATTAATGTTTTGTAGTATTAAATTTTCCTTTCAGCATAAAAAAAAAATAACAAACATAAATTTATTAGATAAACTAAAAACCGGTATAAAAAAAGGAGAAAAACAACATCAATTTATACGGAAATGATAGTCAAATTTATTTCAATGATATCAAATAAATTTTCTTCCTGGTCGTGATATACCATCCTACTTAATTTTTGTCGTATTTTTGGTAATATGGTGTTGCAGACTTATTTTGTACACAAACTACACAAAGTATAATTTTTTTGCAGAGCGTCTTGTTTTAAAAAGTGATATTTCCATTTACGACAATTATTAGTTTATGACAATATCTTCCGATATGAACTACCAAAATGAAATAGAAAACTCTTATTGCATCTTTAAATGATTTTATGGTATATATTTTATTTGATTTTGTAAATGATTTTTATTGAAGTTAAATGCAAAATTATTTAATTTAAACTATTATCTTTTCAATAATTCAGTTACATAATTAAATATTAAATACAAAATTCAAAACAAAATTTCCTTATCGAAATTTCGTACTCGTCAATTTTATATATCTAAAAAAAATTTATTACAATATTTTCATTGACTTTCAATCTTATTCAAATCCAATGTAAAATTTATTATATCAAAAATATAAATTAAAAATCATCTTCTTGTATATGTTTTTTTCCGTATAGTACGCAAAAGTATAAACATTTTTAATAATATTTTCACTTTCCTTTAAAAACGAGTTGTATACTTACATTCAGTAATACAGTCAAAAGAAATTTTCTCAGTCTTGAAAAATTCTTCAACATACATTTTATGTTTTATTTTTGAATCTCTAAAATCATTTTCTTCTTAATTCAATTTTTTTTTTCTTTATAGTATCTTTTAATTATGTGGGAATTTCATTTTCATAAAAAGAATTGATTTTTTTTTTATTATTTTTGCTAGTAGAAATTATGATTATTATTTTTTTTTTTGATCATGTAACATTATTTTATGTCATTTTCATGTTGACTATTATTTAATGTTCAAAAAAAAAATGTATACATAAATGAAAATTGTTTAAAAAATAGAAACGAAATGGAAAAAAAGTCTTTACATAGAAATTTGAAAATAATATGTTTATTTTTAGATTAGGTTTTCATTATTACACTACATAAATGTTACTATATACGAGTATATATAAAAATTTCATGGACAATAAATTTGAACGTTTAGTATCGTAAAAAATTATTAACACTTTTGATTGTTTTCCAGGTAATACATATATACAATTTGAAATTTGAAAAAAATTAATTAAACTTTTCTTTAATTGTGATCTTGAATTTGTAATTGTAAGTTAGAAATCTTTTCAAAATATAAGTATATATAAGTACTACAAACTAGATATTATAAATAAAATTACAAAAAAAGGGAATTTACTTTTGCGGAACATTAATTCTATAAAAGTACCTAATACTTTTTCATTTGTTTTAAATAAATTGCAGAGAATTTTCTAAATTTCTATTTTGTTTGTACTGTATACAAAAATTTAATTTATACAAAAATATGTGGTATTAAACTTTGTGGTCTAATTATTTTAATTTTGAACTTACACATTGCTTAATTGATATTTTATGTACTTGGGGATAAGTTATTAAAATATTCAATTTGTTCGGGAGACATTTTGTAGAACTGAAAGAATATGTAAAATGTCATTCGGAGAATAGTAAACTTAATTATGACATTTGTGTGTTTTTATAATTTTTTTGAAAATCATTGACTAATAGAATTTTGAAAATAGTTGTTTATATAAAATTTAGTAGTAAAATTTAGTAGTATATATTACAAGTAGTAAAATAGTTTTCGTGGTTAATAGAATTTACTTCAAAGTAATAAAATTTTGAAAATGAAAAATAATAATTATTCGTTATTGAAAATTTTAATAAATACTGAAAACAGTACGTAAAAGGTCGGATATATAGTTGAACTTTTTCCTAAAGTTTAACACTTTGAACAATAGATTAGATGACCATAGGTAAGACATATAATTTTGCCACCAGATTCAATTTTTTATACAATGTTAATTCAAATATATTATAAATTTAACTTCAAAAACTCTTTAATTCTTCTAAAATTTCCTCATAAAATATGATATGCCATCTATAATAAGTTTTAAATAAAAAAAAATAGTCAACATTTTTCATCACTCTTTCTAATAAATTTCTTTTACCACACCAACTTTCGTTTTTCAATAAAAAAAAGCTTTCTTTCATCTTTTTTCTTACCTCGCCTAAGACTATGCAATTAAATTGCATTTTTTATCAAAATTTATAAATAAAATAATTCATACTTTGTAAATTATTTTATTATAACAAATTTAAATTTGGCATATACCAAAATGAACCTGAATAATGATCCAAAAATGGAAAAGTGTAGGTATTACCAAAAGTGTTACTTAACGTCGGTGTAGCTGTAGAAAGAGGTAAATACATAATTCAAATAAAATAAGTACATGTCACATTTTTTTTAAATATATTTCAAACTTTCAAATATAATATAATTAAAAATAATAATTTTCACCTGTTACTTGATATAATTTCACTTATCGTAAAGTAAATTTAATAATGTTTAAGACCAAATAGTTATGTACAAAATAAATATATTAATGTAGCAATAGCAATAAAAAACCTTGAACTAAAATATTGAATAGAATCAAAGGAAGTTTGTTATTGAGTTCATCTTAATATTTTATCTGTTGAATTTTCATTTTTATTGTCTACTAGTATCTATTTTTGTGTATACAATAACTTTTCATTCATCTGATGAAGAAATTTTGCAAAAAAAAAACATATTTTATAGAAGATTTCCGATTTAAACACTTCATTTGAATATTTTACTTAAATATAGTGCGGATATACAAGTTAACGTACGTTCGAAATGCTAAACATGATGAAATTACTTAATAATTTATAGTAAAATGTTTATTATTAAAAATAATAGTAAAATTTGTAATAGTCATTAATTTCTTAATTGTTTTCTTAATTAAAGTTTTAAAAATTAACCACAAACAAAAAATAATCCTTATTGGGAAAATTATTCTGAAACACTTTTAACTATAGTTAAAATGTTAATAACTGAAAGAGGATGTGGTGGCTAGAAGTCACTGGGTATGGACTACGTATGTCGCATAGACATGTATACTGGATTGAATTCAAGGTAATGAAAATACCTACATTTTGGTGTAGTATACAAATAGAGTGTAAAAAGCATTGCCATACTCAAATCATACTTACTTTCATAATTAATAGAAAAATACTTACTTTTATCATTAATAATCAAATAATCCAGAGAGAATTTTAATACCTAAATATATCTGATAATTAATCCATAATTTAAATTAAAACGTAAGAATTGTCTCAATGGTTTGCAGCTCTGAAATTTTTTTAAAGTTATTTACAAATTAAATTTATGTTAGTTCCATTGTTATAACAACATTTCATTTGAGATACAAAAATAGAAAATACTTAAAAATTTATTTATAATTCTGATTTTCCCCATTAACAGTTTATCTTAAAATTAGTTACTGGTCAATGATTTATATTATGATTAATTTTATAAAACTTATGGAAAAACTCTTGTGATCATTTCATATAATCAAACCTAAGCCCCCTTTTCTTAATTATATAATTGGCAATTTCGAATTAACTTCACAAATTCATAAAATATTTAACTTTTAAAATGTACGAAAACAACTTAATGTCCACTTAATTCAATTTTGCCAAAATGTGTGCACTTGATAAACATTATCAATGATAAATGATAATCATAATTTTTAAGCAAATCAGAGACTTTTATCATTAAGTTTTAAAAAAATTTTCTTTCAAAATATAAAATTAAAAATCAGATCGATTAATATATCCAACACTTTTTGCTACCCACCTTTTTAAATTATAATCAAAAATAAGTAAGTACTTAAGCAAATTATTTAAAACTTTATTTTCTTTATGTATGTTAAGAAGATGATAAAAAAATAATACATAACAAACCAGTTTTTTGCTAAATTATACAAATTAACACAAAAGACAGAAAATCCTGATGAACATATAATATGAAGTCATCTTTTTTCTCAGATCCGCCCGGAAACCTGCTATAAACTAAGAAATAACTATACGTAACAAGTCAAAAATTATTTTTAAATTTATTTTATTTTTCCTGAAGGTGTACAATTTGTTGTTTTTCATACAGCATTCACCTTCTGCTTCGCAAAAAAAAAATTCACTTTTACTCTCATTTAGATTTTTGTTTTGTTTTTGCTTTTGTAAAACTTGATGGCTACAATTTTTCTTTGTATTTTCTTCCATCCGTTTCTTGCCTCTGGCATTTATAAATTTCCAAAAATGTCACAAACAATTTGTATATGTTTATTGCTAGCTTACATAAAATTTTATGCCAGACTGTTAAAAAATTATTGTAAGATACGAAAACTATTTTATATGTTTAAATTTTCCAACTATTTACTAAGATTATAAATTTTTCAAAATTCACTTAAAGCAGAGGCGATAGGGTTTTTTTATTTACCTGCTTTATGGGTTTTTTCACTGTCCGCCTGTGTAATATTAGATTTTATGAAAGAAAACACAAATTCTATTGCGATTTCTTGATTTTATGTGCAGATCTTATTTTATAATTAATTTATTGCAATTTTATATTTATTACTACATGCTTTTTAGTCTAAACCACAAAATTGTCGACAAAAATAATGAAATATTTTACTTTATAAATATTAATTTAGTTTGGCCACAAAAGCCGTCAACCAATTGAAAACAAGTTTTTTCAGATAGTACAGACATTATCATTGGCCGCGAAAATTACATCAAATTACATATAACTAAAAATATTTTTTAATAAATTGAAAAGAATTTCTTTCAAAACCTAAACAAATTTTTAAAGCAAATTAAGTCCTGCAATTTGCTCTACAATAAATCTAGTTTAGTTACTTTCACAATTTTTGCATTTCACAAACAAATTTTTTTTTTTGAATAATATTTCATTTTAATCAGTGTCTATCAAAAATGACTAAAATCATTGATTTTTCCTAATTAATTATAAATTTTAATTTATATAAAGTTTTTTTATTTATCAACATTGATTCATAGATTTATGAATTTTCCATTTTCAAGATGGTTTATTACATAAACATAAAAATGATTTGATTAATGTATACCGAATCACAAAATATATAAAAATGAGAATATCTGGTTCAAAATGAAGAGAAAAAGAAAATGGATTTTATAATAGCCCCCGGTTTCGTTCGATTCATGTCTGAGACAAATTATCTTATCTTTGGTAAAGTCTAGAAGCATTAATAGTAAGAAAGTATGATTACTTATTATACTCTGCGTGTCTTCTTTCACTGTGTTATATAACTATATATGCAAAACACGCTATAGATGCTCAAGTGAGCAAAAAATTGGTGATTAACACATAATATACATAGTTTTAAGCAAATTAAATAATGGTGAATTTTTTTACTACATAAATAAACATCAATTTTAATGCGAATTTTTTCAGCTTCCGGACAAACAAATAATTTATTTGAATTGTAATTTTTTTAAGGTTATCACGACATTTTGACCTGGACAATTTCTATCGAGAATTGATAAAAAAATATATTATAAACTAATCAAAATTTTGTCTTAAAAAACCGCATTTTTAATCCTTTGATTTCTTACAATATTTTTTGCAGTATTTTTAGTTTATAATTCCACATATTGGGATTTAAAAAAATTTGCAACCGTATCTCTTTCACTGCTATTTATATATGACTAAAAATTGCTTGCAATCAAATCTATTTAAATTATTTCTAGCTTGAAAATTGTTAAATTTAAATGTCAAATTTTCAACACTAAAAAATATTTACATAATATAAAAATTACTAAAAAAAATTGTGTAACTTCCATTTACTATTACATAAAAAATCAATTCAATTTCATAAATTTTTAATAATTACTCCTAATTATTAATTTTTGTATACACATGAAGAAAAATATACGAAATAAAAATATTTGATTATCATTTATGTTTATTTATGTTTCAAAATCATAATTCAATCATAAATTTCTTTATAGGAAATTCCTGACCATCCGCAATAAAATAGATCACGTACCATTAGCTAATCTATAGAAATTTTAGTATATATATTTCAGATTATGGACATAATAAATAATATAATAAAGAAAAGAAAACTATTTTTTTTTTAATTATACCCGGAAAATTTTTTCAAAAACAAAAATATTTTATTTTGTTTTATGATTTTTTTTTGTTTCTATCCATTAAAATGTTATATACTTATGAGTCGAGTAAAAATATATATCAACAAATGAAACTTTTGTAAAAAATACAACATAATTAAAAAAATTATCATAAATTTAAACAATGACAAAGAAAAAAAAATGTAATTAATGTTGGTAAGCGCATAAAAGTTGTATTGTTAAATCATAAGTTCCAATAACCTACAAAAGCAGGTATTTTATTTTTCATTATAAAAAGTTTTGTAATAAAGAAGAAGATCACGAGGATTTATGATTTGATAGTTTAAAGATAGTTTGGTTAGTAAATTAAAATATAAAGTTGGATTCATTTTTAATATCCATACAAATTTATGTTTACTTTTAAGACAAAAGTTTACATAATAAAAGTAACTTGCCTATAACTTAAAATATGACTATTAAAATTGCTTCGATGTAAACAAAAAGATTAGAATTTTCCATTTATTTCATAGAAGATTCATTATTATTTTTCCACAATTTTCTTTTTGAATTTCCAAATATAGAAAAAGTTTAATTTTTATCATAATTCAATCAATTATTAAACCAAAACTCAAAATGACCATAACATAATAATATAATGACAAAATTTGACAATATGCCAAGAATATCAAATCAATAATATTTCCTCAGTGGTAAAGTATATATTGCAATAATTATAATTTGTTTAACAAAAGGCGCCTCTTTCTAGATGACTTAAATTTTCACTTTGATTGACAATCTACAAAATATAATAATAATTATTTAATATTCACTTCAGGTTAATTGCACCGAAGGTTATGTGTATATATCAACAAAATGAAACCATGTGAATTGGTTTTTATTAAATTCATTGATTTAGTATTGCAACTCCAACCAATTTCAATATATTACATCAGGGCAAGACCTTATAAATAAGTTTATTTCAAATTATATTTCATAATAAAATAAATATATATTATATTTAATTTTGGTATAGATTTATATATTAAATCCAAATATTATTATGACAATTTCTAATAACACGTATTTTTTCTGATATCATTTAGAAATTTTGCTTTTCAATAAATACTCGTATATGGATATAAAGTCTATAAATTTAACATTTTTTATAAGAAAATTTGGAAATATAATTTTGTAATTTTATCAATAAAATTGTATATAATTTTTATATAAAATTTTATATAGAAAAATAATCAATTGAAAGTCAACCATTTTTATTGCCTAGGCACAGTAAAAAAATAAAATTTTTATTAGGAAGTAATTAACTACATTATTTTGTAATAAAGTTAATTTCTATAATATACAAAACTATTTATATAATTTAATAAATTGTTTATAACAAATTTTATATTTTTGTTTAATAAGGATTTATTCATTTTAAAATTATATTCATTTACAATAATAACAACGATTTTGTAATATATAGTTGAAAGCACTATAAATTATTAATTTACAAAAATAATAATAATAAACTATTTAAGGCACAACACCTTTTCTTTCACAAAAAAAAAATCACCAAATTCAAAATATTCACATTTATCTTTAATATTAGATTAGCGGAAAAAGGTTTATTATATTTTCTTGAAAAAAACAAAATGAAAGTAAAAGTCAATGGACAATCTTTAAAATGAACGGTTGCTATTTTTTTTATTCAATTGTAAAAATCCTATTTGTCTTGATATTTTAAAGTATATTTTTAAATTGTTTTTGATTTTCCAATATTAAAAAAAAAGCCGACAACAAAATCATTTTATCTTCCTGGAATTCCAAAATTTTATGCTGACTAATATAGTTATACTAGTTTAAACGCACAATGAAATAGTTGATAATAAAAGTTTTATTTTTTTTTCATATAAATATCATTAAGTTATTTAGATTCCGATGCTAATATTTAAAATTAAATCGAAATTTATATGACAACTAAATAAATATATAATTCAATTAGAAATATTAAACTATCATAAAAACTCAACTCAATTACTTAATTATTACGACATAAAAAAGAAAAATGTTAAGCGACTAACTTGATTTTATTTCAATTTTCTTGTAAACTTTGTTAATAAAAACTGTTTTTAAACATTAAAAAAATATTTGTAACAAATCTAGTTTTCAGTTGAAAAACAATTTATTTAATAAAAAAAACTTTTAATATTTCCTATAAATTGCATTCAATATTAATTTGGTTAATGAAAAAGTAAATACGAAGTTGAAATTACATATTTTGTTTTTGATTGCCAAGAGCAATGCCACATTTTATCTGTCCAGTTTTTTTAAAGACAAAAAAGAATTTTAATATTACCGCTAAAATGTTATTACGTATCTCATGAAGAGATTTACAAAAGTTCAATAACAATAAAAAAAAAATAAGTTAAATAATGTTTATATACCTCGCTTTATTTAGTAAGAAATAAAATACGGATAAAAGCGAAAGTTTAAGGAAAGGAATTTAATTTAATATTTTTGTTTTAAATGATTAAATACATTTTTTTAAATCAAATTTAAGGTTTAATAAAATGTACATACAATATATTAATATTTAACTTTATAGTCCAGCCCAATTGCTATAAAAGAAAATTGATAATATGAATATATAAATTTTCCGAAACATATAATCAAATTATATTGAATACATAAAAATTTAATTAAATTCAAACATTTTGTTATTATTAAATATTAAAATAAATTTGTAAATTTTTCAAATTCAATAAAATTATAATAGATTGGTGTATTCATATATAAATTATTATAGAATTATCCTTATTTATAGTTTATCAAATTTCATAAATTTTCAATTATAAATATATCGAAGTATTTTTCTTTAACAATAAAACATCCGCTAATAAATAATTACCAGATTACTCGACCAACATTACAGGAAATACTATATCAAAATAGAAAACCAATTTTACACTATTATATTATAATATCCACTACCGGTGAATATAAAGAAAATAAATTATCGGAAAAACTGACATAACAATTTGTGTTTTACGGAAGATAAATTTAAAAATAAATTTAATGTCTCGCCTAATGCTCTTTTATTAGCGTGTGTTAAAAAAATTAAAAAAATTTCTGACTTATATTGAAAATTAAAGACATTTTTTTTTTAAATTAGCAAAATTTCAAATTAATTAGGAAAATAATAATAATTTTAATTTAATATGAGTAATTTATTTAAGGAAAATAAATGTTGGAAACAATATTTTATTGTTTATATGTATATAACTAGGTTTCATATTTAAATATATGTCATGTATATATTGTGATAATCAAGAAGACATGAATGACATGAAATTAGAGATATTTGATTGAGATTGAAGGAATTGAAGCATTCATATTCAAAATTTAAAAAAAATACTCATAGTTTTGATTCAATAGTTATACATGTGGTGCATAGAAATTCCGTCAGAATAAGAACAATTAGAACCAGAACCAAACATTATCTTGATCATAAAATCAAGTTACTGCCTTAACATTATTATTTTTCATTGTATTATTTTCAAAATTTCAAAAATTATCAGTTCAAAATTATGTTTCTGACTTCTCCTTTCTAAGCATAATAAATTTAGGAAAAACTTTCAGTTTATTATAAATATTTTTAATTATAAATCAATTATTTAACAATAAATTCCATTAATTGCAAATAGCTGAACTATCAATTAGAAATATAGTAAATGGATGAACAAAAATCATAAAAAAACGGCCTTGCCATCTAATTCACAATTAACTCTCATGTCATCACTCACTCTTAATAAATAATATAATAAATTATTGTAAAGAAATGAAAACATAAGAAAAATTAACAACATTCAGTTTCGATTTCAAAAATTTAATTTTCATACAAAAAAAAAATATGTAAAAAAAATTTTATAGAGTAAAGAAAAAGAAGTTGAATAATTTACATAAAAAATATCAAAATTAATTAATGATTATAAAGCATTATTATCCATAAAAGTATTTTATTTCATTTTATATTCTGTGTAAAGAAATATTTCTTTTATCTGTATTAATAGAGACAACCCAAAAAAAAAAAAAGAAAATTTCCCACTTCACATAATAAAACAAACAATTTGCAGAAAAATATTGTATAATATCACCTTAAACTTCCCAATTTTGCTCCCATTAAATAAATACCTGTTCCAAAAAAAAAATTTCTGTATTTTAAAACCAACAACAACTGAAACAAACTAATACCAATTTCATTCCCCAAAAAAATATATTCAAGAGAAATGAATAATTTCTCCACTTTCATATCAAATGTATATTCATATTTCTTCTCTTGCATTAAAAGTTGATTTAATTTTTGTAATACAGTTAACCCTACTAGCTTTACCATTTCTTCACTGTATAACCACGATTCATTACCAAGGTTGAAGCTTTCTGGAAATAACAATTTGCAGTCGAAAAAAACAAACTTACCATAACAAAATTTCATCATTTGATTATTTTTATTTTTTGTTTTTGGTAACAATTTTATTAACCAGTTGGTTTTTGTGTTGGTATTCAATTGAAGAGCAGTATTTAACGTCTTCACTCGACAATTATCAAAACAGTTTTTACCTCAACGAGGATTGATTTGCAACTTCGCTAAAATAAATAAATCTTATATATAAAAAATATAATTTTTATTTTAATCAATTAATTTAACAAAAAAAAAAAGGAATTAATTAAATTAAATATAAATTTTTTAAAGTTTTAAATAACGTTAAGATCCCGGGAGCAATGAATACCCGTTGGAGTCTTGTGGTAATATATATAAAATATTGTGCATTTGTGATAAAATTAAGTGATAAGAAATTTAAGTGATATATGAATTATAGAATTTTTAAGTGATAAGGACTCCATTAACTATATATACGAAATTCAATAATACTTAGTGAAATTCAAGCAAAAATTATATACTTCATTTTTAAATACATAATTTCAAAAATATTTTTTTTATATAATTTTATGTTTGTTTTTATATTTGATGGTTAGAGAGCAGTAGGCTTGAATATTATTTAAAATTTTAAAATAACTTTCTTTCCGAATATGCTAATATTAGTATTTTTAGAGAGAAGCTATACTTGCAATATAAATTTACATGCTCTTTACAAATAAAATCTTTGTTTTCTTTTTGTACTTATATATATGTAAATCATATTTACCATATCTTATGTTTATTTTTACTATTAAATGGTTGCGTATCTAAGCAGATTGATGACCATTTAAAAGTTAGAAAAATGTAAATTTCGTTCCGCATGTTAAATTCAAATATAAAACCAAATATATGTACATATAATAATTATAATAGGAAGGAAGATATAATATTTTTTTATTACTATATTTAATTAAAAATTAATTACAATATAATTATAAAATTATTAATTTAAATTTATTCATATAAATATTATTAAACGTATAAAAATTATCTTAATCATAAAATCAAGTTACTGCCTTAACATTATTGTTTGTTCATTGTATAATTTTCAAAATTAATTTGCATATACATATTAAAGTAATTAGAATTTTTATATAATAAATATTTTATTTTAATTATTCACAAATTTTAACTTTGATATAAAGTTTTTTTGATTACCAGTTCAAATTTATGCTGTATTTAAAAACAAAATTTCGATAAAAAATATTCTATACCAATGCATTTTGTGTTAATTAAATTAAAATTTTGGCACTAAAAAATTTTTGCAATTTTTTGGTAAATTGATTATACTTTTAATCTCGGAATCATAAATAATTGTTAATGATGAATCATAATAATATTTTTATCACTTTCACTCATTTTAGTTTATTTATTTATATACTTTTTTATGAAAATTTTCATTTCCATTTTCGTGATATTTCAATTATCCAAATAAATAATTTTTAAGTGATTTTGTAAACTTTTCACCCAAAAATTTATTAAGTGTTTATTGAGCCGGAAACTATATTATATTGCTTTAATATTATTATTAAATGTAAAGAATATATATATACATATTTAATATTAAATTATTAGTATGTAGCTAATTTTATATAGGCTTTCTAAAAAAAACATTAATAATCTTTTAAAAAAATTGCATTTTAAATTTTCGATGAAGTATTCTTCAAATGGTAACAATATGAATTCAAAATTTAATTTATTAAATTACAAAATAAAAAACCAATCATGTAGTTCTCTCTAATTTCCCTACACTTTAGTAGACACCTTAAGGGTACAATTAATTTTAAATATCAATTTAGTATACCAGTAGCTCTTGATTATCTTCCAGACTATACTAAATACAATCTACAGCTTTCATTAAATGTACAAGAAGTGAAATTAAATTACAATCAAATTATTTTCTTCCAGCTTTATTACCTAATTATTTCATAACAAATTTGTTATTTTAAAAGATGACTTCACAGGAAAAAAAATTACAATTTTAATGTCATTTTGTTAAAAAATGAATAAACAAAATCAAACTAAATTTTATAATTTGGCCAAAATAGGAATAATATTAAGAAAATTATATAAATATAAATGCCAAAAAAAAAAGAAAATTATATAATTTTGCACAATAAAAGTCCCCAAAAACAAACCCCACAGCAAATATATATAAAAATTTATTATACAATCAAATTTCCTATTTAAAATCAATTATTATTTTTATATATTATTTTATTTTTGGTTTTCTTGTTTTTATTTAAAATGTAAATGAATGTATAGATATTTATGTCACCCACATGAGAATTATATTAAAAATGCACAAAAAAAAATTGCTACAAAAATCCACTTATAAATATTATTAAATTATCATTACTTAATGTGAAAGTCACGACTCAATAATCAATTGGAAAATGTACAAATACAGAAAACATTTATCTGCATTTCCTTTTATATTTCATTTTGAAAAAGTAATAATCTTTATATTTAAGGATTTTTTAATTAAATATAAGATATTAAATATGTTAGCACGAATTTAAAAATGTTTGCTTAATAAATTGCAAAAATAGAAATATTTATTATTCAAATTTAATATTTAGAGTTTAATAACCTTTTTATTTTGGTTTATGATTTGTAAAATAGCCAAAGGCAAATACAATATTTCTTTGATTTCATTAATAATTGTATATTACATTTCAAATGAATTTTTAATATTTATATCCTCTGGGGTTACAAAATTAACTTAATTTCAGTAAATTAAATTCTTGAACCAAAGTGAATATCTAATTATAATTTTCCAACTGAGCTTTATTATTCATTCTGTGAAACAAAAATATTAAATTGACAATTTGTTTTATACAATTTTGTAATTTTCGCGAAAATATTTGATTTGTTGTAGGTCACCACAGTATTGAGTTCGATATAAACTTCCAACTATATTAAATAATCATTTTACATATATTATGATATATTATAATCAATTCATAATTAAATTATGAAGAAAAATTGAAAATAAATAATTCATTTTCATCAAAAAGTAATTTTTAATAACTTTATTTATTTTCAATAATTTCACTTTCTTCAAAATTAATTTCCATAACCATATATGATTTTTTTTATAGAAATAATGAATTAGTTAACACATTATTTAATAATTTATCTAACCAAAGTACAATTAAAATATGATTTACAAAAAAAAACTATAAATTGATTCCGGAAATTACGTTTATTTTTTATGTATCAGAATTGTCTATGCTTTTATTCTTCAAAGAGATTAACTTTCATCGTTAAATCTTTCTTCTTTTTTTTAAAAAAACATTTTCTATTGTTCGGGAAATGTTTTTCATTTTGCATATTTTCACACGTAATTTTTATTTAATATTTTAAATACATATTTAAAAGTTAAGGTGAACAAAAAAAAATTACAATAAAAAATAATCATTTCATGCCTTTGAACATACAAATAAAAACAAAGATCTGGTCTTATGTAAGATAAATTATGAGATGATGAAAGAGGATTTATGGCAGATACCAAAATGAATAAGCATTAAGCCATTTATGTAACTATACGAGTATTATCTGCCGGCATTTTATTTTGGGTTTTTTTTTTTGTCAAATTTTGGAAATGACATAAATAATGGTTGCCCAAAATGAATCAGTCAAATTTAATTTTTAAGTAATGGTATATATTGCAAATTTCAAATTTTTGAAAATACTTCATCAAGGTTTAAATGGATTTCAATTAATTATTAATATAATGACAATCTAATTTGCAACTTTGCAAATATTCAAATTTGATTATCAATTAAATACAAAAAAGTAATGATAATAGAAAAATACTATTTTTTCATTATATACAAAATGATTAGAAATAATTTATACTTCCTCAAATATTCTTCTAACTAATTGCATGGGCATCACCCATCACTTCCGAATTAATCGATAATAATAAATTATATATGTATTAATTATTAGTTCAAATAACAAAATTAATATATCTTACTTTACGCAGTAGTGAGCATCAAATTAGTGTCTTGAAAAAGTGAAAGTAACTTCCCCATATTATATATATTATATTTTTCAACACCAAAAGTGTGCTTTCAATCAAACCAGTTATTTTTTTTCACTTTTCATATATGTTTATTTATATTCCTCAAAAAAGTTTACCTGTCCAATTCGACTTTTATAAATTAATCACGAAAGATAATGAAAGAAAGAAAAAAAAACTGGATAAAGTGTTAATGATCTTGCAAATTTTTATTTTGTACACATTACCGGCCTTATTTGACTCGCTCTATTTATCAGACAAATTAAATGTTTTTTAGTTTAATGATGCAAATCATTTTGTAAATTTTTTTAAAATAATATTTAAAATTAATTTAATTAATTTATTATATTAATTAAAATTAAACGAAATTAAAATTTTTTTATTAATATATTTTTCCTGTTTCTCCTTTATATTATAATACAACATTAGATCGTATTATGCTGGACACTATATCTCTCCCATTTAGTATCCAGTAAAGCAGTAATTGATCAACAAGCTGAAGCATCTCAAGCAAGCAGTATCAGTGTAGCAGAACAACGAATTGGTTATGATATACATCATTCGCATGAACATTATCATGATGATCATCATGATCCTGGCTATTGGAAAAAGAAATTAATATGGAAAGAAGGATGGAAAAAAATATGGAAACCAGCTAAAAAACAAATATGGAAACCATCGTGGAAACAAATATGGAAACCAATATGGGTACCAAATAAAGTACCAGTTTGGAAAGATATACAAATACCAGCATGGAAACAAATATGGAAACCAGTATGGAAAGAAATTCAAGTACCAGCATGGAAAGAAATTCAAGTACCAGATTGGAAAAAAATTTATAAACCAGTTTGGGTACCAATTAAAGTACCAGCATGGAAAGAAGTTCAAGTACCTGATTGGAAACGTATTTGGGTACCGGTTTGGAAAGAAATTAAAGTACCAGCATGGCAAGATATACAAGTACCAGCATGGAAACAATATTGGACACCTGATTGGGTTAAAGTTGGTATACCAGGTGAAAAATATTTAGGCAAAGATCATGATGGTTGGGAATATACTAGTCATGATTTATGGAAAAAGAAATTAGTATGGAAATCACATTGGAAAAAAATATGGAAACCATCTAAGAAACAAATTTGGGTGCCAAGTAAAAAATTAGAATGGAAAGAAGATTGGAAACAAATATGGCGTACTGAAAAGAAACAAATATTTGTTGATGATAAAAAATTAGCATGGAAGGAAGCATGGAAACAAATATGGAAACCAAGTAAAAAATTAATATGGGTACCAGATAAAAAATTAGAATGGAAAGAGGCATGGAAACAAGTTTGGAAGCCAAGTAAAAAAATGGTATGGATTGAGGATAAAAAATTAGCATGGAAAGAAGCATGGAAACAAATATGGATACCAGATTGGAAAGAAATATGGGTACCAGCATGGAAAAAAATATGGAAACCAGTTTGGATATCAGAATGGTTCCCAACACCTGATCTACATCATCATCATCATCCTCATGGTGAACATGGTTGGGATCGTAAAGATGAAGCAAATGGAAATAAAGTCGTTTGGAAACGTAGTGAAGATTCAAAACCAAATAATCCATTACCTTTATTACCAATAACTAATAGTAATACAAGTAAATTATCTGAAAAAACGACCAAAAATGATAAACCATTACGATTTCCTTCATGAATGTGATGTTAAAGATGTTTGAATTTGTTAAAGATTTTTACTATACATAACATATTATTATTTTTAAGACAAATCATTAAACCATGCATGCTTTTGTAAGTCTGCCATTATATCATTAAATTAAAATACATTTATTTGTATATTAGATATATAAATATAATATTTAGTAAAGAAATACCACAAAAAAAAACTCCAGTCGCTAGTTAAGTTTGTTTTATACACTGTAAATTTATATAAAATATTATTTTAACATAAGAAAAATATTTTATATTATATTTAAATTAAGACTTGAGAGCTATCCGGATGCTCCATATTTTTTAAAATTCATAATTTTTTTTAATTAAATAAAAATTATTTAAAAATTATTGTCGCTACGAGCTACGATATATTAATTTGTTTTAAAAAATGAGTTCTAATTGTTATTTTAGTTTTAATAAAATATTAAATATACATAAATAAATTTATTAATTGAAAAAAATTGCTTTTAAAAAAAAGTATAATTTTTATTACTTGAAATCGATTATTTCTTGGACTATTTATTATATATTCCAGTACACTCATCTTTTCATTAGTTGGTGGCCGTGGCAATGATAGAATTTCAATAACTTATTTGGCAAAATCCCACTTTTAAAATTATTCAAATTCAAAAGTCTTCGTTGAAATTCTGATATTTTGTTCAAATAATTAACAGTGGGAAATAAGTAAAGTGAAATACCTATTATGCAGAGGCTTAATACTTACTACAGATATGGAAGAATAGCTTATGGTTAAACAAATATAATTTATAGCGAACACAATTTAAACATAAGATAACACTTATATTTTGGAAATTAAACATACTATAAACAATATTAAAAAATTATATAAATATAGTTTATCCCCCCCCAACTAATACTTCTCACTATCCTCAGCAACAAAAATTTCAGTACAAAATTATAAACATTGACTCCCAACATGTTGTCACAACATATTTTGTACATTGATTGCAAGATTAAGTATTTCGCCTGTATAAAAATAGAAAAATATCATTTAAAAGTTAGCTATTTATATAAAACATAGCACATGCTCGTTTTTACAAGAACTTCCCATAATTTAGATTTACTGATTAATAACTTCCAATAAATATAAGTACAATCCATAGGCTTTTCTCATTCTTTATGCGAAATTATAATCTTTATTAATTTTATGTGAAAAATTAAACTAAAATGATTTTAATAATTATAATCACAAATTTTTAAAACTATTCTTAAATATAAAATTTTAACTTTTATTTGGTGGTAACCAACCCGGTGGTGGTTTCGGTAATGGTATCCATTCGTTTAATAATATTGGACCCCAAACTTTTTTCCAAACTGGTATATAATATTTTTTTGCTGTCCATGATTTAACCAATCTTGATTTCCAAATAACTTTTTTGTCCCAGAATCCATTAGTTTCAGGATTTTCAACTTCCACATGATGAATACTATGAGCAATAAATAATTATTATAAATTTTTTTGTAATATGGATTTTACCAAATTGCAATTTAAATAAATTATAATAAATCATTAAAAAGTTTTATAGCTTAAACATTTTAATAACCGCTCAAGTCTACTATGTCTATGTATAAGAGTAGAAAATTATATTTTTATTGCAAATATTTTTATTTCATTTAAATTTCCAATGTAATAAAATATGAGTTATCAATTTAAATTCTTTGGTTTTTATAGTATAGAGACATTAATTGAATGCGTAATGAACTTCTTTTTTGTGTATAAATGCGACGCCGCAATGAAAGTAAAAGTTAACACTTTCTGAATTACAATTTATGCATTTAAACCTTTATAAAAATTATATTTTTTTTTTTTTTTCAAATTGATTTATTTTGAAATTCAAAGTTAAATATGAAGAAATCAAATATAATTAATTGTATGATTTTTTTAAAAATTCATCAAAAGTTTTTTAACACAACTATGGTAAAGAAAGGCGTTATTTAACAGAGTGTAATAAAACTTTATTCCAATAATATAATTGTAACGAAAAGTAGTTGTGGAATCAGTATTTGAATATCGATATGTTTCTTTGCTATAAATTTACAATAAGTCATTGACAATTTAACCACAAAAATAAGTTTTATGGAAATAAGACAAAATTTTAGTGAATACAAAGTAAAATAATAAACTTTAGTTTAGCCACAAAGTGATATAAATCCTATGTTTATTAAAAAGTGATCGATATTTAAAAAAATTGATTTTCACTTATTTTTTATAAAATAATTTAATTTAAAAACTTACTTAGTACTTTGGTCAGTATGTCCTTCAACAAATTCATTTAATCCACAAATCAATAAAAGTATACAAAACAATATTTTCTACAACGATATAATCGAAAATAAATTAAATTTTTGAAGAAAATCTTAAATTTACTAGAGCACTTACAAAAATATTCACCATTTCATTAATTTTCTTTATATCCTTATAACTTTAATTCCCAATTCTTAGTTTTTAAACATAAACTCGTACAATTGATCCGATTTCAATAAACTCTTCAACAAATCTACTATACAAAAATAATTGACATTGGTATTTATCAATTATTTCAGTGCCAAATTTAATTTAAAAACCTTTCTTGAAATCAAAACACTTTCATGATCCCACTTAAAATTTTTTCCCATCTTCATCAAGCAATTTAATTGAAGACTATCTTAATTGTTTTCGTTAAATTAAATATAGATTTAAATTTTCGTCACAAACATTAGCAATAAAAATAATTGATGCGAATAAAATTCATTGCATTTCCCGATATAAATTATGATGATATGTTACAGTGGTTACACGATTATCCAAATTCGAGATAGGAAAGCAATATAATTTTTTGAATTATCTGTTAAACGTGAAGAAATTATTAAATTTGAATCAAAATTATTAAATTTGAACCCCGTCCATAAACAAACAAAAAGGCAAGGGGTTAAATTTTACTTATAGAATTATACATATGAAAAAATATGATTACTTTTGGCTTCAACAGGTTTATCCTCTATTGGTAATCTAAAAAATTATTTTTGAATATGATTTTAATAAAAAAGATTAATGTTGAAATAAATATATTTATTAAAAATCCAGAAATTAAAAGTAATTAAATGAAATATTTAAATGTATGTACATAATATAAAAAATAATATATCCTTGAAGGAATACTGCTATGCTGGAGTAGGATCAATAATCCAATTTATTATTAACGTCTGCAGCGGCATACAGCACGGTTATCACACCAACCGCCACGGAAGCCTTTAGCAACACAATGAGCACCACAAGCAGCGTGTCCAATACCTTTCAAGATACCGGGAACAATATCGCAGGTAGCCCGTTTGAAGCGATTTGAAGATACAAGGTCTATTCCTTGAATTGCTTCATCAGCGGAAATCTCATCTTGTTCACTTGGATCGGGATATGCCACGACAAGAGCAAAAATAGCGGCGAAAATAACAACACATGTAATAAAACGCATCTTGAAAATTAAATTTTTTATTTTATGAAGTTCGACTTTAAAATGCTGAAAAGTAACTGATAATAATTTCAAATTTCTATCAACGTTATATATACCGATCCCGAAAAATTTATGTGAGCTAAATATTATACATAAGTTCTTATTGAAAAAGTCCCCGTCTCGACGAAAATAAAAGTACCCGGTTAGAACAAAGAAAAAACATGATAAGAATTTCAATTTGTTACATCAGATCATAGCTGCTGTAATTATAAAGGGAATACCCTGTAATATATTTGTTATCTCAATTATTTTATTATCAGCTTTAAAAATAAAAATATTTACAAATGAACTGAGAAATTTCCTCAGAATTTTATTTTTAAAAAATAAACTCTTACAAACTTATAAAATGTCTCAATAATAATTGAATATACAAAATACATTAACTTTTCTTACATATATTGTTTTTAATTAATTTTGGATAGTGCACTTATTTTTTATCGCAAATATTTAAAAAAAAATTATCTTAAAAATTATAGTTTCTATAAGTAGTTTCATCAATAAGAGCAAAATCAATAAGCAATTCCCTTTGAAGATAATTATCTTCAAAGATATGTAATTATTAAAAAAGTTGATTAAACGAAATCTGATGATAATATGATAAAATATGGGATATATACTCAGATATCGCCTACACAAAATCGGTAAGGTCAACTGATTACACATGCCGATTCTGCTGTAAAGAGCCAGAAACTGCGGAGCACATCCTCTGCTCCTGTGAAGCGATTTTTCCTCAACCCCTAAAACATTAGACACACCTATCAGGAAGATTCTAAGCTTTTACCACAGTCTTGAAATCGACTGACACTAATTACAGTTGGGTTTTGCACAATAGATCTTTTAGGTCGCAGTGTTGAGTAGCATAAGTGCCTTTTCGACTCCCCTTTTCTAATCTAATCTAATCTAATGGGATTTTTTTTTTGGTAACTAATGATATAAGGTATAAATGGCATCTTTACAATTCTTAATATCCTATAGAGTAATTATACATCATTACATTAACATTATGCAGATAAATAATTAATAGTATTAAACAATTAAAATTATCCCTTTTTTATGGTATTATCATCAGATCAACTACATTAAATATGTACATTGTTATTAATAAACTTTAAATAATTTTAATTTATCGATATATAAGAGAATAAAGGGAAGCGATAAACCAAAAATCAGCAAAAATTTAAAAACTTTTTTAGATGGTAATTAAATTTTTATATTCATATTAAAAGATATCATACAATGACCAACGACAAAATCCACTAAGCTTAACCAATATTTCGTGTTATCTATATATTTTAAATTGCAAGAAAAAAATTTGAAATCATTGAAAATTAATTTAAATTCAAATTGATAAACTTGAATTTAGATTTTAGATATAGACAACATACGTAATATATCGCTCATAGATAATATAAACTTAATAATAAATAAATTTTGATTACAAAGAAAGAATTGAAAATATAATGTTTAATTAAATTGTACTTGAAAAATAATTCAATAAACTCAATTAATCATGTTTTGAATTTTGGAAATATTAGAGGGTATTCCCATTTAATATAGAATAGATTATATACATACATATATTTATGTAGATAATTCTTGTATAATATAAAGCCATTATATTTTATTTTTCGTCTGGTTTCAAATTGGGGATTTTTTTTAAAGAAAAACTACCCTGCAATAATATTCTGTTCGGGCATATATAAAGTTCGTTGAAAATTAAAATTATTATCAGTTACTTTTCAGCATTTTAAAGTCAAGCTTCGTAAATAAGAAAATTTAATTCAAGATGCGTTTTATTACATGTGTTGTTATTTTTGCCGCTATTTGTGCTCTTGTCGTGGCATATCCCGATCCAAGTGAACAAGAGGAGATTTCCGCTGATGAAGCAATTCAAGGAATAAACCTTGTATCTTCGCATCGCTTCAAACGTGCTACATGCGATATTGTTCCAGGTATAATAAAGGATATAGGACACGCTGCTTGTGCTGCTCATTGTGTAACCAAGGGATACCGTGGCGGTTGGTGTGATAGCCGTGCTGTATGCAACTGCAGACGTTAAAAAATACTATTTACTGGATCAGTTAAACAACTCCACGATCAGTATTCATACAGGAGAAAATATTATTATATATGTATATTTAAATATTTTGTTTATTTCAAGTAAATTTTGATTTTTAATTTAATTGTCAATGTTTTATTTTAATAATTTAAACATGTACTAAATTATTCCATTTATTATAATTGCCTATCACCTGATATCTTTGCAAAATATAACTCTTCAATGAGCTATTTTTTGTTTATTTAAATAGTCCATGAAAGTAAACTTAAAAAATTAAAAATAATGAGAAATATATATCCGAATTTTTATTGTATAGAAAACATCCACATACATTTTATTAAATATTCCTTTTAATTATACACTATCAGCTTCATATTTGTAATGTAATTCCATACAATCTGTATTTGAAATATTCACCCAACCTTCTGGTGTTATATGATAAACTCGTACAATACCACCTGAATATGCGTCTCTGAAAGTTGCATGATAAATAGCACGTCTACCTAGCTCTTGAGCGGCTTCATTTGACAAATCCCATTTATAACCAGAATCCAAAACTCCAAAAGCATAAATTGAACCACTACCAACAGAGAAAACATTACCGGGAGTTCGATTGCCTTCTGAATCTACATAATATAGACCAGGACCACGCTTATCATAGCCAGCCAACATCATACCCATACTTAAACCCATTCCTTTATATTCATGAGCTATATTAGCCATAATTTTACTAGCAGCTGCAACTGATATTCTTTCTTTATTACGGAGTTCATGTAGTCGACATTCCTTCGCTAATACACGATCCCAATAAACACAATCTGCAGCACCTCCAGCAAGTGTTCCTATTGTAAATTATTTTCAAATTAAGACTCAAATTCAGAATTATAAGATTATCCGTAAAATTCGTATACGTATTTACCGAGAAATATATTTGGAATAGTAATTTAAACACAATTACCTAATAAATATTGATTGATCTCGACAATTTTTTTCATACTCTGTGAGCCAATAAATTGACCACCGGTAGCACGAGAATCTACTGCCAAAATAACACCACCTTGAAATTTAAAACCCAAAGTGGTTGTACCATGATCAAAATTAATTTTTATGCCACTCTTTTCACCATCAGCAACCAATTTATTAAAGCTTTCACATGGCTGAAATTAAAGACAAAATTAAGTAAGATTACTATTATTATTGTATATAACCTCTCATACATTTTCAAATGGAGGAGCTGCTAAACATAAGTTATTTTCGAAATTCCCCGAATATTTGGATATTTCATTTTGAAAATCATGTGGAGCAAAACTGGTAGACTTCATAAATGGAGCATTAGATATTCCACAAATTTCTTGTAAAGCCATGATTTGCAAAATAAATGTAAACTTTATTTAAAACAAAAGTAATATTGTGTCAAAAACTGCAACTAATGTTATTTTCTAAGTGTTTCCGGGGTTAGTTTAAAAATATAAGTGTTGCAATTGCAATATCTACTATGGTAGCACTAAGAATCCCAATAAAGTGATAGATTTAGATTTCTGTGCCACAAAATTCTGATTGTACAAAAACAAATTCAAATAAATAATCTTTTATATACAAATAATTATGAATTAAAATGGAATTTAATTTAGATCTAAATTTTGATCTAAATTAATCCAAACTTGGAAAATTTATCTGATTTTTAATAATTATAATATGTAAATAAATCCCTTTAATACGTTCCAACGGCACTTTGTATTGAAAATAGAAACTTTTGTGTTAGTTGGGATAATTTTGAAGTTTCATAAATTAATATAAAAATTAAAGTTAATAACCTAAAAAAAAGTTAAATTTTGTATTATATTTCGTATTATTTTGCATTAAAATTAAATTGTATTATTTCAATTAGTTTGACCAAAATTTTATAATCTCGCTACACAAATTGTATAAATAAATTTAGAGTTACTTATGAAATTGTGGATATTAATAAAATAAAGTATCTAAGACGCGGGAAAATCAGTCATTGAGACTATAGTTATATTTTTTTAATTATAAGCAATGTCTGGTTTTTCATTTGGAACACCAACTACCACAGCGGCTGGTATGTTCGGACAGAGCACTCCAGCTGCTCCAACGCAAAGTGGTTTTAATTTTGGCACACCCACAGGAGGATTTAATTTTGGGACACCGAGCCAGCCGCCTGCACCAGCTACACAGCCCGGAGGTTTTAACTTCTCTGCACCAGCAGCAACAACATCTGCTGCACCAGCATTTGGTGGTGGTATGGGCCCAACTTCTGCTCCTTCATTTGGTGCAGCTCCAGCTTTTGGAGGATTCGGTGGTGCTCCATCAGCCACGACATCATCTGCACCTTCTTTTGGTGGTTTCGGATTACCAACTGTAGCAACCACAACTTCAAGTGCTCCGAGTTTTAGTGGTTTCAGTGTTCCAGCAAGTAGTTCAGCTACTGCGATCGGTGGATTTGGACTCGCACCACCAACAACTGCAGCGCCAACCACTGCTCCACCACCTTTTGGGGGATTCGGACTTACACCAACTGTAGCTGCACCCGCTTTTGGTGCATTGTCAGGAACATTACCTGCAACTAGTGCAGCAAGTGTTTTTGGAAGATTGGGCCCTCCTCCTGCAACCACATCTGCACCTGCATTTGGTAGTTTACCTGCAGCTACAACAACAACCACAGCACCTGCTCCAGCATTTGGTGGATTTGCGCAGAAAACTACAACTCCGGGATTTAATTTCGGAACCTCCACTGCTGCTCCTGCTCCTGCTCCTGCTACCACTACACTTGGTAGTGCATTAACAGCAGCACCAATTTCGACTTTAAACTTTGGAGCTACAACAACTACTAGTGCTCAATTGGGTACATTTGGAGCGGTAACTACAACTGGCGGAGGACTGTTTGCACCTAAAACAAATATTACAACTGGTTTATTCGGAGCAGCTCCAATCACACAAACTTCAACATTACCACTCACAGCAACGACAGCTGCTGTACCATCACTAGGTTTGGGTGGTTCTGATTTAAATGCGACTCAACCAAAATCTTCAGAAGGTAAACAAGACAATATTAAAGTTAAAGATATAATAATACCAACTCCAATTGCCGATACAGTTGAAAATATTAAAACATTTATAAAACAGCAAAAATCAGCTAGTTCAGATATTGCTCGTGCTACAATACGTAAATTAGCAAATGTTTCAAATGAAATACAATCATTTGAATGGTCACTGCAAGAAATTTCTAATTGTGTTGAGAAAAATTATAGCCAAATAAAATTATTACGAGCTGAAACGGCAACAGCAATACAAAGTATGGAAATGGCACAACGTACACAAGAAACACCAGTTGGTTTACAATTTGAAAATTTAGCGCCATTAAAATATTTTCAAGATTTGGTACAAAAATACGAAACAGATATGCTAACGTTTCGAAATCAAATTGAATTAACTGAAAAACATATGAAATCACTAACAAATCCGCAATCATTTTCACCAGAAGATTTAAAGCGTGGCTTACAACAAATTCATGAAAGTTTTATTGCATTAGCTGGTCGATTACATGAAATACATCAAAAAGTTGAATCCCAAAAAGAGCATTACTTAAATTTACGAAAATATTATTTAAAAGATATGCAAAATGTGTTTGCTGAATTAGAAACTGATAATCAAGATTTAGGTGTATCAAATATATCATCTGGGCCAACACCATTTTCTAGTTTAACAGGTGCTATTGCAGTTCCGTGGCAAAATCGATCAAATACAAATAGAAATTTAGGTGGTTTCCGTAGTGGCTCAGGCGTTAATAGTAGTACAAATCAACCGTTAATTGGATCAATAGATAATAGTGGAATATCTAGTGGTATTGGACAAAAACCACTTTTTGGTGCTGGCGGTTTTGGTAACATAAGTGGTCAAGGTTTCAATTTACAAACTCCTCCGTTAGGTGCAAAACGGAATAAACAATAAACTTTAATTATAATAATAAAATTTACATTTTTATTTCTTTTTTGATAAATTGTTGTAATAAATATTAAAAAAAATCATTAAAATTATTATTTTTAAATTATCTTCAAAAATTTAAGTTCGAATTCCAGGTGCCATATGCTGCTGCATATTATTCATAATAGTTTGTTTTCTATAATTTTGGAAATGTTCTAAATATTGACAAATAGTATCCATTGGCTGATAAATATCATTTTGTTTCATATGATTTTGATTTGGATGAACCATATTATTATTAATTATATTTGGTGCTGTAAAATATGGTGGTATAGCATTTGATATTGGTGTGCCTAAAAACCCTTGTAACAATTCACGAATTATTTCCCAACAATTAGATGCGACCATACATGGACGATATTCAACTTCAATTAAAATTCCTTTAAAATTTTCACTCATTGTTACACTACCCAATTTAATTAAAAAATCACCGTAAACAAAACGTGCACCTTTAGATTCAACTTTGGTTTGTTTTTTTGATGTATAAACTGAATTCATTTTTAACATTAATAAATCGAATAAATTATCAGCAACTAATGGTATTTGTTTCGTACCAGTATCTAAAATTGAAAATGTTGATGCTGGATATTCAGAATTATGTAGTATATGAACTGACTTTGGTGGTCCATGATGTTGAGATGGTGTAGACATATAAGTTTCACAATCAACTATAAAATGACCACTGTGTACAGCTCCCAATGCTAAAAGACGTTTTGTTAGATATTCAATTGCCTGTTGACCAGTTTTGCCTGCTAAATGATATGGTTGTAACACTGTAACTCCCATTGCTATTAGTTTTTTTTATTAATATTTAAAAACGATTTTTTATCAGCAATCCTTGTAAAAAAAAACAAACAAAAAATATATTTAACTGACAGATTGAACTAACAGTGACAGCGTATGTAACTGACATAACCCAAACCACACATTTGTTCTTACAGAAAGTGAAATGAGCTCAGATTTCTGATAGAATTCGAAATTATTTCATAGCCATTTGATATTTTTGTAAATAAATATTAGTTGTGGTTTAATATTTTTGCGAATTACGAATATATTTTAATAATATGCAAGAAGCTTCAACTAAATTTAAAAGAAAAATATTATATATAAATAAAGATAAATATTTAGCATTTAACCAATTTAACTTCCATTTGAATATAGAGACCGTTTATAATATATATATACAAAAGCTTTGCTTAAAGGGTAAATTTAGTTAGGCAAAGTGTCAACAAAATCATCTGTAGTAAAATTAAAAACAAAAATATCATCCAATTCATTCATAATAAAGCAACGTAAATGTAATTGGCTAGAGAAAAAAAAAACAAAAGTATAATTTTAAAATCGTAATCTCTCTTCAGAATACAATCAGAAAAACAACTTTTATATAATTTTAATATAAGTAATTCTCTAATTGAATGAATGACTTGGACGTAATTATAATAAAATAATTATGACTTCATCAACTGAACAAACTGTAATTGCAGTTGGATCTGCAACTGCAGCATTTATTTATCTTGTACGAAAAGTTCGTGAACGTTCCTGGGGATGGGTAACAAATACATCTTCATTGAAAGGAAAAGTTTTTATAATCACTGGAGCTAATACTGGTCTTGGGTATGAAACTACAAGACATTTAGTTAAAAGAGGTGCTACAGTAATTTTAGGATGTCGAAATAGAGATCGGGCAAAAGCAGCGATTGAAAAAATTCGGAAAGAAACAAAATTGGGTGAAATGGTAAAAATTAGTACCTATTAATAATTATATAATATATTTAAAATAAACCATGTACATATATTTTATTATAGATTCTTATTGAATTAGATTTAGCATCTTTTGAATCTATACGTTATTTTGCTAAACAAATTAAAACTGATTATCCAGTATTCGATTGTCTTATTAATAATGCTGGATTAGCTGTACGGGATAAAAAAGAATTTACCAAAGATAATTTTGAAATTCATTTTGGTGTAAATCATTTGGGACATTTTCTATTATATACATTGCTAGAAGAAAATATTGTTAAAAATTCTACTCGGGTTGTTGTAGTAGCATCAAAAATGCATCAACGTGGTAAAATTGATTTTGATAATTTGGGAAAATATAATGATGAATTAAATGAGGGTCCAACAAATCCATATTATAATAATTCAAAATTAGCAAATTTTTATTTTGCTCGAGAACTTTATAAAAGAGGAATTGATTGTCATATTTTATGTCCAGGTTTATGTCATACAGATTTCTTCCGTCACTATAATCCACGTTGGTATCATTATATTATGATATCACCAATAATTTGGTTATTATTACGTTCCGCTGAACAGGTAATATTCAATATTTTATAATTTTTTAAGCTTCTAACAAAAAAAAATACTGATTCTATTTTCTAAATAATATTAAAGGGTGCTCAAAACATTATTTATTGTGCTACGGATTGTACCAATACGGATAAAATAAATCCAGCAAAGGGATATTATATCAGAAGTTTATTCCCAGCGAAATCAAAAGTTAAATTTGATGAAGAAATTTCAAAGAAACTTTGGGAGGAATGCTTAAAACTATGCAAGGAATAATAAGAATACAAGCATGGTTTTTAGAAATATTTTTTATAATTGGATTATTTGATTAATTGTATATTATTATTTATTATAAAAATAAATATTACAATATTTTTTTAAATACAAACTCGTATTCAGTTCAGCTTTTTTTATATAGTACTTTTATTATATATTTTCCTACATAATGTAGAGGGATATACAGATGGTTGTATGTTATACAGCAATATCTAAAATAAAGTAAACTTCAAATGAAAATATATTAAAAATTATAAAGACTAAAATAATTAGGAAGATTAATTTTAGAAATTTAAGAAAAAATATTCCTTAAATTCATTTTTGGTTTATATTTTATTTTTCTAATTAATTTTTGTATATTTTATTATAAGATAGACAAATAATTTTATGATTATATATTTTTTGTTTCAATATAAGTTTTTATTTTTTATATATTAATAATAGAAATATTCTCTTTAATATTCCAATTATATTAATAGTAAGGCGCCTTCCATTAATTTGTGAAAATAGTTATTTGTATATTAATAAATTTGTTTATTATAATTTTTATATAAATCGATCTTCTAGTTATATCGTAAAATTTCAATTATACATTTGTGTTATATTAAAAATTTTTATTTTATTGTTACTTTATAAATGTTTATTTATTCAATTTCAGTTTCACTTATGTAGAAATAATTTTTACTTTTATAAATAATAATTTGGTTGTATACCAACTTAGGGATACAATAATTATTGAGTAATTTTTTTTCAAAAAATGTTTTATTGAATAAATGATATAAATTTATATTTAAAATGTTTTAATAAATGAAGTGTAGCAACTATTGTTTAATTTAGATTTATTTTATGAAGTATTTTTTTTAACTCAAGTGGATTAGTTGTATATCATTTTTGTATTATTTAAAAAAATTGGTACAATTCTGGTAGTAGAAGTTACTTAGTGATATTTTTTTTAAAAAAATGTAATATTAATTCTTTTTGTTTATTTTACTCTACTTTGTTTATTTAAAAAAAAAATCTATTTTATTATTATCTTGGCAGCAAGTGAAGCTCCATTAATTGTTATTAACTTTCTATCAAAATTCGTATACAAACCTTAATTATACTGATTGAAAATAAATATCGTATTAGTATCGTAACTGCATTGGTATTACAATGTTCATTAAAAATGAATAAGTTAGTTTGGTTCCAAATATAAACTTAATCGAAAATTACTTGTGAATTGTGAGCTTAAAAAACTGTAATTTAACTGATAATCATGATTCTAAAATCCATTATCAAAGCTGTATATAATAAACAAACCATATATATGTATGGCTTTGATATAACATTACCATGTGACCAACAAGTATAATAGACCGACGACATTACAAAATAATATTGAAAAATATAACAAGAAAACGTTGTTAATCCCTGAATATTACGCTTAATAATCAAAAATTAAAATTATCGTTGGATCTTTAAATGATTTACAAAAATATCTCATATTATTAATTTCACAAGGAGGACTACCAATAAAATATAAAAAAATAAAAATGTGTTTGTGTTGTTTTTTTTTATCTTTATAATATTTTTATGCAATTTTTTATAATTTAACATTTTTTAACTTTATACGTTTTTTTTAGTTGTGTTTCTTTTTTTAATTTAATTTCATTTTTATTTTTTAAATATATTAATTATTTTATTTTGCTTTGAATATACATAATAAGTTTTGTGTCAAAAAAAAATTACTCCTTATTAAATATTTTAGTTTTGTTTAAAAATTTAAAATTATACAATTAATTATTTCCTTTCTAATTTTATTATTATTTTACCACTAAACTTTGTGAATTGTAATTCCTTTATTTTTTTCAATAAATTTGATTTTTAATATACTGAAAAATCAAATCGAAAATCTCTTGATTTTAATATTTTTTGTAAAAAAAAAAATTATTCTTTTATTTTATTGTTTTAAATTCAAAAATTTTTTCATAAATATTTTTTTTTAATCTATTTTTTTATTTTTTCATCAAAAAGGATATTCTAATTTTTGTTGTCTAATTTTTATTTTTATAAATATTTTTATAGTGTTGTATGTGGGTGTGTGTAAAAAAAAGTTGTTGATCTCAATGAAAAGCTTTAAAAAATAATCACAAAGCTAATAATTTATATATAATTTGTTTAAAATTTTAATTTAAACAAATGTGAAGTAAAAATCATCTAATTCTAAAGTTTTGAGAGCTCTTATCAGCACTATTGCTTAATCATGTATAGAATTTTTTTTAAAAAGATTTCTTTTAGATCAAAAAGGACGCATTTTCTGCTTATCTTACTGAAAAACTCTCTTAACTCGCTTATCTTACTGAAAAAATTTTTTTTTTTTAAATTAAAATTATGTGATTATAAAAGAACGACGATTGGCACAAAACTGATTTTTTTTTTGTTTAAATAATTTTTTTAAATTGATTAAATAAATAAATAAGTTGACAATTTTTATTTTACCATTATTCAATAGTTTTTCATAATAAAAAAATCCTTAATTTTTCAGATCTAGGAATTTTATTATTTATACAAAAAAAAACAGAACAATAATATTCTGGAGTTTATCATTTTGGCTGTTGTGTTGTTGATTGTGGTGGAACTGATGCTGCTTCTGAATCAGCAGAAGATGAAGTAATTTCAGTACTTTTGGCAACGTTGTTATCGGGAGTTTCCTAAGAAAATTAATTATAAGAAAATAATAATTGTTAAATTTTTCGAATTTCAATTTATTTATTTTATTTTTACGTTTTCATCTTCAACTCGCTTACGTTCGTGCATTGCATTTAATAGTTCTCTTAAATGTTGATTTTCTTTACGTAATCGTTCACGTTCTAAATCTCTTTCATTGATTTTAGGCTGTAAAAAATATTAATAATAATATTTATTTACAAATATTTTAAAATGAAAAAACTAACCAATAATAATGAAATTTGTGTATTTAATGCTGTTACAAAACCATTAATAATATGACATGGAATAGATGGCTCTAGTGTATTAACATGAGCTAAACGATTTGGACCACATAAATGATGAATTTCTTGAATACTGGCACCATCATCTTCATTAAATGGATTATTCTCATGATAAACTAAATTACCAATTGAAGTAATTTTGTTTACAGAGACCTATAAAAGAATAGAAAATTATTACTAGTTTTTTTAATCAATTTAGGAATCAATAATAGAACTTACCGTTGTGTCATAAGTATCATTAATTTCAATATGTTCACTATTTAATAATGAATCATCTTCAGATGATAGTTTATTAATTTTAATTAATTCTTCTTTACACAAATTAATTTGATTTTGCTCATCTTGATCAATGATATCGTTATTACCATCCTGATCATCGTCTTTCCCTTTGGAATTACTACAACTACTACTTAAACTTTTACTAATTGAATTTGTTGTTTCTTCATCTTGTGTTATATCTTGTTCAGATTCTTCAGGAATGCTATCAGCACTAATTGTACTTTGGCGTTTCAAAAGTTCAGGTGGTGATGATGATTGATTATTATTATTATTATTATTATTACTACTACTACTATTAATATTATTATTTGGAACTTGATTTCCATTACCACCACTATTATTATTATTACTATTACTATTGTTGCCAATTTGTTTATAACCAACTGATGAATTTGTTGTTTGAACTGATGGAAGACGTAATTCATCAATTTCACAATAACCATCATCATCTTCATGAATAATTGATTCATCTATTAATTCTTTTGATTTTTCAATAATATTATAATTATTTAATTTTCCACTTATATTATTAATATTTTCTATATTTGTTTTTGTAATTGGTGATGTTGGTGATGTTGGTGATATTTCATCAAAATTATTTTGTTTTTGTATTATAGTTGTACCCGTATTTGTTGATGCAATACTTGATTGTAATGGTGATAATGAACATAGTAATCCACTATTACTAATTGAATTACAACCAGTTATTGTACCACCAGGTGTTATACTTATATTACTTAAACGACGTTGATGATTATTTATATGATGGCATTGATCACATACAGATGTTGATACAGCTGATATTTCTTGTTCTGGTGTACATTTCATATAATCTGTTAATACTTCAGTTAATGATTGTACTTGAGCAAATGCTGCTAAACAAATATCAGATGAATCTTTTGGTGCTTCTGGTTGTCCAACAATATCAACAATAGCCATAAAATGTTCATTTGGTACACGAAACATATCACAAATAATTTTTTGTTTTTCAGCCAAATCATTACGGATTTTTTCATCTAAACGACGTAATTTTTCAGCTGGTGTTACAATTGGTTCAGCTGTATGTGCTGGACTAATGCTTATTTGTATTTCACTTGGTTCTAATAATGGACAATGTTGCATTAATGTACGAGTATTATTTGAATTATTCGAATAAATACTATCACGTCGATCAGAATTTTGTTGATTTTGTTGGTGTTGATAATGATCATCATCATCATCTTTTAATATAACACCATCATCATTAGATAATTTCTCATTATTTTGTTGTAATTGCTCATCATTATTATTACCAAAATCATCAACACGATTATTTATTTTATCATTATTTCCAATTATTGAATTATTATTATTTATTAAATTATTTTTATTTGTTATCTGTTGACCAGATTGTTGAAGTCCAGATAAATTATTATTACCACTTATACTATTATTATGTAATGGTGTACTACTTCGGTCAATTGATTGAATTGTTGTTGGTATATTGGTACGTTCTGGTGTACCTTCGAGTGATTCTTTTGTATTGGAATGCGGTAATGTTGCACTAGCTGGATCTTCGACAACATCTTGATTATTTTTGGAACGTGGTTTATATTGTTCGGCAGCTTCTGATATATGTTTAAACCATCTATAAAAAGAATGTTGATTTCAAATTTATTTACTTTAATAATAAAACAAAAAGCTTAATATTTTACAATAATTTTTTGAATTTCATTTATGGATCTCGCATAAGAAAATAAAATAAAAAGAAAATTTTATAATATACCTCGAAACCAATGAACCTCTACGACCTCCACTTGGTTCACTTAAACTACCTCTACGACGTTCTTTTTTTTGTTTTGGTGTTGCTGCTGGTGGTTGATTATTTTTATTTGAAGATAATGTAAGGATCATACCATTACATAGACTTCTTCGCCTTGATCCATTAAAAATATCTTCAGGCGAAAGGAAATTCATTTCTTCTTTTTTTTTTAAAGTTTTTTAATTATTGTTTTTTAGAGTTGGCAAAAAAATTTTGATTCACTTTATTTTTAGATTAGATTGCAAATTCTACATATTTTTTTTATGTTTAAAAGTTTTTTTTTAGATTATTTAATTATGTGTGATTACACATGAAAGTTATTTTTAATATTTTTAAAATAATTTTATGTTAAAATTGTGTTTATTGTTTTTCTATTTTTAGATTTAAACTTAATTTTTTGTTTATAAAAATAAATCGTGTATAGTTTAAAAATAGATTTTATATTTTTTTTTTTTGTGGCAAAATCAAAAATTATTAATTTCCGGAAATTCTTATTTTTGGTTGGTTTTAAATTGTATAAATGTTTATGAATGAAAATAAAAATATTCTTGTTTAGTTTTACTATTTTTACTATTATAGTATAAATAGTAGTTCCTAAATTCAAGGACAGACAAACTAGATTATGATATTTTTTTTGCATATTTTTACCTAATATTTTTTTTTTTAAACTACAAAAATATCAAAATTTGATCATATCAACATTTTAACATGAATCAACATTTTGTTAAATAAGCAAAACATTAATTTAAATAAACAAAAACTTTCATTTCACATGATTAAATTTTCTTCCAATTTCTTGTATATTTAACAAATTATTATAAGTCCTTCAGAATTTATTTCAAAAAGTAGTATGTGGTACATAAATTTCATTTCTTTAATAGTTTTCTTTCTAATCTACACAATTCGCATACCTTTTTATATCATCTGTTAATAAAAATAAAAACCGCATAAAAATTAAATAAATTTCCGCCTAAACAATTAAAACCAAACCAATAAAAAATAATAGATTACGACTATATAATTTTCTTTTTTCATTTATTAATAAAAGCTTCGACGAATTTTCATTCTATTTTTATGATATACAACAAAAATAATTATTATAGTTATTAAAGCTATAATTTCTAAATTGTATATACAAAAAAAAAGACAATCATAAACTTATAATCATTTGAAATAATCTCGCATAGCTAATATAAATGATTATTATTTTTTCAGATTTTTTACGATAATTAAAACTTCAAAAGAATTTTTTACCCATAAACACAATTTTTGTTCTTGTGTGGAAATAGCAAGTCCGTAATTCATAAATCTAATTAAAATATATGTTTTTTTTATTAGTATTCCCAAAAAAATAATAATTAACCAATTAAATGTTTAT
The DNA here is from genome assembly GCA_949752835.1 of Empis stercorea. Lineage (NCBI taxonomy): Eukaryota > Metazoa > Arthropoda > Insecta > Diptera > Empididae > Empis > Empis stercorea. The sequence continues at coordinate 3,222,657 of OX457088.1, read as the reverse complement.
TATTACAACAACAAAAATGATGAATAAAAACTTGGGAAGTTTATAAATCATTATACTAAAAATAATTTGCTAAGGAAAAATTTCAATTTTTCAACCCTCGAAGTGATTTGATATTATATTTCTTTTTAAAACTGGAAAAACTACGAAATTTTTGTACATCCAACAATGTTACTAGTTTTAATTCTCGTACAATAAAATTACACATTAATCGTTGAAAGTATACTAGTAAAATGGTTTTACAACATTAATCGTTTAAAATTTTACTGAAAATTTAATTTTGTACCTATACACATTTTAAAACTGAGAAAATTTAAAACGTTTTATATACCGGCTAAAATCGAACACAAGCCGTTAATATACCTTAGCCATAATAGTTCACTATCTACCTAATCTTACAGAAATGCAACACTTCACAAATTAATATTTATTGAAATATGAAGAAGATTCAATAAACTAGTAAAATCTCACAGATTTAATATATCTCAACACAAAATGAATTTACAATTGCTTTAAAATATGCTAAATAATAAGAAAATTATAGATAAATGCGCATATGTTTTTTTTCTATCCAATTTTTCCATTTTCTTTTTATCCTTGGAAAATATCCAAAAAAAAAAAAACGATAATAAAGAAATCATAATTTTAACATAATAATTTAATGCAGTTGTGAAGATTTGGAGAACAACCAGTAACATATTTCTTCAAGTGTAAATTATAGCAATGATACCAAAAAAAAAAAAAAAGTTCAACATAAAATTATGATTATGCTTTTTTTCATAATTTAAAAGTTATATTCGTAATAATTTCAAATGACTCCATCTAGAGAGAAATAAAAATTGATTTTTTTACTGATATGTGCGATTCTTCTTTTTTAAAAAAAAGGACATTTTGCCAATTTTGTTTATTTTAGAAATTAATATTAAATTTTCCTCTTGAAGATTTTCTTTTAAATGGAGTACACGATATAAAAGAAAACATGAGATAAAATCTCTAAGGAAATGAAAAAGCTTTTGTTGTGGCTTTCAAAAAGGAAAATGATGAAAAACTTTAATAAATTTCATAAATATAAATCATATTGTGTAATATAATATAGAAGGTCAAAATGTAAAAAAAAGGCTTAATAGATCCTTTTTAAAAAATTTCCTCTTCCATTTTTTGTAGTGGTTTTTTGTTTACATCATTTTTTTGAGTCCATTAAAAATGGTTCGTTAAAATAACTAATTTTAATGAATCATTAAATTTTCATGCTTACGAAAAAATAATTTAAATTATGTTTAAAAGTTTCTTCATTTACAAAAATTAAGTTTCTTCATTTACTCCAGGGAAAAATCTCTGGGATAAGGATGAAAAAGGAAACAAGGGAAAATAGTAAAATATTTGAGTTGGGTATTGGGAAAGTTAAAGATATTATCATAGTCAACAGTTACTCTTCAAATCAGGAAAATGAGTTACATTAGGAAATTATCAAAATTAATAAATAGAATGAAACTTGTAAAATTTGATTTGTAAACGTCCGAAATAGGTCAACAAAATCATAACAAATCCTCTATCAAGAATATTAAATATTCATTCTACAATTTCTATATTATACAAAATATGATTTTGTGACTAGATTTTCATAAAATATTCTTATTTATATTTTTAATAATTACAATTATTTTTAAATTAATTTTATTTGTAAAGTAACCTTCAGTCCAATGCCTAAACAATTTTTCAGACTTTGTTTATATATTTGAAAAAAAAAAAGCTAAATAAAAAAAGTAATATACAAAAAATGAAAAATAAAATATTTGTTAAATGATTGAAGTTGGAAAACTTATAACAAAAAAAAATCAATGTCTATTTAAAAGTTTACTCGATTTTATATGAAAAACAAGAAAAATTATAATCTTTGTAGGTAGTTTAGGAATTTATAAATAAAATTTTTCTATTTTTTTTTCTATTTTACAATTTCGAACATTTTATTTTTTTACTCTCATAAAATTTCCCAGTTGTCTGACATTTTCACATTCCAATTAAGAAAACAAAATACGCATTTTAATTTTTTTTTATATAATAAGGAAATATTTAATTTTCCTGTTCTTTCTCTGGTTTAATCGATGATGAACAAACATTAAAAATCGTTTTTTTTTTTATAATTAAATGAAAAATTAATTATTTTTTCTTTATTTTGATTTTGATTTGGTTATTTACATTTACATTTTTTATTATTATTAAAATTCAAATGGAAATTTAATTTGTTTTGAACAACAATTTTCAAATTTTAATATTTGTACACGAAAAAAGTTTGTAATATTAAAAAAATTTCGGTGAAAATAAAAAATTTGAAAAATAAACATAAAAATTATAATATATAAAAAATAATTTGAAAAATAAACATAAAAATTATTATAATACATAAAAATTATAATACATAAAAATTATAATGTATTTATAAGTAATAAATGCATTAAAATCGTTTAGTACATAGTTGGAATTGATTTATTTAAAACGCTTTCATATTCTCTCTATAAAAAGACTTTTATTTGGGACTACCACAATACGCGAATAAAGGATCAACATTTACTAATTTAGTTAACAGTGACATAACAACCAATTAAAAAGATAGTTAACAGTTTGTTAACAACTAACAGGGATGATAAATATATTTACTTATATTAAAATTTATAGTAATTAATTTAAAAAAATTGAATTTTCGTACTATTTCTCTACTAGATTTGTGTTTCAAAATGATCAGTCGATAAATTAGAATTGTATGAAATAATAATATAAGTTTAGTTTACTTAATTTATTACATCTCATACCTCCAAAGGCCAAAGGATCAATTTATACTCAATTTAAAAGTTTTAAGCATCCAATTTGCAAGTAATACTTTAAATTTAAGAAAATCTAAAATTTCCACAAAATGCTTCATATCTCAAACACAAATATTTAATTTTAATTAAATATTGACAAAAAAACACAAATTATAAATTCTAAGTAAAATCCCCAGAGTGTAAAAAAATCGTAAATTACTTTAAACACAAAAAAAATAATAAAAGTTTTAAAAAACAAACAAATTTATTTATTTAAAAAATAACGAAAAAATTAAATCATTAATAAACCAAAATAAAATCGACCCACCTTAAAATTAGGAAAATTGTAAAAAAAAAAAATAGTTAAATTGACGTGTGACTTGGTATATAAAGTAAATTACTGATAAGATAAATATATTAGTACAATAACAAATAAATAAATAATCAATTATTCGATTAATCAATTAAATAATCAACATCTGATTGTAAATAAAAATAAACAACAGGAAAATAAGTCTTAAGAAAATATAATTTTCAGCAGGAAATAAAATACCAAAAAAAATTTTTTTGTGAACTCTTAAAAAAGAAAACTTTAATTGACATTTTGAATTGAAAAACTGACATTTTTTAAATAAATATAAATTTAAATTATATTTTATTTAACAATATAAATATTTACTTACTTATCCATATTCTAGTAAAAATTGCTTGGCATAATCTGAATTTACTACAATAATATTTACAAAAAGTTCCGAGTGTTTATTCTACCCAGGTGTGAGTGATATTGAATAATTTGTTAAATATATCGCGTCGGACTTAGTGTACATAAATGCGTGAAAAAGTACACTAAAATACGATAATATATTTTAAAGAAAAATCAAAAATGTATTTTACTAAAACTTCAAGGTAAGAAAAAAAAAAAGCTATATCTTAATCATTAAGATTAATCAAAAGATCATTTCACTCCAATTGCAATTTCCAATGTGCCAGATAAAAAATATAACTTACACAATAATATACACGTAAGTGTTCCAGGTGTAAACAAAACAGAACGAATATAGATTAAATAAAAAATGATTATTGCTATCACTGGAATTTGAAATTTATGTGGTCTACAATACAAACATATAGAAATTATCTTCTAAAGATCTCTAAAGCATTGATTGCTTTTATCAATTTTCACATTATATATACTGCAATTTTTTTACAAAATGATTGCACTAATCCTCATCTATCAAATCTCTTTATAAACTTTCCAATAATATCTAACAATATTTAATAGAAATATAACTAAACTTCTTGAAAGTGTTTTCGAAAACAAAATAAATTAAAAGAATCATAAATTATACTCAACAATAGTGCTACACAATTTAGATAATCCTCTTCAAGCTTTTATGAAAAAAACTGATATTATATTTCAATTTCTAATTAATTAACCTTACAATAAGTTTAAGTATAAATTCAGGATTTGTAATTATTATATTTTCAAAACGTTTTTTTCAAGCATCAAATTTATTCAAAAGGAATTATGTTTTATTTTAATTTAAGGCTTCATTTACTTATAATCCTTTTCAAGTATAAAAACGTTAATTTGCCATCTTACACCCCGCGTCATGAAATAAAAGTATATTTTATTTATAAACTGGAAAAAACAAAATTTCAAGGAGAAAAAGATAAATAGGACAGGACAGAAAGGCAAAGTGTGTAAACTTTATTTATAGTGAAACTTCAACTTAGTTTTTTTCATCTAGCACGTATGTATCTTCTTTTCTGTTAAAGTTTTCAGGATAAATTTTTTTATCTTCCATTTATACACGTTATTACAATGACGTAAAGAAAAAGTTGGCTTTTATTCCTTTGACGTAATTTGATTTTTTTCCGAATTTCCTTTTCACTATAATTTTTTTTTATGAATGGTTGGAAGGAAGTCAAAACTAACGAAACTTTTTTTATGTGATAAATAATTTATTTTATTGGAATAATTTATGAGATTAGTTATGGATTATAATTGGAAATTTTTGATGTTTTTTTATTAAAAAAATGTCAAGGTTGAAGGCCCACCCCACCACCTTATAAATAGATGAAAATAAGAAATATTTTAATCAGAAATGATTTTTTTAGTAAGATTAAGAAAATGCTAACGCAATTGACTATGAAATGTCGTCATTATTAAATTGTAATTGATTTGTTTTTCCACTGACTTGGGAACTTATGGAGATATACTAAGTTCCATAAGTTCCCTTGGATTCTCTGGCCTAATTATTTTGAGTACAAATTTTTCATTTTCATTTCATATAAAATTTGACAATATTAGCAAGTGGATCATATTCTTATTCTTTTGGCACAACAGCCTGTTGTGGGCCTAGGCCTACCTCTTAGAGGTCTTCCCGACATTTATTACAATTTTGAACAGATCATATTTGGGAGATGACTGGTTTTGGACACTAAATTATAGTTATAGAATCGTTTCAATTTTCTGATCTCATTTCTCTTTAGCTTAGATGAAGTTCTTAATGATACTATCACATAAAGAATGCAAAAACATTATCTCTAAGCAATAAAATAAATAATTTTTGTATTGCAAGAAATTAAATAAATGGAAATTTTAGAAATAAAATTCCATCCATTTTGAATGGAAAATGTTAAAAAAAAACCAAATGAAATTTTATTACAAAAATTTTATTACTTTTATTATTCAGAAAAATATAATTTAAGCATAAATAGTTCAAGGATTGCAATATTTATGCTTGAATGAGATATATAAGTTCCTTTACAAACAATTTTCCATTAAATTAAATTTTTATAATAATATTCATAATTTTTAAATTATTCTGTATCCTTTTTTATTCCTTGTCAGCAAAAAAAGAAGAAAATCTAATCTTTAGTTAAAATTCTCGTCCATCGGTTAAGCATACACAAATATTTTGATGAATAATTTAATTTTTTTTATATATAATTCCACAAATTTATCGTTTTTTATTCAAATCTTTTAATAGAAGAGATTACAACGTAATTAAATCATAAAAGATTATATGGATATTTCAAACATATTTTATAGAGAGTAATAAATATTCAAAAAAAAAAAAGAGTTTTTCCATTTTCTTCTTTTATGTACTTTCGCATATTTTTTTTACAAAATAAAATTGAAAATTTTTTGGATAAGAAAATGAAAAAAAGGCAAAACCAATAAACACCAAAAATACATTAAAAAAAATTTCCCAAATTGAATAAAAAAATTGTAAATGTTTTTTCAGTACCAGAAAATAATTTAAATTAATTTCATTTTGTACATAAATATTTTTAAATATAAATTTCAGTGTCAATTTTTTGTTGTGTTTTAACATTGATAAAAACTGGCGCCTTGCCCAATATTCCAATATTTCACTTAAAAAAAATTCTGAGTCAGAGAATTATTAGATTAAAGAAATAAAATACGATTTTTTTTTTATTTTAAAGGAACGCACCTTTTTTTTAAAAAAAACTAAAACTAAAATTAAATTAAATATTTAGCAATAATAGAAATATTTTCATGTAATTTTTAATTTTCATTAATTTTAACAAACACATTTGACTAGTAAAATATTTTTTTACTAAATTAAAATTCAAATTTTTTAATTTTTGATGAAAAATTCCACAAATTTATTTTTAAAATTGTATGTAAAAAAAGAATTATGAAATTATGTTAAAAATTATATAATTATTTGATTGAAAAACGACTAATTTAAAGTAAAAATTCATGCGTATTTAACAAGATTTTTTGTCAATGTATTTTGCAGGACATTTTAAATTCAACCTCTACTGAATAATGATGAATTTATTAACAACAACTTGTAAGGATTCTGTTATGTACAATTTAAATTTATGATCTTCTACTAGAGACATAATTATAATTCCTCTTCTGCTCTACTTTCGAAAATTGAGTTAAATTTTATTTGAAAAATAATTGACTTACTTTGCAAGCGATTAATTTGAAATTTAAAATGGCTATGATATGACAAAAATTCGTGTTAGCAATAAAAAAAACTAAACCTGGACAAAAATTATTATATTCAGAAAACTCCTTTTGCAGTTTGAAAACCTCCTATCCATTTGGATCCCTAGCCACAATAAAATATATTAAAAAATGTCTCCTCATTGTAACAAAAATAAAAATTATTATTTCGAAATTTCAATTTTAAAACATTTTTTTCGTTGTGTTACAAAATTTATCGAGGTCGTTTCTTCTACATGTGAGGAAAAGGGTTCTTTACTACAAAAATTAAAGAAAAATATTTTCTTATTATAATTTTTCTCAATTTTAAACGATAAAAAATATGAATTTAAGATTAATAATTTTTCCTTTGAAATTATGAGAAAAAAAATTTTATTTTATTATTTTTGATAATTTAATTTTTCCATCAAATTCGCTTCAGAAATTTAATATATGAGCGCAAAGTTTACGTTTGATAAATTTTTCTGTAAATATTTAAATTGTTTTGTGTATAAAATAATTTTAGTTTTTTTAAATGCTTTAATAATATTTAAATAAAATAAAAAATTTATTGATTTTAAATCTACAAAATCGTTAATCAAATTTACATATTTATATTTTTTGATTATGGGTAAGTAAAGATGATTTTCTATTCTATATATAATTACAAATTAGTAAAATCAATATTTAAATATACCCAAAGAAATTATGATAATAATATTTGTAATCATAAAATAATATAAAATCATTTTGTTAATCAAAATTATTAGAATTTAATATAGAAAATTAGAAGTCGCGATTGTAAATTTCTATTTTAAATTTTCTAATGATTACCAAAAAAATTTAAAGGAAAAATAATTATCGAGAAAAAAAATGTAAAAATTAAAAGAAACCAACTGGAAAAGTTCACAAAACTCTGAAAAAAAAATTTCTATCTATTTTATAATAATTGAAATTCACGTAAATTATTTATCACGTAATCTAATTTTTTTCTTTTTTCTTGTACCAAAAAAAAAACACAAAAAGGATACACAAATAATATTAAATTAAATAATAGATACGTGCTCTTAAATGTTCCGAAAAGGATAATAAAAAAAGGATAAATAAATTCCTTAAAGGAGGTAATAAAAAAAAACGAAACGGAATAATATATATAAGAAGAAGAAGTAAAAATGAGATTTTGAAAAGGTTAAATTATGAAATCCATTTGGTAGCAAAAGGAGAAAAGAAAAAACTTTGATTTTTATTTGTTTTTCATTAATTAATTGTACGTAAAAGAATACGAAATTTTGGATCTATCTATACGGTACACAAGGACTATATAGAATTTTGGGTCGTAGTTAAATATAAAATTAGGACCTAAATTCCACAATTTTTGTGTATATTATTTTATTATGTACAAATTTCTCTCAAATATACTATAAAATGTTTATCTCGATTTTCATAGAAAATCGACTATTCAAATATTAGTAGAAAGTAGACATAATTTAGTCAGTTAGTAGATAATTTACTAGAATAATGGTCAAAATTACTCACATTTTGAGCATTATTCTAGTAAATTATCTACTAACTTAATACTAACTAACTAAATTATGTCTACTACGATGAAATTTTTAACTAAACTTCGAGAATTTGTTTCAAATATACGCTTGTGAACAGTAATTGATTACTATGTAGTACAAAATATCAAAAATTCTTAATTCTTTTAGTATAAAAAATCATTTGAATGAACTCCAGACAAACTAAACATCCCACTGTGAATCTAAACAATATTTTTATTTTCATTACATAATCAATAATAAATAATAATGTAAATAAATACAAAAACTAAGGGTTATCATTACAACTTTTTATACTTATATTTAAAACAAAATTGTATTTTACCCTCTACTAGACCAGACACAAAAAAAAAATTATATACTAAATTTCTAATATGCAAAAAAAAAGTATAAAAATTATATTTTGTAATTAAATATTTTAATTGAAATTTGATATATTTACAAATATTAATTTTGAATTATTTTTTTATCTTCACTATCTAAAGCTACTTAGGAAAGATAGCAGCAACTGGAACAGAACAAAAATTTTATGCACAAAACAAAACCAAAAAAAAAAAAACAGAAAGTTCTCATTATTAATTTTCGTTATACTAATAACAAATTTTTAAGTGTTTATCAATTTCATTATACAAGTTGCATTCCAAAATTATGCATAAAAAATTTTGTATTACGATTTTATGGAAATTACATAATTTCTAAACGACAAAAACAGAATAGCATCAACAACAGCAATTTTAAATTAAATTTTGAAATACCAAGACCGGAAAATTTTGAATCTTTAACACCTTCACTTTACACTTTTAATTAAAATGCAATTGTGGAATTTTCAATTTTAGAACGTGAGATTTTATAAAAAAGTAATAATTGAAACACACTATAAAATTTTGAATTTTTTTTTATAAAATTAAGAAAATTCTCTGATTATACCAAAAATGGTTTTTTGTTAACTTTTACAATTTTTATAATATAAATTTTCATTTTGAAAATTTTTTGATTTCAAAAATTTTTGTATAAGAAAATTCCGCGCGAATTTTTTGATTTCAAAAATTTCGTTATAAAAATGTAACCAAAAAAAGTTTATGTCCAATCTCGACAAACTCTGCGAATAAACTGAAAAACTTTGATTAACAATTTTATAAAAAAAAAATGAGAAAAGCTTTTTTTTTTATTATATTATTAAAATATTTTTTTGTAACTTGTGATTTTGTGCTTTTGGGGGGTTGAAAATTTTATTTGAAAGTTTTATAAAAAAATTTTGCCTTCTATCTCACTGTAAATATGTAAATATATAAAAAAAATGTTTAAGCAGCTACTTTTGTGTAGCTGTAGACAGACGTGCGCCAAAATCTGGATGCTGTATGTTTGTTCAATAATATCCAAGAGCAAGAAAAAGGATATATAAAGGAAGAATTTCTTGAACAAAATTTTTGCTATGAAAAGTTTTATTTCTATTATTTGTTTTTTTTTTTTGCGGCATAATTTTCTTAAAAGAAAATTTCATCAGAAAATTCAAAATACAAATATTAAACTATGGAAACAAATCTATGTACTGGCCAATGATTATAATTGTGTGGTAGACAAGCCTATGATGATGATAATACAAAAGATAATAGCGAAGCAACAAAACAGAAAAAATTAAATATTTTCTTTTATGTCTAGTCGGATTTTTTTTCTGAAATGACAAAATGAAATAGAAAAGGAAATGGTTTTTTAATAAGACTAGTAAATCAACAAACAAAGTGAAAATGCATAGAAATTGTTGCAGTTGCACAAAATATACAAAAAAAAATGTTAGAATGTAAAATTTAATATAGTATACTCGTATTTATGGTAGTAAATATTTATGGGTTATTATATAGAAATTAAGAAAATTGTAGTAAGCAAAAGAGTTCGTAGTTGGATGTGATACAGATGGTTAGAAATATAATTATATTTACGCCACAAGTTTCTCTTCTTCATGATCTTTTATTTTATTTAGGATAATCACTCAATTTCTAACTTGGTTTTTAACTTTAACTTCCTTGATTCTTCCTTGTCCTTGATTGTAAAATTATGGAAAAGCTTAGACTCGTTATAAAAACTTTATAGGATTTCAACTAATTTCAACTCCGGTGGTATTACGTAAGGTGATTTGTAACTATCAAACTATCACATATTACAATTTTGCATAGAAGCAATATTGAGATATGTCACCTAAGTCCTAAGCAATATTGAGATATAGTCACCAATCATCTTACCTAATACCACCCCTGATTATTACCTAAAATTCAGATTTTATTGCACACAAATATTTTTATCACAAAAAATTACTAGACTCATTTAGAGTAAACCATAAACCATCCATCCTTCTTGATGAAAGGTAAACTAAAACAATATCCTTATGTACACATATAAATAAAATTCTACATTACTTTTTGTCTAATTTACAATTTTGTGATCTGAGAATAGTCACATAATACTATGCTTATGTTTTTAATGTTTTACATGACATTGCAGTTGTATCATGAATTGATAGTAACAACCATTTCATATTTAACTATAAATGATAAAATACTTTCATATACGAAAATATACCCCAGAATGAAGCAATTAATAATGTCTACAAAATATTTAAATATAAGTATGGGTGGCATTAAAAACTTAGATTTACTTCCCTTCTTTTGATCCTTAATTCTATTCTATAGAGAATTTTTAAAAAACAAAAAATTATGCAGCAGCCTAGACCTGCTTAAGGCTCTTTTTATATGTTATAGTAGTTTATGGTTGCTTTGGAATTTTTTTTTATTCAGATTTAATATTAAACTTTTACCATTCAAAGCGCATAAATGTTGGATGATAAAATATTTATGGAAAAAAAATATGAAATAAAAGAAATTATTATGTTTACATAGGGAAAGAAGAAAAATTTTTAATTTAGTTTTTCAAAAAAAAATTTCCATGGAAAAAAAAATTTAAATGTTTTATAATATTCTGGGGATGTTTTTTTTTTTACTTTGAATATCTCGTCAATTTTTTGCCTTTAAGGTCAAATAAATATAATAATTAAATTTGTTTTTTTATTAACAAATATGTAATTTTTCTTGAACTTCAATAATGTAAATTTAGTGAAAACATTAAAAAAAGCACTCAAGGTTGAATTAAATTTGAAATCTTATTGAAAAATCAAATTTTTTTTTAAGATCCTATTTTGATATTTCAATTATGATATAGTGTACATAATATATTAAAATATTTTAATTTGATTAATTGATTTTATAGTAACAAAATTGTTAAACATCTTTATTATTATTGAAATTTCAATATTTTTATTAGTTGATGAATAAAATTTTTGTGGAATTTTTTAAATATAATATTTAGAAGAATTTAATTATTTTGCTATCATCGAAAATTATTGTACTGTGTGAATGTGAATCAACATTGAATATTTATTCGAATGGGACACAAGATCAAATTTATAAATTGATCCTATAAATAATATTTACAACGATAGTGTGTTGTATTATAATCGAATTATGATCGTTTTCAATGATTGAGTAAATTTTGAATTAATTTTTTGATTTAAGATAATTTAAATTTAATACACTTTTTCATTTATTGACTGTCGCAGACGTAATAGACCACAATAATAATAATAAAAAGTGAAATTACTTACACAAAACTATAAATTCCACTATCAATTCATCCTAACCACAAAATTAATAACTGATAGGAATTTTATTTTAAATTAAATTCATATTTCTTATATATATAAAAATTTCACTTTACTCTAGAGACCGCAATAAATTCATTTTTAAATTTTTTCCAGTTTATTTTTCATAAAATTTATAATAAGGAAAATTCTTAAAACATTTTCCACCCATTAATAAAAAAATTAAATAAAAGCAAAATATAAATCAACAATGACAAATCCTTATTTTGCCTTCAAATCATAAGCCTTATAAAGCCGATATATATGTGGGGGGTGGGGGGACCACAATCATTGAATAAAAAATATTTTAATAAATAAAATTTTGAACGATAAAAATATAAAATCAATTATCTTTCATTTGATTTAAATTTTTCATTAAACATTTTAAAGAGTTTGTTAAATTAGAAATTAGAAAATCTTTTACATAAAAATGGTGAAATAGTGTCCTGAACTAATTATGGCCATGTAGATTTCACTATTCCTTCTAATTATATAATTTACTTTCCCCAAATATGATTATAATATCAAAACCAATGCAACGAATGAGTTGCAAAATATAATTTCAAAAAAAGTCAGAAAAGATGACAGGAAAAAGTCATAAAGTAGAAAATCTAAACTTTTACAGCTTCATTTATAAATATAAATTATCATTGTGCGAAAAATTCTAAGAATTTTTCTTTTCTATTTTACTGTGTGTTCTGCTCTGGTAGATTTTCAAGTTTATATTAGAAGCAGCAACAAAAAAATGTTTTTTATTTGTTGATAAAATAAACAAAACATTATTTTAAGTAGATGAAAACTCTCAAATGCCTTGACAAGTAAACTTGCTTTTTTTGCAGAACATTAAATAAACAACAAAAAAAAAATCTCTTAATTTTTGTTGTTATCAAAAAATTTTCATTTTCTTAGACATTTTCCTTTCAATGTCACTTAAGATTTTTTTTATGGATTATTAATAATTTTAAGGAAGCATAAAAGATTTTAAATATTTACATAATTTAATACTTTCAACACCATAGTTAAAAAAAAATTGATTTGCTAAGACGATAGTAAATAATTTCAAAGCTTGAAGACAATATATGTACTTAATTTTTTAAGACAAATTTTGATAGAAAGTAAACAGAAATTTAAATAATTCATAATAAATTTATTTGTACCAAAGCCAAAAATCATATCAATTAATACGAAAATATTTATTTAAAATTATCCAATAATAAATAATAATAAATTTCTTCCTTATTTTCTTAGATTTATTCAAATTTATGACAAAAGTTTTATATAAAATATTATTTGTATCAAAAGCTTCTATCAACTACAACAAAATCTAATTCCTGAATCATTATAATTATATACTGTCTCTCTCCCATAAATATTATGCCATCGTAATCATCTTCTAATTATTAATTATCTTAGCAAAAAAAACCGAAATCAATTACCAATCTAATTGACCATTTAAATATTTAAAAATATTATTTAAAATAAAATAATTTTGGCAAAATATCAAAAAAAAAAAAAAAAATTGAAATAATTTTTATGAAAATCGTTGACGAAAATATTAAATACTTACATAATATAAAAAGACTATAAAGGATTTTTATGTTTAACGTACGTTTAAAAAAAAAGATAAGTTCAAATATTTTTTTATTAAAATATTTGAATGGATGCGCAAATAAATTTTCAATATAAAAAAATAAATATCTGTTATAGAAAAAAAGGAAATTGTTACCAAAAACAACACACGTGTAAAAACAAAAAATCAAAAGCCAAAAATAAATATAATAATAATAATGTATATTATTTTCATATTTTCCCTGGAAAAGTGTCGAGAGTAAAATAGCATCAATAAAATCATATTTATTAGAGAGAAAAAAAAATTGATTTTCACATTTTTTAATCAATTTTTTTTTTTTTTTGTTTATTATGATTGATGATTCCCGATGATCGAAGATGGACATACGACTAGAGAATTTCAATAAAATATACGAAATATTTTATTAGAAAACTTTAATATGAGAAGTTTTTTCAAGCAAAATTAAAATTTATATTAAATTGATTAACAATTTTCATCAATAGAAAGACAATTTTAATTTAATATGAATAATTTATGATGAATTTATTCTGGAGATGATGAATTATTAGTAAATTGATTCGATATTAGTAGTATATTGACCTTATCGAGAGACCAGAGAAAAACCAATTTTGAATTATAGATAAATTGTTATGGTACATAATTCGACTAAACCTACAGAGGATCTTTTTAAATCCTCTACATAAATTGTTACTTCTTTAATATGATTAATTAAGTATTTTCTCATTCTTATAAGCTACAAGTTCATTTAGTTCCTATTATTTTCAGCATAATTTTTAGTTTTTCTGTTAAATTTTTGTTTCGATTATTTTCTCCTTAATAGTTCAACAGCCTAAATTGTTTGTACGACTTCGCCCTGTACCAAAAAATTATTGTTACTATGAGTATGAGTTTCAATAATAATAAATGTATTGGAGGATATGAATAAATAATACTGTCTAATAAAGTATTAATCTTTCTGTTCGAAAATTATTATTAAAATTAAATGAAGACAGGAAATCATTATTTTTTTAACATCAAAAGCCTTTTAAGTGTTATAATATTTAATCAAGAATTTCACAAAAATTTATAAGAATAAAAAAAAAATTCATTTGAAATAATGTAACCATGGCGGTATTAGCATTTTAATTTACTTATAATATAAATCACTTTCAGAATCAGAATTTCTTATTTTAACTTTTGGGTTAATTTAAGAAAATAAGTGTATTTACGGATTTGTAAAATTTCCTTCCACACAAAAATAATAAATAATTATTTCCTCTTTTTATTTTTTTTATTATTGTGCAAAATTCTTAGTAAAATATATTAAAAAAAAAATCTGTAGTAATTAAAAATCAATCAGATATTTGTAATTATAAATTTGATCGGAAACTGATATTTGTTTTTCATATTATTTTGATTATTGTCCTAGAGAAAAAATTCAAATTCTTTTATTACCAAAATGAAAAATTTTCTTTACTAATTAATTAATAAAATTATAAGAAATATTTTCAAAATTAAATTAATTTACTTAAATAAAGTTTTAAAAATAACTTCAAATTTTAAATGTTATTTTTAAAAAAATTACGTTTCCATATTTAATTTTGATTGACACCAGTAACACTGACTGATCTCTTATGTGACAAGTCCATTGTTATATTCATCATATCAGCGACACAAAATCCTTTTTCGTTAATGAACACATTTTAGAGCTGATGTGAAATTATTGTTCAAATATATATTTTTTCAGATTATTGATAATTTAATTTCAGTATCTTTTATTACATGTTGTGCTAATTTTTTAACCTTAGATATCAAATAAAATGTCAAATTCTAACTTTGAAAATAATATAATAATGTGATTAGCATAAAATATCAACAGGAAAGTTGTCGCCAATGTTACAAAAAGCATAAAACTTTATTTTTTTCATGAAAATCATTTTAAAAAGATCACAAAAAATAAATGCACATAAATTATTTGAAATACGTTTTATAAATCATTTTTTGTGTAGAGGCACCACATTTAGAATTATTGTTATAGAAAAAAAAACTAGTTACAACCAAAAACGGAATTTTATAAATAAAACCAAAAATAGATTTGCCGAGTGACATAATAAAAATTGAGGTGATCACAGTTTGTTGTATTCAAGTTTATAATAAAATATAATTTTAATTTATAGATTTTGTAATTTTTAAATACTTAAATGAAAATATTTAACGAATTAATCCATATAGAAATGACGACAAGAATACAAATTTTAGGGGGTACTAGGCCTATATTTCATTTTTTCTAACTCTTCTTCACTAACTTCTCTGATTAAATTAAATAATAATTAAATTTAATAATTCAATAATTTATTAATAAAGTTTTTTTAAACACAATTTTTTTTCTCTCTAATAAAACTTTTCAAATTTAAAGTGAATTTTAATAACACCTTGAATGAAAATTGAATTTCAATCGCCGAGACAAAAAAAAATTAATTAAAAAAAATAAATAATTTCTAGTAATTAATTTTAGTTTTATATTTTTTAATTACAAAATGAATAAATATTATTTTTCTGATTTAATCTTTAAGGACATGAAACATTTTTTTATATGGTGTTGTCTGGATAGTAAAATAAAATCTCACAAATAATATTTTTTTCTATTCTGTGTACGATAAAAAATAGAAAAACTAGGCGAGATCATATGAAAAATTCATAATAACAAAAAAAAAAGTTCATTTCAGTTTGTTACATTACTCCTTGAAAATAACAATGTGAACCAATACAATATAAATTTCAAATGTAGATGTAAAAGTGGTTAAAGTTTTTGTATATTATACATAAAGTTTAAAATTTTATTGCAAGTTTGACTAAGCCCAGAAAAAATATATTTTTTTTGTAAAAAGTTAATATAAACTTGGTTTTTATATGTGTAAAAGTTTTAACACTTTAAAATTAAATTAGATAATTATAATAGAATTTAAAGTTGATTTAAATTTAAGCTTTTTAATTAAATTTTACACATCGAAAATTTAAGTTTATTTATATAAAAAAAATTGTAGTGACATTAGATATTCGATGTTAATTCAATAAAAGTTCAACAATTTTGTAATATTTTTTAATTAATCTTCTTCTCCTTTTGGAGTTTCTTTTGCAATTTATTACCTAATAATTTTATATGGATTTTTGACCCATTAATACTTCTAAAAACTAAGGACATTTTAAAATATAATAACGTAAAAAAAGATATTTTCGAATGCGATCCATAAAATAAATTATATAATTTATAAGAAATAAAATTTTAAGTAATATAAACTTACGTTTTACATTCAGAACTACTTGGTGCCCTTAATTCAAGCATTTGTGATGTTTTTGTTATAATAACAAAGAATGTATTTTTATCAACAGCTGATTGACGTACAAATGTTTGCTGATCAAAATGTGTAATTGGACTAATCAATTTATTATGTTCATTAGTACCAGCTGCAACATTTGGAAAATATTTGAGAAAATATTTATCATCCTATGGAAATATAAATTTTCATTCAATTCAATTTATTAATTGTAATGTGTAAGATTTTTTTTACCTGTTTTTGTACCAATACCATCATATTCTCAAATAGCAAACCATGTAATTGTACACTTGGATTTTTTTTCATAGTTAATTGACCGTCATGAACTAATTTATATTGTGTTAAATCTAAATTCTATAAATAAATTTAATAAATTAATTAAAAAACAAAAAAAAATCAATTTAAAATTGAAAAAAACTTACTTTAAATTCATTACTCGATTCTTTGTCAAAGCTTGTTTTATCTAATTTACGCTGAATAGTTTGCAATCTGCAAGAAAATTTTAAAATAAATCAAAATTTAAATGATAAAAAAATTTTATTTGTGAATGTATTTACTTATGGGTATCTTCAGCAATTTTCACAGCCTGATTAACATCAACTAATATCCTTTTTGATGAATCTAATGCTCTTTGTATTGTATCAGCTTCTAATTTATCATCTGGATTAACTCTCATTGTTATTTTTAATAAATTTTCAAATAATAATGGATATTTTGTTAAACGTTGTAATACAGTTGGTAATAAATCTTTTAATTGTAATCGACGGCATGCTTTGTGCGATTCAGCTTTGGTTAAAAATCTTTGTAAATTTTCATCTTTACGTCGTTTCTCTTTTAATGCTTCTAATGCTATTTGTTGTCTAGCACAAAATTGCATTGCATTATCACGTAATTCATCACCAGATATACCTTCAAACATTGTAATTAATAAATCACCAACATTATTAACAATATGATTATGTTCAATTCGTCGTGCCTTTAATTGTTGTTCAAATGTTAAATGTAAATCTTTTAATGATAATAAGGCAGGTGGAAATAATAAATGTAAATGATCACTAGGTAATACATTAATTTCCTTAAGCGGTCGATAAAATATACCTTCAAGGACTCGTAACGTTCGAACATGACTTCGTTCGGTTTGGAAAATTTCTACGAAAAACATAAATTAAATTTTTGAATAATTAATTTTTATATTTTTTACCATTAATAATTTCTTGACGTTTCTTTTCTGTATCAGATAATGTTGCTAAAATTTCAGCTTGTATATTAGAACTCCAATCAACTTCATTAATATTATCTTCGTCATCACTGTCTACCCAAAGACGTGGTGTTAATACTGTTCCAGTTGCTGTTGACATTGGACCAGTTGGTGTTGTTGTGCTGCCATGATGATGATGTTGTGGATGATGTGAAGAAGAATGATGATGATGATGATGTTGATTATAACCAATTGGTGTACCACCTGTACTACCACCACCACTACCAACTTGTTCCAATGATGTACTTGGACTTTCGAGACTTCCGCCAGACGATAGACTAGAACTAGAACTTGCTGTATAATTGGCATTTGATAAACCCAATTCAGATTGTTGTTCATCACTGTAAAATTTTATTTATAGGAAAATTTAAATAATTTAATAAATAATTTTCAATTAAACATTTTTTAATTTCATATTTGGTATGCTTGCAAATTTTTTTTTTAAAAACTCACTTTTCCGATGACACAGTCATATCCTTAAAACTTTTACTTCGATATTTAATAGTTTTTCTCATGAATACTAATTAATATACTTATTTTATTATATCTTTATAATTATATTATTTGAATTTAATTATTAATTTAAAAAAATTTTCCTCAATTATTATTCAAAAAATGAATAACAAACTAAACAATATTCATTTTTGCTCCGAGACAAATTTTCATCCACCTTTCTAGTTAAATTGCTTCTAATTTACTGACTATAAAATTTTAAATTAAAAAACCCATTTTTATTATTTTTATTTTTTCTGCAAAATTGCAAATAAAAATTGAAAATTTTCCAAGAAAGTTTTTTTTTATATTATTATTATTGTATATTAGAATTGTGGGTTCAAATGTTTATTTTAATAATTCTAAAACGTAGTATATTATTCTACTATATACTACTATATTTACTACAGAACAGAAAAAAAAGGATCGATTAGTTTTTTATTTACAAGACACAATGTAAATTATATTATGTAGTATTCCAGTTTAAAATTACTCTTTATGACCTAGAAATAATATCCTTTTTAAATATAAAAACTTCAAATTAATTTCTTCATGCGGAAATTGAAAAAAAAAAAAAAACGAAAAAGTGAAAGTGCATTTTATAAATGAAATTAATATCCTGTTTTTAAATGCCAAACATAATGAAAAATTTTTGTAATTTATAATATAATAATTGTCACCATGCAGAAGAAAAGCAACAATTTGAAATAAGTGAAAGAAAGGAAATTTAAGATGTCTTGAAAATGTCCGGCCTCGACATCAAATTGAAATTAACAATAAAGAAGGATACATTATGAGAAATATACTATTATTAGTTTTACATATATACATATATATAATGTACTATCGTAGTTCAAATCATGAAAAATTCACGTGATAAAAATTTTCCATGTGGACAATACAATTTTTGCATTGGAAAAATTTTTTGTATCCATATAATGAAATTATATTTTCATTTTTTATTCAATTAAATAATAAGTATTAAGTATATACAATTATTACTATATTTCAATTTCTGCGTATAAATGTTTCAGTACATTTAATTATGTATTTATTACATACATATATAACTCGAATACATAATCATTAAAATTAAGGAGTGATAAATTAATAAATAGTATGTATATAAAATTCATGAAAATGAAAAATTAAATGCAATTAAAAAGCTATGCAGTTCATATACATACAAAAAAGGATATGAATGCTTTTATTGAAATAAGTTTTAAATGCAAATAAAATGTTTTCATTGACTTTACATGTGAGTACATACTAAAAATTATGGATACATCATCAAAAACTAAAATATATCGGAAAAATCACCCTTTAATTTTCTGGCAATAAATTAGTTATATTTCTCAATATATTCACTGTTTATCTTCAAAATTTAATCCTTTAAATAAATTATATTTCAAAAATAATTCCTTGATATTATTAGAAAATAAAAGTGTCTCCACCTTTTACAATTTTCTACGTAAAAAAAAATTATGATACGAAAAAATTCGTTTATCTTTTAAATAAAAAAATGTTAAATTTATTCAATACCAAATAAAAGGGACATATTTAAATCCTTCCGTAATATTATGGTTATTTATTTTCTTTGATTCATACGATTATATTTTTTATGGTTTGCGAAGGAATTTCAGATAAAACATCTTGGCTTTCATTTTTCGATTCGCAAACCAGAAATGATAAATAATCGATTTTTGTTTGTTTTTTTATTATTTCTGAAGCTAAAATCCTTTTTGCTGTATAAAAATGGTCAAATATAAATAAATAAATCCCTGCTGTATAGTAAAAAATAAATAGAATTTCATTATTATTATTTTTGTTGTTGTTGGGGAATGGACACCGTATATAAGTGTCCGTGGGGAATCATTTTGATATATGTATGTATATTTGGTTATTTAAATAAACTGATAGTTGAATTTCCCATTTAAAAAATAAGGTAAAAAATGTTGATTGTGTTCTATGATTAAAATATTTGAAAAATATTATGAATTTATAATTTATGCTGAAATATATTAATAAAGAATTACCAATCTTTAAGAAACCGGAAATGGTTATAGACAAACTATGATAGTGGACTAATATATTAATTTAAGGACAGATAACTTTATTATATTCAAGGAGTGACTAAATCTACTTTGAAATTTATCTCAAATTTTTGAAAAGTTTGTCTAATAATCACCAGATCAATTTAATTAATAATTTTTCTTTAAATTCTTTTTTCTCAGTAAGATACTAAATGAAATTTCCCTCCTTCACTCCAGCACCAAATTGTGACAAGTCATAAATTCTATTTCTTAAACCAATTAAAATACAGCAAAGAAAAAAAAAACATTAGTAAAAAAATCCATTCAGAAATTTTTATTTCATTCACAAGAAAATTGAAGAAAAACAAAAAACAACGTAAAAACCCAAAAACTTTTTATCAACATTTTCCTTTTTTTAAAGGTAATAAAATTAGATAGCAAAAAAAAGACAAAAAGGAAAACTTATTTTTTTAATTGAATGAAATATAATTTTCCCACCCAAAATTTTTTAACCTATTCTCTGAGGCGTTTTATGTCTCACACCCGAAAAGCTTTAAAAAAAGAATTATTTTGTAGTCAATTTTTATTTTGACTAAAAAAGAAAATTTCTAATTTGTCGTTTTTTTTGCTTTCGTTCAATTCTCAAAGCTAAGGATTTTTTTGTCCTTGATAGTAAAAAAAATTATAATAACAAAATTAAACTTTAGGATAAAAATAAAGCAAACATAAACGTAAATAAAAACGTTGCTGACGTTAGTGAATTAAGAATTTTCTTTTTAAAGGTAAAAAAAAATTATATTGATGATTTTTTTTGTCGTCTTTCGTCGTATATTGGTATAAATTTCATTGATCGGTTAATAATAAAAAAGGACCCTGTTACTATACATAATTGTTTCTGGGTGAAGTTTTATCTTAATTACTATTTGAAAATAAATATTATTGTTTTGTTGTTTATATTCTAACGATATTTATTTTATTTTTCAATTTACCATTAAATAAAATTTGAAATTTATATAAATTACAATTTTTTGTTATAAAGCATTCACACAGTGTGACAATTTGAATTAGAAATTTATGTATTTAAAAAAAAAATATCATCTGAAAATGTCGATAATAATCAAACTAAGAATTTCAAAGTAAAGTATATATATATACATAATACTTATATAATTCGCCTTAATGACCTAAATCTAATTTAAAATTTAATCTAATAATACATATATATACATTATATACATTATTACTTGTTTATATAACTACTACCAACATTAAAATTCATAGTAAAACAATTTTTAAAATTATTCATAGGATAATAAACATACACAATAATAATTTTATATTTTTTTATCCTTCTAACTTTTGATCGGAAACATGGAAAAATATTTATAATATAATAATAGTAGGTGGTATCGAGTTTATAATCTCACTTTACTATTCTTCAGACGTAAAACGTATAACACTTTAAATAAAAAAAAATGTAAAACTTTATCATAAAAAAAAAGTTAATTTATCAAATATCCAATTTACAAAAAAAAAAATATTTCCCAAAAGCTTTTTTTTTATATCCTATAGACGACTTTTCCAATAATTTTAGATTTGTTAGTAATATTATTTTAAACTATAGACTCAAAACAAGAACATCAGAAACTATCATAACCAAGAGATAACGTATTGCATTCAGTGCAGAATTTTAAAATCTATTCTATTCTATTCACCTGCCTGGACGATATACCATCAGCACAATTGAGAAATTGAGGAAGTAACAAAGTAATATGATAACAAATTTAAAACTAGGACATCCTATTTTTTTCTATTCATAAATACATTATACATATTTTATGTATATTTACAATTATTATTATGAGCTCGTTTTTATTATGCTATCAATATACGAGCAATGTTTTTTTTTTCAAATTTGTTTATTGTGAAGGAAAATTATGTAATTTGAAACACAATTTGCAGGTAATTTATTATCATCGATGATTCTATTTTAATTTTTTTATTAAGCGAGAAAAGTTATCGATACGAAATTTTCTTTTATGATAATAAAATAAATTTTGATTGAATTTCGGAAATTTAAAGTAACATGTAAATTGACTTAATAAAGATCCAGAACTAAATTTAAACTACATTTTGTCCCAGTGATTATGAAAATGGTGTCTACTAAGTCATATATTTTTCGTTTCGAGATTTTTAAAGATTTGTGTTTTGGATAAATGGAAAAATATGAATCATTTTGATAAACGAATGAAGGGAACGGTTCAGATCACAATATTGTTAAGAATACTACGTAAAATAAGCAAAAAAATGTATTTTTTTTTTGGATTCATGATTTAGACCATTTTCATAATCACCGGCACATTTACCTTTATTTATTGATTTTAATTTGTGTAGGTAAATAGTTATTAAACATACAAAATTCATTAAATAACAGTCAATGACTACAATTTCTATAAAATTTTACAAAAATCCTTTTGAATTAAATAAATGAGAATAAATTTGATTCTAGGATATAATAATATCACACGAAGATATAAATACTTAAGTCTCTTGTTTAATATAGTAGATTCTGTACTTATCTCTGGAAACCATGAGTTCAGTGAATGATTTCCATAAAAAATTAATAGAAACAAGCTACAAAAAAAAATCCGTTAACAATGATGATGATCATAAAAGTTTAACAACCAAAAAAAATATATACTTTTTTACTCTCAATTTAAATTATTCAAATTAAATCACAAAACTTCCCTTCCATTATTTCCCTTATATGGAGACTATAGTAATATTTATTTTTAAAAATATCCTGCCAAAAAAAAGCATTGGTACACACACGTACATATTTTTTTTTCCTATATTCCAACAACAAAATTATTTGCAGGCGATTTTGTTTGTAAACATTTTTACTCATCCCTCTCTGCCACCTTACAAATCCTTTGACCTATCATAGATAGAGAAAAAAAGGCAATGTATCAGTGCTTGGTTTTTTTTTCAGGATATTATACCAATGGGCTTTTTTTTATATCAGGGTAAATAATTTTTTTGGTTATTTGGTATACTAGAAAATTGGATTTGATAGTAACTTTTTTTACCATCATTTCTACTCCTAATACATTCAAAATAAGTAAATACAGAGCATGTATGCGTGTTTTTTTTACATTCCTGTTATATTTTCGTAAAAGAAGCTTACACAATCTGGTTGATTGTAATTTAAGGCGAGTTCTAAGTGACTATAGGAAAAAAAAAGTAAGTATAAAAAAAAAATTGTTTGGTAATTTATTATCATTTGGAGAATTAAAAGAATAAAAATGTACACAAAATTATTTTGGAACTGGGTGTGTTTCATTGAGAAATTTTTGATTAAGAATGATTGGGTGAAAAAAAATATTATCCTTTAACTAATTTATTTAGGAGTCAAAGAAAGGACAATGACTTTTTTTTTGTTTAAGGAAATGAACAAATAATAATTGAGTTCAACAAAATATGACATTTAAAAGTTATATGATAAATTATACTGATGAAATTTAGTTAAAAATCATGATTAGAATTCTACATGGTCTTAATACACCTAACAACTGATTTTTCTTATTAAATTTTTTTATAGTATAGAAGATTATTTTATATTTATTAATTAAATTATTTTCCTAACAAATAATTATATGTACCAATAAAAATCATTACAGGTGAAAGATGCTGCAGAAATCGTAAATATGAGAATGAATAATATAAAATAATCTCAAAATTGTTACACTATATAAATGGTAAAAGTTGCTGACATATCTAACCCTAAGATTATTTAAGCAAAAGCTGGATGAAAAAATTGATTTTATCACACATTGCGGATATAATTTTTACTATTATTATACTCCATAGTCTACATCTACACTATTACAAACCTAAAAGAATATTATATTATTTACGTATATCCTTTTTTATAAGTATATAAAAATCTCTATTTACAATATTACCAGAAGATTGTCAAATTGACAATGATTATATATATTTCATTTAACTTTTTTATTATATAACTTTCTTATGGTAAGCCTTTTTTACGTTCTTTTTTTACTATCACTGCTTTTACATTTAGTTTAAAACAAAGATTCACTTTACCCTTCTATATAATGCCTTTTTTCATCTCTATGACACATGTAACGTACGTTATTTGTAATTTAAAAATAGCAAAAAAGGATTTTTAACCAATTTTTATAATTGAAGTAATCGGTACGTAAAATATAGTTTGGTATGTGAGACGGGCATTTCATATAAAATGAACGTAAAAGCTTTTAATAGCTATTATCATCATAATCATCATCAATATATCAGATTATTCTACTATAGAATTTTAACTAGAAATGAAATTTGCTGTACTTTTACACATATGTAGGTATTTGTTATTTAAAAAAAGGATATATGTAATTTTTAGTTAGTCAAGTAAGAAGAGCAAAAGTTAAACCGAAAATATTACTATGATTATCGTTAAATTTATATTGCTGACCATGTCCGGCAGACCAAAAACCAAAGGTGAACAAAAACGAATAAGGATTAGGATATTTGTGTGTGCCTGTGAGTGTTTTTTGTGGCTTTACTTTGTTCCATATAAAATTTATTTTATTATTGTTTTTATTTGCGGTTTTAAAGCAAAGTTAATTTTAAAATAATAAGGTGATAATTATTGTGTAAGGTGGTGGGTTTTTTTGAAATTACGAGAAAATTGTTATAGTGACTTTTAATGGAATATTTTGATTGGTTTAAGATTTTAATTTAAAGGATTTTTAATTAGACTTTTATTAAGAAAAAAAACAGATTAATTAAGGCGAAGGTTTTATTTATTATCAATATGTTTTATAGCTGATATTCACTAATATTGCATCAACAATAGTTTAAATTTTCTTTTGAACTAAAATATATATTTTTCCTCGCATTATTGATTTATAATAATCTAAGATTTCTTGCTCGTACTTGTCAGCTTGTCTCCAAAGAGAGCACTGAATAAATCAAGGAATGGTTTCAATAATATTACTAATTTTGTTTAATTTAATTAACCTGGAAAAACCCCAATATTTATTAAGCTATTTCCAATTTATCTAAGACTAGTACGACCAGAATTAAGACATAACTAAACTACAATTAGAATTTAGCGATATAAATTCATATTAAAATTGATTATAAATTTTTAATAATATAAATTTAAACAATTTCCAAACAAACAAATTAAATTATTAAGTTTTCAAAATAATGTTGAAAGATTTTTAATTGAAAATTGATTATTGAAGAATTATATGAAAATTACTTTTCAATAAATTAAAATACCATATAAAATTTCCGTTTATATAGAAATATAAATTATTGTTGAACATCTGTAATTATTTATGTCTATAAAATTATTAAAATTTATAAAATTTAAATTACAAAATTTATTTTCTTATAAATTGAGGAAATACATTATCAATATTTTTTTTTTTCATAAATATCAAAATAATTAAAAATATCTTTGTTTCAAATTTAAGGAAAATTTTCAATTTTGTTGCTTAAAAATTTGTTAATTTTGATTATTTTCACGCCAAAAACAAAAAATCTTTTCCATTAATGTTGACAAAATATTTTTTTTTGTAAATATTTTTATTTTTGAGTTCACTAAACTTTCGACACCAACTTTTCCAGAAAATTTGTATTTACCATTAACATAATTTTGTCACTTGATTAAATTTCTTAAACACTATAAAATTTATTTAAAATTTAAAATTCTCTAAAAAAAATTTAAAATATCCTTTTTTTTTTAATAACACTAAACAGTATAAAACATTTCTAATTGATTTCCACTCTAATTAATTTCCATAAAAAAAATAGTACTAGAAAAACAAACGAGTAAAGAAATTTTATTCTGTTAAATTTTTTTTAATAAACTTTCATCTCGACCGTGTCAGTAAATTTCAGTTGAAAACTGATTAAATATCTGAAACTTTTAATAGACAGGGTGGTGGAAAATGGAAATATATATATATAAAAAAGCTTTTCTTTTCCTGATATTTTGTTTTTCACTCTTTTTTTTTTCTTCCTCTAAAATCGTAAAGAAAAAGCACACCTCAGCCAGTGGAAAGAAACTTTAAAGCTCCCACAACAAAATAAAAAAAATAATAATACGCATGATTTTTACAATAAAATTTTTTTAAATCAAAATAATTTTTTTGCTGGGATATTCATTTTTTTGTTTTTGGAAAAACTTTGAAAGTTTTTTTTTGTTTAGGTGTTAAAATTAGGTAAAAACGAGTGAAAATCAGATAGTGTGGATTAAATAAGGAGACAAAAATTTAACATCCACTTTACTCGACAAAAAGTAAAATGAAAAGAAAAGTGACAAAAAGGTTAATTATGTTAGAAGGAGTTAGAACTCTGTCCATTCCAATGAAAAATAGTAAAGATCAATTTTGTCGTGTAAATTAACTCAATTTGAAAAAAATTTATGAGCTTTTAATTAATTATTGAATTTCACAGTCACTGACAAATAAATTCTGAACAATTTAAAGAAATTTTAAAAATATCTTCTTTTTTTTTACATTTTCAAGGTTTGACCGAATTTTTTGTTTATTTTTGAATAATAATTTTTTTCGTAGGATAATTTTTTTTGGGGAATATTTATTAATTCCTTTATGTTGTGATAAATTATTTTTGTGTTGTGGTGAGACAGAATAATTTTCATGGAAAACAAGTAATTAATTAAAAAATTTAAATATTGTGTAAAAAAAATAATACTACTTTTCATTTTGTTCTTAATTTTCTTTTCACCTTGAAAAATTGAACGTGAGTAGAAAAAAAATTAATTGTGTGGAAAAATTTTGCCTATAAAAGATTAAATTTTACAAGCATACCTAATCAATTTTAAAATATAACTGACAATTATTTTAACAAATTCATTAATTTAATTGATTTTCGATTACTTACTTAGTTTTGGTTAAGCTTGGATCTGATGTTTTTCGACGATTACTTCGTAAACGTTTCTGTGTTAATCTATCTTTGTACGATTCAGAACGATTTACAGAAACTGGTGCTGATTTTGATTTAGACCTAAAATAATATAAAAATTAATTTCAATTTTTGACTACATAAATTTCTTCGATTCTAACAAAACAAAAACATAAATATGCAAGTCTTTTTTTTCATATTTGCATTATAAACTAATGTCCGTTATTATAAAGGACGAATAGTAACCGTTGTAATCCTATATAAATATGAAAAAATTATGAAATAAAAAAAATATTTAAGCTTTTTAATTAGTTTGCTATATGACATATAGATGGCTCGGCTAATATTATGATTTGGTTTAGATATATTAAAAAAAAATTTACCTATTTTCTCTTGTTTTTGAATCCTGTTCAGCGTCCAGCGCATTTGAATCAGCATCCAAAGATTGTGAAGTTTGTAATTCACTAGTGTTATGTGATTGTGTACCAACACTACTAGAACTAATTGTTGAATTGGCTAAATCCGGCCTGCGGTCTGAAGGATGACGTACAACAGATGATGAATGCAATCGATCTAAAAAATATATAAATTGAATAATAATTTAAATAAATTTAACGATTTTTTTATAAGGTTATAATTAAAAATGAAGGCAAATTGCAAAAAAAAAAGGTTTTATATATATAAGTAATTATAGATTTTTATCTTTACCAACACTAATTTGTTTATAAAATTCTGATCTTCTAGAATTTTTACGTTTTTTTGGTGATTTCGATTTACGATTCTTATAACTATTTGTTGTTTCATAAATTTTAGCCGCAACACGACTAGTTAAAGATGGTGATGATTTATGTGTTTTACCTTTTTTACTATTTGATTTACTATCATCTTCACAATTTTCATCTTCATCATTATCATCTTCATCACAAGAATAATATTCATCACCTGGATTATTATTATTATTATTACCATTAACAATTATTTCTGATTTTTCATTCATATTATTATCAATTTTCTTTTTTTTCAAATTTTCATCACAATTCGCATTATCATCAAAAGTTTTTGTATCATCATCACAATCATTACTGTTGTTGTTGTTATTATTATTAAAATTTAAATTATCACAAGAATCTGTTTTGGTATCATGTTTGACTAGAATAACATTATTACTACTATCATCAACTTCTGAATATGTCGCAATACCATCATCATCAGCATATTTCATAGATGTAATTGATGTTTTATGTTGTGTTGTTGTTGGTTTATTAGCTGATGCATTATTATTATGTGATGCAGATGATTCGGTTACTGATTTTCTACGAATCCGATCAAAATCTTCTGATGTTAAATTTTTTTTCGAATTCGAATTACTAACTAATTTATATAAAGCATTTAAATTTAATGTTGAATTAGCACGAATATGTTGTTTTTTATTAGTAGGAACAGGTATACCACTTGTTGTCGTTGGTGTAATTGCTTTATTATCAACCATATCATTATCACCATTTATCAATTTGGTTGCATCAATTGATATCTTACGATTACGACCACATTTCAAATTATCTAAATCATTTATTTTACCTTTTGATGAACTTTTTACAATACGATTATTTTTAAATTTACGATCTGTTAATAAAATTTTCTCTTTATCACCACATATTATTGGTTTTGAGATAATTTTACGTGTTGGTAAATCAGTTTTAGCTTTAATTTTAAGTCGGCCAACTTCAAGTTTACTAACAAGACAATTATTTACTTCATCATCATCATTTATTGATTTTGTTGATTCTTCAACAATAACTGGTGGTATTGGTGGTGGTGGTGGTGTTTCAGATTTTTCTGGTGTTTGTGATTTTCTACCAACATTACGCATTCGACGTTTAAAACTTGATACACGAAATTTATCAAATTTATCTGGTACTACTACTGGTTCATTGTTAGCAGTAGTAGTTGAAACTTTTTCACTACTATTTGTAGTTGAATTATTATTATTATTATTATGACCAGGTCGGAACCACATTTTATTATTATTTTCTTTTATAGTTTTTAAATAGATTTTATTTTTCTAAGAAACAAAACACAACAAACAAAAAATTTCGTTTTTGAGTAAATTTTTTATTTTAGTAGAATTGTATTTTTAGTAATCGTTAATATAAATTGATTTTTAATTATTTCGTTTTCGACGATTATTGAAAAATATTCCTGCATTTCGAGATTTTCGATTTTTTAATTAGAAATTATATTTTTTTATAAAAATATGAAATATTTTTTTAGTCGATGTTTTATTTTTCCTTCAAATTTTCTTTGAGTTTTTTTTTAATTTACAAAAATTATAAATTAAAATAAAAATTTCCACCAATTTACAAAAAAAAATTCTTTAAATATACAAAATATAAATATATCGTTAAAATATAAACTAATCGGTTAATTTATTCGTTTCGAATTATGTATATTCGAAAAACATAACAACAAAAATTTAATTGAACATAGAGAAAGAAGAAAAATTACAAAAATATTATGAAATTTTACTTTGAAGTTAGAATTAGCGGCCACACGACGACAACGCAAAGTAAAAAAAACGCTTTTAAATATACTTTTGTTTTTTCTGTTTAAAAAATTTGACTTTGAAAGTGTATATAATTTTTGTTGTTTTTTCGCTCTCTGACAAATTAAAAATAATAAAAGTTTATTTTTGAAACGTTTTTAGTCAGAAATTACAGAAAATAAAAAAATTCTGTTGGATTCCCACTTTTAAAACCGAAGCAGATCTTCGACCTTGTTTTACTAAATTGAATACTTATTAAAAAAAAAAAATTTAATTATATTTCAGCTTTTTTTTTTTCTTGAATTTCTGAAACGAATATTATGTAGTAAATATAATGTATATAAACATATGTATATAGTACATATAAATATGCATATAAATATTTTGACTTAAAAATATATAAATAAATAAAATCTATATTTTTATGTGTGTTTAACACTTGTGTGACAAAATATTTGCAAAATATTTTATTATTTTTAATAAATTTTATAAAAACAAGACTATATGGTGTCAGTAGGTGAGTTTCAGTTACAATTGACCCCATAATTATGAATGTGTGGGTTTCAACAAAACACTACGTCAACTCTTGTTCAAAATTACGAGAAGACAACCAAGCCGAAAAACATAATCAAGCAGAAACATAGTTGTAAGTCAAAATTCTACAGAAAATTCTAATTGTGAAGCATACATTTGTTTGTAAATTGGGCACAATGAATAATTACAACAATTTAATGGGTTTTAATTTAATAGTCAGTCTACTGTCTGGCAATAAGCTAAAATCTTGAATGAGGAACCTAAACTATATTGAAACACACTACTGTAATAGCGACAAACTGCTACCATAGCTATATCCATGACTTTATAATTTCCTGTTTTCAAGGAGCCAAATGGAGCAAATTTGAAAATGTCTAGCTTCTCCCAACACGGTTTATCTGTTCAATACCTATAGGTAGAATAGTAACGAATTTATTTTTATATATTTAAGTAATAAAATTTAAAATAGAATTCAAATATTTATTAAAAAACTAAATAACTATTTTTTTTCTAAAACAAATAAATTATATAGACAAGTAAATGGCATTAGCTGAAAAACAAGCAAATTAAATTTATTGTTTATATGGGGGCGGGTAATTACTTATAAATATTTTCAAAGATTATAAAAAATTTTCTCACATCAGTGAACTTTATTGAAAATTATTATAAGTAAATCTGGTTCTGGTATACGTAGAAAGATATATTAAATCAGGTAAAAGTTATCTGGTCCGATCGACATTAATTGAACACATTTATTAAATTGTATTCATATTTGTGTAAATTTTTTTTATTTTTTTTTTTTTTCATTTTACAAATTTAATATGAAATCATGAATGGTTATTTTTCTAACAGAAATGATGTCATCCATAAAACTAAAAGCTTATTTAATCGATGCGACGATGATGATTAAATATACCTGTTTTTTTTATATATATTAGATTATACCTTTAAAAATATCTTTATGTACAGCCAAACACATTTAAAGCACGGGGGGGAGGGGGGTGCGTGGTGGTGAGTTAATAATGGCCATTACTTTAAAAATTGATTAAAGTAAAAATTATTATAGCTACAATATAGTGTCATATATAATATATATAATTAGGGTTAACAATTTGGATTTGTTATCAAAATATTTTGATAGATTAATTTACAGATAATAAAAATGTTTTCATGTTACTATAATCAAAATTTTCATAAAAAATTCTTTTTTAAACCATTAATGCGACATAATAAAATTATCTATTTAATTTTTGTATTGTAAATAAGTATATTGATTATTTTATATATGTATAGATGGACAAATAGTAATCAGAAATCATACAAGTAGGTCGTTGCCCAGAAATTGATTGGTACTTAAAATTTATTTTAGATTAGTGCAATCTAATTTATTTTGAAAATTGTCTTCTGAATGACACTGACTGAGCGATTGTGAACCTAAAGCTGCCGAAATTATTGCACAATGGACGAATAAGGATATTTAGTTATGCGAAACAACGTCAAAAAAACTAGATAAGTTAAAAAAAATAGTAAACTGCGCAAGAAATTTAATAATAAATTAGAGAATTTTATTATAATTATAAATAGAAATTATTAAATTTTCAAATCTTTTTACAAATTAATTTATTGAATAAACTTCAGACAAGACAAGTTTTCGATTATTTTTTACCCCATCAAAATGTAATAATTGTCGTGACTCGAAATTTCAGCCCACAAAAAATTAAATACAAATAAAAATTCTTATATACTTTTGTGATTACCAAATTTTTTTAGTTGTACATACTAAAAAATAATTAGACAAATTAAACCTTCAATATTAATGCAATTATTAAAATATGACAGAATTTGTTTATATTCAAAATTATGTTGGTTGCATTTATTATGATTATAAAGATTTTTTTAATAATGTTTTTAAATAAATTTATTTATAGGACAATTCTTAAAAAAAAAATATAATACATAAAAGTTTCCAAAAAGGCAACACAACAACTGAGCTATTTTTATTATTCAAGTACTTTCAATGCCAGCGATTATATTATCATGTTATCTAATCAATTGTACATAACATTTTATGGAATATGCTCTAGTATAATTACAAACTATATTGGACTTAAAACGTAAATAAAATGTTAGTCCATTTATAATAGTGTTCTAATTTTTATTTTTCCAATGAAAAAGTTCTCTTCGGAAATTAAATTAAAATTCAAATCAATTTTTGATATACCGAAAATATTCAATTTTAATTTTAGAAAAATTATCAAAATGAAAATAAAATTATCATTTCTTGTTTTATTTAAACCTTCAAACATTTATTATGTTCTCTGGTAAATGTTGAAAAAATTATTAAAAAAAACGCCCTCAACATAAAATTTTAATATGTATAGGATAGAAATATGTTTTGATTTCTCCCTTCCCTATATATAACATGAAATTTTGCCTAAAATTCTAATTAATAAAAAAAAACAATATTTATAAGTAACTATACTTCGAAAAATGGATTATTTTATCAGTTTAATCTGAAAAAATGTGTACACGCGAAAAAAAATAACACACAAAATTTCAACGCACATAGAAACCTTTCCAAGTATACAACAAAAATAAATATGTAATAACTAAAAATGTTTATGAAATTATGTCACGTCTTTAAAAGGAAATAAAAATAGGAAAAAAGAAGAAACAAACCAAATTTTAAATAATTTTTATTTTATCGTTTATCCATTTTCCCTCACCGAAAATCAAAGAGTGGAATTTCTGTGTCATTTAACAAAATATTTAAAAGAAAAAATCATTGGAGTTTAAAAAGACCCAAAAATCTTGTAGTTTATCAAAGCGGAAACTTTAATTAAAAATCTACGACTTTAAATTGCAATATGTTTAAAAAATTGCAATTTGCTTATATACAAAAAAAAATTAATTATTGGTAATAAAATTTACAATGTTTATAAATTATTATTTTTTGATCTATATTTAAATTATATTTTCTTTTAGAGCAAACAAATTATACAATATAATTAAATTAATTTTTCTAAAAAAATTTCCTTGTTCGTCATTCTTTATTATCTTTATTTTAAATTTCTTTTCGAATTTTCTGATTTTGTTTATATTTTCTTTGCAGAAAATTTAAAACGATCAAAAAAAAAATTCTTTTAATATTTAAAAATTTGAATTCAAAAAGTAAAATTCTATTTTCAAAGATCGGGGAAATATAAATAAAAGATTTTTAAAAGATAATTTTCGCACAACAAAATTTTAGAGCCAATTTTTTTAAATTATTTATTTATAAATTTATACCAAACGGAAAAATTAAAGATTGTAATCTCAAAAAAATTATAATTCTTAAAAATTTGTATTCTCTGTTTATTATTTTTATTGCACTTTGGTCCTGGTTTTTCTGTCATCATATAAAATTACTGAGAGTAAATTATTAAAATTGGTGTATCGACGGTGTAGGATTTGATATTTCACTTTTGGTCAATTTTTATGTAAATTAAAATTGCCAGCATTTATTTAGCCAACATTTAAAATTACAAAAAGTTTGATAACAATTTCAGTTGGAAAAGATTGACAGACAGGAAGTTACTTTTTATATACTTACTAAAATGACGTGTCGCTTGTGTAATATTTATAATTGAATTTTGATTGGAACTATGGGAAAAACCATTTTTATTTACCAAAAAAATATTGTGATAATTTTCTGAAACGATGACATAGGTAAATTATTCTAAATTTAGTTCCAAATTTCGTAAATTATAATGATTTTTATTCATCCAAAAATATGACCACAATTTTAAGTATTCAAACATTTGTACATTATATTTTTTAAATTAAAGAAACTAAAGATACTAAAAGAAAGGGGGAAAGTGGGAATACTTTTTTTACGATATTTAAATTTTTTTTGTTAAGATAAAAATTATATACTTAAGCTAATATTTATTTTAAATTTTCTTATGTATTAAATTTGTTTGTTAAATAAATTTATTGGTTTTATTTCTTTAAAATGTTTAGACAGGGTGGGATTTTACATAAATTTTATTTATATAGGAACAATTATTGCCCAAAGGGTCACATCCAAAAAGCTGAACGATTCTCAGTTATCTATAAAAAAAATTTAAATTGTCATTGAATATTTTGATTAAAAAATTTAAATAAAATCAAACTTTCTACTATCACCGTGTAACAAATTACGTAATAAAGATACCACAACAAATTTTAAATTACACTCTTATCTAATTAATGACAAAATTACCCAAACAACAACTCACATTATTATTGTAAAAATTCCATAATGTTCATTCTTTTATATTTGAAATTTCTGAGGTAATTTTCATTTATTTACGGAAATTTGCAA
Organism: Empis stercorea; assembly: GCA_949752835.1. Taxonomy (NCBI): domain Eukaryota; kingdom Metazoa; phylum Arthropoda; class Insecta; order Diptera; family Empididae; genus Empis; species Empis stercorea. The sequence goes on along the minus strand of OX457088.1, from coordinate 3,187,579 downwards.
TTATTCTGTTTAGTCATTTTATTATTTAATTTTTAGTATGATTTTAAAAGGAAAATTAATCGAAATTATAAAAATTAATTAATAAAAAATATTAAATACCAAACAGGTAAATCACCTTATGACTGGCAATTTATTAGAAAATTATAAGATTTTTATATTAATATTTTATTTATAAATAAGTATTCTAAAATATTTTTGGGCAATGATCATCATCATCATCACAGTACAATAAATTCGTGAAAAATATGTATACACGGAAAAAATTGTTTAAAAACATTTAAGTCGTAAATAAAAAGAAAAATTTTTGAAAGAAAAATTTAATGACACTGATTTTCAAATTTTATGTGTAATTATGTGAAAATTGTGAATTCTTGTGAGAAGAAATTTAGGTTCCAAATTAATCATAAATGAGAATATTTAAATGCAAAATTATATTAGTGATCATATTTTTACTACCAGCGCCATCTCGTTTTACAGTATCAACTGTCATAGTATAATGTCCAAATTTATATTGACTTTGATACGGTGAATAAGGTACTAAAGTTTTTGTGATTCTCAGAAATATAGTAACATAAAATTATCAAATTTGAAAAACTAAGGACTAGAAGGTCAAGAAAATGAGAAATTTTAGTAGAGGAAACATTTACGTCCTTTGAAAACACAAGAAAAGGTTTTTTTTCCATTAAATTACGTTTTTTTTTTTGAACTGTTGTCATCTAAAGTCAATAAATTTATAAATAGATTTATGATTTACAAAATTCATAAGATCAGTGATCTTTATTTTTCATGTACACCAAAAAATTAATAATTTATAGCAAATTATTGTCTCGAGTTTATTTTAAAAGTTTATTTTACATTTTTTTCAATCTAATTAAAAAAAAATATAAATATTTATTCATGAATGACCAAACACAAACAAATTTGTGGATTATTTATAAATGACTTCTGGTTTGTATCCATATAATTATTTTTCCGTACATCTGCAAATTTAATATCCACAATATTTGACATGTGCAAAATACAAATACGAAATAAAACTACACTCTGATCAAATTGTAATATTATTTTAATCAGAGGATACGAAAAAAATTCAATCCGAAAGTCAACAAAAAAATGATAATAAAATTTCAACAACAATTCTTTTATTTATAAAAATTCGTCAAAAAAACGAACAATTACTAAAAATACAATTTTAAATGAAGAAATTTCAACATCAAAAACAAATATTTTTTATACTTTTTTTTTAAAAAAATCTTTTTTGAGTTTGTAAATTTAAATTTTACCACAACATATTTTTTTTCTTAAACTATTTCACATAATCTAATTTTATCAAAATTCTGATTTTTTTTTTGAAAACTTTATCTTTCGTCAAATTTCTTTGATAACTAACATTGAAACAAAAAATTATTTTAAATTATTTTTTTTATAATATTCATTTCCTTAAAATACCAAAAACAGAGAATTTTTAATAAAAACACATTTTCTTTTTCTTAAATTTTATCATTTTTAATATTTATAAACTTTTTCCAAATTTTTTAAAATGTACTTTCAATTTTCACTGAAAAGTTTGAAGTTCAAAAAATTGACTAATCGTAAATGTACAACAACGACGACGACGAGTGTAAAAATCTTTCCGTTTCAAATTACACACAAAAAAATCAGTTAATTTAAATACAATTTAATTTAATATTTAATCAAAAAAAAAAAAAAACAACGAAATTAACCAATAACAGTAAATCGAAATTATGACTAAAATGAAAATTTCATTATTATAATCAAGAAAAATTAAAAATTATAATATTCACGATCACTTTTAATACCGGCGAGCACTCAGAACAAACTGAATTCATTGAAATTTTTTATATTTAAAAAAAATACACAGAGCGAATAATAAAAAAAAGTCTCTGCTGAAATTATAATTGTAAATGGGTTATTCTTATAATATCTATAAATTATAAATCGAAAATATTCTCTTCTAGGACAAGGTATAAATAGAATTACGATTCAAAATGTTTATAAACAAAATGGAGTGTGTTCTCAAGCACTGGTTTTTGCTAATTCAGCAGGGATATTGCGTAAAGGTAAACTGATTTGTGACTATATCATCTATCTCTATCTTATAATTTTTCGTAGAAATTTCTGTGCAATATTATAATATGTGATAGTTAATAGTCACAAATCACTTTACGCAATATCCCTGCAGGTTTATATGGTTACGAATATTAAATTAATCCTTTATGGTCTCATCATTTATTCATAATAAATTCACCACGATTTAAGAGGCATTATACCTGTTGCATATTAATTCACACTCCACCACGAAACTTATGATTTGAGATGTCCAATGTGTGTAGAAGGGCCAAATTGCAATCTATTTGTAAGCATTTTAGAAATTCTAAAATATTTTATCAAATTATTGGCAATCACTTCGTTTTCTCTAGATTTCTAAAGAACTACTCACCAAGTTGTTAGGTTAGAATAAAATGGCATGTTTAATTGAATATTAAGATTACCAAGAAATATTTTTTTTCCACTGAATATTATAATAATAAACTATAGAAATGTTGTTATTTTTATATTATTATGTCAAATTTCTTTGCTCCCATGGTTTTTTAAATACTTTTATTTTGGTGTGTGTTAATTTTCATTATTAGGGTTGGTTAGGCTTGGGCCTTCCCCAATTTAAATATTATACAAATAAAAAGAATATTAAAATAAATTAAAGATAGAAAAAATTATAGGTGATAACTCAGCAAGTAGTCTTTAACAACAAAATGACAGCATTTTTTCAATGCTTATTTATTTCAAATTTTAGCTTCCTTCTTATTTGTGTGCGTACACAGAAAAAATATTTTAACATTTTCATTGAAAATTTCAATTTTTTTTATCATAAATTTAGTTTAGTATATTTTACATTCGTCTATCGTCAATCGTCAAAATCGCGTCATTTTGTTTTCGGTTCTTTGTTATATTAAATTTTATTTTAATTTTGTTTTTGTGTAATTAACACAAAAATTTTATACAGGCGCCTAAAGTACTCCTTAGTTTCTGTTGTTGCGTAAAATTTTAAATATTTCAATTATTGCCATATATTTTTTTTATATACGAATAGCCAGAACAGCCAAAGCCTAAGTAGAGAACAAGTAGAATTACATTAATGACTTTAACTATCCGTAACGCCAAACAAAACAGAATCACTTTTTTTTTGTAGTTTTTTGTTTACAAAATTTTGATTATTCTATTTTTAAATATGAGTGAAAAATTGAAAATTATCAATTTTTATAAATATTGTTTTGTAATATATTTTTTTAAAATAAATATTGGAAAAAAATTATAATTTTAGTAACACAAAATTGCGTTAAATTATTGTGAAAGAACTATAAAATTGAATTTGAGAATAATCTCAATTGATAATCGACTAAAGGATTTTACATAAATATTGCAAAATATTTTATAAATTTATTTAATTGTAAATTCTCAATATATTTTATTTTTACAAAAAAAAATTTTCCATGAAAAAAGTAAAAGTTGATTTCAAAAATTTTAATTTATTCAAATCAATCACACAACAAATCAATTACACTTTTCCTTTTATATAAAAAGGAATTCTTTATTTGTTTTTGTGGAAAAATTCGCCGACAATTCTAAAATCAATTTATAGGTGAATTAATTATAATTTTGTTTATATAAAATTGCGAAGTTTTGTTTTTTATAATAAAAAATAAATATTTACAATATGGAAAATCTGTTTCAAAATATTTGAAAATTTCTTCAACATGTCAATATCATTTTAGTATATTAAAAAAAAAACACATTTCCGGCAAAATTTTATCGGTTTATTTTTTTTTCCTAAAAAATAAAAAAAGATTAATTTAAGAATTTAAATATTTTTATTGCAAAACAAAGTAATTTAATTTTTCTCTATTTAAATTAAAAAACACTTAAATCTTCTTCTATTAAATTTAAATACATATAACAGTTTTATGATGTGAAATTGTGTCTTTGCTTAATATGAAAGGTTTTATAATTCACACCTAGATGGAGACTATATTTTGTATTTTAATTTTGCATTTTTTACAAACATTTTTCATAAACAAAACAATAAATTATTCATTTAAATTTTGAAGAGAAATTCATGGTAAATGTCCGTAAACACAACAACATTTCCGAAAATACTAAAAAAATCAATCAAAATGAAAAATTAAATATTTGCTTTGATCGTTCACCTTTTAAATTTTTCGGTTCGAAAGTGAATCAACATTTTTGAAATTTAAGTTTGAAAATATCCAAACATAAATCATATGGTTAATGTTTGATGATATTCAAAGATTGTACAATATAGAATTAATTTCATTTTTAAGAGTTTGTTTAATTTAAAAATTTAGTAAAACGACGAGTAATAAACGATTTTTCTATACGAACTATATTTAGTACGTTAAATGATCGCAGTAATGCAATGTATTAATTCTTTTTAATGGTATTTTGACTATTAAGACAGTTAAAAATTAACCAATGCTCCTACTGTCGACTGGTTGCTGTCTTGTTGATTAAACTACCATAAAAACGAATAAAAAACATTGCAGTACTGCGATCAATTGACGTTAACGAAAAACGGCCTAATTCAACAAAAGAGATTACCAAACAGACAGTGTTGAATTGTCGTCGGGTTTATTAAATTTCATGGGAAAACTGAATTTTTCATTATGAATTGTCCATGTATGTTAATTTAAGAGTTATCTTATAGAAAGTTAATTAAAATCACAAAAATGTTTATATACTTAAATCAAAAATCATAGTGTAATATTTTTTTGTGACTTATAAAGTAAATTGTGTACGAACACATAAATATTTTAATTATAAATTTCGTTTTGCATTTATTTAAAAATTCACTATAAAAAAAATTATATTTCAATTTTCAATAATATTGAAAAGAATTTATCCGACCTTCAACAAATCAATTTTAGAAAATTGAAAAATTAAGTATATTTTATTTGTGTAAGGAAGAAAAGAAATGTAATTATTCGTCAATTTTCATCAGATTTTCTTTATTGTATACCTTGTTGTTTACTTATTTTACTTATTTTGTGTTGTGATTCATGCAAAATTTTCAACAATTACTCTAAAAATAATTATATTATATAAAAAAGAATTATATTTTAATTTGTAATACAAAAAAAAATCAAATTAAGTCAAGCTTTTCCGTAATATGGAGATGGAGATATATAAATAGATAAGTAAAAATTAATATAATTTACAAAAAAAAAAAATAATAATAATGAAAATTAATTGATTAACCGCCAATAATTTCAAGTTTCTATAAAAAGAATTTCAATTTTTCTTTTATATGTAGTTGTTACTACACTTTTAAATATTTATTATAATTATTATATCTAAAAATAGTTACCAGCTTTTTTCTTTAGATTTATTTATGCACTTTTTAAAATATGTTCGCATATTTGGTTGAATGCATTTAAAAAAAAAAAGATATTGAAGAGTTTTTTTACGTATTTTCAATTATGACATCAAAAAAATTTAATGGATTTAATAATAAATAATTAAATTTCATAGTTTATTATAATTTGTAGAAATTATTGTTAAAATGTTATTTGAATTTTTCAAATTTAATTAACCTTAAAAAAAACAATATTGTAACTTATTTATTACGCCTAAAGTTATGCAACTTTTCGTGAACAAAAGTCAATTAAACTTCTTTTGGTAACAAGAAATTGCATAACTTTAGATACTGTAAATAAGTTACATAAGTATATATATATTTTTATGATGACTTATGAAAATAATTTTCCAGAGTTAAATTTTTTATATATATAAAAAAAGAAAAAGACAAAGAAATGTTAAAAAGTTTTTACCTTCGTCATATCTCTGAGTTAAAGATTTTATTTTATTTTTATTAAAAAATTAATAAAATTTTCTTAATAATTTGACTTTATTAAATTGTTTGTCAATTTGAAAATTCGAAAACATTTAAATATAAATAAAAAATTATTGGTAAACGATTATCGAAAATATCGAAATAAATATTTACGTTAAAATAAATAATTAACGTTTTTTTGTTTTTGAATCATTTTATAATCATATTTTAATTACGAACTAAATGAAAATTTACAAAACATTTTATTATAGAAAAGCTTCGAATTTTACTTTATTATTTTTCCTGTGGAAAATCAAAGTGTGTTTTTTTCCCTTTCGTTTTACTATTTATTATAATTTTTTATTGTTATTATTATTATATTAATGAAAATCACAAAATGCACTAAAACTTTTTCTATGATTTTGGGAAAGGGTAAACCAAAAAACTCAATGAGCAGAAAAACCATTCTAAAACTTCGAATAGAAAAATTGGAAAAAAAAGAAGAAAAGTTTTTAGACACCAGACAAAATCTAATTAAGTTTAAGTATACAGAAAAAAGAAAATAAAGAAAATATAAAAACCCTTTTTCGTTGTTGATTTTCTTTTTTTTTATTACATTTTGTCGGTGGAAAATTGCATAAAACACGAAAGTTTTTTTTTTATTATTATTATCTTTGTCCAATAAAAAAATCGAATGACATTGGAAAAATTTGTGGAATTTAATTTTCGAAATTTAAATTATTTTAATTAATTTATTATTAAAGTATAGGAAAAAAAATTAATTATTATAAATTTGCAAATAAATTTCTAAATTTTATTTACATTTTTTTTTAAACGCAAAAAATTTTTTTGTTTACATTATTTGATCATATATTAAAAAAATTGAATTTATTTATTGTTTTCGTAGCAGTAAAATTGAAATTTTAATATAAAATGAATGGAAATTGATAAAATTGTATCTAACATTTTTTTTACAAACAAGTAATTTACAGATGGCTCGATGGGGTTTGCTAACAACGTAAAAATCTGTTAGCTTAGAATATGAAAAATATTTTTCGAAAATTACCAGATTGAAGTTTTTAAAATAGAACTCAACATATTTATAAAAACTTTAATCTGTAATGTTAATTTTAAATTAATACATAAAATTTAAAGATATTTGGAATTGCTTTGCACTATTTTTTATTATAAATAAAACTCCCCATCCATAGACAACAAATTCACCTATATTGGAGAATGTCGTATCGTAATTGAGTGAAGTGCCACTGTACACTGTACAGTACACTTTTTTCCATTTATCCAATTTCATTTTCTTTGCAATCACACAAACCAAAATTTTTCTAACTTAATTAATTAAAAAATATAATTTATTAATTATATTATAAGTTCGAACATAAATAAAAATAATCACATACCTGATCCCCACATTGGTAATTTTAATAATTTTTTAATACTAGGATTTCGTCGAACAACTGGCGTAACAACTGGTTCATTACTTGTGGCATCCATATTTGATATTATTTATTTTTTAATTATTTATATAATTTTTAATTGCTTTTTTTTATAAGATTTTCATTTATTTTTATTAAACTATTAATTTCAATGTCATTTTTGTTTTATTAAGTTATAAAAAATATTCCACACACTTTTAATAAAAAAAAAACTATTAACAATTTAAAATTTTTATTTTATTAAATTGCTGCGATAAGAAATTTTAAACGGAAACATATTTTCAATTTTAATAAATTTTAATAATTCTTTAACACATACAAATACAAAAAAAAAAAAAACCAGAAATTAAATAATTAAATATTTAAAATAATAATAATAATAATATATAAATATTTTGATTAAATTTAATCAAATTTTCAAAATCGCAAAAGTTTATAGTACTTATATAATTAGAAATTATGTCAATATGTAAAGAATCAATGGTATGAGATAAAATTTTAATTATTTTATTCATAGGTCATTAACACACCACATAAATATAATAAATAAATTTAAATTATTTGAAACTGAATAAAGTATAATTTAATTACTATATATTATAAATTACTTTGACTATGTTAAAATTCAGTTCAGAATATATTTAGGTCAGAATTCGACATATTAGCAGCAACTCAAAATATTTAACAAATCCAAAATCATGTTAGGACTGACAATGGCGCAAACTGACTGAGTATAAGAATAAAATTTGACTAGCTATTTGTTACTTGTTGTAAAAATTTGGGAATTTAAAAAGTATTAAGTATAATAAAAATTTTATAATTTCCAAGCCAAAAAAAAATTTAATTTAAATAAACAAATTTATAATATAAAAATTTTAATTACCAGTTGATCAAATTAAAATTAAAATAAATCTTACTATATATATACTTATATTAAATTTTATGGAAAATTTACAATATTTTAAAATATGTAAATGTAAAATTTTGGAAAGTAAATTTATTTTTAAAACTAAGATAAAATAATTTTTTACAAGTGCATAAATTTTCAATTTTAAATATATATATATATACATATTATTTATTTATTTTGAATTTCACGAGAGAATCTATATTACTGCAAAGCATTGAAAGATTTATTTATGTTTACGTTTAAACATTATAAAAATGCATTTTCCCCATTTGTCTCTAATGAAAACTAATTATAATCTTTTGAATATCCAAATTTTTTGAAAAATTCATCTTTCTTTTGCAATTTATATTTCAAGAGTAAGTAAATATTCATTATTTTCATTCGTATTACTCGTATTATGATCATCCTTCTTAACACTTCAAAACTAATTTTGACAGACAACTACCTGAATTTATATATGGAAGATGTGTCTGATATTTGACACCAAGAATATCAAAATGGAATAAGTTTCCCTCCACTTATTATCCTTTAAAAAAAAAATTGTATTTCCGCCCATTTGAGATTCTAAATATTCTGTGAATGCTATATAAAAAATCTTCAAGTACATATGTACTTAAAAAAATTTCATTATATACCTTGTAGTTTTTCATTTAGTTGAGATACATAAATATGTATGTACTTGAACAACTATTTTTATGGAAAAAATTATTAAAAATCATAAGGACTTCATAAGACAGATTTAACATAACAAAGTGGGGTGTAATATAGTATTCACATTCTACTATGTTTGGAAGATTCTAAATTAAATAGAGTCTGATTTTTAGTCATATTGCTACGAAATCACCTTATGCATGATCCAATTTTAATTTTTTATCACACCAGTAACAACTCTGATTGATTGAAAATCTGTCACTTAATTAATCGTGACTTGTGAGACATTATTCAATAAATATTAGAAAATCTTAATCATATCGAAGTTTGTAACATTGCCCGTTAAATTCATTGAACTAGGCATGTTAAAATTTTTGACAGAATTTTACATAAAATATGGTATTGGATAACATATGAAACTATTTATACATTAATTTGGATTAGTGTGAACATAATGTTAAGATATCTTTTTCAAAAAATAAATTTTGAGTGGTAAAGTCATCTGGAAAATTAGAGAAAAAATCTAACGTGTGATTTAATTTCAAAAATAGATTTTATAAATTGACTTTGTCTGGCAAAAAAGGGAAGTGAAGCACAACAACAAAAAATAAACTCATGATGATATTTGATTTTCATAATTTTGTTTTTCCCTTAAATTTTCATAAAAAAATTAATCATTTGCAGAATATTTTGTCACGTGATTATGTGAAATGAAGGATGGAATTTAACAAAATATCTGAAAAATGATTGAAAAAAAAATTAATTTTTTTATATATTTTCATCATTATTTTTTGAATCATTAGCGAGATTTTTATTTAATTTTTATTTTTAAACGATTTTCTATATTATATAGGCAACAGATGGCATAGCATTAGGAAATTTAATAGAATATAAATGGAAAATTATATAAATCAAAGAAAATTGTCTTGTCTGGTGTTCTTTTTTAAACGGTCTAAAAATAGAATTATATTTTGTTTGTTTCACAGCAACACTATTTTTATTTAGGATTTGGAAAATGATTAGAAATATTTATGTTATTTGCCACTCGAACTTATAAGAAATCTAAAGAATTTTTAAAAGCAGATAAATTTTCAAATTCAGAATTTTTTCAAAAAGTGAAAATAAATTATTGTGTCATTTCCGGTTTTTCAACGATTTACAGATTTAGTTTTATTATAGAGTCAAATATCAGAAAAGTTAAGCTCTTTTAGGAGATCCTTTGAAACATTTTTCTCTTATTAACATAATAAATAATCATTAAACTTTAATAAACTGCATTACTAACCCCATGAAAAATTATATTAATATTTCTTGAAAAGCATAATTATTTCCATCCATCAGCTATAATTAATTATTACAACGATTGTGCACCTCTTCAATTAATTAACTCCATAAATTTAATTGAAGATATTATATATTATATCTTTTACATTACAGAGTTCAGATTTTATAGAGGTCATAAGCACACATGTTTTTGTCTGGCATAGTATAACAAAATGTGCAATACCAGCAGCTTAGAAGAAGAAATTTTCAATTTCAGTTTATAAAACAACAACGAAAAGAATTGTGTGCGCGCCTAAGTGTCTTTTTAAATTAGCAAAACAAAAAAAAATAGATAAGGAAAAATTGAATATGGAAAAGTGCAGACACCCATAAATACCACTCGAAGAAATATATATACATATACCTATATTGCAGCATGTAAAATGCAATAAAAATAAATTTTTAATGGATAAATAAAGAATAATTTATTATTATATTTCTATTATTATTTTGAGTTATTGATGTATAAAATATTTGAATTTAGTGGATAAAAATACATTAGAGAATTATAAATGTCCATATAGTATAATGTACAATTAGGTGAATTAATGTAAATAATTGTTTGCCGACCATCATTCATAATTTTTCCACGTCAGCCACAAAAAAATTGTAATTTAGTTTTCTCATGATAAAAAAAATACTATTTATTACATAAGGGGTGAAAATGAAATATGTAAGTATATTACAGTTTATATTTAGATCAATATTATTTATGTAATATTCATTTCAAAATCAATTAAATTTTCGAAAATTTATGATAGTTAAGTATATTTATTATATTTATTTTTGAACTAATTTAATTCAGATTATAAAACTAAATTATAGAAGAATTTACCTTAATTTGTAAAATTTTTGTTCATGACAAATAAGAAATGACAAATAATTTTAGTTGCGAGTCACAATATCCCTAAACAAAAAATCCCTATGAATTTTTAAAAATCCCCAAATAGAAAATCCCCGGCAAAAAGACTTTTAGATGCAGTAGCCTTTTTTTGGCAAAGCGGGGATGAAATTTCCGTAAGGCCTTCGCCAGGCAGGAAGTTTAATTTAAATGAATATTGTTGGACAGCTAAAGACTAGTATAAGAATATATGTAAAGGTGGAATACTATAAGAGGTAAATCGGTAAATTAATATCGTAATGGTTCGTAATGGATGGCTCATTTCATATAATACTCAGATTTGTGATATTTCCAAATTTTCTAGTTGCATTTAAAACTCTTCAATGTTTATTATGTACAAAATTAAATTATACATTAATAGCCTCGGATTTAATTTATAGTATGTCGAGTAATCCGCCAACTACCAGATAAAAAATTCTAGTTAACACCACAATTTTTATTCAAATGAAAATAATTTTAAGTTTTTAGAAAATAAGACTATAAATATAGTTGAAGAATTAAAGAAATGTAATAACCAACAGTAATGACTTTTAATCGATTCTTGATTATAAATACGAAACAAAATATTAGAATTGTGAGGTGGAAATGATTATTTATTAAAATTCATTAAAAAAAAGAAAAAAACTGTTATTAATTATTTAAGATCCAGAATTATTGGATATTCAATAATTTATTTACTTGTTCAATTGCACAAGTTTCTAATGGATTTTGTAATGAAATAAAATAAAAATAACCTTAGATAATAAAATAATTAATTTTATAAACTATTTTTATAACAAATTTCCAAAAATAGAAAATATAGTTTTTATAAAGAAATTATTGAAAAAAAAATTTTCTTTAAAAGTACTTTTCAATGTTAATTACATAAAAAATAAGATTAATAAATAAATTCTGAGATCATAACTTTTCAAAAAAATTCGTTACGAGACAAAAAATTTTCTAATTTTCGTTAAAAAAATTATTATAGTTAATAATTTGTTGGTCCTTCAAGCTAAATAATTAACAATTTAGAATAAATTAAGTATTTACTTATGATTATAGAATAAAGCAAAGATAAAAATTATGTTTTCATGTATAAATAATTTTGATTTAATTAAATAAACAGCAAATATAACAGCAAATAAATAATCATGACCGTAAAGCGTTTCAATAACAGAAATTTTTCTAATATAAAATTTTTGATATCTGAACATTAGTTAAAGATACGAGAATAATCTTTTAAAAGTGGGTAATAATGTGCCATTAAAGATGAAATTATCGACTGGAAAAATCATCGAAAATTGATTGTAGTGTAGTGATAACGAAAAATTACAAATAGTAAACTATAAATTATACTAGTTTTTTCACAAATATTTAACATTAATTATTACTTTACTTTGTACTATTTCAGATATTTGAATTTTTTCGAAAAAAAAAATGTATATTTATAATAAGTAAATGAAAAAAATAGATAATTTTAAATATTAATTTGACAAAACAAATGCCAATTATTTTCAAATTGATAAATAATTAAAAATTTCAATATTTTAAAATATCATAAATAAGAATGTACCTGTATTTAGGCTCAGTTTAAAAAAGACCCAAATAATATTAAATAAATATTAATTATCAATACAATCAAAAATCATTTATTTAATTATCTGTTTTACGCTTCTGTTAATTTCGAAATTTGAAAAAAAATATATAAAATATTTTAAATAAATTTTTTAGTTCGAAATAAAAGTTGATTTTCTAAAAAAAAACTTCTAAGACGACAATTATTGTAAATTTAGCATATAATAAAAAAAAAAGAAGTGAAAATTATTATTTTAAAAAAGAAAATTTAACATTGAAATATTTGGCATACCAAAATATAAATAAATCATTTTTTTAGTAATAAATATAAAAATATTTGTTCTTAACACGTTTTAAAACATGACATTTTTGTAAATATTTGAATAAAATAGCAATTAAGAACACTACTTAGTAACTTCTTCTGATTCAATGAACACTTTTGAATTAACTTTTTCTAGAAATTATGTATAGGTACTAAAAATTTGGCAACAATTAAGAAACTTTGTAAAATATTCGTTAAAAAATGGGTTGCAATATTAAAAAATCAAGTAAAGATAAATTTACCTTTCCAGTTTTCAATTATGTATAGTATATTAAAAATTTGAAATTTACATAACAAGTTTTTATAATATCAAAAATTGATATAAAAAAAAAATTTTTTATCCTAATTTGTGGGGTGATTACAAAAATAGTAAATATTTTTTATATATTTAATTTTTATCTTTTTGTGTTGGTGACTTTTTCCTAAAAAAAAATCCCCATGATTTGAGTTCAAAAGATCCTTACACAATTGGTTTTAAAAAACCCCCAAAAAGAAATTCCAAAATTATTCACATTTAAATTATCAGCAAAATATTTTGTCTAAATTTTAATTACTCAATTTTAATTTTATTCGCTGCTAAATTCTATTTCTCATAACACTTTTTATTTTTTTCAATTTTCAAAGCGCAACACTGACAAACGAACCATTTCATATTTATAACAAATATTAAATTACATTATTAAAAAAAATATAAATAAAATTTATTTATTATTACATAAAACACGAAAAACTTTATATATTACAAATATTTTCCTGTTGGAAAACAATCAAATTAAACATAAACGCGTGTTATTTGTTTTGATTTAATCATAAAAAACAAAAAATAAAAACTTTTTAAATTTTTAAAAATTTTTATTTGAATTTTTATTTAAAAACAAAAAACAACGATTTTTTTAAACCGACAACTTTGGCAGACTGACTTGCACTGATGGTTGTGTTAGTGTTGCGACGACCACACGACGGCAAAACGACACAACACAACAACTTTTACTTTGCTTGCAGCTTGCAGCCAAAGAAAAATAAAGGAAGAGATTATATATTTTTCCCGCTAGATGGAAAGCGGAAATAAAGAAATTCATCAAATCAGCAAAATTACGTCACACATATTTAAAAAAAATTATATACTTAATAAAAACTATTTTTTTATAATTAAAATTAATTTCTTGTCAAGAAAATTTACACTACTTTCATTTTTCCGATTCATGTGTTTATCATGAAAGACTAAAAATAAATAATAATAAAAACAGCAGACATGCCGTGAATTAAAAGATAGAAATCAAGCAACAATGAAATAATCATACCACCTGGGTGAAAAACCAGAAATGATTATCTACAACAAAACAAGCTAAATGCTAAATTAAATTTGGGGTGAACTTAAGAAGAAATGTGGAAGAAGCATGAGAACATCAAATATTACTGCAGAATAGTTTTTTTTTAAAGATTGTTATAACAATGAAATCATTTGCGGTGTGTGACAAGTAAAAGGTATTGAAGTAGTTAAGTGGTTGCAGAATTTGTACTGTATAGACTTTGAATCTAAACAAAATAATATAGTTAGATTACAAGTATAACTTACTACAAAACATTTTGAAATTCTCAGCGATTTTTGTAGAAAATGATATATGTATTTATGTATACATATACTCATTCATGACAGTGTCGAGAATTCGAAGAAGGAAAATTTACTTTGATCTTTGTTATTCTTTTTTTCTTTGAAAGACACAAATTGTCTGAAATTTCCAATGACATTAATACATAAACAGAAATTTAATTCTATTTACTACTAACAATAAAAATTTGAGCAAAAATGAAATATATTAATTAAAATTAAATATATAGTACATACTAATCTTTCCTTGATTCTATCAAAACCAAAAGAAATTTTAGTATCTATACTTTCTCTTCTTAAAATTTCATTTAATTCTAAAAAAAAAATATGAAAATCTGCAGCTTTCTAGTATGCCAAAAAATTCATTTAATTTATTTATAAGAAATGAAATTTAAAACATTAATTATCTATTAAACTTTTTTGGAAAGATGAACTCTGTTTTGGACAACTTCCGAATCGTAAAACCTAATTTATTATACTACTAACTAGTAATTTTTTTCTGCACTTCTTATTACAAAAAAAAATCCCAAAATTTAAAAACTCGTAATAAAATCCTGACAGTAATCTGATTTAAATTTAAATTACGATAATCTTTAAGTAAACATTATTCAATTTTAATTTATTCGCTTGATAAAGCTACTGTTGTCTATTAAATATAATGAAATTATTATTAATAAACAAAAATATCAAAATATAATTAAAATAAATTTAATTTTTAAACAAAAAATAATCATAAATAAATTTTTGTTTCGATTTTAAAACTAAATAAATAAATAATAAAATTATAAGATAAAAAGACAAATATACAAACAAACAAACAAAATATTCTCAATAAAAATTGAATAGATAAATAATGTTATACATATATATCAATTTTTATGTAAATGTTTATTTACATTTAGATTTAAATGCTACAATTTTCAATTGAATTCGTTATTTATTAAATGTGTTGTCCAATAAGTAATTATGTATATTAATTTTAAAAATGATCTTTTGAATAATGATTATTCAAAAATTTTATCTAAATATTACTTATTTAATTTATAAATATTCTTGCAGATGTTTATATAATTTTAAATAAAGTAAAATTATTTTATGTAATTTTTACTTTAAAGCATAAATTAAATTTGCCTTCATTCATTTATAAAAATTTGAAAAATATATAACAAAATAATGTACTCACCGGAAAAGAATATATCATCTGTTGCCATAGAACTGCTCTCCATACGACGTTCGTCTATTAATAATTTAAAAAATTGGAAATGTATTAAATTTATTAAAAATTAGTTAATTTTTTTTTATTATTATTATTATTTACTTTGAATAAAATTATGACTTGGTCGTATTTTTCCCATAAATTTACTAATTTTATTATCAGTATTTGGTTCTTTTCGTTTTTGTGGTACTGGTCCGGGGCAACTTTCTTCAAGAACTTTTGAACATGGACGGTGAATATTTAATTTACAATCTGTAATTGGGAAAAAAATTTAAATTAGAAAATATGTAATTATAATTATTTTATTTTCAAATTTATAATATACCTGTACAATGATATCCTTGTGGACTAACACCCCAAATAATTAATTGGCAATGATTGCAGTGTGTTACTTCGTAATATTGTCGTAATGTCAAAGGATGACCACGTACAACAATCTATATAAAGTAATGATATTTTTAAAGCAAAACTAAATTAATTGAAATATTGTAATATACCTTTCGATGTTTGCCCATAATTCTTTTAAAACTTTTCTCACGACTAACAAAATGATGTACTCTGTCAATTGGACTACCAGGATTTGAACGTGTTATAAATATTCTTTGTAAGACTGTTGATAATGCAGAACATAATGCTAATTTTCGACAATCTTCAAATGGAACTTCTTTATCGATTTCATCTCTGTAAAATAATTAATATTTTTCAATAAATTAAATTATCAAAAATTTATGAAAAATAATTTAACTAAAAGAAAAAAAAAACACTTACACTAAATACTGTAATTTTTTCAATAATGTTTCCTCAAAAATTCTTTGTTCTTTTGTTTTATCACCTCTAGCATCTGATAATTGTGAATCACTTGGTCCATAAATTGTGCCTAAACCTGCTGTTCGTTTGTGTTGAAAATCAATTAATTGATCATATATTCGTTCTTTAGCTTTTTTACGACTTTTCCAAAAAACTTTACGCAATATTTCAACTTTATCATATTCATTTTGTAATACATTATCAACTTCACGTGCCAATGATTCATCAGCAGTAAACCACATTAATGGTGCTAATGGTACTAAAAATGTTGAATGTATTTCATATGCCCATTTACGCATATCTTTAACTGTTCCTTCTTTATATAAACCAGTTATTAAATAAAATAATAATGGTGCTGGATCTGAATTTGATAGAACATAATTTAAAAATACTGCTAAATGAACAATATTTTCTTGTTCTAATAAACGTTGTAAATGATTAAATGGACCATGTTCATCAACAATACATTCTTGATCTGATACTTCTTCATCTTCCATTGAAATAATTTTCTTTTGTTTTGTATTTACTTGTGCGGCTAAAATTTGATTTGGATATATACCACCACCAACACTATTACCGGAATCTAAATATAAATGATCAGTTTCTTCAGATCCTTGAGATGTTAACTGATATGAACCATGTAAAATTTGTGATTGTGACATTAGATTTTGTGATGATTGATATGGTGGCGGTGGTGTTTCTGGTGGTGATATTTCGTTGTCTTTTTCGACTAAATCCCATGATCCAGATGATGATTTATTATGACGATCTACAAAAGAAAAAATATTAGAAAATTTTGTTAAAAATTTAAATTAATTTAATACCTAATTGTTTTTCATGTTTTGGATGCATATTCTCTGGTGATGATAGAACTCGACGATGTTTATTAAAATGATTTTGTGGTGTTTGTCCCAAAGCCTAAAAACAAATATTTAAAACAAAATAAATAATATTTTAAATATTTGGACAATAAAAAATAAAATTATTTTAATTTATTTTATACTAAAAAAATTTTTACATTTTTTCATAATGAAATAATTATTTTTTATTAACACAACACAACATTTCCAAAACAAAACCAAAAATAAAGATTGCCCTAAAAATAACAAAATAAAAATAAATCCATGCAAAATTCCATTAATAAAATTAATGTATGACTAAATTTTTGTGAAAATTACTTAATATAATTTCAAAGGGAAGGAAAAATGTACAAAAAAAGGATTAATATAAACGTGTAATTTGTGTAATAACTTGAATAATAAAAATTAAAGCATTTCAAATATATAAATGTGCAAAATTTTGGTGCAGTTAAAGAAATCCTTAATTTTGTTGATTGCTGAATTTTGCAGATTTGATGAAACTGCTGTCCGTTCTTTCAAAATTTGTCTTTTCTTGAGAAAAGATATTCAATTATTAAAATTTGTAAAAGAAAATGAGTTTTTGAATTAAATATAATATTTAGTAAACATACAAATATGGAAAAAGCTACAATAAATTTTTTGAAGTCAATATTAGTGCTATAAGTAAAATTTGTTAGTTAAACACATTTTGAAAATTTATATTAAAATAGTTAAAAAATGTGGTGAAATTTACTGTCAATTAAAATCAATTGTACATTCAAATTGAAACAAATTAAATTTGTAATCTAAAAATTTACTTAATCACTTTCAGATTTTGTGGAAATTTTTTTAAAAGAAAATTCTTATTTTTTTTATATAGAATTTCCACATAATTTAAAAGTACAATTGATTTATAATATTTTGTGCATTTTTGTTAGTTTTTTTTAAAGCAATTGGTTAATATTTGGTCTTAGTTATCTCGCAAAAACCCAAGAATGCATTTTATTATTAGTTCCAATTCAATTAATGCAATTGTGTGTAAAGTGAAGCAAAGTTTCCAAGTTTTTTTTATTCTATTAATTTAGTTAATATTATTAATATTTTCTATTTTAATGTGAAATGTATACAATTTTATTTGAATTTAAATTATTAATTTTTTTGGTTTAAGACGTTGGATTACTTACAGTAGATTTAGAAGTTGTTATAGAAGAATTTTGTGTTGATGATGTTTTATTAAGATGATTATGAATGTGTTGTTGTTGTTGTTGTAAATTCTGTTGATGTTGTTGATATTGTTGAACAATATTTGGTCGTTGTTGTGGTAATGGTTGCTGTTGATTATTTAATAAATTATCTCTAACCGCTGTACATGTTGATATTAATGGATAATTCATAAGTGTTTCAACACTATTTGGTATTGGTCTACCAATATTATTATTATTACCACTAATAATATTATTTTGTTTATTTAAATTTGCTAAATTTTGATTTTCTTCCATCATACCAGGTTGTCGTGGTGGTAATGGTGGTGGTATTGACATATCAATAATATTATCATCTTCATTACAACTTTCACCTTTTTCCATTTGTAAAAATAATTGTGTACTCATTTTCGGATCAGATAATGCTTTGGTTTTTGATTTAGGTCGTTTCTTTCCACCAGATGATGATGATGACTTTCCTCCATTATTATTATTATTATTATTATTTGTGGCACTTGAATTAGGTGATATTCTCTTTGGACTTTGAATAGATCCAGCAACAGCAGCTGCTTGCATTGTTAAATCTAAATCAGATATTGGTATATTTCTAGTACGCCAATCAATATTTGAACTATTATCAATAATATTTATTCGTGGTGGATTCCTTTGTGGTAATGGTGGTGGTATATCATCTTTACCAATAAATTTCTTTTTTGTTGGTGTACAATTTTGTATATTTTGCTGTTGTTGTTGCGATGAATGTTGTTGTTTATGTTGTTGATATTTTTGAAACATTGATTGACTCATTGATTGTGAACTAGATAATGGTGTTGTTGTACCACCAGTTGGTGTTGTTGTTGTTGTTGTTTTTGTATTATTGATGATATTCTGCGTAGCAAGGAAATCCGATGGTGACATTATTGTTTGATTAATTGGTGATGTTATTAAATCTTTTTCTTTTTGTTTACGGGTACCAAGACTTAAGGACGATAAGGAACGTGGAAAACGAGATAGGAATGCTGGGCTAGAATTTTGTGGTGTTAAATGATGAAATAATCCACCACCACCACCATGATGAGAAGAAGGTGGGCTAATTAAATTAGTTGAAGGATTTTGGGATGTTGTTGTAAGAAAATGTAATGTGATAGCGTCCTGTTGAGTTTTTGAGAGTATTTTATTTTGTTTGTTTTGTTTAGGTTTTTATAAAAAGATTAATTTTCTATTATTATCTAAATTTTTTTTCTAAAGAAACTTGGGGAAGAAAATGTTATTACTGCCAAATTTGAATGTTAATTGCTTTCTTTTATAATAAAATTTTAATAATTATATTAGGAAATTAATTAATAATTAAAAAAAAAAATTTGTTGTGAGAATTATTAAAAATAGATTTTCAAATAAATGTGATTTGTGAAAATTATTATTTGGAGCGAATATTGTAAATTTGTGTGAATGTAATAAATTTTTGAAGGTAAGAAAAATATTTAATTTTACATTTTAGCTCTTAAAATTCAATTAATATTTTTTTTTTCGGGGAGCGTAATTTTTTTGTTTGGATGCGTTAATTCACATATATATATATATATAAAAATTAATATTATGAAAATGGTTTTTCATTAATTAACAATTTTCAAAAAAAAAAATATTATTAATAAAAAATGCAAAACGAAAAATATAATGAACAAACGTAAATAAAAAATATAAAACGATTTCAACATTAACGAGAAAATATTATGATTATATATAAAATTAAATGAATTTATGTTAAAAAAAGCTTTATCGATATACAAGAAAAAAAATGATTTGATAATTTTTAATTAATTTAATTTTTTTAGAAAATAATGAAATACTTTTTTTTAATTTTTTATTAATAAAACTGAAATTTTAGCGTCAATGATATACAACTACATGTAAATTTAAAATGAATACGAGCTTCTACAATTAATCATTAAAAAGGATGATTTTTTATTTAAAATATTTCAATAAAATTCAACCCAAAAAAGTTTGTAATTTAAGAAGAACTTTAGGTTCTTGAAAGTTTGTAGTTTTTCTAAATAGAAATTTTATTTGATCTACAATTCAGGTATTTTAGTCAGAATTTAAATCAAATAATAGTTGAAAAATTACCAATAATTCTGAATTTGACATTAAATAATTTAGAAAAGTATTTGACGCTTTTTTTTTACTTAAAATCAAACATTAAATATAATTGTATTTTTTATGTAATTTTCCAAATTTTGCGATGCATTAAGAATGGATGATAAAATTCAAAAAATAAAATATATAATGACTCAAAAATTTATTTATTTTTACCTCGCCACCAACTTGTCGTAATTGTTCTTGTAATTGTCGAATATTTGCTTCAGCTCTTGCTCGATCTTGTCTATTATTTGCTGAATTATTATATGTTTTTAAATTTTCCAAATTTTTCCTTTCCTGTTCTAACATTAATTGTAATGTTTTAATTTTATGAAATTCCAATTCACGTCGTTTATCATTCTAAAATTAATACATAAAATTCAAAATAATAATTAGATAAAAAAAATGCATTAATTTTACATCAACTGGTTGTGGTCCTGTTATTGATGCTGTACGATCTCTTGGTAAAATTGGTGTACCTGGTCCAATACCTACTGAAGTTGGACGGTGCATTTTAGGGCTTCTTCGTACAGTTAATTCAACAACAGTATGAGCTAAAAAAAAAAAGAAATTTTTTAATATGAAAAGGTTAATGAAATTTGAAAAATGTACTAGGTATAAGAATAGAAACCAAAGAAAATAATTTATACGCATAACATAAATCTAAAAAGAAATATACTACAATATCATTTCTAGTCCTTGGCTCACACTATCATTATTAACTTAAAAAAAAAATCATTGTAAAAAATTCAATTAATTATAATTATTGGATTTTTCTGTACAATACTTAATTGCATTAATTCATATATAACCATTCGTATTAAATTAATAATTAATTTATTCTAGAAAAAATTATATATTTTATGATCTAATTTAAACAATTTATTATTCAAAAAAATAAAAAAAAAACATCTTCATTTAAAGTGACGAACCTCCATTTAGAATTTTTTTTCGAATAGAAAATAAAATAAAAATACACACAAAATTTTATTATAACTAAATTGTTCTTAATTAAGTAGTAATTAAGAGTCGCAAATTGATTTAATAATAAAAGAATAGAATTATTGCATGATATTATTCAATAATTTGTTGGTTTTTTGTATACGGGTCCGACTTGGTTAAATTTGTAAATGTCTCATGGGAGTCACCAAATATATTATTTATTTTTGTATATTTTTTTAGAATTAAATCAAACATTGTATGATGAACTTAGTATATTAGAACATTTATTCCCATGGCAAATAAAAAATATAATTTCAACTAAAAATTATTATAGTAGTTTCATGATTTTTATTAGATTTTAAAATTAAATTAATTTTTTTCATAAAATTCCGAGTTGACAAATTATGGCGAAAAATGAGGAAGAAGAATTTTGATGAATTAACGATAAATAGTATGTATATTAATTTTGTAAGGTAATTCCTAAAATAATTAGACCCATTTTTTCACGAACCTTTTTACAAGACTTTTTCAAGCTTCTTTCCGGATTTTAACTTCTTTTTGACAATAAAAAGTCCTGAAAATTTGAAAAATTACAAATTGCCAGGACTTTTAGTGTTATTAAAAGGGTTGTGAGGCTTGCAAAAAAGGTCGTCAAAAAGAGTCTAACAACGACTAAAGAATTAATTGCATTATTTTATATTTTGAAGTTCGGTAGATATCATTGAGCAGACGATGACCAGAATATTATCTAATTGATTTTATAAGTCGTTGTACTCGATAGATAATAGAAACACTTTAAATGATAAACTGATTCATTTGTTTAAATAACAGATCAAAATAATAGATTTTTTTCGATATTTTGTAATTCAATTGTATAAATTTAAGTCATACGTATACGAAATTTATGTTGTCCGTGTAAATCCATTAATTATAATGTATAATAATTAATTGCTAATTATCATTTTTCTGTTCGAATTTTTTAGATTAAGTTGTTAATTTATCCGACCTTATAAATTTAATTTATAAAATTAGTAAATAATATAATAATGAAAATTTCAAATCGCATTTACAAAGACTGAGGAGGTTTAGTCAAGGTTAAAACCATTTTTTTTTTTACCAATATTCAATTTATTTTTTTGCGAAAATCTAGTTCAAATTTTAGTATATCTGTTAATATAATTCATAAATTTCGTCACAGTAAAAACAACTAAATATGTTTACTAAGGAAATGATGACAATAAAAAATATTTCAATAAAAAGAGAACCGAAAACGAATCCATTAGGTGAATCATAGTTGGATAAATTTTTGTACAAGCATTAAATTTAAGCTCACAATTTGAAAAATATATTTAAATTTAATCAAATTTCAACTCACATTTAATTAAAGCTACTACAGCTGGATGCTTTTCAGAACGTACTTCTTCACCATTAACCTTTAAAGGTATATAAAAATTTAAATTTAAATATTATAACATAACAACATAAATAATATTAGGTCTTATATACCTTCAATATCATATCACCAGCAATTAGACCAGCTTTTTGTGCAGCTCCACCATTTTTAACACTTTCAACAAACACAGGATTATCACCAGAAACCTTAAAGAATTTTTCAAAAATTTTAATTAAATTA
This sequence comes from Empis stercorea, assembly GCA_949752835.1. NCBI lineage: Eukaryota > Metazoa > Arthropoda > Insecta > Diptera > Empididae > Empis > Empis stercorea. Next base: position 3,164,214 of record OX457088.1, on the reverse strand, counting down.
CACACTAATTACAAATAATTAATTATACATTTTTCTATATAAATAAAACCATTTACAAATGACCTTTCAATTTTCTCATATTCTTTTTTTCAATGTCTTTTTTTTCATATTAATTTAAAAAAACGACAAAATATTCTTCAAATTTTATGCAAATTAACAACATTTTTCTTTAATATTCATGATAAAATCGTTTTAATTTTCTGTTTAAAGAATTTAGTGTTTAAGAATTTAAAATTTTTCACAAGTTATGCAAAAAAAAATAATAATAATTTTTATGTAACAACCAAATGAAAAACGCCAAAAATTCTTCATTGATGAGTTTTTTTTTTTATCAAACGGAAATGTATTTTCTTTAAGAAAATTAATGTAAATAAAAAATGTGATTTTTCTGTGTTAAAAATACCTAAAAAATTAGACATGAAGCAAAAAAAATCAAAAATCAAAACACCAACAACAACTAAAAACTTTGACGAATTATGTCATTTCTGAAATATACTCTGGTTGGTATATTCTCTCCCTACTTGCAATTCTGTTTTATCGTCTTAAATTATAATAATGTAGTATATATTAAATTCAAATTGTCGTATTATTTCAGGTTTATAATCTTAAAGGAATTTTCTGTTATTATTTATTTTTATAATATATAAATTCCTTAGAGTTCAGTGGTTTATAAACTGAATTAAATTTTGTACCATTTTTTTGGAAAATTTGATGAAAATTGGCGTACCAAAGAAACAAGTATATAAATGAAAATATCGTAACTGACAGGTATACTACATTAATTAGATAATATTTATTATTTTATTATGGATATAATTAATTATCACTATTATTGGAGAGGATCAACTTTTGATGATTTACAATTTTGAAAATTTTCAAACTGAATTTAAATCAAAATTATTTGTTGAAATTTTCAATATATTGATTGAAAATTAATTAGTTATTTAATAATTTCTTCATAATTGACATATTTTAAATTTATATCATATATAAATTTGATAATTGAAAAAAAATATTTCCGTTTTAAATCAGTGGTTATGTTGTTTTCGTACTTTAGTACAAATAAGTTTGAAATCCTGATTAAAAAAACCATATTGTAAAATTAATTTAACATTATTAAAAATATTCAATCTGTTTATCAACATCTGTTTATTTACATACATATATATCTATACCACCTGACACAGTTGTTTCAGACCACCCACCAGTATGGTACACACAATACAATAGGTGATTAAATCCTGCATTTAGGTATTCATTATAATCTCAACAGATTTTCGTAAATAAATACAAAAAAAAAAGAAAAAAAATCGAATAACATATTTAACCTTAACATTTCCCTGTCGTCGTGTCATTTTGAATGATGATGATAAATTTATGTACAATTTTTGTGAAGCTATACACACATTTTATTTTATGACTAATATAATTATTGTTTTTGGATTAACGCCAAATAAGTTTTTTTTATTAAAACATTTTTTTTTAAATAATTTTTTTAAAATTTACTTAATTTTAAATGATTTTTTTTTATGTTTTAGGAAAAGTTTGGTTGGGGTTAAAAATTTAGTATAATAATTTTATTACATTGAAAATAATTAGCCCTCTAGTAATATTTGGAAATTATTTAAAAATATTTTTGTCCATAACTTTTATTATATGCCATTGGGCGAATATGCTTAAACCTTAACCTTCATTTTTATTGCATATTACAACAATGAGAGTATATAACAAACTGTCAGTAATGTTTTGAATACATATCGTATATATTAACTAAAAATACAGAATAGAAAATTAACACTTGAATAATCAATGTGATCTTATGAGTATTTTCCAGAGCTGGCGAATAAACAAGAGGGGAAAATGTCAATGAACACTAATTCGAATTCCTGACCTCTTTTTTTTTACTAGATGAAGTCATTGATCCAAAGCTCATGTTTTGAAAATATTAAACTTGGACTGAAACAATATCTTTTAATTATGCAATTCGTTAATTTTCTTATTTCACACATTTTAATTTGTATATGGAAATGGAATTAATAACCAATATAAAATAAATGACCTTTCCTGCCTTTAAAAATATACTAATTTTCAAAAGCATTTTACTACACATTTAATTTGTTGCCATTATTTTACTTGTTTTTAAGTTCTAACAAAAATAATTTTATATTATTTTTTTGGCATTAGGAAAATTATTTTTCCTGAGTGGTTTCTTTTTTTTAAATAGAATTTTTTAATCATAAAAGTACAAAATTGATTTATTGTTAACTTTGTGTTGAACATATGCACGACTTATGGAAAGACTACCTACATACATTAAAGTTTTAATAGATATTTTACCGACGCGACATGTTCAGAATTTTCTTTGTTTTTTTCTATGATTTTTCTTGTGAAAATTGATTTGTGAATTTGCCAATTTTTATTTTACTTTTTAATTTTTTAAGTTACTTTACCATTTTTGCCGGTTAAATACTTAATTAGTGTTTTGAAAATAATGTCAGAAACAAAAAGGGGGGAGGTGTGTTGTAAATGTTAAATACATTTAAATTGAGATTGTTGCATAGAACAACATACAAAAATTACATTGTATATTTTTGAAGTAAATTTAATATGTACATAAATTAATCGTTTACATTTGCAATTTAATTGATTTGTGAAAAATATTTTGTATTGTCGAATTTGAAGTTGTTTTGTTTGGTTGTTGATTTTCATCTTTTTTTTTCGAAATATAAAATTATGTCTGAAAATTAGACCTGGAAATAAATCCATTTTATGTAATTCAACAAATAATTTCCTCTCGATCTACAGAGTTCTAGATAGATTAAGAGTACAATTTTCTACTTTACTCTATCAAATTTAATTTTCTTGATAAGTTAAATTAAATGTTTTGTCCATGATAGAAGTTTTTTATGAAAATTATTTAAATAATTTTCGAAAATATTGTAAATTTTCTACACAATTAATCAAAACAATTGAACAGAATCGTTCGTTAGTCATAATTAAATGCAAAACAATAATTATTAAATATCTTATAATATCGAATATTTAATTTAAATATATCTTTAACATCCCATTTTGAGCAATGTTGTTAACCTTGTAATTACAAACAAAATTATTATAGTATTATTTCAATACAAATTTGTCTTTTTTTCCAATTCGTAAATTATCAAAAAAAAATTATTTAATAAACATAAAAAAAAGCAATACTTTTTGGGATTTTCTCTCAAAGCTACATTAAGAAAAACAACAACAGAAAATCAAATATAAATTATTTTAAAAAATTTAATTTACCAAACAAAATTAACTAAATAATTAATTCGATTTATGTATAAAAAAAATTAAAATTACTCATAAATACAACAACGAAAAAAATTACTGAAAAAATATTTCAATTATTTTTTTCAAATTTCTAATAAACAAATTTGCCACATTTTTCTGTTTATTACTTCTAAAAGTTTATAATAATCAAAAAGAAATATTTAAAATTCAATCAAAAAAAAAAAATACTAACATAAATTATCTTTTTTTTTACTTTTATATTAACTCAAAAAATTTTCTATAATTAAAATGTGAAAATCAATAAAAAAAATAGAGAAGAAAATTAAATAAATAAATAATTTCACACAAACCTTCATTCCATATCCATTTGAATCCTTATGTATTGTTAATGATAATAATTTTTGATCTATTGATGATGAAATATGTTGTTGTAGATGTTGTTGCTGTTGTTGTTGTTGGGGGCGTCGTATTGACGTATTTCGTCCTATATTACCACCCCCACTAATATTTCCTCCACTAATAACATTATTATTATTGTTATTATTGACACCACCACCGCCAGGTGGCGTTGTAACATTTATTGGCGTTGAACCATTCATGTGTGGTGTTAAAATGTTTATTCGTGCATCATCACCACAATGAGTTAATCTAATTTATTTATTTTAATTAATTTTAATTTATAATAAATAATTTATTTTTTTGATGATGTTTGGTGAGATGGATGCAGGGTGGAGAGATGATGATCGATCAGTTGATTCAAATAAATTAAACAATTTTTTTTTTTTTTTTTGTTGGTGTTGGAAAATTGATGAAGTAAAAATTTTTTTTTTTAAAACAAGAAAAAAAAGAAAGAAAGAATATAAATATAACTAAAATAAATATTTATAACTCTAAAATTACATTAATAAAGAAAATAATTATATAATGTAGATTAAATTTTTTTGTTTTTGTTCTGTTTTGTTTACCAAACGCGACATGCACATTAAAAAAAACAATTTCTTGAATAAATTATATTTTAAATTTACAAAAAGAAGCATAAAATTCTATTATAGATAGAAATAAAAGAAGCACGTAAAACAACAAAGCAACATTAACCATTTTAATAGTTTAAAAAATGTTAAACAAAATAAATTAAAAAAGTTATAACCTATAATTAATTTAGTTAGGCGCCATTTTTTTTTGGGAGAGATCAATATAATTTTATTTATAGCTTTAATATTGATATTGAACATTTAACTTATATAATACTACAAATATGTAGTATTTTCAAAGTTTTGAAATTCAATTACCTACAACTTTCATTGTTTTCCATTTGCAATAATTGACAAATATTTTTGCAAAATTTTTATAAACATTATATTTAAATTAGGGAATTAGAATTACTATTATCAGAGAAAAATTGTAGTAAGTGAACTTTATATATACAAAATACCGCCCCTAAGATAAAGAATATAATTTTTATCAAAAAATAATAATTAAATTTCCAATTTAATTATTTTTGGTAGATTTAAATTGTATGTTAATCCATTAATGATTAATACATTTGGAGTGTCTTTCTCAATACTATTATATGTCGAAATCACACAAAGGTTTAACTTAAAAATTGTAGGTAAGTTCTAACTAACCTTGGAATGACGAAGGTGGAGAGAAATTAGAAATATTATATAACCAGTTTTTGAATATCCAAATAATTCTTACAATTATATAAGCTAATTAACAATTGAATGAATAGATAGGTAACAGTCAATTAACAGTCAATTAACAGATTTATCTATCAGTTGGTTAACAGCTAAATTTATATATGCAAAAACCTATATTTTTGAAACGGTCATCAGTCTATCTTTGTATTTCGGACGATTAATAAAAAATGATGGTTGCTAAAATTAGATATCACAACAAACAAGTTTACAGTGACAATTCCTTCAAAAATAATTTAAATACATGTGTATCTTATCACAGTGTTGATTACAGCATTTCAGCATACAATTTTCGAATATTATTACATAATATTTTACTGTGCTAATTAATAGGAAAACCATTGATTAATTATGAATATGTTAAAGCATAAAAGAATTCTACTATTTTTTTTCCACGCATTTCAGAAATATTTTAATAAGTATGTATATAATTTTAATGAAAACCACCAGGTGATTCTAAAAATAATTATTAGTCAGCTGTTTGTTTACGTCTACACAACTTAAATAACCAAAACAAACAAAAAATTTATTTATATAAAAAATTACAATTTTTAATATTTTTATATTAAGTCTTTTCTTTTTTTATGTCTCAATTAAAATTAAATAAAAATATAATTGGAAAAAAAAAATTAACGTGTTTTTATGTCATCAAATTAAAATTGGTAGATGATTAATTTTTTTACGATGATCAAACAGTTTAAACTAAGTTTTTTATATAAATATAATCAAAGCTTTAAAAATTAATAATGTAATGATCAACATCTATATATAGTCGTATTGTATTATTTTTGGTAGAAGGCGGAGGTCTGGCTGGGTTAAGGAAAAACTGATATGACAATCTAATTAAAGTGATAAGAACTAGGAATAGGAATTTCATCCATTCTGTGAGAAATCTCCTTACCAAAAATTTTTTATTTAGGGAATACGGAATACACATACAAGTGGGAGGGGGTTTTCGTTTTTATTTCGATTATTTTTTCTTATTATTCTCTCTGATTTTAAAATTACAAAATAAAAATCTGTTTTTGTGTTTACGTTATTTTTTCCCCAAAAATATTTTTAATGACGTAATTTTATTTAAACTTTTGCTTATTTACAAATTAATTTTTTTTACTATGGTATACTAAATCAAAGATAAAATTGGTAAAATTTGACTGTTTAAAAAATGTGCTAAAACAAAATTATATATGGAAAAAATTGTTTATTATACATTAGATATTGAAAAAAAGAGTAAAATTAAAAAAATAAACTCCCATTGAGAGAGACTATACAATATATAATTGTCATAATTTAATCATTTAAATTTAAATTAATAACCATCATAATTATTTCCTATAAATTATACAATAATTTAACAATTATATATAATCATTTTAATATAAAAAACTTGTTTGGCATTAAAATTGTATAAAATTTAATAATTTAATAATACTTAATATATATATATAATATCAAGTATATATTTTGCAATGCACTTTGGTTCCAATATGACCTTTAAGATTTAAATGTTTTCATTCTAAAAAAAGAATATGAAATTACTTAATTGTCAAAACTGTGTTTGAAACTAACTCAAAGTGTATACGACTTAAAGAATGTCTCATATTAAGTAGACCAATTCGTATTGCCTCTTAATCTCTATTTTTTGTGAATCATTCCCATGCCCATGCAGTGTTCCAGAAGTATTTTTCCGGAATATCGATTTTGTACAATATATACAATACATATTCTTCTAATTACTTCCCCTATAATAATAATGTGTTACAATAAAACGTGTAATATTGATTATATTTCATCCTTATTCTGGACTGTTTGTGTTTGAATTACTAACTAATCATGCGTTCTACAGATATTCAACTATTCCCCCGTACACAATTTATTATTTCAAATGATTTTCTAATTATACAATTTAATTTGATGCACCGGAAATGACAATTTTCTATTTATAAATCCTTTTAAACAGAGATTTCATTCAAATTTTAAATTGTATCCGCGTATCGTTATCGTATATTTCTATTATTTGAGTGTAAAATAAATGAAATTATAAACAGCTTTCCCTTAAATTTTGAAATGCTCCCCTCAACATTTTAATGGTTCCCAATAGTAAGTATGTAATTAATTAATTAGAATTTATTTAAAATGAACAAATGTAACTAAAATTTTTAGAATATTTTGTATATGAAATATATAAATTCTCATAATTCCTTTTATTTACATAAATATACAAACATATTCATATATTTACATACAAATACATATCCAAAAATTAACACATATATACAAATACAAAATTTTTATTGTTACATTTACTTTTTATGTAGAAAATTTAATGATAAAAAATAAAATTAAAAATTCAAATTCAAAACAATAAAATTGGTTGTCTCTCTGGGGTTTAGAGCCAGTGTGGTATATGAAATTTATATACTGATACTGACTGAACGAATACTGAATCGTCGCCGTCGATCAAAGTAGACAAACAAACAAAAAATGGTACAAAATGTACATTTAGATTAATTCATGAGGTATAGAGAGTGTTGTGTCGTAGTGTGGTTTTGTTCCTTATATATTTGTGTTAGTTCTTTCTTCTTTGGATTAAAAGAGGAAAAAAACATTTCATTATGCCTACATCTCCATCTCTAATTTTTGAACTTTATTTGTTAGTTTTAATGCAAACAAAAACAGTGGGCGAATATGTTAACCGTTATATATGTTTATGTTTTAATTCCCATAAAAAATTATGATATATATTTCTATGTACATATTTGTTTGTGTTTAATTTAACCCAAATATTAGTAAATGTATTTGTAATTTATACACATTATTTATTATTATTAAATAAACTCCATAATTACACACACATAAAAAAAATGCATTCATTTTCATTCTCGTCGGAAAGTGTAAAATAATGAAAATACAGTAGTGGCAAAAAATTCAACTTTAATCATAAAAAGGAATATGGAAATAGAAATAAAGTATTCGAGATTCAAGTTCACGACACAATTTACGATTGACATATCGTAAATATTTATAAAATTGATTATCAATTAAATGAAAGAGCTGGATAGATTTTAACAAAATTGAATACGATAACGATTTTTAAAAGATGAATAATCTAGTAACTTTAATTCCACTTGCTTAGACGTTTAGTTTTTGAATTATGAAATCGTTTTGTACAAAAAAGGTAGCATATATCGAACTTATCTAAACCTGATTTCATTGTATAACGCGATTAGAGGATGTTCGCCCGTTGAAATGAATGAATCTTCTAACGAAGGAACGACAAGCACAACGCTTTAAAAATCGTTTGTTAGTAGCTGCAAGATTTGTAATTGCATCGCAGGTTCCTTCTCTTCCTGCACTGCAATGCAATTTTTTCTATTGTTTCTAGATCGCTTCCCCAGGAAAGCCTTCAAAAATTTCCCGTGGGATTAGTCCGTTCTATGTAATTTGTATACAGTACCCTATTTCACCACTTTATTATTTATTTTTTTTACTTTTGTAAATTCATTCAATAAAACTATAAAAAATCAACACAAATTCGACAAAATAATATTCGACCATTTTTGGAGCAAACAAATTTATTTTAGTATTATTGTAAATTTTTATGCTCAAATTTTTTTATGTTTTAGCAGAGATTCATAGAGACTCTGTTAAAATAAACTTTTACACACCAAACAATTTTATTTTTCTTTATTTATAATACATATAACGACGAAAGCGCAATCTTTTACGGAATTTAATGTTATGTCTAATTTTTTAACATATTGAATTTTATTTTGTTTATTTTGTCTGCATAAAAATTTTCATTTGTGTAAAAATAAAGAAAAATAACATACGAAAACAAAACAATTAATAAAATTAACAAATATCAAAGAAAAACTTGAAATTTTCATCAACAACAACAAAAATGTAATGTTGATGTTTTGTTTTTCAAATGCACACGCGGAACAAGATTTAAGTATAAATAAAATCTGTTGTTTTTAGTAAAAAAAGCTATTTAGTACCTCAATTCCAAATGCACATATATGCATTTTATACATAAAATTTGCATAATATTTCTTATGGTTTATGCATACATATATGAATTGAATATTTTCATAAATTTGATTTAATAAATACCTAATCAAAAAAGTTGCATAACTAAGCTATACTTTAGTCGTAAGTTTGATGCTTATGAGCATTTTGAATACTTATTGCCGAGTATACCTAAAGTATAACGGCAGCAGTGTATATTAGGAGACTATTTAGTCGAATTTAAATGATTTCAGGGGACTGAGACTTCAGGGAATACATATATATGTATATATGTATATTATGTGTCTTTTACTTGGAACTTCAGGCTTGTTTTATACGTCATTCGTTTATGGCTCTTATTATTTTAAGTTTTCGACCTATCTCTACTCAGACCCACCCGTATGTTTGAAAATTCCAGCCCCATCTAAATTTCTAATAGTGGCTTCTTTCTATAATTGGTAGCGTACGGAAGAGCAATGAAATATAACAACTTCGAATTATTCATCTACATCGACATTCGACATTCTGGATGGAGAAATAGAAAAACGTTAATAATTATTTTTAATAGAAATTATTTTCCTAAGCAAAATTATGTTGAAGTTTTTTGATATTTAAAAATGCAAAGAATATTTTCAAAAGCTTTTAAAAATTTCGAAATGATAAAATTTTGTTTATTTCAATTAAATTTTGATTGAATTTTTGAATGAAAAAAAAAGATATTTATACAAATAAAAATAATTATATAACAACAATGTATATATAGTTGAAGGCGTAAGCTGTGTAACATACTCAAGTTATTTAAATTAAGAAGGGGTGTGTTCAGCCTTGCTCAACAAACGTCAAGATCTATTGTGGTACCCTCGCCTGGTGTGATCCACATATCTATTATATATATAATCATTGTTATATTATGTAGCTAATAATCCTATCAACGATTCTGCTGACCCTTATGAAGAGAACCGTTCTCCATAAAATATTTTTGGTTGAAAGGGTCGACAGACTATATAGAGCGTCTCGGACTAAGTACTTATTATAACTGATACGTGCGTGCGTGCGAGACTGTCACATTCGCTCACTTAATTCTCCAGTGTGGTTTCCCTTCGTTTCATCTCCACAGCGAAAAAAAGTCTTTTAATTACTTGACTTTTTTGATTAATAACAAATTGTAATTATTTTTGTTTATAGAATATTCCATATATCACTTTAATGTGATTAATACACAAATGTCGATAATCATAAACGTAATGAAATTATTACATAATAAGTATTATAAGTTTCTATTGCTGTGCGACCTTTGACTAATTAATAAACTGTAAAATCTAGATAAGAATAACAACAGAATGTTATGGTAGTATACTATACCATAATATTGTACATTACACAATAATATATGTAATACTAAAAACGTAATTAATTTAATTATAGATTATCGTTTGCATGTCTTCTTTATTTTTGTTTGGTTTTTTTTATTTTTCAATTTGACTTTCAGGCACGTTTATAATTTGTATAGTATACACTTATCCTCTCTCATCCTCAATATAAACAACATGAAAATTATGAACTTATTATGTTTGCAAAAAAAATAAATATTAATTATTCAATGCAAATAATGGAAATTTAGCTATTTTTCTATATTGATGCCTAACTTTCTTAATTACCTCTAGGAAAATATAAGACAATTTTTTTAAGTTTCCTATTATAAATCAGGTGGAAAAGATATTATGTACTCGTATAACTGATTTTATAAATAAAGAAAAAAGTCAACAGTGAAAATTGATTTACAATATCATTATTATTTACACTTTAATATTGTCTTTTGTGCGTTAAAATAAAACCAAAATAAATTGGTAATTTTCGTACAAAAATGAAAAGTTTTAATATTATTTTTATAATATATACCTACTACAAATTGTTTTTTTATATGTCGAAGAGGTGATACGAAGAGGTAGAGGAAATAGTGACAAAGCAGCCTTTTCAATTTTCTTACCTGGAATTTTAGATATAGACCTAATTAAGGGAAGTCTTAAAGAAACATATTGTGGCTCTTGGATTACAGTGAAAACAAATGTTAAAAATTATATTAATCTTCCAAATTACAATATGACTAATTAATTAATCTTAAAAGGTTCTATTTTCATATTACTACCTATACATATATACAAATATTGAAACTCTATCCAAGAAAATTACTCAATTCATATGTATTTAAATTATAATTCAATTTAAAAGATAAAAAAAGTAAAAATTTGCTAAAACAATTAAAGAATTAATAATAATACAAATTTTAATTTTAATTATTTATTAATTTTTACAGACTCATATAAATCTGATTACTAATCCACAAATATTTAAATATTTTTTATTGACCATGAAATAATTTTTAAAATAATATTTTCAATTCGTTTTAATTTATAAATACAGACATTAAGAAAAATAAAAATTTTCATTTAACAAATTATAAATTTTCAAAAGAAAATTAATTGTTTTAGCATGAAGAAACCATAAATTTCTTTGAAAAAAAATTATTTTAACCTTTAGAGAGAGCCTAAAAACCTATTAAAAGTTTAATATATATGTATATAAAATAATTTTAAATTTTATATATACCATATAGTAATGACAATTTAATAACTTTGTATCAGGTATTTTTATATTCGTTTGTGTTTGTTATTCAAAATTTAATAAGTATATAATTAAATATTAATTTTTTTAACGGAAATATTTAAAGCATGACTTAATTTTGAAAATATTTCCAATATTATAGCTTATAACAAAGAAACAAAAAAAGAAGTTTCAATATTTATTTCTGTTTTTTAATATAAACAGAATTTGAGTTGATAAACTTCAGTTATTTGTTTGGTATATTAATGTGTGTGATAGAAATATATATGAAACTTGCGAGTAAAATGACATTGAAAATTTTATTTGGCAAATTAAATAAATATTTTCATTTTGTAAAATGTTAAAGGATTATTTCATATTTTATTTATCCTTCAGAATAAGTATATACTTTTAACATATTACAAAAAAAATCCTTTGAACCCAGTATGTACGTGAGAAGCTTTAATAAACTTGAAACTTCTAATAATTTAAAGTCTATTTGTCCAAATTTCTTTTTTGATACCAATTATGTACTAGAAATTATAGTTACTGGCATGACGTTTTGAACAGTTTTATGGACAAATATATAAGTAATTGATTCGCCTAGCAGTTGACATATTATTTAATATTTAATCTTTAATTACCACAGTCTCCCTGATGAAATTTAAACCATTTTATTAATTTCAAACAGTCAGACAGACAAACATCAAGTCGTAACTTTAAGAGATAATTTAAGTAAAAAAAAAACTACTTTTATTTGTAATTAAAATTATGGCAAAATGAACATAAACAAATACATAAGTGATATAATCAATAATCACAATTTTCTTCATACTCCATTACATTTCTTATAAGAAACTTTTAACAGATTTTTCAAAGCTATAAATTAATTCATTTCTACGCTTTAATGATTTTTTCATTTTCAAATAAAAACCTATATATACCGTATTTATTTTTTTTACACCATTTTTCCTTGATTCATAATTTTAGTTAGTAAGCAAAATCAAAATCATTTCCAATAAATTTTAACTACTTACTTATATAAATTAATAACCGACAAGCTTAAATTTGACTTAAAACGAAAATGAAATCAAAAGGAAATAATTTGTTAATATAATATCGTTTTCTATATATTAATTTTTTGCGATAAAAGTAAAATCATATTAATAAACAAACAAACACAAAAATTCATCACGTTATCAGTTTTATTAATTTATTTTAGTAAATATAAAAAAATGTTTATCTTTTTATTTATTTTTATTTTTATTACTAAAATTATTATACATAAAAAATGTAAATCGATAATCGATAAGAATAAAAAATTAATTTTATATTAAATTATTTTGCTTTAAAAAAAAAAGGTGTAAAAGAAACTTTAAGCTAACAAATTATTAAAGGGGTCGTCAATAAAATACGTAAAAAAATTCGTTAATTATTTAGCATTTTGAATATAGTAAGTATAAGTTTATTGGGGTTCGCTATATTTTCTGCTTTTTGGGGTAATAAAACCAAAATTCGTACGAAAGATTAATTCTGAAATTTCGTACGAAAAATTAAATTGGTATATATACGAATTCAAAATTTTGCTTCTTAAGTTTGTTTAGATTCGATATTTAAATGAAATAATAATTTAACTAAAATTTCTATTTTAAAGTGAAAAATTGAATTTTTCTTTCTTAAAAAGCAAATAATATTCTCTATGATTGAAATAAAAACCATACCAAATTTAATTCATATTTCATGTGCACTAATTTATACGAAACCATAGTGTAACTATGCTTTGGGGAGCTATATAGTATACGATTGAATGCATTTTTAAAGAATTTACTAATTGTAAATTTTAAGTTACATATAAAACTAAAATTATACGTGCCAAATTATAAAATTCTTCTTAGCAGCTATTAATGACCAAAAATTTCTGTTTCTAAATTCATTTAAAATTAAAATTTTAACTACTTACTTATAAATAATTTTATTATATACAATTTTCATTTCCAAATTATATAATTATATAAATTATAAAATTAAATTTATATTTTTTATTTTCTTATCTAGAATTTTATATTTCCAATTTTTGTGAATGAATATTTGTGAGTAATACATAATTTTTTTTAGACTTAAGTATACAAAATATAAATTCATTTTACAATAGCATCACGAAAGGTGAGGTCATCACCATGAAAAAACCTATAAAAATAAAACCAAAACTTTATTTTTTTTTTTGTGTTTTCTATATAGCAAAGTAAAAAGGTGGTAGTAGTAGAAAATTCAATGAATTTGACTTGAATTATTAAATTAAATTAGCCGTATCACATCACAGCTAATTTGGGTTTCACTATATTATAGATTCACCACCGGAGAAAAAACAAAATACAATAACACAAAAATTATATAAATAAATAAATAAAAAATTAAAATAATTATGACATTATTTATTTATTATTAGATTGTCTTTGTTTATTTTTATGCTTACAAATAAAATTTGCACAAAAATTTTATGTAAATTTATTTATTTTTTGGTTAAATCAAATCTTAGTTTGTCAAATATAGAAACCAGAGCAAATAAATGATGTTGATTTTCCAAAAGTAAGATTCACAATTATTATAGTAGAATTCTCAAATACAAGTTTCACAAAATCTTCCTTAAGTATATAATTTTAGGAAAAAAGGAAGGAAGTCATTTACATTTAGAAAAATTTCATCCAAAGTGGGATTTTAATTTGAAAATTTTGAATTGAGAAAAAGATAATTTTGAATTGGAAATGTTACTTATTATCTTAATGTTCTTTAAGATTTTAAAAATTAATTATTCATCGAATCTAGAAAATTTTGAACAATTTTAAAAGTGTTTTAATGTTGGCTTCAAAATCAGAGATTATTATAATTTAACATTTCCTTGTCTATTCTATACCGAATTAAATATATATTTTTTAATATTATAATAATAATTTATAACAGGTATTCGAGTGGAAATATTATGTATCCTTTGAGAGAATAACAGAAACAAATCATAAAATGTTATAAGAAAATAGAAAATTTTTTAAATCAAATCAAAATTAATGCATAGCAAATTACTTGTTAGTATAGAATAGAAATAGATAATTGGATAAAATTTTGTTTATTATTATATTTGTCGTATAATAGGAGTTGAAATATTTCCAATAGAAATCTTTAACATCATCTTACTGACTCTTAATAAAGATACATAATAATATGTCATCAAAAATGAACTTACTTTTTTATCATAATGATACGAAAATTATGGAAAAATATTACAAGTGAATAAGTATATCTTTATTTAAAAAAAATTGGTTCAAATTCTATTTTTAAATTTGTAGAAATTATATTAATAAAAGTAATATAATTCCAATTTATTGAAAATATATTATAAGTATATAATATATATAAGTATATGATTACATTTTTCAATTTATTTGTGCAAATTTATGTTCATTCACAAAATGTGAAAACCATTTTGCATTCAACTATTTTATCAACATAATGTAGAAAATTCATTATTAAATATCCATATTTATGATTACATTTTTCAATTTATTTGTGCAAATTTATGTTCATTCACAAAATGTGAAAACCATTTTGCATTCAACTATTTTATCAACATAATGTAGAAAATTCATTATTAAATATCCATATTTAAGTAATTGATTAAAATATGTTTAAAATTTTATAAATTTCA
This sequence comes from Empis stercorea, assembly GCA_949752835.1. Taxonomy (NCBI): domain Eukaryota; kingdom Metazoa; phylum Arthropoda; class Insecta; order Diptera; family Empididae; genus Empis; species Empis stercorea. The sequence goes on along the minus strand of OX457088.1, from coordinate 3,148,932 downwards.
TATTTAAAATATCTGAACAATATTTTTCTCTCAATAATATTATAAAATCAAGTAATTTTGGTATATATAAAAACCACACCAAAATGACATAAAGGAAAAACTAACAACAAAAATCATTTTAATATTTAATAAAACTTTAATCTATTTTCCTATGATATACAAAAAGTACAACAAAAAAAAGTAAAAATTTTATCAGACATTGCTGCCAGACGTCGTATGCGCATCATGTGCTTCAGAATTTCGAGCCATAATTCCCCTTTTAAAAAATTTACAAAATTTGTTTTTGCTTTCTACCGCATTTAAATTTCATAGAATTTATGGTTTTTATTTTTATTTTGTATATGTACGGAACATTTATTTATATAGTTATATTATGAAGTATGAGGAAGATGTGGCGAATTGCTAGAAGATTCAGATACATATACTTTTATTATATATGTATATACATCACCATAAACATAAAATTCAATATGCTTTTTTTTCAGCATTTGTTTTTTTTGGTCTATGTGAGCGTGCATTTTGGGATTTAATGTATAATATAAATATATGAAAACAATAGGTACACAATGCGCTCTGGTGGAAGGCGAATACATAAAGTTGAATTTTTAGTAAAGTGGAAATTTTTTTTGGTTGGTTCAAAAGAAACTCTTAACAAACAAAAATATTTGTATATAAGTAAGTATATAAAAATAAAATTTAGGAAGAGAATATAAAAAACAACAAACGAAACGAAAATAATAAAATCGATAAATAGAAGTTTCTTTATTTTTCGCAGGTTGCACAACCAAAAGTAAAAGATTTTTGCTTTTAATAAACACACAAAACCTGAAAGAAATGAGGAAAAAATATATACTCCTCTCCTATATATAACTATATATATATACATTGGTGTTATCTTTATGATAGTATTAAGAACTTCAAATAAAAAGGATCTAAGTAGTTATGTCCTATGTGGATACATTTATGATTTTCTAGGAAAACTTAAAATATACATACAATTATATTATATTTCTTTAGTCTATTCACACATATGAATACTTAGTTAAGTATGATAAAATTGGGGTTGTTTTTAATATCCGGCTTTCTACATATATTAAAAAAACTTTGATAATGTAACTTGGGGGATAGTTGAAATATAAATGTAACTACAATAAGTACATTACTTGTAATATACAATAAATTCCTTAATTTATCGTTCTCATTCATTTTACCTATAAGTATATAAATAATTATAGAGGAAATAGACAGAAAACGTTCTAATAGATCAAACATTATATTTTAAATATTCAACTTCGTGTTCTGTCGTATAAAATGTATGTTGAGTTTTGAATTTTGATAGTAAACACCTGAATAAAGTTGGTTTCCTGATATTTTAGGTAATTATATAAGTATATTTGTTTTCGTCTGAGCTGAGATAATTTAATATAATATTTATCAAAGTAATTTGTCAATATAAATTTACAAATAAATTTTACAAGAAAAATAATTATTTTAATACAATCACAAATATGGAAATTAAATTATGTTATAAATATGATCTCATACAAAAATATAATTTATATTGAAATTAAAATTCCAATTTCTATTAACACATATTTCAGATTATTAAACAATAAACTTAATATATAAAATTAACAAAAAACCTAAGTATAATAAAATAATAGAAAAAATCAACATATAAATATAATAATATAATATATGTAATTCGAAATTGGGAATGATCTCATCTTATCAGAATTAACTTCATGAACTTAACATCAATTTGCTTATTTTGTAATATATAATTAAATAATATTTTACAATTTTATACTTTTCCCTATATGTACGGATGGAGGACGAAAATTTCTAAATATTTTAGAGTCCCATTTTTCGAAGGATATGATTTTTTTTTAAATTTATTTTTTGTACATTATAATTTTCTTCAAAATGTACTAAGTAGGTACTAAGTATAGATAATCTAAATTTTTGAAATAATATGGCCGTGAAGTTTGATAAACAATGAAAATGACAGCGTAAAGCAAGGATAATATATATCATATATTCTTAAGCGATTCGGAAATTAGTGAGAACATCAATTTTTATTGGAAATTTTGTACAAACAAATCTTATTTTAGCAGTCAAATTAGCTATTCTCCAAATATAAAGATAAAATTTTGGAAAAGGATGAATTTGTAATTTCGAAAAATACAATTTTGATTTGTAATTGTAATGTTACCTTATTTTATTAATAGTCTCCAAATTTTGTAAAATATTATAAATTAATTTTACTTGTAAATAGTTTTAATTTTATAATTTCTGTTTAAAATCTAAATTGAATTGTTTATAAAATAAAATTGTATAAAGAATTAGACATTTACCATTTTGTATGAATTTTAAAAATTATATAAAATATAATTTTTTTGTAATATTACAAATAAGACCTACTTAATTTCAAGTAAATATACTTAAGTATAAGTATATAGTATTTTCTTTTTAATTATATATTTTTCTAGTCAAATTGAGGGCATTGGAATATTTTAGTTACAAATATTAATATTTTTCATAATATAAAAATTGAAGTAAATTTTTACTGATTGATGACGGAAAAAGAAATATTTAATTGTAAATTTAATTTGCAAACAATTGGAATTTTAAATATAATATGAATATGTAATTTTATTATAATATATTTATATATACTTAAATAGGAAATTCACAGATTTTAATTTGCATTAAAATAATATAATACTTAAGTAGTATACAAAATAATTATTATTGTTGACAATTCCCTTTCACTTTCCTTTCAAATAAGAAATTATTAATTAAGTATAAAATACACTTCAACATTACATAATTAAGTTATAAATAATTTTATAATTTTTTTGATATCAATTTAAAAACAAAAAATCAATTTTATTATAAAAATTTAGTCATCATGACAATAATTATGTCAACTGAATCCTACTACTTTCCTAAATTTGGGTCTCTTTCAATTTGGCACCTTTTCTATTATTATTTCCCGACAAAAATTTTTGTCAGTTTTAATTGAACATTTAAATTTATAATTAAACCTCTAATAAAAACTAAATTAAATAAAAATTATAGATAAAATCCTAATATTTTTAATAAGGACAAACAAAAATGCTACAATTAAAATTATAAATGCATTTACTTATTAGAGAAATCAAGTAATTAATGACGTTTGTTTGTGCTGTTCAAAAACTAACAAAAAAAAATTCAATGTGTGTGTTGTTTGTTGTGTTTTCTATGAAATGTGTATTAAATTAAAATGAATTTTTATGCACATATTATATTGATTATTTTCCACCAACATTGCTAGGCAACAGAAAAATAAAATATATATTTATGTATATAATTTCTTATCAGAAAACTAGGTATATATATACATATACATAAAGTATATACAAGTTTAAGAGAAAATATTATAAGCTTGAAAATTATAATCATGTAATTAAATTCATTTATGAGAATTATACCATTAAGAAGATTTCCATTTTTTGTAACTATAACATAAATATAATCCTACTTTTGTCAAGAGGCTAATTGAATTAAAAAAGCATAATTATAAGTCAATTTTATTGTATGTGTACATATTTAATTAATAAGGCTAAATAAGAAGAACATTATTAGACAAACTAAATTATTAAGTATATATAAGTACTTAATTCTTTAAATTAAATGAAAACTAAAATGAATAAAGTTAAAATAAAAATAAAATATTATATGGGTTTTTGTAAAATTCTTAGTTCAAGTAATATACACGTTATCGTTGTACACTAAAATAGGTAGGTATATCGTATATCTAATTATAATGTATAGGTACATATATTTCTAGAATTTGTTACTACAAATAATCATGGTAAATAATAAATCATTTATGCATTCGATATCGAAAAGAATAATTTTGCAAGAATTGCAACCATGAGGTAATCCATTTCAATGCGCAAACTAAAGCAATTTTTTTCATATTAAGTTATACGTATACTTATATATACAATTACTTACATTATTATTTAAGAAAACTTAAAATAAATTGGGATTCTTGTCAATAATAATATAAGTATTTTATAATTTTACAAAAAAAATCAACCAAAAATATATAATTTGATGAGAAAAATTATTACAGTGGATAAAATAGTCGCCAATAACATTTCTATAATTAATAATTTAAATTAATTATATACCGTATTATATATATATATAATACATATTTAAAAAAGATGTAAATTGGTATCACAATATGGGAAATATATAATTAATCAATTAATACTTAAATTTTGTTTTACATTATATACAACTAAGGCATACAAAAATTTAAAATATACTGTAAGATTAATTTTAATATTTAAAAAAAATTACAAAAACGCATCGAAAAAAGCAGAAAAATATATATACAAAAAAGTTAGTAAGATTATATAAATATACAAAAAAAATACCCAAAAAGATTGCATATTATAAGACAAACAATAATATTTGTATTATTTAAGTATAGCCTATTAGTTATATTTTATTAATTTACCTTTCAGAATTTCCACCAATTAGGGAAATATTTTCCATAAACAAAATTTAATAATCCTTTATAATTTTAATTGTACAATATTTCGTTACATTAAATATTTTTGTTTTTAGATACCTAATTTTTTAAATATTTTATATGAAATTATATAAATTACAAATAAAAATTGTATAATTTCGTAATTTTTTCCATAAATTTTGTTTTAAAACTAAAACTTTTTTTCCTTATTATTTTATTCCATGAATTTTTTTTATAAAAACTTCTTTTGCACTTTTCCAATAATATTTTTAATTTACTTTTTTATTTTATTTAATTTTAATTTACTGAAACGTCATTTTCCACTATTATAAGTATATATATTATTTTAAATTAATTTGAATATTGCTAATCACTAAATCAGTAAATGTAAGTACAAAGAAATTATTTCGTACAAGTAAAATTATAAAATATATACAAAACAAAAATATTATAGGTATAAATTTGTTTCTCAAATATACTTATAATTTCTATAAATTGTGCACACATAAAGACAAATTAGAACATCATTTTTTTAGCTTTATGAAAATTAATAATAAAATAAATAAAATTAAATATATGTATATGAAATCATCAAAATGCAAATATACACATATGTATATATAATTATGTAGGTATTTCGTATATGTATATATGTATATTAAATTTTAAATTTAAATTGAAAATATTATAATTTTTTTAAACTTTGTTATAAAAAAATTTGCTCTTACACAAAAAGGCACTTTTGAACACTTTGAATTTTCTCTTTTTCTTTTTAAAATATTAATTATGTTTCAAGGATTTATTTCTATATATATAAAAAAAAAAACTAATTATATATTTAAGAAAATTATATTTCCATAGTTTTTTGAAATCATTATAAGAAATTTCTGAGGATACAAAAATTTGTCATATAAGTATATTTTGAAAGAGTAAAGAATAAGAAATTTTAAATATTACATTATTATAACTTTATTGTCGTATGACAAAAAATACACCAAACGAGTAATCGAATAGAGAAAAACAGACTAAACTAAACTGAAGTAAAAAATTATTTAACTGGAGGTTTTTGATTTTTTTTTTTTGTAGTATTTGAGTACATTATTATATATACATATAGATTTGTGGAAAAGTTAGGGTGGAGAAATTTTTTTTATTTCTCGGTACAGACGATAAGTTAAAAAATTTTTTCAACATTTATGAGAAAATTAGATAATTAAAGTTTTTTTTATATTAAATTATAGAATTTACAAAATTATTTGTAATATATTTTATAATTTTCTGCACTTGTTGCAATATTTGTAAAATTATCGAACAAAAAAAAACATGACTTTTTTTAATGAGAATGACATGCGCGTATTACTTTTCTTTTTTCTTAATTATGTTTTCCACTTTATTAATTCACATATTCATTTTTTTCGTTTAAGCTTTCACTTAAATTTTTTATAAATTATATTTGGTTTATTTAAATTAAAATTGTATTTTATTAAATCAAATAAATATTTTCCCAATCCAGGAAAATTACACCAAAAAAATCTCCAAACAAGTTATAGAAACACTAAAGAACAAAGTTTCCAAACAAAATCACTTTAAAAAGATATTTTATTTTAAAACATAATTTGTAGCCAACTTCATTAACCGATAAACAAAGAGTTTACGTAAATTAACCGATAAACAAACAGAAAAAAGGAAGTCATATCAAAATATAAAAGTGCCTTTACATTATCAGATTTTTCATAAAACATTTCATGGGATTTTTTGCCTGATTAAAAATCGTACAATGTGAACGTGACGGTATGCATTTTCATAAGATTTTTCGTACGATTTTTCATACGACTAGTCTTATGAAAAGTCTGATAGTGTAAAGACACCTTTACGTTTTTGTAACCATACTAATTTTTTTGTGATTGCACTGGCTAAGCTACTTAGGCTGTGACAACAATTTAAAAAGTAAAGTTTATTGCTCAAAAATAGATTTCTGTTTCCTTAAATTTACTTTCTGTAGTTTCAATTTCAAGTATATATGTTTGAACCCTGACTTTCGTAAGATACAATTCCAATTCTAATGTGCAGCGGTGGCATTTTAGTATCAGGAAAAGCAAAAGAATTTGGCAACAAAACAATGGAATCTTATAAAGATCCTACTGAAATGATTTTGAAAGTATTGCATGTTTCATTTGGGCCGTTCCACATAATGAAATAACTGAATTGGTGCTGTATATCTCATTGGTACTTTTTCAATGAAAAAGAACTAGTTTTGTAGAGTTAGTTTTAAGAACGCTATGATATTCGATTTAAATAAAAGGAAGCTTTAAGCATTATTTAAAGTAGTATTGCATAGAAATATTTCATTATGGAAAGCCAGGAAATGAAACTTGCAATATTTCAATATTGTATATTTCATCTTATACCACTTCAGAAATGCTAATCGCACAGAAGTTAAGAATAAGATTGTGCCACTATATGTTTACTGGTTTGTTTTCTTTTTTTTTTCTTATGAAGCGATTGACGTAGCCGTTACTTTTGAAACACAAAAATATAAAATTCAGAATAGTGAAGAGTGAACAGTGAAGCATTTTAACTACTCCCTATTTCAAGTAAAGTGTAGTATATTAAAAATATTATTTTTATTATTTATTGCTTTTCTAATTTAATTATATTATATAGATTTGTAAAGTTTTATTGAATTATGGATCCATTTACGGAAAAATTACTTCAGAAAGCAGAACAAAGAAGTAGAAATCTTGGTATAAGTGCGACGACCAATTCTACTTTAATTGACTTCCATAAGAAACAGCTCGTAGAAAATACAGTGAATAAACTTAACGTCGTGGAACGGAAATTAGATGATAAACGAAATATGGAAAATCCGGCTTTAATCAAGAGACAATTTTCAGTAGATAAAGAAAATGTGGATGTCGGTATAGAAATTAATATTACAACTAGCCCTAATGTTGATATCCGAGTTGAAGTTGAGGAAGAAGAAATTGATGAAGAAATACATGATAATGTTCGTAACAAAAAAGGAAAAAACACTGGAGAATTGTATACTATTCGGAACAAAAAACCACTTGAATCTACAGAAAATGACAGTAGTAATTTAAGAAAAGGATCACAAAAATTCAAGAAATTAGCTGCTTTAGCTGATTCTATTAACAGTTGGGAAAATGAAATATCCAGAGATTCTAAACCTCCTCAGAAAAATATTCAAATTGCAGAAGTTAGAAAAGAGCCAGTAAAACCTAATTTGACTAAATCTATTACTGCTAATATACAAAGTCCTTCTAAAATGCAAAGTCAAATACAAACAAAACAAAATACTAAATTAAATGTTTCAGCAATTCCCAATGTATCAGTAACTACTATACCTACAAAATTATTAAATTGGGACAAAAATGTTATGAACTCTTTAGAAGCGCAAGGTTTTCAGAGAAGGGATTCGTCTACAACAAAATTGAGCTATAAGTATGATGATAACAAACAAAATTTTAATGCAAATAAAAAATTTGCAAAAGTTGGAAATGCTAGCGTAAATCTAAATAGTAAGGATTTCAAAAGTAAATCTGAACTTCATAATATTGAATTTGGATTGGTATCAGGAAAAGCAAAAGTATTTGGCAATAAAGCAATGGAATCTCATAAAGATCCTACTGAAATGTCATTGAAAGAGAGGATGCAGTTATTTGAAAGAAATAAAGGTGAAGCATTAATACCTAAAGCTGCATTTGGTATGGCAATTCCTATCAAATCAAACAATTGTGAAACGAAAAAAAAATTAGAAATAAAAAATACATCGCAAATCACTAATAAAAATAAAACAAATGACAAATCTAATTTTTCTAACAATAGTCTAACTACCGATTTATTGAAACAAAGTCAAGTCCTGAACAAGGTTGCTGAAAAATATCAGAACTTACAAAAATTTGATAGTGAAATAAAAATAAGTACACCACAACCATTAGAAAAAACAGTTAACTTAAAAGGTTTACACAAACGTCGAAGTCCATCCTATGTAACGGCAGATGAAAAAAATGAAATAAATGATAAGTCATCTGACGAGAAACGAGCGAAAACAGTTTCAAATCGTCTTTATCCTATTTTAACAGATTTTGAAGATACAGATTCTGAAATTAATAATTGTACAACAGCAACTGTAACAACAGATGAAAAAAATTATGAAAGAGAAGACTGGTCAATCGACACATCAGAATCTGAAGAAGATGATTCTGATAAGAATGACTGTGACGATAAAATAATGCAAGAAGACCAGCGAAATGTATTTATTAAAAATAAAGAGGTACATTATGCTGCTGAGGCAACATATTTCGGAGATGATATTTCAACAAATACCTATGATTCTACAGATATAGAACGTGAGATAATGCAAGACAGTGACAGCGATTTGAGTTCAGATAATTTTAGTTTTGATAGCAAGGAGAGAAAAGAAACAGATAAATCAGATAGTTTCTGCTTTAAAAAACAATCTATAAACACCGAACATCCATCATCTTCGAAAAATTTTAAATCTGAAAGTCCTGTAAAATCTGAGCTTTCTGTACGTAAATCAGTGGATAAAAATATGGTAACTTTGGTGCATACTGTTAGTTTCTACAGAAAACAAAAATCATCTTCGAATACTGCAACTCCAGTACGTAGTGTATGTAGGGAACAGATAGCTCATACAAATATTGGAAATAATACAGTACCTAATTCATCTTCAGATGATGAAAGTGATTCAGATAAGGACGAAAATGATATTGTTAAAGAAAAAATTAAAAATTTACTTGACGAAGTTTGCAAACAGCAACAAATAATTGGTCAAACGAGTCAAGCATTGAATCTGTGTGCTGCCACAATTGAATTTGCTGGTTCTACAGAATCTGTAGAAGGAGAAAGACATCTTTTAGTAGCAAATCATCGACGTCAGGCTGCACTTGACGAAATTCAACGTCTTAGAATTGATCGTAGTTTGAGACCACCAGGTGCATCGAGAGAAATGGGACTAATTACTATTGAAGAAATTACTTTACCTTTACAACAAGATTATATACGTAGATTATCCGCAAATACAATATCTGGTCATCATTTAGTTTGCTTGATAAAATATAATGAAAACGTTTTAGCTACTAAAACTGTTCCAACATTACCTGGTTTACTAGCTGTTAAATTTCCAAATGCTATACAACTAAATAATATTTATGCTGACTTTAGAGTTTCAGTAGAAGTATATGGTATGACAGCACAAAGAGAAATTTTACCACATGAAGTGAAATATCATATTAATTTAAATAAAAAAACTCCTCTAAAGAAACAAAATGATTCAAAATTGTTTATGCCATTAATACAATCACCAGCTGGTCCAAATGTTGTCCGTACACCAGCTCTTGTTCAATATGGATTCGCTATATTTTCTCTACGGGAAATAAAACGCAATACTTGGACTCTAAATCAGATTTCCGAAGAAAGTCCATTAGATGGAATTATTAAAATGAAAGTAAATTGTGAACTATCAATAAAGATTGAACACAAGGGATTTTTAACTATGTTTGAAGATATGTCGGGCTTTGGAGCATGGCATAGACGTTGGTGTAATTTAAATGGTCATATATTAAATTATTGGAAATATCCAGATGACGAAAAGAAAAAGGCACCAATTGGTTCGATTGATTTATATACATGTCGTTCCTCAAAGGTGGCAATAGCTCCACGTGATATTTGTGCCAGATTAAATACAATGCTATTAGAAAATCATAGACCAGCTAGAGAAGATGATGTTGAATCTCTTCTCATTGTTCGTAAAGGTGAAATAACAGTAGTAAGAACATTATTATCAGCTGATACCAAGGAAGAACGTAATGAATGGTGTGCATATTTAAACAAAGCTCTAACATTAATTAGAACGTGGGATCCCCCTACTAAACAATAAATCAACATAATATATAAACATTGAAACTGTAACCTATAAAGTATCCACTTACAGAAAATCTGTGTTTATTTTTTACGAAATATATAATTTTATATTATTTAACCCAAAGTGTTTGTGTAATTATTTTAATTTTAACAAAATTAATTATCTCTTTTTATAGTGACGAACTTATAGCTTTTAGATTTGCATATAATAAAATATAATACATATACATAAATAAACAATAAATCTATGCTGTACATATTTATATGGGTTTATTTCATTTCATTCATATGGTCCCTTTTTATATCTATACTATTATGATATATACATGATTTAAATTCATATTTTACTTTAAATTTAGATTTGAGTTAAAAATATGTATGCATTAATAAATATGCATAATGCATTGTTTAGCTTCTAGCTCTAGCACAAAATATGAGTTTAAGTTTAATTGAAAGTGAAATAGAAATTGTAGATTTGTGTAGAAAGAAATATTTTTAGAAAAAAAAACAGCAATAAATTCTTGATTTTTAACCGCACATTTCTGGACGGACCAATTTTTTCAGCGCTGTCAAAATTGACGTTTATTGTCTTGTACAGTCCCGCCAAACATTGCGTAACGGAAACGTAAAGTTTTCCGAGTCTAATTCCTTCTAAGGTCTTGGAAAATGTTACGTTTTGGCGTAACAGAATTGATATGCAAATGTTACATTCCTTATATGAGAAGTGACACTATTTTTCGTTACGATAAGTCCTCGCAAAAGCGTAATGTTTCTGTACAGTTTAGGTGTAATGTTTTCGTACTGTTTAAGTGTAATGTTTTCGTACAGTTTAGGTGTAATGTATTCGTACATATTTAGCGTAACTTGTGCGTACTGTTTATGTGTAACGTATACGTACAAATTTAGCGTAATTTTTTCGTACTGATTTAATGTAGCGTATTCGTATTTATATAATAATTAAAAAACAAATTAGTTATTTTAATAATATATTTCCAAACAAAAATTATAAATTCATATTTATTAATATATAAAAAATAAAAAAAATAATGAATAAAAAAATTGTAACTTTTTACAAAATTTTTCGTAACTTTTAAGGCGTTCGTAAACTTAACATTTCCGTAAAGAATTTATCGTAAACTTGAAATAGTAGAAAAAAAAAGTTTACATTTTCATTCGGAATTTAGCGTATACAATTTATGTGTACGCCAACGTTACATTTTGCTTAAGAAATTTTCGTAACTTTTTAGGCGTTCGTAAACTTAACATTTCCGTAAAGAATTTAGCGTAAACTTGAAATAGTAGAAAAAAAAAGTTTACATTTCCATTACATTTTCATTCGGAATTTAGCGTATACAATTTATGTGTACGCCAACGTTACATTTTGCTTAAGAAATTTTCGTAACTTTTTAGGCGTTCGTAAACTTAACATTTCCGTAAAGAATTTAGCGTAAACTTGAAATAGTAGAAAAAAAAAGTTTACATTTCCATTACATTTTCATTCGGAATTTAGCGTATACAATTTATGTGTACGCCAACGTTACATTTTGGTTAAGAAATTTTCGTAACTTTTTAGGTGTTCGTAAACTTAACATTTCCGTACAGAATTTAGCGTACACTTGAAATAGTGGAAAAAAAACTTTACGTTAACATTACATTTTCGTTCGGAATTTAGAGTATACTTTTAAATGCTTGGCGGGGTACATCAGTTTTTTGTCAATTTTGTAGAAAGTAGAAAGAAAAATTGAACACATTTCTTAATATAAAAATAATACAAATTAGAGAAATTAACCATATTTACTACATATATAAATATAAATAAAACTAAATATTAAATCATGAGTTCGGGTTTTGTATCTGAAACTGAACTAGCAGAAGCTAGAAAAAAACGACAAGAAGAATGGGAAAATGTCAGGAGAGCAGATGAACCAATTGGTAATTTCATATCTTTATAAAATATTGATTTATGTATATAATTATTAGATATACAAACTTTTTAGAACGCCCAGAAGAACCATATGAATCTCGGTCATTATTTGATCGTCTTCAAGAACAAAAAATGAAGAAAGACATTGAATTTGATGAAGCACATAAATTGAGTATATATAAAATGTCAATTACATACATACAAAATTTAAAATAAATTATTTTTGATTTACTTATTATTCAAAATATAGAAAATTTAATTCGGGGTTTGGAAGATGATGAAGTTCAATTTTTAGATTTGATTGACCAAAATAAAATCGAAGCAGAAAAAAGACAACAATTTGAAGACGCAAAAGAACTGAGAGAATTTAGAGAAAGGGTAGCTACTCTACACGAAAAATCAATAGAAAATGTTGGTTATTATAAAATTTTGTATTTATTATAAATAAATAATTTTTTTATTTTAGAAAATTCATTCCGAAACTACAAAACCAACAAAATTAAAATCAATGTCTAGTAGTAGACCATCACAAAAATCATTATTAGGTGGAGCTTTACGAAAAAGGCAATCTGACGGAATCACAAATAATGATACAACTCCAATTAAAATTACGAAAATGAATGATAATGAGAAATTAATTGAACGAAATAATGTTGAAAATGGAAATGTTGTAGATATAAAAGAACTGAATCATATTAAAGGTTCTTTACAATGTGTAGCAATTTTACCAGGCATTGGACGATATCAAGAATCTAGTGATTCGGAAATGAGTACAGACAGCGAAGAAGATGTCTTGCAAAGTGAAAAATTTGATTTAGTTGGTCGTAAGAAATTGAAAGCTTGTGAAAAAAGTGAATAATAAATTTTTTATATTAAGTAATTTTTTAAAGAAAAAATTATAATTTTAGAATATTTTATGAAAATTATCTTTATTCAAATCAATTTTCTTTCCCATAATAATAATTTTATGTTCACTATAATAATACCCACTAAATAAAATAAAAAATTAAAAAGATTTTTTAGTTTACTTATTTAACAAAGGAAAACAGTTTTAAAATCCATATATGTATAATAGAAACAGTTTTAAAATCCATATATGTATAATCAATAGAAATTATCTTAGTCCTTGCAACAACATATTTTCTGAACTGTTTAATTATATACAATAATAGAAAAAGTATATAAATAATTGAACAAATTAAAGACGAAAATATATTTTTATTAGTTTATTCTCTATTTAAATAAATTCAACATTTATATAATTTATATTCAGTATTTTATAGTTTATAATTATTTTTAAATGTATATGTATTTTGTTTGTTTACCCAATCTTCACTTTTTCTGTATTTATATATCTTAATATAAAATATAGTATGTTTTCTACAGTAATTTTTATTTTTTGTATTTATAATTTCTTAACTATAATGCAACAATTTGACTAGCGAAATAGTATGTATTTTAATTTGATTTCATATTATAATTGAAGATTTTTACTTAAAACTCGTTATCACTTTCTTCATAAAAATAAAATTAAATACATTAATAGACAGCAAATAATTCTATAGACTAAATTCATTTTTTTAACTATAAATTACAATGATTTATAATTTTTTCATTAAGCATATTGTTATAATTTTAATAATTTTTATTAAAACAATATTATAGATTTTTTTTAAATACTATTAAATCAAAATTATATCAATGTATACTCGTAACATATATATATAATAATATATAAATATATTTTAAAATGAATATTTATTAATTTGTGTAAATTTCTTTTAATCACTAATTGGAATGTTAATTATATATGTGTAAAACCTTCCAAATTATGGAATTACTCTTATAATATTTGTATACGTTTCAACTTAAAATTAATAGCACAAAAAAAAATCATATTATTAGCGAAACATCTGAGACATGTTATTATTTTTCAAAGTATTTATGGTTATTATATTTTATTGGTGATTTCTGCAACAAAAATATTTTAAATAAATTTTAATTGCTGAAAATACATTAAGTTTTTAAAATCAAAAAAAGACTTACAATATCCAATATCCCTTTTTAAATTCATGATATTTTAATTTATGTTATTTGGCCTTGATGGCAGTGGAGGAGGTGCACCACGATTTGGAATTGGTGGTGGAGCACCTCGTCTAGCGGGAAGTGGCGGTGGTGTACCTGTCATTATTTTCTGGGGGCTGCTAGGGTTTGAAATTGGCTTTTGTGTTTGTTGTTCTGCAGATGCTGGTGGTAATGGTGGTGGAGGATGATTTGGTTCAGGCCTATCTTGATATTGAATATCATCTTGAATTTCTTCATAAATTGCTGCTCCGGTTTCCACCATACCAGCACTAGAGATCGATGACCGTTGCGTTGTTGGTGTTTGTTGATTATCAGTCTTTGGCGTACTAGCTTGTGAATTTGAAGCCGGACCGGTTGTTTCTATTGGCGATTGTGATTTTGAAGATGATGAGGATTTTGTATCAGAACGTTCAAAATTTCCTATAATATTGTTTCCACCAATACTACCAAATGAAGGTGGTGGTGGTTTCATTGGTGGTACCCCACCAGCACTACGTAACATATCTGGTAATATACTAATAACACCAACATGTGGCGTTTGACGTGCTGGAGAAGATTTTGGTAATGGAGGTCGAGCTGGTGGACGAGCTGGGGGTTGTTTTGTTCTATTTGGAATTTCTGGTATTCCAACACGATTGTAATCTTGTAAATCTAAATCACATAATGGTATTGTATTTGCTGTACATAGAGAGATTTCCCGCTCAACTTGTGCTAACCAATTTTCTGTTTTCAATTTAAAATTTAAATTTAATCCGCAAATTTGTGCTGATTTTTTATTAGCAGCACTTAGTGCCGATTGTCCATCACGAAATGTAACCCACATTGTATCCTCAACATAACGCACCAGAGTTACTTCACCTATTTGTGATAATTCTTGTATTAATGTACCCATAACATTTTCATCATAAATTGTAGGACCATCATCATTATCATAATAATTATTATCATTGTGATTAACTTGAATAACAATTGTTGAATCTGGTGGGCCTAAATCATTAATAACTTCTTGAAAAACATGTTGCCTTAGTTCACCGTCAATTTCAATTATTTCAACATCAATTATAGCTATGACAGGTCTATGATCACTTTGTTTTAATTCAGATCTAGAAGTATTTTAATATTATTGTACATATTATTATTGTTTTTGAAAACAAAATTACCTTCCATAATGTATTAATTGTCCTGGATTCCAATCTGTTGCCATATCTGTATCAGCAAGTGGTTTTCTTCGTCGCCATAATACACGATCAGTCCACGCAGGTGCACGTAACTTTTCACTTGTATCATAATCATCACTAAACAAATCATATTTGTATGTCGGATCAAATGTTATTTCACCTTCTAGAAAATCATTAAAAACATTTCCACCATCTTGCTCTTTACGTAATTGATCATTTTCTAAGACTTTCTCAATTTCACGATTTTTAATTGCTTCTTTTAATTCCTCTTTATCCATATCAATACGATAATTAAAATCACCACACCAAAATACATAATCATGTGATTTTAATGTTCTTCCCATTGGGAATGCAATTTTACGTGTTATTTCAGCATAATCAGCATTACGTTCAGCTACTTGTGATTGTCCTGCAGCAAAATGTGCACAAACAAAACATATTGATGTACCATGTAATACAAAACGTATAGCACTACCACCTTTATTACCAGTTGCACCACCCAAACCAGTTTTAACACAATCAATTGCAACATCTCGTATATATGGTGTGTGCTCTGGTCGTATATAAATATATAAACATACACCAACCAATTGTTGATATGTTAATAATGTATAATTATTATCACGAGATAAAGTTCGCTGTAATTCTTCTGCCCATTGTTTTGCATTTTCTGTACTGGCTGCAACAATATTACTTGCATTTAAATCAACTATTTCTTGGAATCCTATTGCATATATATCAACAGGTATAGCAGAACCATCTTGAGGATGGCTAACATCAACTAAAGATTTTGATCGGGCCAAAGCATGTGAATCTAATAGCCAATCACCTAATGAATCTTTATAAGCAACACTGCGAAAATGTTTACCACCATTAACATTATATGTTCCAATAGCAATTCTTATCTGTTTCGGTCGTATATATTCAGTATATCTCTTACACAGTTCACGTAAAACTGTTGTCGGTGCATGTAACATATTTGCTGGTAATAAAATTCTTGCACGATCAGCTAATTCTGAACTTAATGTTGATCCAACTAGAAAAACATCAATTGCTTCTTGCTTTGAATTATCTAACAAATTATTTTGTATTGTACGAGCAGCTGATCTTGCTCCATCCATTAATTTTGAACCACCTTGAATAGCACCAGTACCAGCATAGATCTTACTAACTTCATTACCATTATTCACCCACATTTGACGGAAAATTTCCTCAAATCGTGAACTTGATTGTTTTTTATCAGCTAAACCAAGTGAAATGATTTGTTCATTCAAAATATCCAAACCTAAAAATGTTTGAACACAATTTGTGCGATCTAAACAATCTAAGCAATTCGTACGAATTGTACCATACTGTTCACGCAATACATTATCACAAACAGCGTGAAATATACCATAATTTGCACCACAACTTTCTATACGTGTTTTTAATTTTGACAATGCTGCTGTATTCCCTCCTCGACATTCTTGATGATAATCAAATATAATATGTGGTACATCTGAATGCCTAGATTCATTATGATGACGTTGAAATTCATTACTTAACATTGCTTCGCCTTCTTTACTGCCGATTAGACTTGTACCTAATAAGTTAACAATTGCTTGTCGACCATATCGTGTTTTTGACATTATCATATGACGATCAAAAGCTGAACTTGATGCTTCAAAACCACGTGATAATTTTACTTTATGAGAACCTACTTGTACTCCTGGTTGTTCCCAAAATAATGGTACAGATCCACGTGTTTGTACATAACTAGTAACTTCATTATCTAAATAAATAACTTGTTCAGTTTCAACAAAATTCGCTACATGTCCCTCATCATTTGTTCCACGTACATTAAAACGTGTACCAGCACGTTCACAACTTAATCGCGATATAATAGCTGCTCTTGCTTGTTTACTACCAATATATACAGTACGTATTTCAACAGATCCACACATTGCTGTTAATAGCCAAAAACTACAATCAATACCAAATCTCAACATATGTATATGAAGCATACGATTCCAAAAAAATCGATTATCTGTTTTTTCGGTACGACGACGTCTTTGAGCACATAATGTTATATCAAATTGTGTTTGTGTATTACCTGATGTTGTACCAGAATGTGAAAAATAAAATGTACCTGAATTCAATAATTTTCGTACTTCACCAATTTTATCTTCATTTGGTGCTTGAAATTGTAATGATACAAATTGTGTTTGTGTTATACGAAATATCTCAATATCACCAATTTTTCCCATTGATACACAACCAGTTACAAGTACTAAAAATAATACTGTACTTTCACCAGCATTCAATTGGAGTACACCTAAACATCCGTAAGCATCACATACTTTTATATATTGCTTGCGTATGATTTCAGTTTCTTGTGATGATAATGAAGCAACTGCTTGTGACTCAAATAGAATGCTATCTGATTTTTGACGATGTTCTAATAATACACTGTGTGGACTTGGTGGCTGTGACTTCTCAAGTACTCGTATTGATTTTGACATAGCCATTTTTTTTAATTTAAATTATAGTTGCATATATTTTTTACTTATATTTATATTTTAATTAATGAAGATTTTTTTTTTGCTAATTTATTGTATTACTTATTTGTTGAATATATTCTAAAATTATAAAAAAGTAGTTAAAACTTTGTTAACAATATATTATAAGTAAAACTTGGTAATGCAGCGAAATATATATATAACATCGTATTAATTAAATTTTTATATATTTATGGTTTTTAAAAAATTAATAGATTCGAGATTTATATGAAACATTTATCAATTAAAATGGTTTCACATTAAATTAATGAAAATTAAAACTATTTTTATCTGATAAAACATTTTTTTCTCCCAAATATTTTTACCTTATTTGAAATATATTTCACATCTATATATACATTGATTGATTAATAAACCAAGAAGAGTATTAAGCCATCTGTAAATTATTAAAATAATTATTACACTAATTATTTCAATAAACTAATTACTAATTATGCTATTTTAATAAATAGGTACTTGTTTATTGTTTCGATTATTAAAAAAGTATAGGTATATAATCATCATAATCATAATCATCATTGAATACAATTATTCTAATAATGAAACATCCAATTCACCCAATTTATTAATTTACACCCAATTGAGTGTATAAACAAGTATTAAGGTTTATTAATATCTACAAGTATTAATAACATTATCACAGTACTTTTATTAGATTTTAATTTTAAGATTAAATAAAAGTAATTTTAATTATATCCGCATTACAAATATTACACTCATAAATTATTTTCTTCAATACTGAAAAAATACATATATTCAAAGATGGGTAAAATCGATAATTATACATAGGAAGTTATAAAATTATCAAAATTTCTCAAGTAATTTTCAGTTAAATAGTATTATTTAAAAATTAAATTTTTTACTGTAACGCCCACTTTAATTATTTCAACAAAATTTAATTTTATCATTTTGCTTATTTGTGCTCAATTTTCTTATATTACTAATGTGATTGATTTTGCTTATGTATGAATTACCCTTTATTTTATGTGGAATACAAATTCTACTTTACATATCTTAATGTTGTGTATACACTTAAAAATAAAATATGTTATCAAAATTACATAATTTTCAAAATTCAGATTGTACAAATCTGTAGTAATAAATAACTTAATGATTTTATATTTAATTAACTCACCTTTTATTACTTTTTTTACTAAATTTTCACTGCTGCAACTAAAAAATTATATGTTTTTGTTGCTATATTAACTTTTTGACATTGACATTGATGAACTTTCGCATCATCTCACCAGTCCAGTCTCATTGGTCATTGCCAACGATATAGAAGATAAATGGATAGGGCATAAATGTTCCCTCTCTTTTTAACACATTAAAATTTTAATATATTGAAAAATTGTTTATGAAGCCACGATTTTGGTAGTTCTCTTTCCTTTTGCTCGCCGAAGTGTCAAATTAATAATATGAAAAATATTATAACAGCTGATTTTAGATTTACAGGGCTGGCTTATTTTTTTAAGTTTAAGAGTCTCAATATAAATTAACAATATTAACTAGCTAAACAAATTACTCTATTTTACTTTCCATTTGTATAATTATCGTTGCGCGACCTAAAATATTCCTTAGGATGATCTTTACTTGTATTTTGCAAAAAAAAAAAAAATTATCTCCTTAAAAATTGATGCCCGAATTAAAAAAAACCTAATCCGCCCCTAATTTCTCATTTTTATATTTTGACAATTCGGCTAGCAAAAAAAGATACAACTATACCCGGCGTGGCTTCAAATTTTTATATTTATGCCCTATCCATATATCTTCTATATCGTTGGTCATTGCATTGCAATACAACTTTAACACGGAAATGGTATGCGAACACGGAATTGCAAGATCTGGAATTCTGTCTCGTTTCTCGTATGAAAAATTCTTCAACAATCTACAGTACAAATAAAAAATTCACATAATTTTCTTTTTAAATATTAAAATATTACTGAAATTATATAGGTAAACTTTTTGTTTCAGGATCAGGATTATTAACATCATTCTTTTTTATATAATTTTGAAACGGAATATGATTAGGAAGTCTTACAAAATATATCTGAGAAAGAAATTCCAAATTTAAAATGTTCAAAAATGTAGTAGATTTATTTTATGAACATATGATCTCGGATGCATTTTATGGGGTAGTTAATCCTTTTGTCATTGTCAATTTGCTTTTGCTGTCACTTGCATGCAGTTGCATATAAAAGAATAATTTTGTATTCTTCTGGATCACTGTATTTATAGATTATTTAAATTAAGTAGGTGAATAACTAAATTAATTTATAATGAGTGATTTTTTTGATACAAAATACAATATCGTTGATGAGAAATTACCTAGGAATACATTAATGGTTGCACGTTATAAACAGTTAAGTGTTAAAAATTGGCAATTTTCGTTATTGTATGCATGTTTAATTTTAACTTTAATTTTTATTTAGATGTTTTGCATATTATACAATGCGAGAACGTTTACCAATTATTTTAACTCAAGTAATTGATAATTTATCAAAAGATAAGGATATAATAGCTGAGAAATATTCAGAGGTGAATTCATAATACCTTATTTATTAATATTTTTTATTTATGTTAAAAAAGAACTTTCCATTCTATTTTTATAAATTTCAAAGGCAGTACGAGAGGAACTTAAAGAAGTTCTTGGTAAACTTTCAAAACTAAAATATGAGCTACAAACTGATAAGCAATTATATACATTGGAAAGCAATGGTGAACTTTTTTATTATTATATACAAATATAAAAATAATATAATATAAAACTTATATAGATTCTGATACGAAATGTTGGAATGATTTTATTAAAACTCTGCCACATGCTAGCAGGACATATTTTTCAGCATGTTGGCTATATGCTGAATGTTATATGTATCGTAGAATAAGGTTATGTTTTGAAAAATCAAACTTGCTGAAAGATTATGATTATTTTGAAAAACAAAAAAAAGAAGCCTTAACTTGCTGCACTGAGGCATTAGAAATTGTGATAACAAAAACAAGAAAAATACCAGAAAATGAAAATACTGAAACATTTCTTCAGAGATTATTGAAAGTAAGTAAATTATTGTTACTATTTTACTTCACATTATAAATATTTTTATATAATTAAAGTTAAATCTTTGGGGAAATCGTTGTGATTTATCGTTATCGAATGGTGAAGATATAAAACAAACTGGTGATCAACTTAGTATCGTAGATGAATTAAATAAATTTATTTTAATTGATCAAACTGAACAGATATCGAATTGTATTGCTGAAGGTTATATCGGAGAACGAATTATTGATATTATCAATGATAATTCAGGTTATGAATTATTTACGGATTTTCTATTAGCTGAATATTTAATTGATAATAAATTAGCTACAAAAATTCGTTTTCATGTTAAAGCAATTCCTTGGTATGTTTCTGATGTAACACCAGCCGATTTTAAATGGGCTTTAAAATATTTAAGAACACATGAATCCGTGATTTTATCAGAAGTTGGTAAAAAATGGTCAACTTATGTTGATGAAGGAAAATTTTTATTAACTGAAGCAGATTATTTTTGGACAACTCCTTATGAATTTTACAGGTTATTTAATATATATTAAAATGGTTGAAACAGCTTAATAAAACAAAACTTAAATATTAATTTAGGATGAAAGAAGTTTCTAAAAATCTATATACCAAATTAAGTGAAGCATATTTACTCATATTCAAAGGTGATTTGAATTATAGAAAATTAATTGGTGATTTTACATGGGATTATACTGAAAGCTTTGAGACATGTCTTAGAGGTTTGGACTTTTATTTATTTAAGTAGCAATATTGATAAATGATACATTTTAGGTTTTCATCCATCAAATTTATGTACGCTTCGTACTATAAAAGCGGACTTAATTTGTGGACTTAAGAAAGGTATTGCTGAAGAATTAGATCAAACGGATCCAACATGGATGGTGACCGGGAAATATGGTGTTATAAAATTTTCTAGTCGGAAATAATTAAACTTTTTTTTTTTATTTCACATATTAAATAGTGTTTTTAATATAGATTCTTTTTTTCTACTACCAAAAAATAATAATAAATAATTTTTGTTTCCATTTACTGAATAGTAAATTGTTGTTCAATATTTCTATAAATTTGTTTTTCATAATAACGTGATTTTGGATTTTATTTATATAAGTTTTGTAAATATATTCGTAATATTTTTATTATTAATATTTAGCCAATTGAATTGTTATTTTTTGCAAGATTTTGTTAATTAAAAATAATAAAATACAACGGCATTATTTTTTTTTTTTTTTTTTTTTCCAAATAAATAAAATACATTTTATTGTTAATTGAGTAATAGAAATAATATTGAAATTATGCTTCATATTTTGAACTAAATTCTAGTCTTAAAATAGAATTACTATTCAACGATAACAGTGTCACCATCTTGTATTGAATAATAGTCTAAATTTTTCGATAAGTTATTCAAATCAACAATTAATTCTGGATGATTTGCATCAATATATGATAATCTTGGCATTGTATGCGTAATTTTAAAATGTTTTATTATTAAACCTTGTAAAGTTTGTAGTGAAATTTTTCTCGGAATTTTTTTTTCCCAAATCTCTGAAGTTAATTTATTTTTTATAAAAATATTTATTAAATTTGATATTTTCGTTATTGGTTCTGAAAATTCTGCCGGTGAACCATATTCTAAAAAAAAAATACATATAAAAATACGAATACAAATTTTTATATTTAACTATTTTCCTAACTTACTTTGAACTATATTCGAATAGGAACGATATTTTTTATTAAATTCGAGTTTTTTAATTGGATTTGTTTCGATTTTTTGCCATTCCAAACCATGTTTTTTCCATATATCATATTCAGCCCCACGCCGGTCTTCTTTTGTAATATTCACTTTATTAAGTGTCTGTTTGTTTAGAAGCAATTATTATATAAATATATTTGTTATTAATTAATTGTAAACCTGTAGATTTGAAATTAATGCCACTGCAATTGAAAACATTTCTTCAAATCCCAATTTTGGTTCTGGTGTTTTACATAGACTAACTAAAGATGGCAATTTGTCTAATTCATTTAATGAAAAACTCTACAAATATATTTAAAACAAAATATAATTTTCAAAACAAATAATATAAAAATATTTTTACATCATCGCGCAGAGGATTCTGATATAAATTTAAATTTTCTAAATTTGGAAATATTGTCAGTTTTTTACTTGGATCACAATCGGGTAATTTAATTTCCTCAATTTTATTTTCCATTAACAATAATGACCTTAATGTTGTAATGTTACCTAATTTACAAATTTCATTGAAGTCAGATAAGCTTGTTAAATGTAAATCCAGTATCCTGTAAAATTAGTAATGGGTATTTATAAAGTCAAAGAACAAAAATAATTTCAATATTTACTTTAAATTTTTGAAAATTATATTACAATCAACGGGCTCAATATTCATGATATCATTTTCTTGCAACCCCAAAGACTCTATATTTGGCCAAAGTCGAGCTGTTGTCATAATATCCTTCCAATTTTTATAACCACATTTTCTTAAATTTATATGATGTATTTGACGAAAAATTGGTTCTAATTCTATTATATCACTTTCGTTTGGTAATACTAAACGATTACAACTAAAATATAAAATGTCTTTATATTATATTCTGAAATTTAAAATGAAATGTTATGAGTACCTTAAATTAATATCTTCTAATGTCGGAATTTGTTGGATAATATCTGCTACAATTCTCCAATTCCATATTAAAGTGCTACTTAAATTAATTGATATTAAATTTTTAAATGCGGTTAAATCACCTGCCGTTGTTACCATTGAATATGCTACATCAATTTCTATCAATTGATCAATTTTACTTTGTTTCTTGGCAATTTTATCCATACCAACAATTTCAAATAATGATGCTTGAAGATGCTGTTGTGTTTCACGCATTAAAACTTCATCAAGCGGATTACTACCATGTAATGAATAGCGAGTTACTGCTGCATTTTCGAGAGAGTCAAAATCTTCTACTCTGCCTGGACGAATGAATGAGCCAGAATTTAATTCTATTGTTTGGAAATATCTTTTTCCATTTACATATCCATCATGTTTACCACGATTATAATCATCCCATTCAATTCCAAGCCATACACCTAAATGCCCTTGAACCTAATAGAACATTTACATTTAAATTTAAAATAGGTATATAAAATAATTCTTTTACCTCTCCAATATATTTTACAGTACCATAATCTTCATTTATTTTTATTCTAGAATTAATTGGGAATTTCTGAATATAATCATCAACTAAACCAACCATGTTTCTGAATATTTTATATGTAGGTATTATTTAATATGGTCTTTACAAATCAAAATTTATTATTTATTTAATAATGAATTTGTATGCATGAAATAAATATTTATGTTTATTATATTTCAATTAAATTTTCAATAAAATAAAACATTTGTTTGAATTTGTTTGATAAAAAAATACTATAGCAATTAATTAATCATTAATTAATTTAATAAATGTCAAAAAAATAGAAATACCTATACTCACTCATTCTTTACCCAATTCACCAAATACAAATGGGATTTTTTCTCGATGTCAGACAGATTGGAAAATCTGTTGATTTATGGATATCGTGCTGAATAAAAAGATACTGGAATTTTTGTTGGTAGCGATTACACGCACCTATAAATACGTACATCCCAATACGAGCCGAACCTACATCTTAATTTAAACCCTAAAAGGAGCCAGACTAAATGGGAGGGAAATATCCAACGAACAACCAAACTTATAATTTTAACAAAAATGTCAATAACAAAAACAGAATAAAAAAAAATAAATAGATAAATTCGATAGATATCTTTCAACATATGATATTATTATAAAAAAATTTCATAATTTACAGTTACAGTATTTAAATTACCGCCTACAAACTAAATCCAAAACGTGTAAATTTTTTTTGCGTAATTCGTAATGATATCAATTTTGCAATTACTAACAAATTTCATATTCAATTTTATCTAATTGGGTTAAGAATCTTGCATAGTGAGAGCCTGCATTATTTAGAACAAAAAAAGCTAAACTTCAAAAATTTTGTGAAAAGTGAAAACGCTAGTAAATTTTTTTTCTTTAAAATTAATAACATTTTATTACTATTAATAAAAAAACTTAATTATTTTGATAGTTTAAAAAGCATAAAAATGATTTCAAATCGAATATTTAAATTCATGGCAATTATTTGTCTAATATCTATTCATAGCATTAATGCAAATCTAGTCGAACTTGATGAGAACAATTGGCGTTTAATGCTTGAGGGAGATTGGATGGTTGAATTGTAATTATTATTTTTCTTCTTCATTCACATATTAGTAATAATAATATAATGCTAATTTCTTTTAAATTGATACAATTAATGGACTGTTAAATGGTGATTCATTTACAAAGCCGGCTAGTGACGTATAATGTTTTTTTGTTTTTTTTTGTCTTTTTTTTTACATTTTATCTGTTTGAACTTTGAAGCCTCTAAAAAAAACAGATTTATATTTTACATGTTATTTAAAAAAACAGAATTATATTTTACACTTAAATAATAATTATTAATATTTCTACTAATGACATATTAATTTCAGTTTTGCACCTTGGTGTCCAGCATGTAAAAATTTATCACCAATTTGGCATAGATTTGCAAAAACTGCATTAGAAGAAGGTGTAAAGGTTGCAAAAGTTGATGTTACAAAATCACCTTCATTAAGTGGACGATTTTTTGTAACTGCATTGCCAACAATTTATCAGTAAAAATTTATCATATTTAAATATTTTAATATACCAAATAATAAATAATTAATAGCGTTCATAATGGTGAATTTCGACAATATCGTGGATCTCGTGATGCCGAATCATTTTATCTTTTCGTTAAACAAAAACAATGGGAAAAAATAGATTCTTTATCTGCCTGGAAACAACCTGATTCAATACATATGTCATTACTTTCATATTTCTTTAAGTTATCTCATTATTTAAAGGTAATAAAAATAACCATTAAGGTTAGCTTTAAATTGAAATTAAAACATTATTTTATATAAAATCCATTATTATTTAGGATATTAATACACAACTTCATGAAGAATACGGCCTACCAACATGGGGTGCATACGGATTATTTGCAATGGCGACAATTCTAATTGGCGCCATTCTTGGTTTATTTTTAGTTTGTATTGTTGATTTCTTATATCCACCAAAAAAAGCTCATCGTCAAAGTTTTTCTGAATCCAATAAAAATTTAGAAAATTCTGTAGAAGATATTGATGATGATTTAGAAGATGATGAAGCAGAAAAAGATGAAGAAGAAACACCTGAAGAAGATGAAGAGAATATAAGTGATGAAAAGAATAGAGAACATGATGATAACGATATTGAAGAAAATAATTCGGATACATCAGATGGTGAAAAAATTTCAAACTCAGAAGATGAATCTGAAGATGTAGCAAGAAATGAACAAATAGAAGAAATAGGAAATCTTGCTAAACATGATGATGATAAAAAAGTAGATAAAGATGCTAGTCCACCTGAGGTTAGAAAAAGAAAACCCAGAAAGGCTGACTAGAATTATATTTCAAAATTGGGTTGAGGGGCTTATATACGTGCGATAAATAAATATTTATAGGTAGATTGAAGAGGAAGGAAACTTTTTTATTACTGAGTATTTATATAAATTATAAATAACAGCGCGCACAAAACCCAAACATTGTCGTATTTGAATTTCCAAAACTAGTATTTACGTTTTTTGCTAAATTCAAATTTTATAATATTGCCTTAAATTATGCAAACGAACTTTATTACTCCTTTTTTTTTTAATATATAACAATAATTATAATATTTTTTATTAATTTCTTTTGTAACTTAATTCATAAGTTTTTCATCATATTTTTTTTATTATAAATAACATTTTATTTCAATTTTTTTTTATATTTTAATTAATAATACTAAATTGAAGTTTAAATATTTATTTTTTCAAAAAAAACAAAGAAAAATTATTTAGCATTTATAAATTTAAAAAATATCAATATATAATCTCATTTTAACAACTAGAACTTGGAGATATTAAATAAATTACTATTAAAAATAGATAACTAAAACATTAGTTTATATTTATAAAGTCATTAAAATATAAATAATCAAGCCATCATCAAAAACTGAAGCAAGATGAAAAGCAGCAGCTCTTCAAGTTCAATTTATTTCTATATGTATTTATAATAATTTATTGATAATGTTATAATATATTAATTAAAATTCATAAATTTTTTTTCAAATACATAATTCTTTCTTGTTTCATTTATGAAGTCCTTTTATACTTTGTTTGGATTTTGTAGCAACGAGAATTTTGATACCTTTGTATAAAAGAAACTAATACTATAGTACGGAAATAAGCTTTTACACTAAAGATGGATTCTTTTAACGGAAAATCTTTTAAATTAATTCATGTAGAAGAAAATTTGTTAAAAAAAAAGATAAGCAAATTTTATATTTATATTTAAAAATTTCGTATATCAGTGAAGTTCTTATAGAATAAATAAAATTCAGTCTTTGAAAATTATATAAAATCAAAATAATTCGTATACTTTACTTATTGAAATAAAAATTTGATTATTGACTTGTTCTAAAATTAATTTTACCAATAACAAAATTAGAACGAGGAATGCTGGTAAAACATGTTAAATAATTTGGACGATACAATTAATAATACAAAGAAAAGTCCAACTAAAAGCAATAATGCAGTAATTTTTAGCTAGTTTAATACAAAAAATAGTACATACATTTTATTATTATTTTTTTTTTGCAAAAATAAAATACGCAATCGAGTTTCGAATTAAAAATTGTATCCTTCATTTTTTTTTTTTTTAAATTTCTAATACAAAAATCATGAATGACTTTAAAAAAAAGTACGAATATATATTTATAACTGGCATATTAGGTATTATTTATTTTCTATTGATCCTCATTTGCATCAGCAAATCGGTCATCTATATTCAAATTTCTCATGTCGCTCATATCATCGTCATCTCGATGATCATCATCTTGTTCTTCAACTGCATCCATAAAATCACTTTCATCTGATACACTGTCGGCTGAATCTGGATGTAATGTTTGACATTCTTTCATTGCTTGAAATATTGGATCCACCGATGTTGAATCGATTGGTATTAACCAAAGTTCCGTCATTTCATCACAATCGGACTCATGTCCTTCATCATTATCACTATCATCTTGATTATTACCAATTTGATCGATTATACCATTGCCATCTCCATTTGCACCATTTGCTGCGCCATATACACCATGCCATACAATGTTTTGTTCTATTATAAAATACACACTTTTAACTGGTGTATTTGAGATACCATGTAAACTTATTTGTTTCCACAGAATAGAGATTCCTTCTGTTTTATTTGCCGGTTTCCATGATAAATTACTATACACAATATAAAAAGTTAGGCTAAAAATGCAAAAATTTCCATATTGAAAGAACTTACTCTTCGCTTATATATAAAGTACCGGTTCCAATTTGATTATTACCAATTTTTAATTTAATTTCATCTGATTTATAAACCAAACCCTCTTGGGGTTCAATTATATCACGAATTATTACCATTGATTAAATAATTTTAAAATATATCTCCCACAAAAAAAAACAACCAAATAAAAATTGTCTGACAAACAAGATGTTTTTTGGTTTTTAGTTTTAGGATATGATATATGAAAGAGATAATTCCTCGAGTTTCTAATGTTCTATTTCATTCACACTCTGACAAAATATATTGATATGTTGTCCGTTCCGGAATGTCTAGTTCTAGTAGCAAAATGAAACTACGTAGAAAATTTGTGGTATTATATATAAATTCAAAGTTGTTTTTGGCAGAACTTTAACTTTTAGTTCTTTTTATTTTTTTATTTCACATTTTCAAAATAAAATGTGAAATTCGACTATCAAATAACCATATCCAAATATATACATAATGTATATAATTTTACTACCAATTAATGCAATTTTGTATATATCGAGCGAGCGAATCGCTTTACATTTACGCTTTTGCTTTTATGTTGAGCTTTCAGCGAAAGCAACTCAATTTGGAAAGCATCAATTTGGAAAGTTTAGTTGCTATGTCGCAATCGCAAAAATTGTAGCTTTGAAGAACAGTTGTTATGCCCTTTTCATTTAAATTGAATATAGTTGTCAAGTTGTCATTGCATTGTAATTTTTTTTGAAGACGTCTTAATTGTAAACACGTGTTTTTGTTTTATAGATAAAAATACCGCTTCTGCATTTTAATTTAAAGTTTGAGATTGAATTTGTCTATAATTAAATAAAATAATTATGGGACGCCCAGGTAAGTTTTAATAAATGTTAAATGATAAGTAATTTGGGAAAGTGTTTGGTAATAAATAGACAAAAATGTTGAACAAAATAAATACTATCCCATCCATAACTTTGATCTTGTTAAAAATGTAACCTTAAATAAAATTGATGAATTGTATTATACATTGTAGGTTTATCTCCACGCGGAGGAGGTGGTGGTGGTGGAAGAGGTGGCGGTGGAGGTATTATTTAAGAATTTAAAGTAAAATAAATAATATATAAGGTGTTAATTGTAGGTGGTTTTGGAGGAAGAGGTAGAGGAGGAGGCGGAGGACGTGGTGGTTTTGGTGAAAGAGGTGGCGGAGGACGTGGTGGTTTTGGAGGAGGAGGTGGTGGGCGTGGATTTGGCGGTGGTAGCCGTGGAGGTGGTGGACGCGGAGGAGGTGGACGCGGAGGTGGTGGCCGTGGAGGCGGTGGTAGAGGTCGTGGTGCAGCTGGTGGAGGTTTTAAAGGAGGAAAAACTGTTATCATCGAACCACATCGCCATGAAGGAGTTTTCATTGCCCGTGGTAAGGAAGATGCATTAGTCACACGTAATTTTGTTCCTGGCTCAGAAGTTTATGGAGAAAAAAGAATATCAGTTGAGGTAAACCAATATAATAATTTGGAATCTAAATTAAATTTAGGAATATATATTATTTTAAATGATGAGTTGCGCGCAGGGGTACAGAACATAGCAAAATGTGGCTATGAAATCAGTTTTTGTTTAATACAAATAAGCCTGAGGCTAAGTTTTGTATTTACATTAATTTTGATTTAGAAAATGCACTACTGAATAATAAATAATATACCTATATAATATCGATATTATTTTTAAATCAACTATACACATGTACTATTTTTTTGTTTTTCCAGACTGATGGAGAGAAAATTGAATACAGAGTTTGGAATCCTTTCCGTTCCAAATTAGCAGCAGCTATTTTAGGTGGTGTTGATAAAATTCATATGCCACCTGGATCAAAAGTATTATATTTAGGTGCTGCTTCTGGTACAACAGTTTCACATGTGTCTGATGTTGTTGGCCCAGAAGGTTTAGTATATGCAGTGGAATTTTCTCATCGTTCTGGTCGTGATTTAATTAATGTAGCCAAAAAACGTACAAATATTATTCCAATAATTGAAGATGCTCGTCATCCACATAAATATAGAATGTTAGTTGGAATGATTGATACAATATTTGCGGATGTTGCGCAACCAGATCAGGGACGTATTGTAGCGCTAAATGCTTCACATTTCTTAAAGAATGGTGGTCACTTTGTAATATCAATTAAAGCATCTTGTATAGATTCAACAGCTCAACCGGAAGCTGTATTTGCTGCTGAAGTGAAGAAAATGATTGCCGATAAATTAAAACCACAAGAACAAATAACATTGGAACCATATGAAAGAGATCATGCAGTTGTTGTTGGCATTTATAGACCACCCCCTAAAAATCATGGTGAATAATTGTACTGTTTCTTTTTTCTTCAAAAATATAATTTAGTTTTAAATACCATATTTTTAAGTATTTTTTTTTTAACTGATGAATAAAATTATAATTCAATAACTTTATAATTTTTTATAAAGTTATTATAGAAAGAAATTTAAATATATAATTAATATGTATTTTGTTTTCTTGAACATAAATTTAATAAAAAATAAAGATATATTTTAGATAAATTTAGTTTTATTTTGAATTATTTTTCTTAACATTTTTCTGTAGCCTCATTTGCTTTCATTTCTTTATCAATATCTTCGCTAGAAACGGGTTTCGACAGCTGTAAAAACAGAATGCCACTTTTGTTATAAATTCAATAATTTTTTGAAATGTGCAATGTAAAATTACCTCTTCTGCTATATCGCAAATTTGTAAAGCTTGGTTTAACAGATCACCTTTATTTGGTATTTTATCATAATTCCAATATGTAAAATTATCAAATGTTGCGGATGCTTTTAATGTTCTATCAGACATTTCATCTAAAGGTTTCCGTGTTTCTTGAAAACATATTCCTGAATATCCTACAGGTATTTGAAATTTTCCACCTTTTAGTGGAAAGCCGCGTAAACAATTTGAATAAATACCATTTTCATCGATAGTTGTATACTGTTCAAATTGTTTTTCAACATCAGCAGGACCACTTTCATTTATATTTGCTGGAATATAATGTATTTTTATATTTTTATCATTTAAAATATCTGTCGAAATATCTAAATTAATCGACATGTTTACTTTTTTTTATAAGCGCGCCGCGGTGTCTTGCTTGTCTCTTCCTCTTGTCTGGCCAACTAACACCTAGTGCCATCTGAATTTAAAATAATGTACTCTCCAATACTATTAATGTCAAATCTAAACTCTACAGTCTACCTACCTATAGTCTACATCTACACTCTCAATAACAAAAAAAAAAGAATAAATTAAACCATTATTTCAAAAAGTTAAATTTTATTCTTATTTAAATGAATATAATTATAAATATATGAAATTTAACATCAATATAATATGCAATTTAATCTTAAACTGAAAGTTTAAAATTGGTTATTTTATTTTTTCCTAGTGTGGTTTGATTAACTAACCACCATTTAAATAGTGGCGCTGTCGCCTATAAACTGAAAATCACTTTTGCCAACATACCAAAATATAAAAAAAAGGGAGAGGAAAAAAAGAATAAAAAAATTTGTAAATGGCGTTGCTGGTTAACACAAAATATATTTCATTTAAGATTCTTTTATTTTAACAAAATCACCATAAATATATAAAATTTATTTAAAATAATCATATTATTAATTAGATAATAAGAAAATTGTTATACTTGAAAAATTCAATCTATAAAATAGTGAAAAAAAACGTGTATAAATCCAAAAAGTCGAAAATATTCACACATATGAAGTTTTAAAATCTTTTACGAAATGCATCAAGAATGCATTAATTAATAAAAAAATATATTTCACAAGTTTTTTTTTTAAAACACAATAATTTAATAATTAAATTATACGTTTATATTTTAATTATTTTAATTTAAAAGTTTATACGGAGTTAACGCCCAAAATTGTGTTAAAAAAATATATATAATTAAATATATTTTTTAAATAAAAATGTGTTCATTGCTCCATTTATAAAGTTTTTTTTATTATTTACGAGTAGGGTTGAAAATTTTGGAATCCAGTTTATGTTAAAAAAAAAATATTTTTTTTTGCGACAGGTTCTATTCCATCCAGATAATAGAAAAAAAATATAGTGTGGGGAATCTGTGCAAAATTAACACACAAAAAACAATGATTTTATATAAATAAATATAATATTTTAAATATTTCGGAAACCAATATAAATGGTATTTATTAAGTGTAGGAATAATTTGTTTTTTTGTTTAAAATTATGAACAAATTAGATTATCCTAGACGAAATGGTGCACACAAAATTCGGATAAATAGTAAGTTTAAAAAATTTATAGTACTTTACTTATATGATGAAAATATTTTGTCATCTCGTTTTTGATATGAAATATATAATATAAATATTTTCTTATATAATAAGTATACTTATATAGTTTCTGTTTTACAATGCATTTTTGTTTTATTTTTATTTTCAGTATTATGTGCGAGGAATCTTGTTCGCAAAGATTTGTTCCGTAAGTATATTTATGAAATAATATTTTGAGTTTATTTTATTTGATCATTTAAATAAATCTAAAATTATTATTAATTTATAAATTGTAAGTATATAATATCGTTCAATTGAGAATAGACAAATAAATATGAAAGTGATAAATTAATAATTCATATCAATTGATCTTTGATTTAATTAAACCCTACATAGTACATATTATACGTAATGAAATGACTTTGTATAAAATTAAAATGAATTTATATAAAAATATTTCATTAGTTTTATTAATAATTATATAATTTTCAGAAAGTAGCTATTATTTTTTATAAAGAAAGAAGCAATTAGTGTAAAAAAATAGTAAAAACTGTTTATTAATATTTTTGTGATAGTAAACAACTTATAATAAATAGTATACTTATAGCTCCTTCAATTTATTTGGAAATTCTTTTAAAATAAATTTTCAACTACATTATAACTTAAATATAGGGAAATATTACCTTCACAAATTATTTTGCATTTATTTCCCCTTATTTACCTTCTGTCCACGTTGAAAATTTAACAAAATTTATGTAATATAAATAACATATGTTTTATAAAATATTTAATTTAAAACTTTATTAACTTTTTAACAATGCATTGTCATATAATTCTTATATTATATAATTGTTGTTATTGTCATTTTATTCTTTTTTAATTTTTTTTAAATAATTTTATTTTGAAATATTTTAATTAATATTTTCTTCAATTATATTTAATTAAGTTTATGTAATTTAATTTCCAATTTTGATATAAAATTTTAAGGAAATAAAAATGATTTTATAAATATTTTTGCATAATATTTTTAATTTTATGCATCATTTTAAATATTTTAGTAATTTATAATTTCATTAATCCATTCACTTAAATTCTTAAATAAATATATTTTGTATATATAATAAAAAAATAATACCGGGTAGTGTTTCGGTCTGGTAATAAAAACATTAATTAAAATAATTTTGTTTATGAATTATGTAAAAAAAAAATGTTTGTAAGATATACATAACCGATAAGTAATTGAAAAATTTATTATTTTTATTAGTGATTTATTATTTATTTTATATTTATGATAGTACATATATACCTATATATATTTATTTAATTAACAATTCAAATTTTCTAGTTAATAGTTAATATAATGTTCTGATATTAACATTTCAATTCAAAATAATTAGTATTTTTATTTGCATTAAGTTTAAAGTAATTCATCAAATTAAAAATTAAAAAAATTTGCAGTTATTTTTTTGTAAAAGGTCGAAAGAAGGTGAATTTTTTCTATTAATGCTGTAATTTTTTTTATAAAGTTTTTCATGCGTAAAGTAAGGTTGTTCTTTTTTAATATAAATTTTATATATAAAATGGTGGTATACTTACTCTTAGATATAAAAATTAATTTAAAAAAAATTAATTATGGTTCATATTTTATATGAAAATTTTACATAATGTTACTCAAAAATATGTTACATTGCAAAAATATATTATTCATATACCCGTACGTCGTACCGTACTGTATATTTCTTATTATAGTTATGTCCACCGGAAGTTACTAACCGGTAAATGTGTCAGAAACTAAAGAATTTCGTTGAAATTCTCAACCCTATACTTGATTGTATTGTACATAATTTTTTGGTTTTATTGCATATGGGACATAACATAATTATTAATAAAAGTTAATAATAAGTTATGGATAACCTTCAACTGATTTGAATAAAAAATTCTTTTTGGAACAAATTTAATATTACCTATAGGTATAATTTGTTTTCTATTAAAAATGAATTGTTATTCACCCGTAAATCATAGTTTTGAGCTTCTTGTTCTATGAAATACCAAAACCAAAGTAATGTTAAATAATGTTAAATAATAACTGATCAATTTGACAATAGAGCTTGAGCCAATCATGTTAATTTATTTTAATTAATTAAAATCACACTTCATAATGTTATAAATACATAAGTAGGTATGTAAAATGTTTAGTTATTCAAATGTTCTCCTAAAATACGAGATTTTTATATATAATCTTAAGCTTGTTCAATATCCATATTTGACTACAATTCCGGCAAATAACTTTAATACTATATATTAATCTCTTTTTTTATTAAACGAACTCCTAATATAACTTATTTTAATTTTTTTGAAGAATTGGAACATTACTCATTCAAAAAATATAGAAAACAGTTTTTATCTATAAATTTAAAGCAAAGACTATAGTCTTTGTTTAAAGGGTCCTAATTTCAATAGTAGATAATATTATGTAGATTGATAACAAAATCTGAAAAAAAATGTCTATATACCTATAGATTATCAACATGAATTTAATTCTGCCTCCTGGCTATTGCTCGTTTGTCTACTGCAGGTTGAAATATTTTTTATCACGTTTCTTTTTTTGATAAAAAAATATAAAGGGAATTACCATTGAGTGAACACAAAAAAAAAACTTACAAATGTTGATCTATACTATATCATGTGAACATAATTTTCTACAATTATTTTCTCATATTTTGGTATTATTATGTTGATGACATTACTTTATGATAGACTGTATAACAATAGTTTTAATATATTATTTTGCATATTGTGTTCTTTTTGTTCTTTTATAGTAAATACAATCGTTATCAAGTGGTATACATAAGTATATATCTGAAATCTAATCAACCTATACATTCAATAACAAAGTCGTTCTTGAAATCTTACAAAATTAAATTATTTTATTAAAATAATTCTAATAAAGTTTATTTTAATTTATATATACAAATAAATTCTAGACTTTATTAATTTTTATCATAATAATTTGTAAGAGCAAAAAATTATATTTTATGTTTTAAATGGAAATATTTTATTTTTAAATATACCTAATGTAAGTTAATATTAAAAATGAATATACTTTTTTTTTGCAATCAATATATTTGCATGTTAACTACAAAAAAAAAAAAAGAAATTAAAAAAGATTTCAAGTTAAGTACATCGTGACTCTGATAATAAAAATGTTGAAAATATTATTTAAAAACTAGTTTTTTATTTACGTAGGTATAGTTTCGTAGTTTGCACAAAATAATAATTTTATATATATATTAAATTAAATTAAATGAAAGACAAAATTTTATTACTCAAATCAAATATACTTGCAAAATTATTTATACAATGATTTATTATCTATTTTATACCAAAACGTTTTTTAAAGTATTTTTGTATTACATATTTAAAAAAAAAACAATTTTGTAATAATGTAATAAAATGTATTTAAAAATTTTTTTAGGCCTTCCAGATCCATTTGCAAAAGTTTCTGTTGATGGAACTGGACAAGTTTATACAACAGATCCATGTAAAGGATCACTTGAACCAAAATGGAATACACATTATGATTTATATTTGGGACGTGGTGATGGTATAACAATAACAGTATGGAATCATCGAAAAATAAGAAAAGGTGGCGGTTTTTTAGGTTGTGTAAGAATAACAGCCAGCATGATACAACGATTAAAAGATGCTGGATGTAAGCAAGAAAATTTAAATAATTTTTTTGTTTTTATAATTTCAAAATTAAAATTTATTCTCTATTTTTCTTTTTAGATCAACGATTAGAACTTTGCAAATTATCACCCGATGATACAGAACAAGTACGTGGACAAATAATAATTGCATTAATGTCTAGAGATGGGCCGAGTGGTGGTAATCCTTTAGCTGTTGTTGGACCAGGTGGCGATGTACGTGGACCATCAGAAGATGATTCGTCAGAAGATAACAGTTTACCAGAAGGTTGGGAAGAACGTCGTACTGGAAATGGACGTATTTATTATGTTAATCATACAACAAAATCATCTCAATGGGATCGTCCAACAATTGCAACACAATCAATTGTAAATGGTAATCATATTTCGGCAACATCAAATAATATTGATGAACCATTAATACCATTATTAAATAATATTCCGTCTGGGCCAGCGCGGTCTTCAACCTGTACAAATTTATTAAATGGTCAAAATAATTTAATTGAAACACCAATTCGTCGACACTCAACAGAAATATTAGCAAGTTTAGGTAAAGAAAATTGTAGTCCATCACGTAATGGTGGCGATGATGATACAACCAATGTTAATATAAGTATAAAAAAAAGCAATAGTCGTCAACATTCAATTGATTCAACAACAAGCCCATCTAGAATTAATGATATTACTACATCATCAAATAATCCATTATGTCCTAGGGCAATAAATGATTTATCATCGCCAAGAAATTCATTATTAATACAATCACCAGGTACAAGTCAAATATTAAATGAGAATATTGTTATTGGGGGAAGTATAGGTGTAAGTAATGGTAACAAAATACAAAAATCAACAAATGTTGGACAATCATCATCATCATCTGGCCTTTCACCACCAATTACAAATTTAACATTAGAATCACCCCAACGAGGTCAGCCCACAACAAATATAACAACAATATCGATTGGTGGTTCCGGAGCTCAGGGTTCTCAACAACAACAGCAAAATGCTGTTAATGGTAATATAGTAACAACTCCCGGTCACCCAGCCCGCGAAATAAATGTTAATACTTCCCCATCAGAAGTACCAACAAATATTACAAATGGAAATTTACAAAGTCCAATTTCACCAACGTCAGTAATTCATGCAACAAATGGAATTGTTAACAGTTCAACTCCAGTTATTACAAATTCTACACCGAATAATCGCGGTGAAGTATCAACTAATAATGTTACTAATAGTAATAACAGTAGTTCACAACGCGTTCGACGTTCATCTCGTAGCCTTGAAGAATCAGCACGTCGTCGTTCGTCACGCGGTGCACGACCGAATAACCAGAATCATCGAAACGGTGCGGGTACACGGCCATGCATGGATTTACCACCAGGTTATGAAATGCGTACAACACAACAAGGACAAGTATATTTCTATCATATACCAACTGGAGTATCAACCTGGCATGATCCACGAATTCCACGTGACTTTGATGCACAAAATTTGCAATTAGATTCTTTGGGACCGTTACCAAGTGGTTGGGAACAACGAAAAACTGCCTCGGGTCGTGTATATTTTGTTGATCATAATAATCGTACAACACAATTTACAGATCCACGACTAAATGGACATATTTTACAAATGATACGAAGAAATCCAAATAATTCAACAATTGCGGCACCACCTAGTGCATGTCCACCATCGTCGTCATCATCATCAGTCTCGTCGGCTGTGACAACAACACCAACAATAACAAATAATTTACCACATGGTGGAATACCACCAACACCAGCATCAGCAACAGCATTAATTAATGTAACAAATAATTTGAATAATACCAACAATCATAATTCAAATATTTTGTCACCATCATCACAACCAAATGTAATTGGAGGTGGTACTAATAGTAATAATAGTGGTACAAATCAACAAAACATTATCGGTTTAAGTAGTGGTAATGGAAACAGTAGTGGTAGTCGTCATCATTCTGAACTTAGTGGCCGATTACAGGTAAGTGTACCAACCGATTTACCACAGGGTTTATTAGAGCAAGGTGCTGAATTATTACCAAAATATCGACGAGATTTAGTTGGTAAATTACGTGCCCTTCGGACTGAATTACAATCACTTCAACCACAATCCGGTCATTGTCGATTAGAAGTATCACGTAATGAAATATTTGAAGAGAGTTATAGACTGATTATGAAAATGCGACCAAAAGATATGCGAAAACGACTAATGGTTAAATTCCGAGGTGAAGAAGGTTTAGATTATGGTGGTGTAGCTAGAGAATGGTTACATTTATTATCGAGAGAAATGTTAAATCCACAATATGGTTTATTTCAGTATAGTCGTGATGATCATTATACATTACAAATTAATCCAGACTCAGGTAATTTGACAGTGGTAAATATTATTTATTTTAACTTCCTAATTGGTATAATATTTAAATTACAGGTGTTAATCCAGATCATTTATCATATTTTCATTTTGTTGGCCGTATATTAGGAATTGCTGTATTTCATGGACATTGTATGGATGGTGGTTTTACGACACCATTTTATAAGCAATTATTAAATAAACCGATTACATTAAGTGATATTGAAGGTGTCGATCCAGAATTACATAGAAGTTTAACGTGGATGTTGTAAGTAGTATATTTATATTATATTGTTTGTTTTTATAATTAATTTTGTTAATAATTTTTAATTTTATTACATTTCCAGAGAAAACAATATAACTGGAATAATCGATTCAACATTTAGTGTAGAAAATAATAGTTTTGGTGCACTTAAAGTACATGAATTAAAGCCAGGTGGTTCACTGGCCATTGTTACGGAAGAAAATAAACGTGAATATGTTAAGCTATATGTAAACTATAGGTTTATGCGTGGGATAGAACAGCAATTTTTAGCATTACAAAAAGGTAATTGAATAAAAATGAAATAAAATAAAAATTAATAAATCATATTAAATATGTTTTTACAAAAAGGTTTTTGTGAATTAATTCCAAATCATTTGTTACGACCATTTGATGAACGAGAATTAGAATTGGTTATTGGTGGAATAAGTAGTATTGATGTTAATGACTGGAGACAACACACGCGACTTAAACATTGTACCCCAGAAACTTTACAGGTTATATGGTTTTGGCAGGTCATTATTTTAGAAATTACAATTACTTAGCATTTTAATAATTTGACTTCCTTAAAAAAAAATAGATTGTTGAAACATATACATCGGAAATGCGAGCTCGTTTATTACAATTCGTGACTGGTTCATCACGAGTACCATTACAAGGTTTTCGTGCATTACAAGGTTCAACGGGAGCTGTTGGTCCACGTTTATTTACAATACATTTAACTGCTGATGTACCAACACAAAATCTACCAAAAGCACATACATGCTTTAATCGTATTGACTTACCGCCTTATGAGAATTATCAATTACTTTATGATAAATTAACACAAGCGGTAGAAGAAACTTGTGGTTTTGCTGTAGAATAAAAATGGGAAAAGAATTTTTTCTATTTTTTGTATTATCACATTTGTGTAAAATTTGTATTTAGAAATTATTTTTGATATTGTGGGTTAGTCTGTATTTATGATGAGGTGCAAATATTTTAATGTTTTTTTTTTTAATATTAAAGTTTCAATATTTTCATTTTTAGTTGGTAAAATCTTGCATTAATTTTTTTAATTTAATTGATATTTTATTTAATTTTTTTTCTATTAAAGTTTGCATTTTGATAATTTTTATGATTTTAATGACACTTGGTAAATTGCCAAAACATGATAAGTGCATTTTTGACAAATTGTAAAATTATTTTAATAATTAATAATTAATAAACAAAATTAATTATGTGACAAAAATATTACCAAAAACATAAAAAAACCTATTCTAGTTTCAATAATTGGTATTTTACAAATATTTGATTATTGAAATTCTTTCTCAAACTTTTTTAATTTGCTCTGCTGAAAATTTAAATTTTGTAGATATCATGTTTTGGCAATTTTCCACAGAATTAATCATGAACTTTATTATTTTTTAGAGTATTCATTAATATTCTTTATTATTTATCGCTGAACTGTAATCGTTTTTATTTGATATTTTGTATAAAATTATAATTTAAAATTAACTTCAATTTATTCCAGTTATTTAATATCCTTGCATAATATGATAATGATGAAATTATATTTGCATCTCATCTTTTATTTTTCTGTGAAAACTTTGCAATTTCTTTTTTCTATATCTGTTCATTATTTAAATTTTTGATGATAATGTGTATTAATTATTTTTAAACCTTAGCAAATATTTATTTACATATATGAACATATTATAATTTCACTATTTCCCTTGAAAAATGAACTGTTTTTGTTTTATATAGTTTTTATTTTTGCGTGACTTGTTTTCATTAAAAGTTAATAAAAATTAAATATTTTAATACACAAATTGTGTTAATTATATTTTTCTTTAAGCTATTTTCAAAATTTATATAAAATATTATTTTTAATATTCTTAATATTGAACAATTTAAATCTTAAATTATTCTAAGAAATGAGATAATTTAAATCAAAGCAATTGTATTTTGTAACAAAAAAATTGAATTTAATAGAAAAATAATTGAATAAATTCAAATATGAATTATAAATAATATGAAAAAAAATAGGTGATATTAGTGAAAATTATATTTACAATGAAAAAAATAAATTAATAATTAACAAAACAAAAATTTTATATACATATAAAACGTTATAAAATTAAGTTTTTTTCTTAGATTGTGTGGTTAAGCTATTACAAACGTTTATAAAATTATAATAATATACAAAATAAGATTTGTATAGAAAATAAATAATAAAAGTTAATATTAATATCAAGCTTTATTCACATTTATATTAAAAATAAAAATAATTATATTTATAACTTTTAAGAGATTTCTAATTAGAATGATACACAATATGTGCGTTATAAAAAATTTAATCAAAAATGAAATAATATCAAAACAAACAAAAAAGAAGTTAATAATTGTTGTTAATAAGAAGCATACATTTTGACTACACAAAAATAAAAAAAAAATTTAATAGTAAAATATTTTAAATCAAAATTTAATTATTCATATTTAAAGGTAATTTTTACTAAGAAAAAAATATAATAATTAATTGTAAATATTTCAACGAAAAAATAAAATAAAATAAAATACATTTTATATTTAAGAGCTAGTAGATAATTTCACTAGCTTAATCTGAAATTTAGAGAATTATTGAGACAATACCGATTTTTCTTTGTATAATTATAAAAAAACGTTAAAAATGAATTTTGTGAGAAAATTAATTTTATTCATTCTGTAAATAGTAAAAAAAACATATCATTTATTTTGTCGTATTTTTAAAAATGTTTTTGTTTTCCTAATTTTGATATTATTATTCTTTTGGATTTTTTCGCCGAATATTTTTTAATCGACCAATTAAACAATAACAAATTTAAAGGTAATTATTTTTAAAACAAACTAATCGTTAGTAAAAACAAAAGTAGAACAAAAAAAAATGTATTCTTTAAAAAAATCTTTTTCAATATAAAAATTATTGCATTTGAATAAAAAAAATGCATTTGAATTATTATATAAATTTATTAATAAAGGCTTGCATTTAGCAAATCTCGTTCATATTTATATTTAAAAAAAAGTTATAATACGAATAATGATGTTAGGACTTTTTATATTATTTTGTTTTGTATTAGATTTAAATTTTATCTTTATAATTAATTATAATACATATTGTACTATTTCTAATAGAATTTAAAAATTATATACATGTAAAAAAATATTCGGACGATTACATAGCACAGCTTATTGAAAAAAATAACATAATTTAATAAGTTTAGTTTATACTTTAAATAATAAAAAATAAAATCAACAAATCATTTTATATATTATTATAAAAATACAAAAAAAAAGTGGTTTTAATATTATTCAAATATTGTAATACCGTATTTATATTTGGAAATTT
This sequence comes from Empis stercorea, assembly GCA_949752835.1. NCBI lineage: Eukaryota > Metazoa > Arthropoda > Insecta > Diptera > Empididae > Empis > Empis stercorea. The sequence goes on along the minus strand of OX457088.1, from coordinate 3,106,220 downwards.
GCGTAAATTTCCAAAACTATTAACGATGATATGGGCTCTGTTATAGCTCTTGATATTAAATATTTTTAATTTATTTCCGTAATGTAAGAATTGTACAGTGAACGACAAGAGTTTTAAAAAGAATTTATAGTCAATATACTATAGTTATCCTATTGGCCGCTCTGGCGCGACATTTTTTATTTTAAAAATAAATTCGCGCAGTGAAAGGGAAAAATACCAAAACAACAAACTAATATGTGTTCATTGGTAAACTGTTTTGACATTATTTGACAATAATATTTATATGTCAGTCAGACTGAACGACAACGAACCTAACCTCTTTTAATTTTAATCAGCAAACGTGTTGGTTGATAATTTTTCAAAATAAATATTTTTGTTCAAAAAAGTAGTTAAAATAAGGATATATTAAAAATGCCAAAAGTTAGAAGTACTACAGGTGCCCCGCGAAAGCAGGGATTTAATAGATCGAACCATTCTATGAATCCAGAAAGATTGAAAAGTGGATTAAAGGGTGTTGCTAATCCTCGTTCTCAAGCAACAATAAAACGACTACAAATGTATAGAAATTTTAAAGCTAAAAGAGACAGGAAAGGAAAAATTATTGTACCCGCACCATTTCAGGTAAACCAAACCTCCTATTTGAAGTAAATGGTAAAAATAATTTGTTGTTATTTTGTAGGGATGGCATCAATCTGGAACAATGGCCCGTGTTGAACCAACACCGAAATGGTTTAGTAATTCTCGTGTAATATCGCAAAATGCTTTACAAAAATTTCAAGATGAAATTGGAAAAGCTGTTAAAGATCCTTATCAAGTTATAATGAAACCATCTCAATTACCAATAACACTTTTAAATGAATCTGCCAAATATCAACGAGTTCATTTATTAGAAACTGAAAGTTTTGATAGTGTATTTGGACCAAAAAAACAACGTAAGCGTCCTAATTTGAAAGTACGTGATTTAGAGGATTACACTAAAGTTGTTGATAATGCTGCTGATCAATATGACGACTCTAAAGATATTGATTTAATTCGTGAAGATACTGGAGTAAAAGATGCAACTAGGGATTGGGTATTTGGCGCTGGTCAAAGTAAACGAATTTGGAATGAATTGCATAAAGTAGTCGATTCTTCCGATGTTTTATTACAAGTTTTAGATGCCCGCGATCCTATGGGAACACGTTCTAAATATATTGAAGAATTTCTACGAAAAGAAAAACCTCATAAACATTTATTTTTCATATTAAATAAAGTTGATTTGGTGCCAACTTGGGTAACACAACGTTGGGTAGCAATTTTAAGTTCAGAATATCCAACAATCGCTTTTCATGCGTCATTAACACATCCATTTGGTAAGGGTGCTTTAATCAACTTACTCCGTCAAATTGGCAAATTGCATATGGATAAGAAACAAATTAGTGTTGGATTTATTGGCTATCCAAATACTGGAAAATCATCAATTATTAATGCATTGCGAAGTAAAAAAGTTTGTAATGTTGCCCCAATAGCTGGCGAAACAAAAGTATGGCAATATATTACATTGATGAAACGTATTTTCTTAATTGATTGTCCTGGTGTTGTTTATCCATCCGCTGAAACTGATACTGAAAAAGTTTTAAAGGGTGTGGTGAGGGTTGAGTTGGTAACTAGTCCAGAAGATTATGTTGAAACTGTTTTGCAGCGTGTTCGTAAAGAATATATTCAGAAAACATATAAAGTTATGGAATGGGAATCCTCACAAGATTTCTTAGAACAAATGGCCAAAAAATGTGGACGTTTATTAAAAGGTGGAGATCCAGATGTAACAGCTGTTTCAAAAATGGTACTTAATGATTGGCAGCGTGGTAAATTACCATTTTATGTAGCACCGGATGGTTATGAAACACCAAATTCGAAAAAAGATAATCCAGAAAATGATGTTGACGATGAAATGAAAAGTGAAGCACAGTCGTTAACAGAAAGTGTTAAAAAAGCTAAAGAATTACAACAAGTGCAAGATTTTCGTAAGATTAAAGTTGGTCTTGCTTTTGAACCAGATGATATTAAAGAATTGGATAAAATCGATTTGGAATTATTAGAAGCTAATAAAAATGAACGTTTAGAGAAAAGAAGGAAACGTAAAACTGAAGATAATTCGTCCGACGATGGTGCTAGTGATTTTTATTCAGAAGATGAATATGATGAGGAATTAGAAAAAATTGTAAAAAAGAAGCCTAAAAGTACTAAGAAACCTAAACAAGTAGTTGTTGAAAATACTTCTAGTGGTAATTTTGTAGTTGAATCAATTGACGATGATAGTGTGAAAAAGAAGAATGTTAAAAGATTAACAGCTAAAGAAAAACGATCTTTAGAACGTAGTCAAAAGAGAAAGAAAATTGGTAGTAATTTTTATGAAACTTCAAATGTTAAAAATCGTAATCGTAACAAGAAAAATGTATAAAATTTTAAACGTAAATAAAGAAACAACATATTTTTTGAACAAACTATATAGTATATATTTATTTCATAAACTGCAACATAGGATCTTCAGTGCGTATTCTTTTCATCATAAATATCTCCATATCATCTTCTGTCGGTGCTTGAGCTTCGTATTTACTATTGTATGGTCGCTTTCTTTCATCCATTGTAAAGGGATCATTATCTTCTTCCAATTCTTTGAGGGATTTTCCAAATTTCTCTTTATCTTTAGATTTTTTCTTCTTTTTATCTTTAGATTTTTTGGATTTTTTATGTTTTCTACTAGATTTTTCTTCTTCTGCATTACTGTTTTCTGCATTTGCACTTTCAGAATCAGATTCATTTCGCTTCAGTTCCTCTTCATCATAATTAATTAATGTATTTTCTTCAGAATTACTTGTATTATCCAGTAAACCAGTTTTATTTTTATTACCGATACAATAAGAATTTTTTATAAATGATTTGCAACATTTATAACCCCATCGTCCAATACTCCAATATGAACCCCAAACACTTTGATGATTATTAATACGAACATCTTCTTCATAAATGCTTTTCATTTTTTGTTTTTCTTGACCTTTAATGATTTTTCCACTTCTGGAATATTCAACATAATCTTCGGTTTGTGCTAAAAGTAAAGTTTTTGGTGGAACTTGTAAATGTTCCTCACCACCATAACGATCTAATATATGATCTTTTGTTTTTGACTTAAACTGATCTTTTTTCTTATCATATTCATGTTGTAATAATTCTAATTTTGTTGGTTCAGCTAGTAAGTGTATATCAACACCTTTTTCATATGCTTCCCATGCAAATAATTGTGCTTTGGTATGTTTATTTGTATCACCAGTAAAACGCACAAAATTCTCACCACCAAAATCGGATTCTTCTGGTTTACTTTTTGGATTTGGATTATCACGCATAGAACGTGTTTTTGGATCATAATATGCAGAATTTGGATCTAAATTTCTTAAATACTTTGCAGTATCTTCACGAATACGTAAATTACGTACAGTAATACGTTGTTTTGAATCAACTTTAGTACCAGGCATGTCAAAATCATCAGCATATTTATCTTCATCAGCACTTTCCTCATCAGAAATTTCCGCTTCAGGATTATCTTGTAATTTGTCGGCTTTTAACTGTCTTTTTGCTTCTTCTATTTTTTCAAATTCATCAACAATGTCTTTATGACATGAAGGGTCATAATTGTTCCATCGATCTCGTTTACCATCAAAATCAGTTAAATTTGCATCAGGAATGTATTCATCAACTGCTACAACTACTTCCGAATATTTTGCTCCAATTTTTCTTGGACGCTCAAGACAATCTTTTTTTTTGTGCGTCATAGCACCGCAATTATCACAAGCTCCTTTGCGGTATTTTGTTATAACTTTTCTGGTGTCAACACCTTTGCTGGAAATTATACCGATTTTTTTCGAATTTTCCGCTTCGAAATCTTCATGTTGAGGACGTTGATGTTTTAATGTTGGTCCAGCAGAACCATAATACCATGGTGCTGCAGATATATATTGCGGAATATGGGGATTAATGTCACGTCCTTCTTCATCAACGGCAGCTGGTGCTGTACCAGCTTTTCTGGCTTCTTCAAGTTCTTTGGCTTTTCGCCAATCTTCACGCGATTTCTTTTTAGGTTCTTCCTCATTTGATTTGTCTTGTAATAATTGGGAAACAGCGCTACGGCTAGCGGACGTCATACTTTTATTAAATTACTTAATGAATTACTTTTAATATTTTATTTATTTAATTAATCTTTTATTTCCCTATTCTCTTTATTTTTAATAAACATATGATTTGACATTAACATTTTATCAGAATTGAGAACACTGCCCTGCTCCCTGGTGTCTAGAAGTTGTAGTATAAATTAAAACCCAATAATTAGCTTTTGATTGTTTCGGATATTCCGAATTACGTATTTAATTATTTAATAGTTCCGAAATCGGATGGAAAAATTCTTTATTAAAACGTAGTAATTTTGGAAATAGTAATATACATATACACTGGGAAACTAATTTAAATGTAGGTAGTTTAAGTTTGCAACTATAAAATTTGTTATCAAAGCGAAAAAACGAATGTAAAGTTATGTTATGTTATGAATGATCAAATGGAAATGACCCAGCCACCCATTTTTATATTTGCATATGTTTTGTTAACATATGATTAATGACAGATAACATAATCTTTTGGAGGGATATGGGATGACGAATCGCCTATATTTATATAAATAAACATTACCAAAAATATAAAGTAGAATTTCAACAATTCAATATTAAATTTTTTTTATATTGTATCGTCAGAATAAATAAAGACTATTTTAAGACTATCAATTTAATTTGCTAGTTCTAAGTGAGTAATCATTGAAACAAAGAATTAATTTATTAGTTTAACAAAGGAGAATCAATTTATTTTAAGTATAATTAAAAGTTCAGTTATTTAATAATATTTTAAAAATATGGCTGCAGCTGATGAAATCATTGTAACGGATGAGGAATGGTCAGAATATAAGGTAAAAACATTATTGTTTAATTTATTAAATACTTTTCTGATTAACTAAAACGAAAACCTATATATAATTCCTTTTCCATTCTACTGCTTCTACTAATTTATGTATCGATTAATATTAAAATAACTAAAAAAAAATTTTAAAAGAAGAAATAATTTGGATAATTATTATTTTTCATCATTAGACCAAACACAACAAAACTTATACTGATAATATTGATGAAAAAAATCATCGTAATATTTATTTAGAAAATAAGAAAAAAGTCTCTGCACATAATGAAAATTATAAAACTGGTAAAGTTACTTATCAAATGGGAATTAATCAATTTTCTGATATGACAAAAGAAGAAATTGCATCAATTAAGGGTTGTCCATTACGACGCACAAATGTTTAATCTATTTTATATTCATATTTTTTAATATATTATACATACATATATGTAAACTCTGTTTCTATCAAATATACATTTATATACTATAATTATATCTTTACTACAATTAAAATTAAATAAAAATACTTAATTGAATATATTTGGTGTTGTTTTTTTAATGTTCTGTACTTTGTTTTTTTATTCTAAAATATTTGTTCGAAATTGGTGTATTAATTAACAGATACCGTATTAATTAATTTAAAAATTTGTTGTGTTATTTTAATAAATTTATAAAAAGAAAATGTAAAAAAAATTCGTTTCAAAAACATATTTTTACAGATAAAATTTGATAAAGTTTATGAGAAAGACGAGGATCAAATGCGCAGAGATATATATCATAAAACAAAAATATTAATTAGAGATCATAATAAGAAATTTGATGCAGGTGAAGTTTCTTTCACAATGGGTATTAATCAATTTGCTGATAAAAAACCAGATGAAACTTGTGGCTGTATGAGAGGTGGAATAAGAAAAAAGAAAACTGATAATAAATAATTATTATATTTTTTTATATTATTCAAATCCATTTAATTATATATAATAAAATCTTTTTAAATTAATTTACCTTTTTTTTATTATATAAATACAATTAAATATTTATAAATTTTTTTACATTACCATCATAGATCATTTTGATTGTTCTCCAATATTATATAGATATAAAACTTGAAATTGCATATATTAAGGCGTTAAACATCAAATTCATTCTATCATTGATTTTGAAAAACTACGATTATTAATTTATACTATCTATTTATACTATCTATCTATATCTATCTATCTATCTATAATATAATTTATCATTGATTTTAAATATTTAAAATCAATGATACTATTATAAATTTGTAATATTTAAATCCAAAATTTTGTTGAATCATAAATAATTTTATTACTTTTATTATTACTTTTATTATTATATGATTACTTTTATTATTACTTTTATTATTATATGAAATTTTCATATTTCTTAATTTTACATTATTGCAGTTTCTTAATAAAATTATATTTAATTTCCGTATTGAGGAACATCTCCTAATATAATTTATATTGTTGCTAATTATTTATGGTTGTTATTAATATTTCCATTTTCACAATAATATGGAACTGGAAATATTAAATTTAAATTTGATTGCGCATTGGTTTATTTATGCATCCGATTAAAATACCCCACCTTAATATACGTTAATAATTTAGTTATGGTATATTTAATAACATTTTAATTTTATTGCAATTTAAATTAAATAACAATTTATTGAAACAGGTTAAGGTTAATTACAATTTATCATTAATTCAGGTAAAAAATATATTGTATATAAAATATGAAGAATTGTAAAAAATTAAATTTGTTTTCAAAAGAATTTCTTTTAGGAAAGATCTGAGCTGAGTTTAATTTTAAATTATATACCATACATATATAGTGTAGTTATTTTAATATTGAATAATGAAATTAATTGTTACTCTATTTATCTTCACTGTTATAATTAGCAGTATATTTTGTAGTGAAGTTAGTGATGAAGAATGGGAAAATTATAAGGTCTATAAATAATTTACATTTTAAATTTGATTTTTTAATAAATATAGCTTTAAGTTATATAATACCTATAATTTGTTTTTAATCATTTCAGTCACAATATAATAAAAAATACAATTCAAATGAATTAGATTTGGCGCATAGACATCGATATACTATGCAAAAACAAAAAATTGAACAACATAATGAAAGATATGAACAAGGATTAGAAAGCTATCAACAAGAAATTAATAGATTTACAGATTTATTACCAGGACAGGGACCTTTTGGTTTAAAACCGCATCGTAAACGAAAACCAACATTAATATCAGTACCATATTATTATTAAAAAATTAAATAAAAAATAATGTAAATAATGTAATTTATAATTAAGAAAAACAAAAATAATAACAATTTCTCTTTAATTATAAATTCAGTAAAAAAAAACAGATCAACAATGTCATCGTCTTATACAAAACATCAAACGAATAAAAAAAATCATGATTTCGTCGTAAAAAAAAATATTTCAGACTTACGAAAAGCAGAGTTGGTCTATAGACAGAGTTGGTCTACTAAATTATATATTTCGCTTATCGTTCTTTATTCTTTTTCTATTCAAGAGTCCAAAGTTACCCATCACTATTTCAGGGAAATCTCCCGACAATTCGTCGAGAACAAGTCCAACTCTGTTTTAAAATTAAATAATTTATATTTAATTTTTATTATAATAATTTAATTTCAAAATTTATAGTATATACTACTACACCAATAAAATTTTTCCACTAAAGGTTATTTTCTTAATCGTAATCTGCAATATATTCCAATATTGGAAAAGATTATATTGCACAATATAAAGACCAAATTTTATAAAAAAAAAATACATACTCTATAAATTTTGAATCATAATTTATATTCTTATATTCATAATTGAATTATTAAAGTAAATAATTAAGTATGAAATTTATAATATTATTTTATATTCTTGGAATGATTATTGAGTTATCAATATCACAACCATTAGACGATGATAATAATATTACAATTAGCGATAAAGAATGGAAAAATTTTAAGGTGAATTTTTAATATTAAAATAATAGTAAAATTTTTGACTATTATTTTTAAATTTTTGCATATATAGTTTATTTATAACAAATATTATGAAGGTGATGAGGATAAAACACGTCGTGATATTTATTTAGAAACAAAATTATCAATTGATACACACCGAAAAAAATATGATGCTGGTGAAGTTAATTATTTAATTGGAATTAATCAATTTTCTGATATGACACAGCAAGAAAAGAAACAGTTTCAAATTAATTCATTAATTGATGATGAACATGAAGATCAAGATCATGTAGACAAAATGTATGAGTAATTTTATAAATTTTACAACTTTACATATTACTTATATTATTATTTCTAATAATTGTATGTAAAAATGGAAATAAAAATATTCTTATTCACGATCTAATGTTGTATTTAATGAAAAACTTAATAGTCCTACTTTTACTCTTCATTCTATTCTTTAATATTAGTTGTTGTTAATAATTTGTTATTAGTAGAAATAAAAATTCTATCATAATAATAATGAAATAATTTCTAAATATATAATTCAAAATATTATCAAATATAAAACGGAAAATTCTTGAGTGAAAGATTACAAAAATATACAAAATTTATTTAATTTTAATTAAATTTTATTTCTTATTAAATGTTATTAAATAAATCTACTTAAATTTTCTGTTCAAAACTTAAGGCCAAAGGTTACTATTAAAATAAGTTTATTGAATCAAATTGAAGCTAAAGGCAAACTATTTGTTGTTTTTTGTATTTTAAAATAAATCTATTTATAAATAAGACTTGAGAGATAATCTTGATATTTAATTATTCATTTAATTATATATTGTACTTAAAAATTTAATCCTTAAAATTATGAAATTGATAATAATTGCATCTGCGCCAACATAATTATCAGTTACAAGTTACTGTTGATGATATTCTTACGGCATCTGCGCCAACACGATCATCATCAGATGACAATCAATGGGTAATATTTAAAGTATATATATATATTATTTGAATTTAAAATATTATTTGCAAAATCATAAATTATTTATTAAGAAATTATAAATTATTTATCAAAATTATAAATTATTTATTAAGTTTTTAAGAAAGAACATAATAAAATATAAGCTTCTACTGCCGAAGAAAATAGATGTCGAGAATTATATTTCGACAATAAGATAATACTAGCATATACCACCACACCAAATTAATCGTTTTTCTGATTTAAGTCGTCGTGTGAATATTTAAAAGTGTGGTGTTACAGAGCAAATAAATCAAATTTTTCATCAAATTTAGACAAAAAAATTTTAAGGAAGTTTGAGTGATTTTGATAATTGCATGTAATTTTTTTTCTTATATATTAAATTGAATTTGTTATTTGTTTTTATTCATAAAATCTTATCTCTTTCCAATACTCAATACTCAATATAATACTACAATTATTACTTATTTACTGCAAAAAAAAATGTAATTAAAAAATATTAAACGTAATAAATAAAAATTAATAATATAATTCTGTTTATTTTCATTTTCAAAAATTTATTATTAACAACCTTTAACACAATGTACAGAGATTATTTATAATTTATAGATTAAAAAAGTTAACAAAATTAAAATAAACAATTAATTTAGGGAGGAATTTCTTCAATTTTTTTTAACAAAAAAATTTATTTTCGATTTTTACAAATTTTGAAAATTATTGTTATTTTATATCCATTCCTAAGAAGAACACTGAAGTAACTATATTTCAAATTAATATTTAAAATAAAATGAAATTAGTTATATTTTTATTTATAATTGTGTCAATTGGTGTAGCAAAATCAGCACCAAATCGACAAAAAGAAATAATTACAGTTGATGATGATGAATGGGAAAATTTTAAAGTAAATTAATAATATAAGAAGAATTTAATTTAATTAATTTAAAATTTAATAATAAATTATTGTTTTTTTAGAAACAACATCATAAAATTTATGAAGATTTAGTTGAAGATGATAGACGTCGTGGTATTTATTTAGAATCAAAAAGAAAAATCATAGAACATAATAAAAAATATGAAGCTGGTGAAGTAACATTTAAAATGGGATTAAATCAATTTTCAGATTTAACACATGATGAATTTAGAGAAAGATATTTACCATCTAAAATTATGAAAAAATTATCATATTTTATATTTTAAAATGATCGCGCCTCTATCTATGCAATTAAATTTATATTAAATTAAAATAAAAATCCTATACACTATACACAGCATATTACATAATCATAATGCCAATGGCTACATTATTGAAAATTGATATAACAATAAAATGATATCATCCCAATAATTCTATTTATGTTTGTTTCTTTTTTCTTCTTATTTTTATATACTCTTTATTAAGCTTTCTGATTACAAAGTTATATTCAAGGTGAATTTTAAATTCCAAGCTATAGCACTAGCACAACTAGTTTGATATAATTTTTATTCTTGATGTTTAATAAGATTTGTACATTTCTGTGAATCAGTTTGGGCTTTTTTAGTTAATTAAAATTTCAATTTTTTGTTGTGTAAAAAAAATATAAAAAAATAATAATAAAAATGAAATTAATAATATTTTTATTTATTTTTGTGGCAATTGCTGCAGCAATTCCAATTCCGGCAAATGAAATTACTGTTGATGACATTGAATGGGAACAATTTAAAGTATGTATATACATACTTTTATATTTTCATATTCTTATGAAAGTTAATCATAATTTAACATATAATACAACATATTTTTAACAAAAAAACATAATTTAGTTGAATTTTTTATGGCAATTTTAAGTATTTTTTTTTTTCAAATAACTTTGTAGACAACCCATAATAAAACGTATGATAATCCAGCTGAGGAAGAAAAACGTCGTGCAATTTATTTGGAGACAAAGAAAACAGTATATGAACATAATAAAAAATATGATGCTGGCGAAGTCTCATATCAATTAGGAATTAATCAGTTTGCAGATCAAACACATAAAGAGTTCAATGAAAAAGTTCTTCATAAAAAAACTCCAGTCCCAGTAGACCCACTGGCAAATTAATTATATATTTTTATTACGAAAAGAAATTTGTGATTTAGTTTACATAATATTACAAGAAAAAGGTATATTTTTGTACGAAATAAAACATGTACTTGAGAAGCCGGTTATATCTTGTTTTTCTATTATCTCATCTTTACAATTTTTTTAAATTTTATTGTTAATAATATAAATATTAATTGCACATATGCAACTTGTTAAATTCTTTTTATACTGTGGAAAAATTCTATAGCGAATTTTTTTAAATTCCAAGCTAAAGCTTAAAACTTATGAAAGTACAACAATCAGTATTATTTTTTGTTTCAAATAACTTTGTAGCAAGCCTATCATAAAACGTATGCTCATCCATATGAGGAACAAAGACGTCGTGCAATTTATTTGAAGACAAAGAAAAGAGTTTATTTTAATCATATAGATTATGATAATGGCGATGTCGATTATCGATTAGAAATAAATCAGTTTGCAGATCTAACACAGCCAGAGTTCAATGAAATAATGCTTCATACAACAACTCCAGTCCCACCCCCAGTGGAAGCTTAATTATATATTTTCTATCAAAACTTATGATGTAACTATAATATTACAAGAAGAAGGTATATTTTTGTACGAAATAAACCATGAACTTGAGAAGCCGTTTGTTTTTTCTTGTTTTTCTATAATCTCATCTTTACAATTTTTTTTAATTTTATTGTTAAATCAAAAATTATGTATAACTAGATGGATGTTTTCATACAACTCGTAAAAGTAATAAAATGAATTTCTATATTTTAAATTGTAGTACCCCATTCACTCAAATTATTATTTTTACTCAAATTCTATTGACTTATTTATGACCAATGACAAAAGAATCAACAATCAACGTGCGCTTAATTTCGTTTTTTTAGGAGAAAAGCTATTAATAAATAATATGAATTAAATATTCAAAACATTTTGAAACCTGGTATTTTAATTTTTAACATCCATAAATTATTTTAGAATAAATATTCCAACATTTTTAGTGACGTATTTACAAATTGTAGGGGATTTATCTTAGTTTAATAAATAGTTTATTTGTTGTTAATATTAGTACATTAAGGTAAATTAATTCGCGCATGTTCGAACAATTTAAAATACCAGTTTTCGGAAGTTAACTTGAAGATAAAAATAGTAAACTAAGCAAATTAAAATTGTTGTAACAAAAAAAAACCAGTTCCTTAAATTTTATATTTTATTTACGTTGATTTTGTCACATACCTATGATTTTTTGATGATATTTTATTAATAATAACATATGCATTTTAAATATTATAATTATTTTCAACCATGTATAATAAATGACCATATTTAAAAAAAAATAATTAGGACCATATTTTTTATATCCATACAACCATATAATATGGAAAACAATATTTTTATAATTTTGTTAAGCGTTAATTATTTTCCAATTACAAATTATTTAATTATTAGACTTGAATTTTAATTTAATAATATAGACTTTAAGAAATTATTAAAATAGATGAAATAAGAAGAAACTTGATTTAACTTTAATCATTTTCTAATTTTATTTCGGAAATATCGAAAATATGTTATGTACAATGTTAATTTTACAGGCTATTAAAAAAAAATATGATGCATAAGCTGTCATTTCATTGATTTTTTTTACCAAACTACTAATTATCAAATAAAAAACGGTTTAACCATCTGCAAATTACTTTAAAATGATTATTCCAGCATATTGTTTAGGTATTATTTTTATTTTATAAATTCGAATTGTCAAATAGCTGTAAAAAATCTGTTATGAAACTTATAATAAAAAATGTTAAGTCTGCCATCTCACTATAAATAATATATGCACATATGACTACTTACTGTTAAACTATTATACAAATAATTTAAATTGCAATCTAACTGTTATCTAATTATCAATTAATAATGTTAACTTCATGTATATTAATTTGATATTCAATAATCACAGTTCAGTGTTTCTTCAATATTTGAGATGGGTCATCTCGTTTGACTCTCGACAATATGTACATAATTATAATTTACATAAATATTTTCAGTATTTATATCTGTATCACTCACTGTAGCATATTTAATTCGCGAATACTATAATTTGAAATTTCAAATGACTAATTTGAAATCTAAAAAGACTAAATTGGTCTACCTAAAATATTATAAATAAAACTTTTAAAATATGTTTCACACAAATTGGAAAAAATCGAATGAATTTTATAATTCATTAATTTTTTGATTTTCTTAACAGTAACATTTTCAATTTATAATTTAATTTTTATTCCACATTATATTTTTAAAATGAAAATTACTATTTTATTATTAGTTCTGGTTACAATTGCTGCATCATTTGCACAAAATTATTATGATATAGAATGGCAACAATATATGTAATTAATTTAATTAATAAGAAGAAAAATTAATATGTAATTATAATTATAAACATTAATTTCATTCAAACAGACAAAATTTGACAAAATTTATGGATATGGAGGAGACCTATTAGAGAGACGTGAAATTTATGATAAAAATAATTGAGAATAATAAAAAATATGAAGCTATGGTTTAGAAAAATATGAAGCTGTTGCCGTCAATAAATTCACTGATATTATTATTTATGATTTTTTTTACCGGAAATGTAAATTATAATTAATATTTAAATTATCTAAATTATATTATTTTTAAACATGTCGGGATTAGTTTATTAATTGATTATATATATTTAATTAAAATATGTAAACTGATAAAATACATTTTAATTTAACTAGAAAACATTTTGCTTTGGATTATTTAATATATTTTTTTTCGAATGATTTTTTGATTGTGTACTCGGGTAAAAACAGAAACTGGTTTTGCAAACAAAAATATCTAGAAGGATAAAATTAAAAAAAATATGAAAAATAAAAATCATTTCAAGTCTTCAGCTTGAACCTTAAGAATATCTATATAGTTTCTTGAAGAGTGTTAATTTCAATTAATTTCTAAAGTTTAAAATTCTTTCAAAAATGAAATGTTTAATACTTTTTATAATTTTTATGTTTGTGTTAATGATTGCCGCCATTCCGCAAACTGCTGATGATATAGAATGGGAACAATATAAAGTATTATAGATTTTAAATTATATATATAGATAATTAAAAATTAATTTTATAGAAAGAATGGGAAAAAAAATATGATTCTGATGAAGATCCACTAAGACGGGAAATTTATTTTATGAATAAACAAAAAAATATTGAGCACAATAAACGTTATGACGAAGGTTTAGAAACTTATACAGCTGGAATAAATCAATTTACTGATCTAACACTTTATGAATTCAGTGGTGGTAAAATGAAAGGATAATCAATAAAAATACTTTTAATAAATATATTTTCCTTGATGATAACAAAATCCATATGAAGAAAATAATATTGACAGCAGTTGAATCTGATTATTTGCATATATATTTAAAAAAAATGTACTCCTAAAACTAGGCAAAATAAAATTAATATGACAAAATAATTATTTGTTTATAAAATATATATTTTTTATTTGCCAAATGTCAAGAAATTGAAAAAAAAAAATCTTTAATTATGAATAATAAATTGTTAATAATTAATTAATTATTTTTATCATTATTTTTCTTTAGATTAATTCCATGTGGATGAACATTTCTCAGTTCATCTTTAGTTAAATCAGCATATTTATTAATTTTCTGCTTATATGTTTCTTTTCCATCTTCGTATCTTTTATTATGTTCACTAATTCTTTCAAATCTCTCAAGAAAAATTATTTTTCGTGAACTTTGCTCAGAATCACCATAATTTTTATTATAGGTTTTCTATTAAAAATAAAAAAACAAAAATGATAATGCAATCATAAATATAAATTATAATCATAAAATATACTACATACTTGAAATTCTTCCCATGCATCTTCAGCTTCGGATGCATAAATTGTTGTTGTAATTGTGAGTAGTACCACAAATATGGCAATAATAAATATATTTTTCATTTTCTAATGTAAAAAAAAACAATTATAAAACAAATAAAAATTATTAAAATTTAAAATATTATTTCGTTAAATTATTTTATTAGTTAAATTTATAATAATTGAGTGGCATAATTTATAAATTAAATTGATATTAAATACCTTAAATGTCAATAACTTTTTATACAAATATGAATAACAAACAAAATAAACTTAACTGAATAGATGTAAACTTGAATTTATACTACAGAACAATCTGAAATAAATTTTTTATAGGAAATAATCATATGAAAAAATAATATTTTTTATAGTTTATAGGAAAGCAAAAAAGAAAATTATAAATAAATGAGTAATTCTCATTATTATGAGTCGTAAAAACTTGTTTATTGAGCTTTATTGTTTTTTCGCATATCGCCACTTATTTAGAATATTAAATTTTGAATATATTAAATATTTAAATATTAAAATATAGTAATAAATAAATAATTCAATATTTTCCGTTTTAATAGAAAACGGTATCATTCCAAAATACACATATATTAATAAATTTCGTATAGTGAAAATGTTGAAAAATAATTTCTTATATAAAATATAAGTGAAATTGCTTAACATTATGAATAATTTATTGACTGTTCTACAAAATTGTGCCAGAAATATTGATCAAAATTGTGCCAGAAATATTGAATATTGGCAAAATTGTGCCAGAATGAAATTTTTTAGAATTATAAATTAACCTAAATGTACATATATGTATGTATACATTGTATGTTAGATCGTACAATAAGATCATTTATATTTGTTTTCTATCTTATTGATTTTTGTTTATCAAAAAAATATTCTTATATCAAAAATTTTGCTTGTCTAGTCAAGGTTTCAAGTACATACATAATAAATATGTAAACAATTGTGTTATAGGTGAAATTATATCAAATTTATAGTTACGACTTATTAATTTATATAATACGAGTATCATAATATGAATAGAATTTTTACAGGGTGATATATAAAAGAAATGATATAGCAATAAAATCTTCTTAACTTTATTGTTGCATAAGTTATGTACATATATTTGGATATGTCCAATAATTTACTTTGAAATAATTTTAAAATGAAATAATGCAATAGTGAAGTATTATCGTGACATTCCACATTTATGAAATAGCTAAATTAGTGTTGCATTTCAATAAATAGTTAAAGTTTATAAGATTTAAATAGAAAAATAATATAAATATTTGATTCAATTTTTAAAAAAATTCAAGTTTGAACAATATTTGCAGTAGTATTTCATATAACTATTACTTTATGGAATGCCACGAAATGATATTTGCAATAATTCACTATTACATATTTCATTTTAAAATTATTATCAACTTCCGGTTTACATCAAGCATAACGGACGCATTAGGTTAATTTTTGTTTTTTGAAATTTTTGATGTAAACTGACTTGGTTTAATAAGTTGTGTAATTTGTACTGAAATATCAAATTAAAATTCGTTTTAAAAGCATAGACTTTACTTCTTTAATAATTTATTTACTAAAAACTTACTTTTTGTGATTTACTTCCTTTTGTAAACTTTCGATTATAATATTTAATTTAAAATTTTAGAAAAATTTTAAAATTAAAATTTTAAATATTATATTTGCCAAACAATGTTTTTTTGAACATTTGAACATACATTCGCTCGCGTCAACACATTTTTATTTAAATTAAATATATGTATTATTGTTCAATTTAACTTTGCAACAATATATAATGTTAAGAAAATTTTAATATTTGTTATTGACTAAAAATAAAGTCAACAGAAAATTGATAATTTTTGAATATAAAAGAATGGATCAAAAAATTAAGTTGAATTAGTTATTTTCAATTTCTTTTGAGGACATAAACTAAGAACAAATTTCATGGTAAAATTTATCAAATTTGTATAATTAAATTTAATGTGGTTATAATATATTTAGTGGACGTGTCATTTCTAATATAATAAACTAAAATCACTAGAGAATAAACTTAATAATTATAATAAAAAAAATACATTTTCATTTGAAATATGAAATTATAACTTTTAATGCAATTAACAATTCTTATTTTTTTCAAATCAATAAATCATATTTTGGTTTTTGTTGAATTTATGTGTGAAAAATATTTATGTATATTTTTTAAATTCTTCAAAAGTCATATCGGTGAAATTATTAACACCCATTTCATAAGTGGATTCACCAGATTGGAATTTCTTATTATGCTCATTAATATTATTAATATTTTTACGGAAAATTTCTTTACGGAATATTTCCTCATTTGAGTCATAATGTTTATTAAAATTATTTTTATATTCTTCCCATTTTGATGAAAATTCATTTTCAGCCTGTTCACCAGCTTGATTTCTCATAAATGATTTACGTATTTCATCATATGTCAAATCGCAGAATTGGTTCAATCCCATTGTATATGTTGTTTTACCAGCTTCATAGAGCCGATTATGTTCATTAATTTGTTCCATATTTAAACGGAATAATTCCTTACGGAATGAATCTTCTTTTAAATCAACATAATTTTTATTAAATTGGTTTTTATAATTTTTCCATTCGGTTTCCAAATCACCACAATGGACAGCAGCTACAAATACCAAAAGGCTCAATACGATTTTCATGATTTCTATATCATTTGAAGAAAGAAATAATATATGTAATTAAAATTTAAAGAAAACAAAAATGTAATAAATTTACCTGATTTGAATTGTTTATTGCTTAAAAAATAAACTATAATAGAACAGTTTCAAAAATTAACTGATACCTGTTAAGTCAAATTTCCTTACTTTTATAGAGTGAAAAAAAGAACCCTCAACTATTAAAATTTTTAATCAAATTTGCGATTATTATTTTTTTATCGAATTTACTAACAAAATTTAAGTGGTTCACATTTATTATTGTGTACTTCAATTCAAGTACCATTATAAGGTGTATTTTGTGAAAGCAAAGGTACTTTTTATTTTTGAAAGTTTGATGTCGAAATATAATTATTGACTTTTGTCAGTATAACCAAGAACATTCAACAAATATGAGGAAGATAATTTTACTAAAAGATAATCGCAATCAGAAACAATATTAAAATTTTGATTATCTCGTTGTTATACTGATATTAGAAATATATGATTCTATGAACAAGGCTAATTATAATATATTATTAGTAAAATATTATTGATGTCTCATTGATTTAAAGATTGTCGAATTGACGTAATATGACGTAATTGCATAGGTAAATGATCGTTTTATCTGGAATATTTAATTTAAATTGTTTTTTAGTAAGACTTGTTATTTGGCCATTTATTATAATTAAAATTCTCCATCTATATTGAAGAATTTTGATTTTTTTCCTCTTGCAATTTTTTTGGCGTAAAACATCGACATTCTTCTCCAATCTATATTTGGTGTCACTGGACATGGAATTTTAATTATATTAAAAATATGCAATCCAATTCCAAATATCTTTAAATTTGCTCAATTTATATAAAAAAAACTTGAAAAAAAGTCTACAAATAGGGAGTGGAGTAACCGTATAGAGATGTTCTAATTCACTCAATTTTTAAGATACAATAAAAAAAACATATTTCATATGATATATTATATATTTAATCAATAACCTTCATTAAAATACGATTGTATACATCGAATTACAATTAAGTGGAAATCTATATTCTTTTTCATTTTTTTTTCAGAACTATGAAAACTGCACTAAGCTTTCTGGTACTATTATCCATCATTTGTTTAGTTCTAGCTGATTTATCTCAAGATTGGCTGGAGTTTAAAGTATATATATATATATTAATGATAATTTTTCTAAAATTTAAATTAATCTTTTTTTATTTTAGCGTAAATATAATAAAAACTATAGATCAAAAGAAGATGAGCTTCGAAAAGAAATATATCGTTTAACTGTGGAAGAAATCAATGAACATGACAAATTATTTAAAGCTGGTAAAGTTACTTGGCAAATGGGTGTTTCTAACATTTGTGATTTAACTCTGGACGAAATTAAACAAAGTAGAGGATTTCCAGTTTCACAATATCCTGATCAAGAATGGTTAGATTATAAGGTAAATTATTGAATTTAAAATACATAAAAAAATGTGTGTAATAATATATTATGTTTGTTTGTATATTATATTTTGATCCTAGGCAAAATTCGGTAAAAATTATCATCCGAAAGAGGATGCACTACGCCAAAGAATTTTCCATAAAAACTTGGATGTAATAAAAAAACGTAATCAAAATCTTGGCATAAATGCTGATTTAAAAGTGGCAGATAAAAATACTAAGAATAAAGCAAATGGAAACAAAATTTCAATTTTATACTAAATGAAATGAAATAAAATTGACATACATATATGAATTTTTATGTTTTATTTGAAATTTATTTAAATACAAATACCATGATAAAAAAATCATATAAGTATAGTATACAAATTATTTATCTGTGAAGACATGTTTATAATTTTCAGATAAAGAAATTGATAATTTTTACAATATTTTTAACTATTCTTTACTTAAAATAAAATGGTCATTGATTTCAAAAATAACGATAAGGTAAAATTAGATAAAAACAATATTATTCTTTTCCTCATATTCTTATATTCTATTCATATTTACTTTGAATTTGTTTTTTATCTTCAACAAACCTTTATAATTGACAATTTAATAATAATTATCTTTGAATCTTGTACAATAAAA
Organism: Empis stercorea; assembly: GCA_949752835.1. Classification (NCBI taxonomy): domain Eukaryota; kingdom Metazoa; phylum Arthropoda; class Insecta; order Diptera; family Empididae; genus Empis; species Empis stercorea. Next base: position 3,086,486 of record OX457088.1, on the reverse strand, counting down.
AAAATCATGTTAAAATGATTTTACTCGTATGTTAAAAAATAAAATTATTTTTCATTAAAAATGCGTATTAAAAAATTGTTTACTTCTTAGTATAAAAGGAAAATGTAAAATTATTAAAACAACAAAATTATTATTTTTCTGTACACTTAAAAATTGTGTAATTATAAAATATTTCCAGAAAATCAGGTAATTTTTAAAACGACACAAATTGACAAAATAAAAATTATAAATATTTTTTATAAATAATTAAATATTTTAGAATTATGAAAATTATATTAAGTGTAATAGTTCTTGTTATTATTGCTTGTGCAGTTCAATCGGATTTAAATACAGAATGGGAAACTTATAAGGTAAATTGATATTTAAACATTTTCTATAGTTTTTTTTTTGTATGATTTTGTAAAAATAATTAAAATAATTTAGAATGATTACAAAAAAACTTATAGTAACGAAGAAGATATTTTACGAAAAGAAATTTTTGAAAATAATTTAAAAATAATAAATGCACATAACAAATTATATGAAGCTGGCCAAACTACTTTTACCATGGGTCTAAATAATTTCTCTGATTGGACTATAGAAGAAGTTCGAAAATATTTAACAGGAGTTCGGGAATTTTTTTTTAAATAATTTTGTAATTAAAATAATTAAATATATTTATTAACAATTTTAAAAAAATATTCTTGGGATTTAAATTAATTTTGATTTTACATAAAAAATGGGGGAAACCTCACTTTAACCGATTTTTAAGAATTTTGATGTTATAAATTTTTTGGATAAATTAAAGACTCTCGAACGGCATCAAAAAATGTCAAAAATTCAACAGCTAACTCAAATTGTACCCTTAAAACAGTTTATTGGCAAGAAAATTGTACATATACATTTAGGAAGAATTTATCACAATGACATAAATACTAGAATTAAAAATTAAAATTGTATGAGTTGAGTCTGGCTATAGACTCATTACCATCTATACGTATACTACATCAAAATGTAGGTATTTTAATTCAAAATAGTAAACTTGGCTATTCGACACTCATAGTACATACCCAATGAATAACATTAATATAAATATAGTATTTTTCTATTAATGATAAAAGTAAGTATGATTTGAATTTGAGTATGGCAATGCTTTTATCTATTCGTATACTATACCAAAATGTAGGTATTTTAATAACCTTTAATTCAAGCCAGTATAGTGTCTATGCGACACTCGTAGTACATACCCATTTCCAATTGGCTTCTAGCCATAACATTCATATAAATGTACAATTGGGGTAAAATTTGAGTTAGCTGTTGAATTTTGAACATTTTTTGATCCCGTTCGAGAGTCTTTAATTAATTAGTCCTAAATTATAGCGTATTTCAAATTAATATAGTACAGATATTTATATGGTGAGGTTGCTAGCTTGAACACAAGCGAGCACCCCCCTTTTTAAATCTTTATTTCTGGTGAATACGGGATGGCACAAATTAATTTTTTGGGGTTGAAATTAGTACTTTATTAGTCCAAAATTTTTAAAATCAGGTAAAATTTGGGTTACCCCATTTTTTAAGGTTTGATTTTATACAAATTATAATTTGATTTGTTTTAACACAAATTACGAATAATATATTATATACTATTGCCTATATTTAGGCGAAATCAACAAATGGCGAAAACAAAATAGTGTCAAAACCAGATTTGGTAAAGACGGATTTTGTTTTTCGATTTCGATAAATCTTTGTTAAATTTATTTTTATGATTTCGAAAAAGTATTAATTTAGTAGTATGTAGTAGAATCTTTTTACAATTACTCAATTCAAAACTTTCTCCCCTTAGTATATTCAATTCAATTTCAAAAATAATAGCAATTATAGGAACTTTAAAGCTTTAAACTATTTATATTATTAATTTCTAATTAAATTTTGGTTTAATAAAATTTCTATTGAAGTAAGCAACATCTTAACTATTATACTAGTTATTTCTAACTTGTCTTAGAATTTCATGAATGCTCATGGAAATTATACAAATTAATATTTATATTCCAAAATTCATTTGGCTTAAATAAGTAATTAAAATTAATATTTTTTTTGTAAAACTAGTTTTGATTTTTCAGTCCTATGTGAGCCATCAAGGGTTAATATTTACTTCTTAGTTCTGTAATCGAATAGTAAAGAGTTTGTTGAAAATATAGTTGAAGGTTTTTAATCATCATACATGCAAATTAAACAAAATAAACGATTATTTGTTTAACAAGACTTCATTTTCATTTAGAATTAATGTCAACATCAAATTATATTATTACCTTAGACTTAGATTATAATAATTACTTATTTTATACGCGTATTTTAACTTATAAAGTAATTAAATATTAACTCTATAGTTTCCATAAAAAAAAATTTTAATATTTACTAGTTAATTTTATAAAATTAAATTATTTTTGAAAATTATGAAAAATCTATTCGTAAATTTAAAAAAAAATAAAACATTATGTGTTGCTACTAAATAATCTCAAATATTTTTTTCCCCATAATTATTAGTATATTTAAATTGAAATTCTAAGAAAATATTTATTAACAAAAATTATCACATTTGAATATTAACATATATTAATTATATTACAAACTAAATAAGAAAAAAATCATTGTTTGAATTGATTAAACTTTTAATTAATTTCGAAAAGCGTTTGTATTAATAATAGTTTGTTGACAAATTCACAAATTAAATAATATATCAACTTAAACCTGTTTTTTGATTCATGATATAATACATATATTTATTAAAATTATTGGAATAAAATAGAATCTTCAGAAATTAATATACCAAAAATATTAATATGTAATCAATGCCAGTAGCTAAAAATTGATATCGTAAAAAATATTATAATTAATTATTTTGTAACAAAAATTAAATAAAAATTAAGAAAATTTTTTATTAAATATTTTAAAAATTATTACGGTATAACAAAATTAATTGATTAAAATCTTGTTGAGGATTTAAATATTCTTTGATGGAGATTTATGTAAATTTTATTTACTGGCAATATTAACACGCCTGATGAAAATATTAAAAATATATCTATAATATTTTAATATATCTTTTGAAAGATTCAAATTAAGATTATTATATTATTTAAAACATATTAAATTACTATAAATTAACTTTATTAACAATAATTTTAAATTTTTATATCATAATTTTTTTTATATTTTAGTCTTGGAAATACCAAAAATAATATAATAAATAAAAAATATTATTTAAAACACTTTTATTTTCATTTATAGAAATAAATATATGGTATATGGTATATATCTTATTTATAAAATCTCATAGATTCAGAATATGTATATTTCAAAAGTTTTTATTTATTTACATTAAATTTAAACCAGTTTTGTTATAGTTTGAATCACATTAGATCATATATTAATTAATTATTGAAATATTAATTTCAAAATCAATTTTTAAATTTATATACATATAATAATTTTAGTCTTAAGTATATAATCTCAATTACCAACTTCATATAGATAAAACATATTTCTAGCTAAATTCTAGTTAGTTCAAAAACAAATTATGTACCATTTTCTATTGTTAATAGAATTATCACAAAATCAATTACCAAATTACCAAAATAATGATTATATAAATATTAGTTAACAAACCCAACCCTGTTGTACATTTCAATCCACGGTGGGCTATTAGAATTTAAAATCATCTACTTATAACAAAAAAAAAAGTCGCATTATTAAAGGATGCCGTGTCTGCAAATTGAAAAAAATAATATTAATAATAATTCAATATATTAAACCCCTAATGAAACTGGTATAAAATTATTATATACCTACTTAGATACTATTTTTTCGAAGATTTTAAAAACCAGTATTTAAATATAAATATATAATAATAACAATAAAAACAACATCAGTCAATTAAGAACTTAAAATATGCATAAATATATTATTTACTTATTTTTTTCTCGTAATTCGATAATCTCCGTATATAAAGCTGGTCACAATTTTGACCACAACTTATTTGGATTCGGTCAGTTATATTAGTTGGTTTAAATTTAAATTTATTTAAGGATATAAATAGGTGTGGAAAATTTACTTTTTATATATACTTACACATACTTTAAAAAAATCAAGTTTATTTTTGAAATTATAAATCTTTTTCTGTTATTGACAGTGAAAAAAGACATTAAAGATTAAATTTTAAATCGTTTTAATTTTGTGATTTTTTCTGAACCTTGACATTAATATTATATTTTTATTTTCATCTTAAATTATAAAACATATTATAATATTTAAAGTGCATTTTAATTATGATAACACATTTAGAATTACACAATTAATGAATTTAATTTCTACATATATAAATTGTATATAATCAATTTTAATTAATAGAAATATTGTTCAACTATAATTAATCTATGTATAATTGTCTATAAAATACAATTTATAAATTCAGTGTGTATTATTTAAATAGTATATATGTATAGTTAAAAAACCACTTAATTTTGAGTATACCTTTTTATTTGTATCAATCCTATAATAGAAATATTAAATTTATAAATTAAATTTTTCTATTTAATAGTTTTATGGTAAGGTCTCAATAATATTTGTAAATAAATTCGAATTAGTTGTCTATTTTTTTTTGGCATAACAATTTGAAACTAGAAGAACAGTGAATGTGAACAATATTTATATACATATACATATATGTTAATTTAATAATATTTCCGTAATAACATAATTTCCTATTGATTTCCGAAAAATTTTTACAAAATATTTTTGAAATTAAATCCATAGTCAAATTTCATAAAACTCCCAAAAACAATAATAATATTAAAAATAAAAGATTTTATATATACATACTGTTAAAATTTATGTAAAATTGAAAATTTATGAATTCGCATAAAAAATTCAACATTGGAATTGACCTTAAAAAATATATTATTTATTTATTTATTTTTTTAATTTAACTATAAATATTTTTTGTTTTTATGTTTTTTTTATTATAAAATTATTCCTGATTATATTACCATTTAAAATATTGTAAAAAAAATAGTTATTTTGTAAACAAAAATCGATCTTACTATGGTAATATTATACCCATAGTATAGTAAACAATTGCCACGTTCTTATGAAATGTAGACAAACCGAAAAGTAATCTATCATGCAGACATAAATATAGGAATTAGGGTCCTGGTTATTTAGTGTTAACAATGAATTATTTTGAAAAGCGAAGACAAAAAATGCTGAACTGTATAAGAACTTTTAGAATCCCCTTTCATTTTTTAAAATTCCACCCGAAATTTCTCACAATTATTTGAATATTTTCAAATTTCTAATTTTCAAATGATTTTAATATCAAAATTCTGGAATTTGTTACTTAAATTTATAAAATGCTTTAAATTTTTATTTTTTGATTAAGAAGGTCAGAATCAGAAGAATTAATAAAATTAGTAAAATTCAATTTAAAAATTTTTTTTTATATAAATAATTATAAATATTAAAACTAATTCCTTTATATATTTAATTATATTTCGTTTGTATACCAGATTTGAAAGAATAATAATAATGAAAGTGTTCATTGTAATTGCATCTATATTGGCATATGCATATGCTCAAGGTTTATTTGGTAATTTTGGTGCTAGATTACCAACTGGTGGATTACCAAATCCATTAAGCGGAAGATTACCAAATCCTGTTACAGGTGTATCAAATTTAGCTGGTAATTTTGCATCAGGAATACCTGGACTTACAGATGTTAAAGATTTTGGTGATTTTGTGGTAAATATAATAAAAGAGAATAAAAGAGAAGAATTAAAAAAAATAAAAATAAAATTTGATAATAGGCAAAAACTGGTAAAACTTATGCAACAGCAGCTGAAAAAACATTACGTGAAGGATTATTCAAAGCTAAAATGGCTGCCGTTGATACACAAAATCAAGCCTTTACCTCTGGTCAAAGTTCCTATGAATTGGGTATAAACTTCTTCTCAGATTTGAAATTAGATGAATTTTTGAATGGTTTGACTGGTCGTAAAAAATCTGAAAAGGGAGAGTAAGAAAATTGATATATATACATAATAATATGTAATTTAATATATTGATTTTATTTTCCCATTTTGTAATTAGGCAAGTTTCAGTTAAACATAGAAACAAAGCTGGTCCACCAAGTTCTGTTGGTATTCCAGATGAATTTGATTGGAGAGAAAAGGGTGGTGTTACACCAGTACGTTTCCAAGGTCTTGAATGTGGTGCTTGTTGGTCATTTGCTGTTGTTGGTGCAATTGAAGGTCATTATTTTGCTAAATATGGTGAATTAATTGAATTATCTGAACAAAATTTAATTGATTGTGGTGGTGATCCATTTGGTAGTACTGGTTGTGATGGCGGTTTCCAAGATTATGGTTTTGATTATGTATTAGAAAATCATGGTATTGCTAGGGCTGATGCATATCCATATACTGAAAATACAGATAATTGTACATATAATGAAGCAATTAAAGGTGCAACAATTACTGGTTATGCTGTTATTGAACCAGGTAATGAAAAAAAAATGAAAGAAGTTATTGCTACAAAAGGACCATTAGCATGTTCACTTAACGCTGCACCAGATAGTTTTCAATTATATAAATCTGGTATTTATAAAGATCCAGAATGTAATGGTGAAGAAGTAAATCATTCAATATTAGTTGTTGGTTATGGTATTGAAAATGGTGAAGATTATTGGATTATTAAAAATTCATGGACAGAAAAATGGGGTGAAAATGGTTTTATGAAATTACCTAGAAATTCAAATAGTTTTTGTGGTATCGCATCTGAATGTAGCTATCCAATATTATAAAATATATTTTCGAATTAAATAATAAAAAATTTCTGAAAAATTTTAACACAAATGTTTTTTTTGTTTCTGGTTTTTCCTTTTAAATCATCATTCCAAAAACAAATATTTTTTTGCAGCTTTTGAACTAATCAGAAATACTATATAGTAAATATAGGCTAAGGTTTCACAGAATTTATTAATCACATAAGTTTTTTAGAGGAAATATTAGACTTTTAATGCTTTTAGAAATTATGTTCATTATACTTTTATCTTATTTAATATTCTAAATTTTATGCCTTCAATTATACTAATTAACCTTTAAAGATTTATTATATTTGTTCAAGATTAAAAACAAAGTGTTATCTTGTTTTGGTGTTTAACTATTTAAGTTTGAGCATATATAAGGAATTGAATTATGATAAATATATTTTAGTGTCGTTTAGTGTTTTTTTTTATTTTATATTGGAAAAAGTCTCTAGTAGTTTTAGAACATCTTTGAAAACTCTACAATTCTAAATTTTAATCATATAGTGAATTTCGTAAAATCTGGATTTGGAATCAATTTATAAATAATTAGTGTTAATATAATTTCATAATAAGGACCTAATTTAAAACGCTAACAAATTTCGATATGAAAATTTTAATTATAATTCTTAGTTTTGTGGGTGTAATTTGTGCAGGAACAACAATTACACAAGAATGGAATGAATATAAAGTAATTATTTAAAAATTATACAACAAAGTATATTATAATTTAATAAATAATAATTGTACAATTAGCAAAAATATCATAAAAATTATTTGGGATATGATGATTTTCTTCATCAACTTACTTATATATCAAATAAGAATCGTATTTTATTACACAATCGAAGATTTGATATGAAATTAGTTAAATATAAATTAGGTACTGGTCAATTTACTGATCTTAATTCAATTCAATATAATCAAATGTTGGGTGGATTACGATATACAACACCTAGACCAATATATCCTGGAACAACATCAACTACTACGACAACAACACCATACCCACAATCAACATTTGCTCCACCTTTGTATAGAAATTGGACAAGAGATGGAGGAATAACAGAAGTAAAGAATGAGGGTATATTAAATACATTTTTTTCCATATCTGAAGTTTTTAAATAAAATTGTTTATTTAGGAACTTATTGTAATGCAGCGTGGGCTTTTGCTGCTTTAGATGCTCTAGAAGGGCATCATTTTTTTTCTTTTATGAAATTACCACCACCATTGTCTGTTCAAAATGTTATAGATTGTTCTGGAGCTCAAAAAGCTTGTTCCGGTGACGAAAATCCTGCTATTGCTTACGATTATATAATTAATAATCAAAATATTAATACTGAATCAGCATATCCTTATACTGGATATCCTAATGCATGTAAATATAACCAAAATAATGTTGGAACAACATTAGGAAGTTATGAGAAAATTAAAGAGAATGATGATAATTATCTATTTGAAATTGTTGCTTTTCAAGGACCAGTCGTTGTTAGCTTTAATCCATTCTCATTTGAATTTCAACACTATAAATCGGGAATATTTGAACCAATAAGATCATTGTATGGTACAAATCGATATTTTATGACGGTTGTTGGTTATGGTCATGATAACGATTTAAAATCAGATTACTGGATATTGAAAAATTCGATGGGACTTAATTGGGGTGAAAGTGGTTATATTCGTGTAATAAGAAATTCTAATAATCCAATAGCAAAATCAGCAATCTTTCCAAATGTTTAAAATTAATTTGTTATAATTTTATGTTTCAAATTAAGTATTTTAAAGTTTCTAATAAAACAAAATTATATAACACATAACAGATTAGATTAAATTTAAAGTTATATTACCATATAACGATAATAAAATAATTTAAAACTTCTTTATACAATATATCTTTATATTCTTTATTTATGTGTAATAATGAAATGTTGAATAGGCTACAGAAACTTCAAAATAAATCCATGAGAATTATACTTAGAGTTAGTAGATATACTTCAATTAATTTTATGCTAGAGTCTTTGAAGTGTTTAAATGTGCGTCAACGAATTAACTTAAATGTTTATTTAATTGTATTCAAAATAAAGAATAATTTATACCCTACTAGGTACTTAAGTGAAAGATTGGTATATGATAATGATGTTAATAATTATAATTTGAGAAATGCCTTTAATTTCCGTCTAAATTTGCTAAGAAATGAAAAAAACAAAAAATATACTTATGTATAATGGTTTAAAAATATTTAATGAACTACCGAATGAATTAAAGCATGAGAAAATTTTAAATGTATTTAAAAGAAAAATAGTAAATTATATAAGAAATGTTTAAAAAAAAATTAAATTAAACTTATGTAAATATGAAATATTGTTATATCATAGTTAAATAATGAACTAAATAAATAAATAAATATTAAGTCTAAATACTACATTAATTATTCTTGTAATAATTAATACTAGCTAAAATAATACTTAATAATAATTGATATTGAAATAACATTTTTATTATGTTAGATATTTCTTAAATTAAAATATTTTTTTAATTATTTCAACAAAGCTTAAATTTAGTGCCTAAAAGTATGTATTGAAATAACATAATAACCCTATAGAAAAATGAAAAATTGAGTGTATTTAATTGGGTACACTCAATATCAGAACCAAAACACCTAAAAATATGCAATATATTTTCTCATGTTTTCCTGAAATCCAAATAGTTTATGCATTTACATATTTACATACGTAGATTTTTTTACTATTATTGTTAACTAACGGCAACTCTATAAAATATATGACAAATATGATATGAACCCCAGCAGCCAGAAACTGTGACCACATTTTTTTGTCGAATTTATGAGACATTTTTGTGCACAATTTTGTGAATATTTTTTGTCACAACGAAATGTGACAAAAATGTGACAAAGAATTCACAAATATTTTTCGACATTTTTTTGTGGAATTTTTGTGACAATTTTGTGCACAATTTTGTGAATATTTTTTGTCACAACGCAATGTGACAAAAATGTGACAAAGAATTCACAAATATTTTTCGACATTTTTTTGTGAAATTACTGTGAATCTTTTGTCACATAATTTTTTTAAAATTTCAAATGATAATTATTTAATTGACCATAATAATTTGAAAAATTTGTACACAAAACTGTCACAAATTCGTCCAAATAAATGTGACAAATTTGTTCACAAAACTGTGACAAATTCCTTCACAAAAATGTCAAATTTTGTTCACAAATCTGTGACAATTTCTTCCACAAAAATGTCACACTTTTTCTGACAAAAATGTCATAAAAATGTCGCAATTCGGGTAAACCACAGTCACAATTTTTCCACCGTATTGTGACAATTTTTTGTCGACAATTCACATTTTTTTGTGACATTTTTGTCACAATTATTTCACATTTGGTTGCTGGGGAATATGACGTCGATGGCCATGAAGAAAAAGTCACCACTAAATTTTTTTCTATTGTGTAAATTGGAGTTTTCTTGTTTAGTATAATTATTTAATTTATTAATTTGTAATTATTCAATCAAACAGTAAAGTTGTGTTCAGAAAGTAAGCAGGAGAAAAAAATTTGAGGAAAATAAATTTTAATAAAAAAGCAACAGTTAATTTTTAATTATTGTTTAATAAAAGTAAGTCCATCTAATAAGCTTATAAGTTATTTTTTTTTGTTTCCTTTTTTTAATTAATTTCTAATTTTCTTTGTTCCAAATTAATCTATTGAATTAAAGTAAATTGCGCATCATTTACCAGATATAATTTTATTGAAAAAATGAAATAAAGTTGTTTCACTACAAATTATCTTTTGTTTCCTCAATATAATAAATCAAGTTTTCGTAATTTTAGTTTAGGCCAATATATAATTTTTATTTGCAATAATAAATATTATTGACCCACTTCCCCATATTTTGGCCAAAATAATTATAAGAAACATATTTTTTCATATTTATTCAAATTGAATATGAACCTCTAGACATAGTAGTTGATTTTGCTAAACAAAGAAATCAAATATAATATATAAAATATATGAATTTGTTGAATAAATCAATAAATAGAAAATATTTTATAACGCTAAAAATTTATCTAATCTTAATTTTTATGATAAATATACTTCATTTTTATCTCACGTCGATAAACTTAATTTCGTTATAAAATATATATAGAGATAATTATTTCTTTCTTGTATTGGTATTCAACAAATATTTATTTTAAAAATTATCAGTGATTATAATTTTAGCATCTAATGTATTGTTTGGTGTGTTAAAAAAATCAAATTCCAAATTAAATTTTTCCAACACTAACATTACAAAAAAGATTATGGTGGTATATTGTAAATTAATTAATTATAATGATAAATAGCAGTTAATTTGGAACGTAATGTTAAAGTCCTTTTCTTTATTTGGATATTATTATAATTTCAAAATTTCGTTTTATAAATATTAATGATTAGACAAAGAATTATTAGTGATCTAATGATCATTAATATTCTAGAAAAATTATCAATAAATTCTAAAATTGTTATAATATTAATATCATGTTTTAATATAATAGGTAGGTACTAATTTATTTTAATAATTTTTGTGAACTTTTTTATTTTAGATATTGCAACAATGAAGATAATTTTTGTATTTTTAAGTATTATATTAGCAACGAATGCTGTATCCGTTTTTCAAGTATTAAAAGAAGAATGGCATGCATTTAAGGTATGAATTTACTAATATTTTAAATGTATATTATGAATTCCAAATTTAATTTCCCTAAAATATTATATTCGCCAGCAAAAAAATCACTTTACATATTTTTTATAATTGTCTGAAATTTTTTAATAATTAATCATCAGTAAAAAAACGGGCAGTTTTGTTTTTCCCAAGAATTTTAATTGTTATTGTATTTACTTTAATTTATTTCTCTGGAAATAATGATTAAATTTTTTATGCACATCCCAAATTCAATTTATAACTGATAACCTTTGAAATATTATTATTATAATTTTGGATGATTTTTTTGTTTTAATATTAAATAACAAAGAATAAATAAATATTTAGAACGTAATTTAATATGAATTTAATATAAAATTTAGATAAGAATTTTTTTTTATAAAAATAAACAAATTACTACTGGGATGAAATAATTCAATAAATAAGGTAGCAAACATAATATTCAATTTAAAAAGAATTTCAGTTGATGAATGATATAAATATTCGGAATCTATTTTTATCCACATTATTTAATTATCATTTAAGTTTAGCGTGATATTATTTTTTTGTCCCAAAATTCTAATGTCTACAAACTTTTGTTATTCATAAGATTATTGACCGACAAAAATCTTTTTGAATTATATTACAGTTTAAATTAAAAAAAAAAAAAAATTTGAAAACAAAGAGTAATAAATTCGATAACATATTAAATTTCTTAGTTACATTGATATTAAAGAAAATTTACAAACATAATGTGTTTTAACATTTATAATAGGACATATTTTAAATATACATATTACGAATTTGTCAATATATTCTTTGTTATCAGCAGCAAAATAATAATAATAACATAAGTTTAATCTGAAATATTTCTGTTTAAAAATTTTTTGCTGACGCGGAAATAAAATGTAAAAAAGAATTGTATTAATTAAATTTATTTGTAAACAAAAATTTTGTACGCCGTTGCATCTTTACAAAAATATATTAAACCTTTTTTTAATGAATGTGATTAATAATAATGTACTACAATTACAATTATTATTAGGACATTATAACACAATGGATATGAATACAATATCAATAATATGGTTTAAATTTTTTACTTCAAGTACAAATAATAATTAATCATAAAGTCATAATAATTATAAATAATTATCTATTGCAGATAATGTTTTAGGGTTTTTTATAAAAATTTGATTAATTTTAGCGTTATATACGATTCGTCATAATATTGTGTATTAAAATATAAATATTAAAACTTTATATAAAATATTAAATATTTAATACATTATAGTTACAACATCGTAAAAATTATGAGAGCGACACTGAAGAGAATTTTCGTATGAAAATTTTCTTGGAAAATAAAAATAAAATTGCTAAACATAATCAAAAATATGAAAAAGGAGAAGTTTCATTTAAATTAGGAATGAATAAATATGCTGATATGTTACATCATGAATTTACAGCAGTTTTTAACGGATTTAATAGAACTTATCCTGGAAGGTAAATAAAAGCAAATTTATATATATATTTTATAAATTAATATGAATTTTAAAAATATATTTTTATTTAGTGTCAAATTAGGAAACACACCTAAAGAAACTGGTGTAACATACATCAGCCCAGCAAATGTTCAATTACCGAAATTAGTTGATTGGAGAGGAAAAGGTGCTGTTACTCCAATTAAAGATCAAGGTAAAATTAGAAATTAAGTATATCTTATGTATATGATATTAATTTTTTTTCCTTATACAGGACATTGTGGATCATGCTGGGCATTTTCAACAACTGGAGCCTTAGAAGGACAACATTTCCGTCGTACTGGAGTTTTAGTATCATTATCTGAACAGAATTTAGTAGATTGTTCAGCTAGTTATGGCAATAACGGATGTAATGGTGGTCTTATGGATAATGCTTTCCGTTATATTAAAGATAATGGTGGCGTTGATACAGAAAAATCATATCCATATGAAGGAATCGATGATACATGTCATTACCAAGATACCCAAATTGGAGCAACCGATAAAGGATTTGTTGATATACCAGTTGGTAATGAAAAGAAATTAATGGAAGCTGTTGCAACAACAGGACCAGTATCAGTTGCAATTGATGCATCGCATGAATCATTCCAATTTTATACCGAAGGTGTTTATTATGAACCACAATGTAGTGCTGAAGAATTGGATCATGGTGTTTTAGTTGTTGGTTATGGTACCGATGAAAAAGATAATGATTATTGGTTAGTAAAAAATTCATGGGGTACAACATGGGGTGATCAAGGTTATATTAAAATGGCAAGAAATAAAGAAAATCATTGTGGTATTTCTTCATCAGCTAGTTTTCCACTTGTTTAATAAGTATATAATTCTATATTTTTTTATTTTTTGCTATTTTAAAATTTCTCAATTTAAATAATAAGCGATTTTTTTAAATATAATTTTAAGTATAATTTTAAGATTTCTTTTTGTGAATAGTAGTCGGAAATAAAAAGATTTTTTTAATTGATTTTACGATTTTTCTTAAATATCAATAGATTTCCAGGAATTTAAAAATTCTCCAATTGCACAATTTTCAAATGCTGAATACTAACGACTTGACTAATAGATGGTGTTTTGTAGTTAGTATATTTGTGGTTTATGTGTAGGAATTGTTTTGCTGTACTACTAGATTATTTCCATTCCAATCAATTTTTTTTGTTTTGACATTTATGTGAACTGTCAAAATTTTATAATTTAAAAAAAAGAAAATAAATATTTGATTTCGTAATTGAATTAAAAAAAATAAAAATGTTTAAGAAATTATTAAAATATTCGCAACCATGTAAATCAAAATATTTGGCTGAACATTTTAAAACGTATACGACTAATCCAGAAATAAAAAATTCAATTTTAATTGGAAATAATACTTATCGGACTGATAATTGGACAAATGTAACTCCAAAAATTCTCTCATTTATTGGATTGAATAAACATTTACAAAAAAATCATCCATTATCTATATTACGACAACGAATTGTACAATATTTTTATGCAGCTTATCGAAATTCTCGTGGCAATCCACTTTTCAGTGTATATGATAAAATTCATCCATTAGTTACAGTTCAACAAAATTTTGATAATCTTTTAATAGCTAATGATCATCCAAGCCGTGCCAAATCTGATTGTTATTATATAAATGAAGAATATTTATTACGAGCCCATACAACTGCACATCAAGTTGATTTAATTAAATCTGGTTTAGATAATTTTTTAGTTGTTGGTGAAGTATATCGGCGTGATGAAATTGATAGTACACATTATCCAGTATTTCATCAATTAGATGCAGTCCGTTTAATTAGTCGTGATAAATTATTTGAAAGAAATCCCGAATTAGAAATATTTGAAACATCATTTAAAACAAATCCAAATACATTTTCACCAATTAATTCTAGTTCAAAATGTATTGATCAATCTAAACAACCATGTCATACAATGGAATCAGTTAAATTAACAGAATATGAATTAAAAGCTGTATTATTGGGTTTAGCTAAAAATTTATTTGGCCATAATATTGAATATCGATGGTCAGATACATATTTTCCATTTACCCAACCGTCATGGGAATTAGAAATTAATTATAAAGGTAATTGGTTAGAAGTACTTGGTTGTGGTATAATGAGAGATGAAATCTTAAAAAATGCTGGTGTACATAATTCAATAGGATATGCATTTGGTCTGGGATTAGAACGATTAGCAATGGTATTATTTGATATACCAGATATACGATTATTTTGGAGTAATGATAGTGGATTTTTGAATCAATTTAATGAACAGAATTTAAAAGATTTACCAAAATATAAATCTATATCATCGTATCCACAATGTATTAATGATTTATCATTTTGGTTACCAGATGGTGTAGAAATTGAAAAATTTTGTATAAATGATTTTTATGATATTGCTAGAAATATTGGTGGTGATATAATAGAACAGGTAAATCTATTTGAAATTAAAGTAATTTGTTGAAAAATTCTCTTTACATAATTTTACAGATAAAAATAGTAGATAAATTTAAACATCCAAAGACTGGTAAATCAAGTTTATGTTTTAGAATTGTGTATCGGCATATGGAAAAAACTTTAACACAAACTGAAGTCAATGATATCCATAAAAAAATATCAGAAATTTGTGTAGAAAATTTTAATGTTGTAATTAGATAATTAATTTTTTAAATTAATTTGTATGTAAAACATAAATATTATTATAGTATTTTGTTTCTTTTATAATAAACAATTGTTTTTATTTATGATTAAAAAATATACACAAAAATACATATTCTAATTTATATATTAACTATTATAACAAACAATTTTATCTCGTTAAAGTTCTTATATAATTTATATTCATTCAAATTAAATACATAATTTTCCATCTACATATATTATAAATTAAATTTATCAAATTAATTTGAACAGTCTTTTTTTTTTTGTGTAGCTAAAACTCTGAACTAATCTTATTGGAATTTTGGATTAAGTGGAAAAAATTCATACAATTAATGCAATTCAAGTAAAAAACTATGACACACACAATAGACTTAAAAAAATGATTTTTATTTTTATATTTTTTAATTTATATTTCCAAAATTATTTTTTTTTACTTTTGAATCACACGTCACGTCCATGGAAAGAAATTACTAAAAAGTATTGTACCAACAATAAAATAACTACCAAACCAATAAATAATTAATGAATGTTTTGATTTAAAATTAATTTGATCAAATGTTTTTGGTAAACAATTAGCAGCAAACCAATATAAACATGGACTTGCTGATGCTAATAATCTAGTTGATATTTGTATATGAACATAAAATATACAACAGAAAATCAAAAATAATTCATGTAATATAAATGGTAATGATTTCCATTCATAAATACCATTTATAATATTATTTTTCCAACAATATTTAATAAATGTGAACAAATATAAAAATGTTTGTATTAATAAAAATAATAATATTGGTGATGCTAATAAAAAATTTGGTATTTGTTTAAATTCATAATAATTAAATAAACCAACATTCCAATAATGATTTTGTATATATGAATATGAAAATGGAATGCTATCATCACACCATGGTGAATTTTCAGCTAATCTAGGTCCAGATAAAACATAATTATTTTCTTTAGCATATTGTAAAATAATTGAATTATGTTTTATTTTTGAATCGGTTAAACAAAAACTTTTAAAAGCATAAAAATCATATATCGTTAATGGAATTAATGATAAAATTAAAATTGTAAATAATTTAAAAATATCCCAAAATGATTTTTTTAATATAATATTTCTAAATATAAAATATATAGGATAACCAATATTTAATAGTCCATTTGAACGACATAAACAACTTAAACTAAGTAATAATATTGTTTTAAATACATTCATATGATTAACACATTCTAGCATTAAACTAAATGTTAACCA
The DNA here is from genome assembly GCA_949752835.1 of Empis stercorea. NCBI lineage: Eukaryota > Metazoa > Arthropoda > Insecta > Diptera > Empididae > Empis > Empis stercorea. The sequence goes on along the minus strand of OX457088.1, from coordinate 3,069,482 downwards.
ACAATATAATCCTTCAGAATATGGTGCTATAAAAAATATTGATGCTGGATTAAAACAAAATAATACTACAGCATTCCATGATTTATTTGGATCATTAAATAAACGCTGTGTTAGTTCATATAGACAATTGGCAGCACGATAAAAAAAATATATATTTAATAATACAGCAACTACTAGTGACATATAACGAAATGTACTAATATTAAATGTAATTGGAATTAAAATTTTGGCTAAACTATATATAATCCCTGGATATAATGGATAAAATGCTAAATTATTTTCATATGTATAACCATTTTCAGCTATATGAAGAAAATATTCAGCATCCCAACGTCGTAATCCACCAAATAGAAATTCGGAAAATGTATCCATTATTTTGGTATCATTTGTATATTTTTGTGATTTAAATACATCAGGATTATGATCTGGTATTAATAAATCTGCGAAAAATTGTAGACATAAGATTATTATTCGACTGGTTAATGCTAATTTCGTAACTTTTTCATTCATTTTGATTTGATTTATAATAATTTTTTTTTAAGACAGAAGAAAATATATTGAATAAGGTTAGGTTACGTACGTGACGGCTAATAAATAAAGCCGGTCTCTAAAAGAATAATAAAATTTTATTTAATCAAAATTAATAAAATAATTATTGTATACCATTAATTTGAAAAACTATCCAATGTCTTTAATATTTCACAAAATTCAAATCAAAGCATTTAAAAAATATCACGTACTGGAATTGACAATTGACTGAAGTTACGTTAATTTTGTGTCGTGAAGTTATGAATTAAAATGAAATACACCTTAGCAATATTTGTGACCCCAGAAAAAGTCTACTGCCCTCCAAACACCCAATTATAATTTTTGGTTATTTGTGTTCCAATTCCAGCTTCAATTGAAAGCGTAAAATCATAGACACAATATCCACAACAATGGTCTTATCCACAAACTCGTTATTACTTTTATCATTAATAGTAAAATACTATATTTATATTAATGTTATTCATTGGGTATGGACTATCAGAAATCGCATAGACACGTATACCTGATTGAATTAAAGGTTATTAAAATACCTACATTTTGGTATAGTAAACTATTGTAAAAAGCATTGCCATAGTCAACTCATACTTACTTTTATCATTAATAGAAGAATATTATATTTATATTAATGTTATTTATTGGGTATATGTACTACGAGCAGAGCCGTATACACTATAAAGATATTCAAAAATTGAAAATGACTTAAAAATTCCCCTGGTGAATATAATATCTTTGTTAAGAAAGTTGAAATAACGAGTTTGTGGATAATACAATACAATATAATGTTACTTGCAGACTTGCAGTTAAATTTTCATAAAATTCGTAAAATTACTTTTTGTATGGATAATAAAAAACTACCGATTCTTACTTTCGTCAATATAATATTTTCTTAATCCTGCTAATGTCCGATAGGTGTCACACTTCTACTATAAATTGTCAGTTATATTTTATACTTACCCTACATTTTGGACAACTGTTTTAAATTTCTACACACACTACCTTTTACATTAGATATCTTAGTTACAGTAATTAGGAACAATGCTGCAATTAAACATTTAAAAAATATATAGAAGATCAATTATAGATAACCGCTTTTCAGTTTAACTTCATTTAATTAATTATGTTACGTTACAATGAACAATTTTAGTCCCAAAAGTAATGGTTTTTCGCTAATTTACAAAAATAGGACAAAACCAATTAATAATTTTCCGTTGATATTCGTAGACTACCGTTAATATTCGTAGATTTAACATAATCTGTTTTTGTTTAAATATAACTTTGATGAAAAGCTATGAAAAGCAAAAATTAAAAAGTAAATTAATTTATTTAAAGCTTGTTTTATTTATAGGCATACGCTATGTATGTAACTATAAGATAAATACGATAATACATTTAGCTAGAATAATTTTTTTTGTTCATTTACCTCTTATACATTTGAAGTGTTTTTTAATTATTTTTGTTTATAAATATTCTTGTTAACATTTATAAATACGATTTTATTAATTCTTTTTAATACATATTCATATTTTATTTATTCATTGAAATGTCAAAATAAATATCTATATTTTTATAAAACATATTTTTCTAAAAAAAAAAAACAAAATAATAATTAAACAATATTAAAGTTATGTCTTTTAAACTCAAATTATGAATCATGATAATGTAGTTATTATAATTTATAAATAATAATTTATTTAAAAAAAAAATATTTTTTCAAAATTTTATTACATTTTTACTATAATACGTATAATAAATATAAGGAATTCTTTTTTTAAAACATAATTTCAAATAAATTTAATATAATGTATAAAACGAAATAATTATATTTGTTTAAATTAATTATGTACAAATTACTGTATGTATATATATTAAAGAAATGGATTTTTTTTAAATTAAAATATTATTAATAAAATCATAAGGTTTACAAAGTTACGTCAATTTCTTTTTGGTTATATGAGTGTTGAGCTTTGATTTTAATTAATATTTAAGTTCTTTTATATTTTTTGTAATTGTCTTTAATAAAAATAATCTTTGCACTTCTAAGTTTAATAAAAAAAATATGATTTTTTTTTGTGTTTAAAATAAATTAGCAAAATAAAAAAGAAATAAGTGTAATTTAATATAATTATTGATTGCACAATGTTTATTGCACAGTATATTATATGAAAATTTTCAATAAAATTAACAAAAAAAAATAGCAGAATGGAAATAATACAAAAAAAATATAAGATGTGTGTTATTTCTTTTCATTATTTTTGTGATATGTGGCATTTTTTTTCCTTTTCAAAAAAAATTAATTAATAAAAAAATTTAAAAACGAAAATATTAAAAATTAAATGAACATTATAACCATTCATTTTTAAATAATTAAAAATTTCTTAAGACTATACTATGCCTTTATCTGTCAACATAAACTTTTAAAAAAAAGCTTATTTATAATAAAAACTAAATAATTATTAAAATATATTCAGATATATAAAAAAATATCACATATCACAATAAATATTAAAACTTTGTGTTACAAGTAATAAATATTTATTCATCTTGTTAATACATAAATTTGAATAAATTGATATACATATTAATAATCTATATACATAATTTATATGCAATAATTTAAATATTAGAAATAAATATAACATTTAAATTTTTAGTTAAATTAAATTTTTTTATAGCCTATTTAAATTTTTATTATTTTCTGACTATGAAAGGCAATTCGAATATATATATTATTTGACTTTGTGCTCAAAAATTATCAATATAAATATTTTTTAATTGTGTGTTGTGTGTACTTCTATTTCCAAAATAATATGAAAAAAAAACTTTTAAAAAAAATGTAATATAATTTCAATTTTAAATAGTAAATTCTTGATTTACTGATTTTCTAAACATATCCGATTACTTTTAATAACTCTAATTATTAATCTGCCTTATTAAATGTCTTTTAGGTTAGTTTATACAATAAATTTCAAACCAAAAAACATTAATTACTTTAATATACAATTTTTATACACACTCTACGATTATAAATGTAGAGGCTTTAGTAATTTTTTTTATGTCCGCAGATATCCTAATATAAAACTATCTGATTTGAAAGTTTCAATTCCTGTTTTACTTTTCAATATACAATATGTAATTTTTAATTGTTGAATATTATAAATATACAATATAATATATTTTTTGAAAATTTATGATCGGATTGCCTCTCCTTGGTAGTGTAGATATATTAATTTTAACTTTTTTTTATATATATATATACGGTATATATTATAATTAAATATGTTTTGATTACCACTATATAAGTTGCAATTTTTTTTCTCGTATATTTAATAAATAAATTTGAAATATCTTTTTATTTAATATATATATAATGAATATTTTTGCTTGTTTGTTAAATATTGATTTTAATTTCTAAAATTTTTTTATAGATTGGCCTTATTTTTTTATATATATGTAGTTTTCTCATCTACCAAAATTACAGACAAAATATATTTCCTATATTTATTGCAATATCTTTTTTTTATCCAATTTACCACCAAATATAAAATATTAAATTTTAAAGAGAAATTTATTGAGAGAGAACAAATAACATTATTAAAGCAATATTTTCTGATCACAAATGGTACATGGACTGTACGTAACTGTTGCATAATTTATTTAAAGCATTCACAATGAAAAATGTCCTTACATATTTCAGTGGAGGAAAATACATTGTGCTAAATAATAATGAAAAATTAAAGCTTTACATAATGATATATAGTAAAATTTTTATTTTAACTACATTTTGAAATATCCAAATATTTATTCTATTTTAGGATTATAACAAAAAGAAAAAGCCCAAAATTCATAAATGTTAACGTTCGTTGTGAATACTTTGTATATGCAAAAACCGGTATAATAATTTCGGTTACGTACAGATTGACTGTGTATCATATTTGAGTTCCACTTAAAATAATAATATTTAATAAAAAAAAAAATAAATATTAAAAAAGAAAGTAAAAATTAAATAAGTAAATATAAATTTGTAAATTAAATTAATAATAATACTTAAAATCTATATAATTATTATAATAAATTTAAACCATCATTATTATCATTTTATTGATTCGGAATTATTGTATAATTCCGATTTCAATTTACATATACATTATTAAATTTCTTTGGTTTCATTACTTGGATCTTTTATATATATTTTTGTTTAGATAAGATATGATAAATGGAATCACTTTTTGTAACTAAAAATGTTCATTTTTATTTTAAATAAATAAAATATTTATTAAAAAAATAGTTAAATTTAACTATATACATAAATAAATAAGAAATGCACAAAAATTAATTAAATATAAATTACATTAATTACTAAATTTATATTTTTACCAGTTTTTTTTTTCAAAAGAAAAAAAAGAAAGAAAATAATTTAATGAACATTTATTAGATTCATTTTTCTTAATATACTATTAATGATTCCATTGTAATTGTATCTCATTTACCAATTATCGATAAGTTTGGCGTTTCAACATTTCGGCGAGCCAGTCTTGACCTTTAAAAAAAATATAATTTGTCAATTAATATTTATGCAATTTTAAACTTTATCTATAAAAAAAGATGATCTGCCATGTTTGATGTTTTTATAGAAATACGTTTTTAAAATTAAATGTTAATTCAAAAAAAGTCGCATTTGTAATTTAATCTGAGAGCTTTTAATAATTTCAAGCACAGAATTTGATCAACAAATTTGATTATAATTACCGTATTTGTCCAGCTAGTAATGGATTTATTGCATATAACCAATCATGAACCTCTTTGTCACCAAGTGTTTGTAATAGATAACCGCGATGTTTGGTCACAACACTATAAAATTTAATTTAATTTTAAATCTAATTAAATTCATTAAATAATTTATATAAAATAAACCTAAATGTGTTTGGTATTTTAACCATAGCTGCTTGATCTTCACTGCATTCAACTTGTGCTGTTGCTAAGTTAAGCAATGCGCGTTCTACAGGATCTTTCTCTGATCGATAAATAAATACATAAGGACGACGTACAGTCTACACAAAAAATAGTTCTTAATATAATATTTCTCGAAATTATAAGAAGAAATAATAAAACATACCACCCATCGTTTTTTCCAACCTGATCCACCATGTTCTAATACATTTAAGTATCCCTTACGTGCAACTATCGGACTAACACGAATTTCTTCTAATTCAGGGACATAAAGTCGCAATGGAAGAGTTGGTTGTGGAGCTGGTGCTGGTGCTTCCCAACCATGGGGCATATCAGCTCTGTCAGGTGAGCATAATCTAGAATTATTTTGAAAAATAGTATAATTGTATTGATAAACTAATTGAAAATAATTCAATTAAAAATTTTACTCGATGGAATTTCCAGAAATACAGCTAACCGTCATATCTGCACATCCTTCATCTGCTGGAGAACAATCATTTTGAATTGGTTTTTCATTTGAATCTGATTTGGTATTGTATATTCCTAATAATTCATTATTTTAAAATTATAGAATATATTTAATACCATCTAATAAAAATATTACCTTGAATTAATTTAATGCATTTCATCATTAATTCTTGTTCTTTTGGTGTATGGTCACGTTCGGGCATTATCGGCTGAGATTCTATAATCGGTGTTTGTGGAGATGGTGGAATTATCATATGAACTGGTGATGTACATGCACGTGCCGCCAAATTACATACATCTTTTTCTGTTTTTGTTGTTGGATTTGGATTTGTATCCATACCAAGTCTTTCACGAAGCATTAATAAATGTTTAACACGTCCAACTTCTTCCAATCGTGTTAATTTTTCAAGTTCCCACTATTTTTATAAACGTGTATAAATACACAATACTTAATTAGTATAAACAGAATAAGTAATATTAAAATTATTGAATTTTTGTAAGATTAGCAAACAAGGGAGTAAAAATAATAAAGCAGATAAACCTGATGTCCATTAAATATTTAATTTAATGTTTAAAAATTATACTTGCCTGGTGATCAAATATAAGAGAATCACCCCTTGGTCTCCAGCCATGTAGATTTTCTTCACCACGAACATATGTTGAGCTAGTATCCAAAACTCTACGTTGTCTTCTTTGTACACCTTTAAAACACATTTATTATAATAATTAATTAATTATTATATGTATAAAATTGTATTAACTAAACAACAAACATACAAAATTCAATATAATTTAAATGTTAAATAAGCGTTTTTATGATATAACGCAAATACGAATTGTTTAATCTAGTATTTTGAATGATCTGTGAATGGTGTAATAATATAAAAAGCTAAAAAAATAATGTTTAGATTTATTCATAATTTTTAGTTATTCTGTACGATTAGCAAACTAAATTTAAATCAAACTAATTATTAAATCCAAAATTTAGCATTTGCAAGAATTTTTCAAAAATGAAATTAGAAAGTTTTTTATAGCAATTATTTCTGTATATAATTTAATAGATAGTTTAAAAAGGATTCCATTAAAATGAACTGATATGATTCTCAATCAATAAATATCACCATGTTGGCTTTATTCTTATTTTGTGCACTGGATTTGATCAAAAAAACTTGTTCTTTCCTATAATCCAAGTAAATATTAATATTTACAAAAAAATCCCTTCAAAATGAATATGGAACATACAGCAAATATAAAATATCTCTACAATATAAATTTCTACCTGGACTACCTGCTTCAGAAGCTCTCCTCAATGATAATTCATAAACTCCAGATAAACGATTAGCTTCAGGATTTCTGTATTGCCCAGAAAACAAATGTTTTAATGATCTTGGTCCTGTTCTGGCATCACGACCATAAATCACCATACTTAAATCTTTAGTTATAATTGCAGGCCGAGCACAATTTTCCAACTTAATAATTTATTTATTTATTTTTAAATTAACAATAGCTTATATATATACAAATTTTTATTTACCTCTAAATATGCACTTAAAGTAATATAAATTGTTTCACCAGTTTGTGTAACACGATTCAATAATGTTGAATTGTGTAAGCTAGAATCCCAGGCAGCTTCAAATCGATAAAATGAACGATCATCTCCAGGAACCTCAATTGATTCACCAGTAAATAAACCAAGCGATAAAACACATGAATCATCATCTACATCATCTGATGATTCAGGACAATTACGAATTCTACCAACAACTAATTCACGTATATCTTTCCATTTCACTTCTGATGTTGGCTCATGAACAATTGTTATACGAATACGTCTTTGAATACCTTGATGCAAAAGGAACAATCCTCTACAAGGTAGGTCATCACTATGTTCAACCACCTAAAAATTAATATTCCAAAAAAAAAAAATTAAAATTATTATCCTCTTGCTTAATATAATTAAAGAGCTTACAGCAGGAACATATTCTCCATTTGGTGCCAATTCACAAATTTCGAACCAAACTAAAACATCATGTTTAGCTAAAACTGTGGATGATGGTGTAGAAGGTAATGGACCAAATTTTGGGCTTCGTACTGGTTGACTTATTGGAATACTAGGTGGTAACATACGTCTAGGTGGTGGCCTTGATTGATATATTTCTTGTTTAGCATCCTTATGCAATGGATGATTTTGATAATGACCAAATATTTTAAACATAACAGGTTGTGTTTTTAAATATTCAATAAATGATTTTGTTACCAAAACCGTAATCTAAAAATATTTGTGAAAAACAGAACAAAATTATTTTTATTTTATCATTTATATTTTAATTAAAATTATTTATTACATTTTGCACATGATAAAAACCAAGTGGTGCTCCAGATCCTGAATTTTTAACAGGTTCAGTAGAGAATGCTTCTTCATGTCTATGCAAAAAACTGTAGATAATTTTTTATTTTAATTTATTTTTGTGGAATTCATTTATCAATTTTTAAATTAATATTTACTTAAATTGACAAAATATATCTGCATATTCTGCACCAATACCAGTTGCTTGTAATACAGTAACACGAAATGTAAATTCTTTACCAATTTGTAAATGATCACCTAAATCATCATTTGTTTCTTGTATTTCTGATGCTACACTTGAATCACCTTGTCCAGAATCTGCATCTTCAAGTTCCAAAGCTAATTTTGTTTTAACAATTTTTAAAATACAAAAATATATTGAATTTATACTTACTTTTTTCCATAAGCTCACCTTCAGTTTTACAATCTGTACCTTCAATAAAACGTTCATCTTTTTCATTAGTTATTAATGAACGATATTTAGGTTTCTTTTCTTCATCAAAAAGTAAACGAGCAGATTGTTTTACTCCATTATTAATATCAATACTTTCTTCATCCTAAATAAGAACAATATGAAAGTTAAACTAAAAAAATAAAACGACATATAAATTTTGAATAAATTACTAAAACAGGTTGAACAGCAATTCGTAAATAACCACGAACATCACCACGTTCATTTACAATAGCTACTTTATGGACCAATGGAACTGGATACAATAAATTGCTAAGATATATAAATGATCTACCAACCATACGGAACCATGGGAATCTATCATAAAATGGATCACCTCCTGTTAAACTCTCAACATTATAATCAGGAGATGTTGGACTAAGTTCAGATTCATTATGATACATTTCTCTCATAAGTTCAAGACGTTGTCTAAATTAAAAAATAATTGATATTTTGTAAATATAATTAATTAAAATAATTTTTTTTTGTTATGTTATTATGTATAATAATAATCCATTAAAAGCTTGATAGAATAAATTTAATGTTATGATTTTAAGTAATTCATCGTAAATTATTCTATATATAAATGTATATAATTTATATTTAAAATCTTTATAAAATAAATTATACTTTTCGTCATGATAAGACAGAACACAGAATAATAGTGTGAAGTAGTTATTATTTTTATTTTAATACGTAGGTGGAAAATTCTTCCTCAACTTTTATTAATTTATTATAACGATGAATATAAATATATTATCTGTATAACTATACTATGATCTTTTACGATGAATTTTCAGTAAAGCATATTTTACAGCATCATTATTTATTATTATTAAATTTGTCTGAAGATTATGTGTAACTTAAATAAATATGTTTTACTAAATAATTTTTAATTTATCTTATATTAATATTTTTCTTTCTTAATTTTTCAAATATTACTGGATAAATTTCATATATACATATCATAGATATTTTAAATTAAAGTCGAATATTATTATAAATAAATTTAATTATTTAATTTATTTAAAGCGAAAATTAAATGCAAAATGAATTTCAAATATATAAATTAATAAATAAATAAATAAATATAGGATGTAAGAAAGCATAATTATGAAAAAAAAAAAATAATTAAATCTTTTTATTATTTTCATTATAAAAGTTATTAAATAATCTCATTTTTGTAGATAATAATGTTCAGAGTTTTCAGATTATTTTTCATTGTTCATGAAAAACATTTGAATTTCATTATGTTTTTTATTTCATTAATTTTTATTAGTTTCTTAGATGATTAAAACTAATATATATATTTTGAAAACGTACCAGATAATTAAGATATTTCCGTTTTATTTATATTATTATTATTTTATTTAGATAATATTTTTATATGAATTGTGATTTAATTGAAATATGCGTACAGCTAAAATAATATAAATATATGTAACAATTATACTATAATTCATTTTGGATACAAATATTTGTCATGCATTAAAATTATAATATAAAAATAATCAGAATAAATAAATTTTGAATATACTATAGTATAATGTGTATATATATATTCCTCAAAGGCATGAGGTGTTACACAAAAGAAGCTGTATAAAAATAAAATTGCTGCCTTTTTTTATACAATATTATGTAGCGCTCAACAAAAAAAAGTTAACCCAAATTGTTTGTAATTAAAAATTGATATTGAAAGCAATAATTTTTTTTAAAACAAAAATACGTTGTGGTATTTTATATTTCAAACCTAGAAGGCAAAAGATTTGCTAGAGAAAGTCTAGATGTGTTTGCGCATGCTGCTATACATTGTAGCAATTCTGGTTGACGCAAACCAATATTTTTTGAATTTTGTGGGGACGTTGTCTCAGAGCATTTAACTTGATCCGTTGGTGAAAAATCCAAAGATGTTGATGGTGGACTCTCAACATTGTAAATACTTCGCATTAATTCAAGACGATAACTAGTAAGATTTAATATTTTCAGTTATGTAATATGTATCAACAAATCTAATTTTAAATTTAATTAATGAAATATTATATGTAATACACAAATTATATCCTAAAAAAATTAATTTAATAATTATCAAATATTATAGTCGTATATTAAATCTTTCAAAACGCTTAATAAGTTGAGCCAATTCGACGACCCTTAAACAGGAATTTTTCTACTTGTTTAAATCTTTCAATATATTTAATATTAGTCTTAACTTTGAGACTCTTTATATAATATAATCTAATGGTGCATTTAAAAAGTCATATTTCATTTTATAAAATCGGGAAGAAACTTATTCTTTTTTAAATAAACAACTCAAATTCTTACATTTGATGTATGTATACCTAATTATCTAATAATTTGACTGATTTTCATGGTAGTATGTTGTAGAATGCAGTATATAATTATAATTTTTAAATAGACTTCAGATTTCGACATGATATAATCACAAATATAACCAAAATAATAAAAATATTCAAATGTATTGGAACTAATGTTAGTAAAAATGAAGATGAAGCCAGTTTTAGGGAAAAAAACCATAAAGCTGTATACAAAAATTAGAATTAATGTTAAGTTTATGCCTTTGAGGATAGAGATTTAGGTTCAATTAATTGTTCAATTTATGTGTAATTATGTTTACGAAAAATAAAATACTATTAAATTAAATCTAGAAATATAAAATAATGACTATAATTTTTTTTTTTAAATTTTGTAATCAACATTTAACCGATAATTAAATTCAACGATCATGCAAATAAAATAATTAGACTTACCGTAATTTCTCCAGTGTCCAATAATGAGTTGCACCATTTTTTGTGTCTGTCACTTCAACAGCAACCATTGTTTTTGGAATTGGTGGTGTACCAAAGTCATCTTCATTTTGTCCAGATGATGGAAGGGGTGCTAATTCCGTTGGAAGCGGTGAATATAATGTATCAGTTAGTAGTGTAAACTGAAATTGAACCTAAAAAATACACGTAAAAAGTTGAAGCTTTTGATTATCTAAATAACTATACAATTAGTAGTTTACCTTCTTTTTTAATTCAACAGATATTGCATTAGCTTCTTTAAGGAAAATAGCATTGCCCCATAAATCATCTCTAAGAGATGTAAATTGATGATATCTCCATTTTCTGAAAGCCCATGCAGCTAAACCAGCTTCACGTGCAGTCCAACAAGATTCGAAAAGTGGATTAACTATAATTGTTAAATAAATTTACTATATAATAAAATAATATCGATGTTTTGTAACATTTACCAAAAATATCTTCATCCTGATGAAAATCTTCTGGACTGTAGCTACTATACATTGACATTGTCATAGATTGCTCTTCAACTTGTTTCTGGAGTGCATCAATTCTTGCCTCATATGACTATAGTAATATATAAAATAAATATATTAGCCAAAAAATCTTTAATATAAATCCCCAATGTAAAATACCTTTCTTTGTTCTTCAAATTCTTGATCAGCTTGTAATTTTTCTCTTTTATATTGTTCTTCAAGTGTATCTAAACGTTTTTGCATTTCTGCTTTTAAATCAATACCCTGTTTTTCAAGTAATTCACATTTAGCAAAATTCCAATCAGCTATTTCTGTTGGACCAGATGTATCATTAGTAGCCATTTTTTCACGAATTTCTCTAGCTTGCTCAGGATGGGTAAAACGGAATACATGATTTTTACCCAAAATAACACGTGATCCAGTCACTAGTATTTCTGGTTCTACTAATTTTCGTCCATTCAAATAAACAAGAGCATCTTTATGTGGAATAAGTGTAACCACATTATTACGATTTTCAAATGTACAATGTTCTTTTAATATATAAGATCCAGATAATTGTATATCTTGTGGTACATTAGCTTCATGTGTACCCAAACGGGTTATGCCTAGAAATATAGTGAATATGTTTTGTTGAGTTTATTTTATTACAAATATAAAAACATATAGAAGCATTTCTGTCACATATTTTTGTTAATGACTTTTTCTTACCATCTTTAATGTAATATAACAAACATTCTGATAAATTTGGATCTTCATTAAGATTAACTAAATGCGGTGTTTTCTTTGGTGAAAATACCCCAACAGTAATGCCATCTTCTTTAACTGCAACACCCATTTCAGCAAATACAGCCTCTCGTTGTAAACGAATTTCTTCTGTTCTTTTAAGTTTTTCTTCCCAAGTTTCATTCAATTCTATTAAAAATTTTATTTGAATATTTTATTATTTAATTAATTTAAAAAAAAATATATATCTTATATAATATACCAGCTATTAGTTTTTCACTTGCTTGTAGTTGATCAACTGCCATTTCAGCTGTAGATCCATTATTATTACGCCCTTTAGATTGGGCATCATTACGATTAATACCAGATTTAACATTTCCAGATTCATCTTCTAGAATTATAACATAATTTCAGATTAAATTTTAATAATTATATAACATATACATTATAATATATTATTAAATATTAGACAAAAAAATAAATGAAATATGTACCCCTTTTTTTATTTTGATAAAAGAAAAAATCAAATAAAACTGCAAATAATATTAAAGAGGTACAAAATAAATAACAAAAAACGATATAAATGTATCAACTAATAGAATTAGAGGTTCCAATATATCGAATAGTGATAATTTTGTTATTAATTCAGTTATCCAGATTAATATTATAAATATTGTAATTAATAATTTGTAGGCAGAGAATTTATTTAAAAACTATCCACTCAATATTAATAAAAGTTTACTTTTAGGGTTCTTATCCTTATTTCTTCAATTATCCTTATTTCATTTCTTCATACACATATATACATATATTCACTATTAATTTCACAAAATATGGAATGGAATTATTAAGCCATATACAATAATACTAGTACTATACAACATTATATACTTTTATGTATATTAGGTTTCCCAATTCAATTAAAACTCAGTGCAGGACAATGAAAAACCACATTTGATATATCATGTTTCGTTTTCTATGTGGTAATATGCATTTATACTTATTTTTCCTTGTTAATACATATATTCATTTTTGAAATATTGAAACATTGATTTTGATTTTGTTATTTTTATTAGGACTAGAATTGGAATTGGAACCCCTAAAAATTAGTTGAATGCAATATGATAAAGTATGCTGAATACATAGACTTGATATATAAAGGCATTATTTTTAATAAAACATATTATATTATTATTATATTTCATTTTTCCACAAAAATACTTTTATACTATATTAATTCACTTTTTTTTTTTTCTTTAATCATAATAATAGTGTTTGTTTATATTGTTGTTTTTTTTGGTATTATATTAGTTATAAATACTAAAAACTATTATGATTATATTAATTTTTCATATTCTAATAAATTCATCCATTATTATTATTATTATTTCTGGTAACAAAGAAACGGGAATGATAGTACATACTATGATTATCATAAGATAAGAGACAATATGAAAGTATTAGTTGAGAGATAATTTTGAAAAATATCTTCTAATTAACAAAATAGATTTTAAATCTTCACATCACCGTTTTGTTCTTCAATATAACAATAAGTATATATTATATTTATTAATTAAAAGCTGATCGTTTTCGTTTATCTATCTTTTCATGTTTTGATAATCTTATAGAATTAATTGTCCTTATTTCTTTGGTTACTATTAAAAATGAATTAATTCGTGTGAAAGTATTTTTCCGGAAAAATAAGCAAAATGTTATAATATTGATTTTTTTTAAAAAAAATATTGAAATTAAGAATAATAAATATAATAATGAAATTTTGTTTTTTACTTTTCTGATTAATTTTAATTTTAGGCTCAACCAATTTTATAACTTATATATTATATGAAAAAATAATAGTTATATACTGTATATATACTGTATACTATTATTTTTTTTGTAAATTTAGACTTGCACGTAAAACACACTATGTATAGTTTTTTTTAGCAACCGTGTAGTTAATGAGCATAGTGCACATTTGGTTTGCATATAAAACTGCATAATAATTTCTCATTAATTGGCATAAATATACATTAAAAACATTATATGATAAACAAATACAATAAAACAAAATAACGAAAAAAGAAATGAATTGCAGTAAATATGGAAACTATGAAAAATAAGCAGAAATATATATATGTAAAACATTATTAATTATTATTTCTTTAATTAATAGCTTTGTATATAGAAATATGTAGTATTATCATTTGACTCGATTTTTTTGATAAATGGCCATGAGAAGAGTGCGAACTAAAATATAGTAAAGACACAAATCATATATTTGGGCCATCTATGGCCATCTATATTTGGCGATTTGTAACTTATTTATTTTATTTTAAATTTCAAATTTGTATATATTTTGTTGTAGTATTTTTTTTAGCTATAACTTGGATAAATTTGAGTACATTAGAACATCAAGAAGGTGACTCCCTATTTGCAGAATTTTTTTCAAGTTTTTTTTTGCTATAACTTGGGCTATAAATATTTAAAGATATTTGGAATTGGATTGGATATTTTTATTATAATTAAAAATAGAAATGGCGCTACATAGCCCAAATATATGATTTATGTATTTACTATATTTTAGGTTCACCCTTTTCCCATTGCCATTTATCAAAAAAAAAAATCGATTCAGTAATAGTACTATGTACTACTTCTATATACAAAGTTAATAGTTCATTTTTATAATAAAAAATTTCTTTTATTTACGATTAATTTGTAAAAGTAACTTGAATTGTATATAAAAGAAAACAACATAAAATTTACAAAAAAAAAAAATAATAATTATTATGTTAGTGAACTTTTACACGTTCAAAACTTTTATCTCATCATTTTTTCCATCACTTTTTAACTCTGGCGAAACACAGAAACATGAAGAAAGCCTTCCATTGATATAAAAAGGTATCCCCCAAAAACCTCAAAAATTTAACAGATAAATGTTGAACACGTAAAAGTCCACTTAAAGAAGCAAACATATTTATGAATTTTTGTTCTGTTTTACAAAATCCTTTTAATAATATTTCGTTTTTGATAGAATATATTTATATAATTAATTTATATTTTAAAAAAGCATTTTCAAGGACGACATATATATGTATATATTAAAAAATCATTTTTGTGATTATATATTTTGATTATATTTTTTTTTAATGAAGAACTTGCCGATATAAATTAATGTTTGGTTTTTCATATTATTTACTTACTATTTGTATCTCGTTTTTCACAAACAACTTTACCATCCGGTCCTACATAAAAATAATTTATTTCTTATCGAAAGCCATTTTTTATTTTCTTAATATTTTGATTTTTAATTTTTTAATTTTTTATAACTGAATAAAATAATTGGTTTTGCCTTTTTTTATTTACCCATAATTATTGAAAAATCTTATCTTATTTGTAATTATTTATTAAAAAAACAAAAAAAGGATGATAAATTTACCTTCATGCACTTCAATTCCCTCAGCACGTAAAAGTTCTCGTAATTTCTGTATTTCCTCTTTAAGTTCACGAATAAGTTTAGCATTTGCATCTTCATTAACAACAGCTTTACAAACAATTTGTTTAGCTCGATCAGCATATCTAAATATTATATTGTTTATAATAATAATTTTAAATTTGTAACAATTTAATTTTTTTTATATCGTTTCTTGTATTACCGTAATGTACTAAGTGTCTCATCATAATTAATATCAGCTGGTGATATAGCAGCAATCATAGCAGTTTTAGAATTTCCACCTAAATTCTCCCTTAGGAGCCAAGTCAATACAGAATCACGATATGGTATAAAATCAGCTTTTTTAGATTTCTTTGATTTTGAAGCCTATAAATAATAATTAAATTTATAATAAAAAAATAACATTCTTTTTTAACTAAAATATTTTGAAATAAAGGAAGAATTTATATAAATAAAAAAGGTATTTCTTTAGCTAATAACTTGCATTGAAACTTTTCAAAAAATTATGCTATAAATTGTAAATATTGCGCCAAATGTTATTGTATAGAGATGAAAATGAAGCAACTTTTTTTTATAAAGTTTTGCACAATTGTCAAAGTTTTAAATTAAATAAAAATTATTTTTAAGTATATTCGTACAAGTTCCAATTCTGCTCCTAAGTCCTAACTACTTATTATCAATAAAACTGATTGTTTTATTAAATGCAATTTAACATGTTCATTGATAATTGATCAATAATTGATTTTCAAATCAATTATGAGTTGAAATTGCAGTAAAGTAAATCAAAAAACTTATCACAAGAGAAGTAAGTTTCTTTTTCTGTATTACAAAAAAAAATTACTTTTAATTCGAATTTAAATAGAACCAAAAATGATTAATTTAAGTAAAATAAAAATTAATAATAATAATTTATAATAATATACTTACAGACTATATATATATATGTATAGCAATTAATATGAATACATTCCCAAATAGAGAAAAGGTTGCAAAAAAAAATTAAATGAAAAATTTAATTATACTTAACTTAATTAGGAATTTATTTTGTGTTGAAAAGAAAAAAAAATTAAATTTTGTGTATTTATGTAATTAAATAAAAGCTTAATTCTATTTTTTTTAAAAATGATAAGTATTTAATTTATATATAAATTTGAATAATTTTTGCTAATAAATTAAATATTCACTTACAATTTCAGCTAAAGCAGAAATAACTTTTCCCAATGTTGTAAGTGATTTATTAATATTTGCTCCTTCTTTTAAACGTGTTCCTTTTGCACCTGTTGAATCGGCCCTTTCAGAACCAGCCAAATCAACTAAACTAATTTTCGATACTTTTTCAGTTGATAAATCGGTCATTAGATCATGTCGGCGCTGTGTAAAGAATATTGTAAATACAGCATGAGAACGTGAACTTGTTTCATTCATATTTGTAGCAGCTACAGTTCTGCAAAAAAAAAACAAATATCAAAATAAATATTAAATTACAATGTAAAAAATGAATTTAAACCCAATTTACCTAGCTTTATTTCCTTCATCAATTAAATCATGAATATCTTCATATGATGTTACAGCCAATTTTGATAGATCTTCAACATATGGCCCCAAACATGGATGTTCTCGTACTCGTAAATTACCTTTATTTTTTGGATTTAATAAATCCCTGACACGTTCACAATAAATTTCCATATATGATACTTCAACCTTATTTATAATAAAAAAAATTAGTATATTTGTATATACAAATTACTGAAAAATATTGGTATATATAAGCGTTACCGAATATTTAAGATCTTCATTTTCAGTATCATGGATTCTAACAAATAAATCTTTACAAATCATTGGTATAATACCCTCTTGTTCTTCTTCTTGTTTACCCATCATCGTATAGGATTTACCAGCTCCAGTTTGACCATAAGCAAAAATACAAACATTATAACCATCAAATGAATGCTGTAGCATTTCTTCACCAATATCCCGATATACCATTGATTGTGTAGAAAAATCAGAATCTCTTGGCTAAATATTTCCAATAAAGAAGTTATTTATTAATTAATGGAAGTTTTCTAAATTTAAGTTTATTCTAAAATATATACTAACATCATGCGACCAATATGAATAATCAAAATTGAATCGTTTAACAGAATCATTGGTATTTGGTGGTAATTTTGGATTTGTAATTGCTAGAAATTTCAAAATAAATAAATAATAAATTATAATTATAAATATCATAATATAGATTTTAGCTTATAATATTAACCTGTAGTAGTTCCATCACACATTTCTATTATGCATTTTGATTCTCGGTTTATTTCTCGACTATTAAATGGCCGAACTCGAACCGCCACTTTAACTGACGACATGACGGTGAGAGGCCACTGGCCTTTTTATATCTACAATAATAATAAAACGTCGATTATAATACTGATATAACTCCATAATTTAAAATTAATAATGTTAATACCATTATTTTTTTTTTAATTTTATTATGAAAATTACACAAAATTTTTGTTGTAAATTTTATTGTATTGTATACCCATATATTTTACCAAAATTGTCTATATATAATTATAAGTGATTAAATCTAAAAATTAAACATTTAATAAAAAATAAAGATGCATAATATTGGTACATAATTTAGTCATTTAATATACTAAATAAAATAAAATGCAAATTTAATTAATAAAAAAATAAAATATCGACGAAATATTAAAATTTCCCAAAATTTGTTTGTCATTATGCATGACTCATAATACTGGAAAATTAATGCAGAAAGAAAAATTGTTATACATATGTATATTATTTCATAAGAAAAATTACTAAATCCATAGTTAAAAATGGATTGAAAATATATAATTTATAATAATATTATATCCGTATCTATAATCTCTAATAATACATATTATACATAATTATATGTCCATTTATTTTTTGAAAAATTAAATATGTATATTTTGACTGGTTTATGAAATTATATAGAAACAAAATAAATATATGAACCTTCGAAATTTCCTACTAAGATTTTACGTATAAGGGCAGAATTCTAATGAGATACAGATGCATTGCATAATTTACAGATTTTTTAATATTTTTTGTTAAATAACAAAGTTTTTGATTTAGGGTTAAATCTGTATGATGAAAATATGTCTTAATTGCATATTAGGATCGTTGCCAATAAATATGTAACATACATTTTTTACACCTTTATAATCAATATTTTAATGATGATTTCAATCAGAAATGAAAAAAATTTGTATTAGGAAAGAACATCACGTTTTTGAAGAACGTTTTAAATACTCTTTATCTTAATTTATTGTGGTATACCGTAGACGTAGAATCCTAGAAAAGGATACATAAATGTGGCAGACATAATAACGATAAAACTTTTCAGAAATATTAAGTATAATATGTATTCAAAATTAATATTGTACAGTACATAACTATTCATAATCACAACAAATGTAATAAAAGTTTTTAAAAGTTCTCAAAAAATATTCTTTATGTACTATATAAATTCTATATACTGTAATTATATTTATAATAAATTTTCTTTCTCATATTATATTATTTTACATATTAATTTATTTTAAAATAGAAATATTAATTTAACTTTTGAAGGAAACCATTCAGTCTAACTCTTTGAAAAAACCCTATACATTTTATAGCCAATAAAATATATAAAATATCCTTTATATATTTACAAAAATAAAACAAAATGTATAAAACCTGTAAAATATTGTTAGTGAGTCATTCAATTTGGGGGGGTTTGATTTTAAGGACACAGTCATCTTTTTACCCATTCTGGCTTCTTTTTTTCACGTAGGTATTTGTTACATACGTAACAAAAGTCTAAAGGCAGAGGGTCAAATAATAATTCCCCGACAAAATAAATATACGACGCAAATGATTTATGTATTTATATTAAGTGTAGGTGTAATATATTCCCTTAAAAGTGTTATAAATGTATATTTATGTAAAATAAAATTATTATAGTTTATAAAATAGTTTTATTTTTATTCCAAATTGTTTTATTTTTTAAAAATTTATCTACGTTGTTGTATAAAAAAAACAAAAAACTGAATAATACAATTACAGATTTTACGATATTCTGTATAATAGTTGGATCCTGATAAAGAAATATGAGTCATACTATGTAAAAAAAATGGGTGCGGGGAGAAAAATCATCAATATGTTATCCTTAATTAATTTATGAAATTTTTATTTAAATTTATAAAATATTACCGTGTATTTAATTGATGAAAAAAATTATCTTTGGTTTTTTTAATCCTTTTTTTAAATACTCACTAAAATAATTTTTAAATTTCAAAAAAAAAAAATTAGTATAATTTATATTTTTTTTTATGTATTAAGTTTTATTATATTTTTTCTTTATAAAACACACTATAAAGAAATTCTTATTGATATTTGGAAGAAAAAAATATAAAATATATATTTAATAATCACTCAAAAAAATTTTTTAGTCTAAATTTCAAAATATAAACTATAAAACTAAATTTTTTTTCTAAACATTTGAAATATTAAATATGGCGAAATTTTTGTACTTTGTTAAGAAAGAAAAAAGCTTTTGTATATCCAAAAGGAGTTTTTTTTTAATATTAATAATTTTGCGCATGCTTTAAAAAAAAGTTCCACAAATGAGTATAAAAAAGTGTAATAAAAGGATATTTAAAGTAAAAAAAAATATATATATTTTATTTAAATATTTATATAAATATGTATGTACAACAAAATATAATAAAGTTACGTATTATAACACAAGAGAAAAAAATTATTATAGATTTTAATTTGTGAAACTTTTTTTTTTGTCTGCAACCAAATTAATAAATTTTTTATTTAATTATTTTATTTATTATATTTGTAAATTTAATATTTTAAGTAGAAAATACTTCAATAAATATATGTATGAGAAAATTTGAAAATAATTTGGACAGAAAATACACTTTGAATAAAGAAAAAATTAAATAACTTTCAAGCACAAAACTATTTTTAAAAATATCCTTTTTTATATAAGAACAAAAACACTCTTGAAATTTATTCTTTTTTTTATTCCTGAACAACAAATGTTCTATATTAACATTTAATTATAATTTGTTATTAAAATTATATATATATATATATATATATATATAAATCTAAAAAATTAAATAATAATTACAAATATTATAAATTCCAAAGTGAACCCACTGAGGGTTAACTATGAACTGAAAGGTATTATAAGAAAATCATGCGCCTTCTTGGAATATATTGATTTATATGTTCAAATTTTATAAAGAATTTTATATTACAAATATTATCTTCTGCCACGAATGCGCCCTATGCTGTTTCTTTGACGTTAGAAAATTTGCTTTATCGATTTTGTACAACAAATTTTTAAATAATAATATTTAGACAAAAAAATATATATACAATATAAGTTATATTTAAATTTAAACTGAAATATATCGATTTATATATTATTTTTTACCAATAATACATATATGCCCTTAGAATCTAAAAATTATCCTTTATCTGATTTCAAAATTAAATATATTTTGTATTTTCTATTTTGTATATCTCTTAACATTTAGAATTAGAATTATTATCATATTAGAAACATATGTATAAGCTATTATTAAATTTCTGTAATCATTTATAATTATAGTTTTTATGTAATGAATATATTTATACTATCTTTACGTTAAATATTTTCAATCAAATTCAATCTAATTAAAAGTTAGACTTATATTATTAGCTTAACTGCAATAATTGTTAAATATTTAACATATATGTATTAATGACGTAATTGTACGAGGGCTAATCGAAAAGTCAGTGCAAAAGTACAGTAAACAACGGTTTTTAGACAAAAATTTATTTTATTTTTCCACATAAAGTCCGTTTAGCTCGATACACTTACTTAAATGGTTTTCAAGTTTTTTAATTCCTTCCGTAAAATACGTTTTTTGTAACCCTTCAAAATAGCAATTTGTTTCAAATCTCTATCCAATCTCTATCCTCTAAGCCATTTCTCTCTATCCAATCTCTATCCTCTAAGCCATTTCTTCAAGATTGGAAATCAGAAAAAGTCAGAAGGTGCAAACTCTGGGGAATACGGTGGATGAGGAACCAGTTCGTAGCCCAATTCGTATAATGTTGCTGTTGAAATTCCTGATTTGTGAACTGGTGCGTTGTCTTGAAAAAATTCAGCTGGGTTACGGTCAAATAACTCAAAGACTTGCTTTGATGATGACGTTTGAATAAGTTTTTGATCAATTGTAAGCAAACGCGGTTTGTAAGCTAATCAATTGTAACAAACCGCACTTTCATTCTTCGACCATTTCTGGGGTAGTCACTTCATTTGGACGTTCAGAGCGTTCTGCATCACTTGTGCATGTACGACCACAATCAGCAAACCACTTGTAAATCATTCAGATCTATAGTGCAGAGTCACCGTAATGTTTATCTAATTTTTCTCTGGTTTCTTTCACGGTTTTCCCTTTTAAAAAATAGTGTTTAAACACAACACGATATTCTTTATTATATATTTTTAAAAAATCACTAAAGTAGACTTGCTTAGGCGGCTGTTAATCAAAAACTAATAAAGTTATGAGCCTGAAATTTTCCAGGTAACTTACTAAAGGAAGCCGGATGTAAAATAAAATAGCACTTTCTGTACCTGTCCCCATCTTCTTAGAAATTGCACGGACTTATCGATCAGCCCTCGTAAATATGCACAAATAAATAAATACATATATGTATATAAGAGCTTGAAGAAATTCAAGTTTATATCATTTGCGACTGTGGTGAAATAAAATCAGGTGCAAGTTGGAAAAAAAAAGGAAAATATATTTTTTATAATATATCTTAGTGACTGAATAAGTTTTTCCAGATAAATAATTGCCTGTAATACAAAAAAAAATATTTATATATATACTTAATATTTACATATGTAGGTATATGTATATCATTTCTAGGGAACTTTAATAACTTTAATTTTAATAATAATACTATACTTAGATCAACTACTGGTTACATTTATATTGTATAACAGAGAAAAACTATAAAAAAATAATACCTGAAACTGACCTATCCTTATTAATAATTTATTAAATATAAATATCACCATATTTCCATTCCAGTATTAAAATCCAATAACATTGATTTAGATATATTTAAGAAAGATATTTTATATTAATCTAGCGGAGCATCAATGCATATATACTGGTTCAATTATAATTTTAGGAAAGTTGCAGTTATCATAATTAAATTTAAATTATCATTTCTAAATGCTATTTCCTATTTAATATAGTATTATAATCTCATAATATCGTATATCCTGTCCGATCCCAACATTTTCAAACAATTTTGTTTTATTAGATTCAATGCAGAATCCATGCCCAACTTAGGACAAATAAAATAGAAAATTTATCATTCTCAGAGTAGAACAATCTAACTTCGGATCATGTTATTTGGACTATAGTAGTAATGTTTTTAACTAGTGACAATTTCTAATTACAGAAAAAATGTATTAGTATATTTAAACTTGAAGGAAAATTGTCCAATCATTGCGAACAGCAATAATATCAACAGTACTGTTTATTGAAATCTTTCTTTGAAATTAAAGCAAAATTTAAATATATAAGATAATATCTATTAAAATACATATATAATTTTGTGATATAGTATTTAAAAATACAATTAAAATATTTTTTGTATTGATTTTTACACCTTTGTTATATATAAATATTTAGAAAACCCGAAAATAATTATGAATCAATTGCAAAAATCATTAATTTAACTTACCTGTTTATATAAATTAACTAAAATAAATATTTCTTTATCGAAAAACTTTTTTCCACTTAGTTATTTGATTATTATTCCAGAAAATTGTTCAAATTATATTTATTAATTCAAAACCATAACAAATTTTGACTTTTGTCATCATCAGTAAAGTACACAAAAGACACAAAGGTCCCTGTAAACAATACTGTCAAACAAGATTCATATTCGTTATGATTGGAAGTCGTTAATGATTCGCTAATATTGAAATCGTCGTCAGCCCACAGAAACAAATTTAAAAATTTGTTACGTATATCAATTACCAAATGTGTTATACAAAAAATCACTAATTAGTAACTATATTAAAGATATTATTGGGTCTATTAATATTAATAGCGTGTGTGAATTGGTTAAAAACTGATTAAAAATTAAAAATTTTCTCAACTCTTGACCTAGTATAAATTTTTACATGTTAAATTTTAACACCGGCGAATTAAATTTATTCCTGTTAAATTCCTCATGTTCTTAAAAATTTACCTTTGTATAATTAGTTGTTCAAATACAAAATTGTCGATCTTTAATTTTTCAAATTTATTACATCTAACTTTTTCAAATTCTTATTTTTAAATTTAAGAAAAAAACTTTTGAAATATGATCAAAATAGAAAAATGGGTAATACAATAAAAAAAATATACATGTATCCAATGTTATTCATTCTATTTGATTCTTCCATATTTACAATATCCAGTAGTTTTAATTCATAATTTCATTTTTCAAAATTTGTTGATTACTGTGAAGCATTTGCATATCTTTTAGAAATATCTTCCCAATTAGCTATTTGTAAAATAGCTTCAACATAAGATGGGCGTACATTTTTATATTGCAAATAATAAGCATGCTCCCAAACATCAATACCAAATAATGGAACCAATCCTGTAAGTTTGTAAGTTTATTTTTTGTCCAATAGTATTTTAATATAATATAGAATATATTACCTGTTGTAGCTTCGAGAGGATCTTGATTTGCACATGTTGCTAATTGTAGTTTGCAAGTTTTTTTATTAAAACCCAACCAACCCCATCCAGATCCTTGTATTGCAACAGTTAACGTTGCTAATTCCTTTTTAAACTTGTCAAAGTCACCAAAGTCTTGGCAAATTGCATTTTTTAAATCAGCAGAAGGTTCTTTTTTTTCTGGAGTAAGATTTTGCCAAAAAATCGAATGATTAATGTGACCACCACCATTAAATTTAAGTGCTCCTTGTAATGCAATAATTTTCGAGACATCCTTTTTTTGAACTGCATCTTTTAGTTGCTCTTCAGCTGCATTCAAATTAGTTACATATGTTTGATGATGTTTTTGATGATGAATCTGTTGGGAAATATTAATGCTCATAAAATTGATTATTACAAATTTTTCTTAAGCTCAAACACAAACCTCCATAATTTCTTGGCAAATAATTGGTTCCAAAGCATTGTAATCGTATGGCAATTTAGGTAAACTATGTTTCCCTCTAAGAGACACAGTATTGCCTACATTCCCCAATCTACATGAAACAAGAATGTGGTTCCAGTCAATCGAATGTTACGCAATTTATATATACATAAATAATGTACAAAATAAATTTTTTACCTTGCAATACCACGAATATTTCTGGCTAAAGAAAACATTATACAATCAATATTTTTGTGATAAGATATTATTAATTAATTATTGTCTTGTCCAAATCAAATTATTTATTATTAGTTTGCCCGGCTTCCAATTCCAACAAGAGTTTCAGCATAGAGTTAACTGCAATGACTTATGTCGTTCGTAGTACAGAAAGTTCTACATATAAATCAGAAAACACAATAAATGATTTATCCATTAAGGCTTTCGCTTTGCTTGCGTCAGGGAAGTTAAATATATTTCTATAGTACTCTAGCTCTTCACGACCTAAATATTTTTTCTTGATATTTTGATATTTTTTTTTATATTACGTGAACACCTGTTTTTGGTGTCTGAGATATTTTGATATTTTTTTTACATTTTATGTCTGGCAGTACTGAATATTTCATGTTTTTCGTTTATTTTACATATTTATATAATCTGGTAGCACTGAAATAATTTAAACAAATATTGTTAAAAATTGGAATTGGCAAAATTTAAGGAAAATAATATGTAAAAATATTATTTATTAGTAAATAATATGTAAAAATACTAATTTTAAACTGCAATACTAATTTTAATAAACAATAAAAAATTTAAAATGTCAAAACAGAAAATTTGTGACAGTAGTATTTTGACATATATATCAAAATATCAAAAAATACATGCCGCTGGGCTATCGTGATATTTAAATATTTTTTTCAACCAATCAAAACTCGTTATTTCGTAAAATATCAAAATATCAAGAAAAAATATTTAGGTCGTGAAGAGCACTTATATTTCTTTAATTATACATTGCCCGCCAAACTTTGAGTAACGGAAACGTAAAGTTTTCCGAGTCTAATTCCTTCTAAGGTCTTGGAAAATGTTACGTTTTGGCGTAACAGAATTGATACGCAACTGTTACATTCCTTATATGAGAAGTGACACTATTTTTCGTTACGACAAGTCCTCGAAAAAGCGTAATGTTTCTGTACAGTTTAGGTGTAATGTTTCCGTACTATTTATGTGTAATGTTTTCGTACAGTTTAGGTGTAATGTATTCGTACATATTTAGCGTAACTTGTGCGTACTGTTTATGTGTAACGTATACGTACAAATTTAGCGTAATTTTTTCGTACTGATTTAATGTAGCGTATTTATTTAATAATTAAAAAACAAATTAGTTATTTTAAAAATATATTTCCAAACAAAAATAAATAAGTTCATATTTATTAATATTTGTATATAAAAATAAAAAAAAAATAATGAATAAAAAAATTGTAACTTTTTACAAAAATTTTCGTAACTTTTTAGGCGTTCGTAAACTTAACATTTCCGTAAAGAATTTAGCGTACAATTGAAATAGTAGAAAAAAAAAGTTTACATTAAGATTAACATTACATTTTCATTCGGAATTTAGCGTATACAATTTATGTGTACGCCAACGTTACATTTTGGTTACGGAATTTTCGTAACTTTTTAGGCGTTCGTAAACGTAATATTTTCGTAAAGAATTTAGCGTACACTTGAAATAGTAGAAAAAAAAGTTTACATTAACATTACATTTTCATTCGGAATTTAGCGTATACAATTTATGTGTACGCCAACGTTACATTTTGGTTAAGAAATTTTCGTAAATTTTTAGGCGATCGTAAAGTTAACATTTCCGTAAAGAATTTGGCGTAAACTTGAAATAGTCGAAAAGAAACTTTACGTTAACATTACATTTTCGTTCGGAATTTAGAGTATACTTTTAAATGCTTGGCGGGTGACTCGCATTTAATTTCAAAAGTATTCGAGAATAAAAAGTGGACCTCTGCTCTACATATGACGTTTTTCTTATTTAGATTTTATTTACATCCCTGTACTGTAACAAAAAGGAGTGTGTTAAAATATGAAATTGTTCAGAAAAGATATTTTTAATAAACCGCAGTGAAATACTTTTCAGCAGTCCTATTCTTCCTAGTTAATTAGAAAGATTAGAAATTGTCGTCATTTTGTGTTCAGTTAGAAAGTGATTAGAGAAAAAAAATGTTGTTGGTCAACGTTATTTTTATTTTATTTTATTAAATTAATTTCATTTGGTAATTTTTATAACCTAAAAATATATTATAATAAATCTTTTTTAATATATTACATCTGCTCGACCAGAGAATTTTGAATATCAATATAAAAATACAACATATGTTTTTTACAATGACATTTACCGCGGCAAAACACGTCAAAAAGTGAAAATTGATTGAACTTTTCTGCGGCAAAAACGTCAAGTGCGTCACGAAAACGGCGTGCCTATCATTTTCTATACATTTCCATACATTTGAACTGACATTTCATAACTTCTGCGTCACACGAGTCAGCGTCTTGAGCGGAGAGAGTAACTGAGGTGTAGTCCACTTACGTCGACCGACTTTCAGTTCTCACACATTGTGAATTCAATATAAAACTCAAACCTTATGATGTATTATATTACAAATAGCATATCACCACATATTTTGTGAAAAAAATAACAAAAAATAATAGTAAAAATATTTCTTTTTCACAAAATAATTATAATTAAAACTAGGTTGGAATAAACGGAGAGTTTCGGTAATGGAATTTCTAAAGGGTTTGCTGAATTAATTTTTCCCAAAAATCATATATTTGTCTCTTTCTTATGGCTATATTGTTATTTCAGTTTCACTTACCATAAAGCCAATATCAGTTGGTTGGCCTAAAAAGAAAAAACCTCCATTTTGGTGTATAAAAAGTTGAAAGGAATTTTGTGCAAATAAATACTTTGGATATTTTACAAAATATTTGTGATGTGAATATAATTTTAATATTAATTTCATATTTAGCCATATTAGTTGATAATAAATTATTATATTAGAATTATATACGCGAAATATCTGAACGAAAAGTAAAGTGTTGGCAATTGGTTATATATACGATTTCTTTTTATGTTGATGGATGGGTACATTTTTGATTTTTATTCAATATAAAATTTGGTAAAGATTTCAATTTGGAATTAGTAATCGCTTTTTTTTCAATAATATTTGCATTGAAATCTTTAATAATACTCAATTAAATTGTAATTTATCCAAAGATAAATTACATACGGTCCTGGAAAATTTTTTGTCTAATGCATTCACATATATATTATAACAATTTATATAGTACATATTAAAAAAAATAATAATAAAAAAAATGAGTGTATCCATTGAAGAACAATTTTCAATACAAGAACATGAAGCTACTAAATTAGTAAAAACAATAACACCAGGAGTTGAAGAGGGCATTCCTGCCTTTAAAAGCGGTTGCAGTATAAATAGTGGAGATGGCTT
Source organism: Empis stercorea (assembly GCA_949752835.1). Taxonomy (NCBI): domain Eukaryota; kingdom Metazoa; phylum Arthropoda; class Insecta; order Diptera; family Empididae; genus Empis; species Empis stercorea. The sequence continues at coordinate 3,040,544 of OX457088.1, read as the reverse complement.
GTCGTCATCAATATTAATTCCATCATGCAACATTGAACAACATTGCCGTTTACTGGAAGGTATCTAAAAAAACCAAAAAAAAAAAAATAATAAATAAAAAGAAAACTTTAGACACAAAAAAACTTATTAAAATATTCTGTTTATATATAATAGTATATAATATATATATATACAGATTTAAAAAAGACACAATTTCTTAACAAAATTTTTTTTTTAAATTCGTGGTGAATTGTTTGTTTTTTTTTTATTCTCCAATATTAAAATAATTAAGTAAATATTCGCGAATTTATAAAACTATTAAATTTTTTTTTTGATTATGAACAAAATAATTTTAAATTAGCTATTTTTTATATATTTTATTTTTAAAATATTATTTTTTTTTCTATTATAACTGCTCGAGACTCTAGGATTTACAAAACAAAAAGTGCATAAATTTTGTTATAAATTAAAGATTGATGTACTTTTGAAAAAAAAAAAAGAAATAATAATAATAAAAAAAAATAATCATTATTTTCTTTTATGTAAGGTGGGAAAGTGAAGTTTTTCTATAGGTTAGTTTTATTAATTTTAAGATATATTGAACTTTTTTTTTCTATCTATAAATATAAGAAAATAATATGGAAATATTAATATTATATATACAAAAGTAAATGTGAAGTGTTGCTTTTTTATGTGAGTTACATGAGTACAAATTAAATTAAAATATATATTATATAATCAATATATGTAAATATCTAAATTGAAAAAAAAAAACACAATACACAACAAAAATTGTTTCTTCATTTTTATTATATATATAAAAATTTATTTAAGAAACTTAAATTAAAAAAATCTATATATATTTATAATTTGAGTGTAAAAAAAAGGTGTGCAAAAAAATATATATATTATTTCCATTTTAAATTTTTTTATATTAAATATAATGAAGTGCCTTAAAATATAAATCATGCTAAGCACCACATTTGAGATAAAAATCCATTAATATAATTATAATCATGGCATTTAAATATATAATAATAATATTAAATGATTTAAAATAAAAAACAGTTGTATTTGTTACTAATGAACAATTTATTAATATATGTATATTAAACTAACATTATATTTTAATTAAATTGTAAATTTTATAAATCTAAGTTTAACATATTATTCTAATAAATCAAATTTTAGATTTATTAAAGTTTAAACCATCAACCAGTAATAATTTTAAAGTTTTCAAAGAAAAATTACATATAAAGATAAAAAATATAAAGAATTTTAGTTGATTCAAAATATCGGTTGGACATAGCCAATAAAGTCGTTTTGAATCCACTAAACTCGTTCAAAATTTCGAATAGAGAAAATGTCGAAAATAAAAATGAATACTTAGGAAAAAATATTAAAACATGTGAAAGAATTTATATATACTTGTTATTTAGCTTAGATAGAATATAGGAAGAAAAATTATTATTATAATATAGCTTACTTATAGAAAATTTTAATTAAATGTTCTATAATCTATATAAATAAGACATATATATATACCTACTTAGATATTACTATTATTACGAATAAATATTATAAAAATATGCGTATATCATATATATCTAAGATTCACTTTAATCATTTATATTTCTTGGTACTAATTATATTAGTGATAACCTGATTAACTTTAAATACCTAAAGTATATTGGAGTGATTATCAAAATCTAGTTATCACTTTTGATCTACTACTTGTGGTCTTCTATAATTAGTAGATATCATAATTTAATTTGGTAATTTATTGAATAACATTATTGGTTAATTTATTACAAACTTTACAAACATCTTGCGAAAAATAAAATTTCATCAATACTAAAACAACAAGTAAGAAAATTTGAAACAATATATGAATAAAACAAAAATGTAACATCACACGGTATCCATAAAACTCATTTGTTAAGCAAAAATTTAAGCAAAAAAAAGTCAAGGAGCTTAACGCATCATGTATTGTATTTACATATATATATTATTTAAGTACCTACTCCTGATAGGAATTAATTTTTCAAAAGTCAAAGATATTTAGTTTTTACTGCGATATCACGAAAAATCGCAATATATATTTTCTCACTATAAATAAATACTATTAATTTATTTAAGCTTTGTGTAGGAGCTTGCCTAGTAATTAATTTATTTGTTTTGATCATTTTATATAGGATTACCTAATTATTTTTGTATTAAAAAAAAAAAAAAGATACTAAGTATATTTTTTTAATTGTATAATTTCATTCAGATTCATAAAAATTATAGGTATAAGTACATGAAAAAAAATAATTCATTAACTAACCAAAATGTAAAAACTCAATTTTTTTTAAGCTTAGCATGATGTTTCTAAAAATTATAGCAGTTTAATAGCAATAAAAATTGCTATTATAAAAATTTAATCATATATACTTAGTAGTGAAAATTTAAAAAAAAAAATATATGAAAATAATAGTAATTATGAAAAGATTAAGTGCGAAGTTAAGTGAAAGTGTTATTTTTGCTTTATTATTACAAAAAAGAAAAAAGAGAAAAAAAAACAGCCCTTAAGAAAAATTTCATTTTATATTTTTAAATAAAAGAGAAGAAAAAAAAATATGAGAATTAATTAATTAATTAATGTTTGGCTGTTTAAATTAAAAAAAAAGTGTATCTTATTTGAACACTATTATCACAGAGTCTCAGCAAATTTTTTTCATATATAGAATAATATTAATTATTCTCTGAAAATATGCCGGAATTGAATGGATGAGAAAATTTAAAGAAATTTTGATTATTTCTTATTTGGTATGATTTCAGAAATAAATAATCGGATTTAAAATATAATACATAAATCAAAATATATATATATTAGTAATTTATAATTGTGGTTATTGTATTTTTGATTAGTTTTTTTTTTTTTAATTTAATTTTTCTCTTTTAACGAGAAAAAAAGAAAACAACTTAAATAGAGTACTATATATAAAAAAGAAAAATTTAACTAACAAAAATATATTTTAAAATAATTTCAGTTGAAAATCAAAGTTTAAAAGACACACAAATACGACAACAACAACAATGCACAGATGCTCAACGAAGAGAAAGAATATTAATGAGAAGATTAGCTAATAAAGAACAAGAATTACAAGACTATATTGTAAGTATTTAGTTTTAAGTTTTAATTAAGACTTGATTATAATTTTAATATAAAATATATATATATATATATATTTGTATTTATAGAGTCAAATTGCTGAATATAAGGCAGCTCAAGCTCCAGGTAATACATCTCTTCGACAAGCTCTCTTAGATCCTGCTGTTAATTTATTAATAGAAAATTTGAAAAAAGAACTTCAGGCTACAAAAGCTAAATTGGAAGAAACTCAAAATGAATTATCTGCATGGAAATTTACACCAGATTCTAATACAGGAAAAAGATTAATGGCGAAATGTAGACTATTGTATCAGGTATATAAAAATAGATTTAAAATTTATTATATTATTGTTTTCTTAAATATTTAATGTTATATTTCAAAAGGAAAATGAAGAACTTGGAAAAATGACCTCAAATGGTCGTTTAGCTAAACTTGAAAATGAATTGGCTATGCAGAAAAGTTTTAGTGATGAAGTTAAAAAATCTCAATCAGGTAATAAATAAATTTATTATAATAAATAAATATATTTTAATCTTAAATTTTAATGATTTTTTTTTAGAATTGGATGATTTTCTGCAGGAACTAGATGAAGACGTTGAGGGAATGCAAAGTACGATATTATATTTACAACAAGAATTAAAGACAACCAGAGATCGTATACAATTTCTCGAAAATGAAAATTTACAACTTAAAAATTCCAGTGCTATGGATTGCAAACCAATAAGTAATGGGCAAGGACCGATTGTTGGTGAAATTGATGATGATGTTTTGACTGGTACTGATGAAAAAAACGATTATTGTAGAGAAATAAATGAAAATATTAGTACAGAAAATTCATCTATTATCAATACAAATTTATCATCTAGTATTACTAAGGATAACTCTGGTACAAATATAATTGAAAATAAGAATTTAACACGATCAAAAAATAGTTGTAATAATAGTGCTTATTTATTAAATAATCCTAAAGATAGCAATGAAATTTTGGGTAAAACTGGAGAAAATGGTATAAATAATGAATTAATATCTGAAACAAATATGTTTGGAGAAGAATTAGATGAGGAGTGCAATAATGAAGACATAATTCATAACAATTCCATTGATGTAAATAAAAAAGTACATATAAAGAAACGAAATTATGAGAGCGATTCAAGTGGCGAAAGCTGCAGTACAAATGGTGGAATATCTTCAAAATTGCATAATAATAAAAAACTTAAAAAGAAAACTCGACGTTCATCAGTTTTATCGATTGATTTAAATGAAGAAGATACAAAAATAGCTGCCAGCGATGAAGATGATTGTACTACTCAACGATTAATAACTAGAAGAAAATCAACACGAAGTCATCAAAACACAGATAATTAGAGATTTTGTTTTTATTAATTTTTTTTTTCTGTACATATACAATAATAAAAATATTTAAATAATATACATTAAATTGAAAATGCAACAAAACTAATATAATAAATATTAAATGGTTAAAGAGTACACATAATAAAAAAAAATACCATTTTACTTTCTCATAATGTGTTTTGAAAGTTTTATGAAAATATTTCGAATTATTATCATATATTTAAAAAAAAGCAATTATATTTAGATAATATTTTAAGAACAAATTAAATTTAAAACAGAACAACATTTTTACATTTGCAATAAATATAAAATCAAAAAAAAAAATGTGTAGTTTATAAAATCATTTTATTATAAATTAAATGTACGCTATAGTGAAATTATAAATTAAGTTTTATTACACAAAAAAATAATCTTGTACTAGGATCTCGTTGAAGAAGTAATTGATTTTTCCAACAATAAAATAAACAATAAATAAACTAATTTTATTTTTCATTATATAAATAGTAAACTTAAAAATACCATATGATTATTCAACATTAGAAATTATTCCTGCAATAATTATTCTTTGTTTTTACGTAAGCAACACAAAAGGTGAGATAGTTCTTATATCAATCTCTACGTCGAACAGCTATATTTATGTTTATTATATGTATGATCTAGCTGTATAGCTTCTATAATTCGTGGAATATCACAGTGATTTTATTCTCTACATGTTGTCTTAGGAGGACTCAATCAGGCGAAATTAATTAAAAGGCTTGTCCAAAACTTACACCCCAAGGCATATGCTCTAATCAATTGACTTTGAAAAGTATTATATTGCTCAGAAATATCTAAATCAAGCTCTTTTATACTTTATTTGATTTGAATGGAACATTTTTCCTAAAAAAAAATAAATAAAACTTCTTTCATTGAAAATTTGTACTTCTTCATTTTAATATTTTTTTTCGAGATTTAATAAAATTAATGAACCGGTTAGAGAAAAATTGAATACAGAAATGTAAAGGCACACCTTTTTATACTTAACTTACTTAATGTTTAAACAAGAAAACTATTTTAAATATTTTAATAATGAATTTTTTTTTTGTTTTATAAAAATATAATATGTTTCGTTTTAATTAAAACATGAATTTATTTGTAAACAAAAATTGTTTTGTTATTTTTGAGTAATGTTATATATCCAGTTGGCGTATATGAAAATCTTTTAAATCTTCTTGCTGAAAAAGTCTTAAATTTGAATCATTAGCTACATGTAAAATGGAATAGAATGCAATCGATGTAGATAGTGCCTCAGACATATTTTTTGTCAATGTACTCGGTAATGTTTTATATACATTATTAAAACTAGCGTAACCGTTTTTGTAATTATCATTTTCGAACAGAGGAGTATTTGGAATATTTTCTTTATCATTTATAACAAATTCTTTTTGTATTAATTCCATACAACATTTTTTCAACTGTTTCATATCCACAACTTTAGCCCGTTTTGCAAATGGAACAATAATCTTTGTAATCTAAGAATACAATAAATTACAACTATGTAATGAATTCTGAAAAAAAAACTATTTTACCTTATCGGGTGCTCCAGTAAAATCAGTTGGAATTTCAACTATGGTTTGTTCCAAATTACATATATCATTAGGAATATCTGAATCAGGGTAATCATCCTGTATAATAATTAATATAAATATGTATATAAAATAAAAATAAATATATAATTTTTTTACATTTTGTGTGTTAGAGCAATAGTTTTGATCTACTGCATTATTATAATCGTAGCCACATTCCAACGCGGGGGAACTTCCATTTTCTATTTCTTCGAAAACTCTTAAGCCAGGTGCATATCGATATACATCAAAAATATTTAAATCAATTTGTAAATCAGTTGGTAATTTTAATTTTTTACCATCCCATTTCTTTTGAATATTACTTTTTCTACTTTTCCACTTATCATCTAATATTTGGAAAAGATCTTCATTTGCTTCGCCAAATTTGACCTGTTGATGACGTGTTCTCAAAGTTCGTCCTCTTTGTTTTTGATATATTGTTTTTCCGTTTAACAACTCGTGAGGGTTTTGTGTCAATCTTTGAGCTAAACCTATACTTTTATTTCGATTTTTTTTAAATTTCCAATGAGATGGTCCTGCCCAAAATTGACTAATTTTGTCCAGAGGTCGATAAGAGTATTCTAGTTGAGAAGACGTTGAATCAATTGGTGTCATATCTTCAATTAATACTGGAGCACGTCGCAAACCTTTGCATTTATTTATAGCAACTTGTTCATCTGCTGTTAAGTCATTAAAGTCGCCTATATGTAAAATTAATAATAATAGTTACTATTTTATTTAACATATATTTAGTTGTATTTATGCAATTTCAAAAATGTTGAAATGTTTTAACAATATAGTTTTTAAATATCATATATTGCATCCTATCTAATTTTTTCATAGTTACATTGTGTAATTATTTTTGTTAAGTTAAAATATTATAATATGTACATGTATATACTTTTTTACTCTAATTAAAATCCTACAGTAGTAATAACTATTTTACTAAGTGCAGTAATAACTATACAGTACTAAAACAGTATTAATAACTAAGCTACAGTAATAACTATTTTACTAAGTCTAGTAAAATAACATCTAATTTTAAACTGAGAATTATTATTTATATTTACTTAAAATTTCAAGACGACGTAATCATTTTGGATCACTGGATACTTACCCAGATCAACGTCCACGAAAGTAGGTGTATCCGATGATATTGGTTCGACATCAGCATCAATATCAAATGCCATCGCCATATGAGAGTTATTTTTATCTTTGTCACTATCTTCATTAATATTATTTTCATTTTGTTCCCTAGAACTATATAAAACTCGATTGTAGAACTAAAATATAGTATGTAAAATATAAAATTTACTCATTATCTTGTTCAGATGGTGTGTTATTAATAATGTAACCAGTGTGTGTAGGTCGTAAAATACAGTCTTCTAAATACGATGTTCCAAATTTATCACAATCTATTGTAAGACATTCATCATATAAAGTGTCTTCACAGTTTGATATATCATCAGTTAAATCCGTAAAATCCCAATAAGGAAAAGTTGTTCTAGAAAAAAGAAATTGATTGTCATGAATATTTCAAATTTTTAAATAAAACAAAAGTTTAATAATAATTATTCTTCCAAAATAAAAAATTAACTATAAATATTTATTTACTTTAATTTTAATTCCGAATTTATAGATGGTAAAGTATTCTCTAGTAATCGGTTTGAACTATTAATACTGCCAACGATTGAATTAAGTTTTGCAAAAATTGGATCAATAAATGGATTTGTATCCAATTTTCCATTGATAGTTTCCTTATTTTTAGTAATAGTTGATACTTGTTTCCTTATACGTTTTTTTGGCTTCTTCCTGTTTTCGTTATTTTGGTTTTCATCAACTACTGCAGCTGATGTACCTTCACTTTCTTTATTATTTTCATTTTCTTCTGCCACAACTTATATAAATAACAATAATTGATAAATTAGCTTTTAAAATTAATTACAATAATATTTTACTTATTTGTTTTCCTAATCCAGCTGACATACGAACAACATCAGTATGAATAGAATCTACTCTAAGACCATATACTTTACTAGACGCCTCCAATGATGATCCAGCCACCTTAAAATTATTTAATGCTTTATGATGTTTCTCCAATAAATTAGACAATGTATCAATGAGAGATACTGACCAAGCATTTTCCTTGCTAAGTTTCTATTATATAAAATAAAGAAAATTTTAAAATAATAATTTATAATTATTGAATTTAAATTTTACATTTTCACTATATATTTTCAAACAACTTTTTAACGCTTCATTATCTTCAATAGTAGTTGATGCAGTGCTTTGATTAAGAGCACTTCGTCGTCTAGCTTCTCTTCTTTCTTCATCATCATCATTCTATTGGATATAATAAAATAATTGGTTTAAATTAATAGAAATAAAATACAGTAAATGTACAATGTAAAAATAAATATTTGTAATAATACAATTGAACTAACTGTCAAGCAAACAAGAATTTGAAATTCTTTATTGTTGTAAATAACAGTATTTCTTTTACTTACAACTACTGGAGGTGGTGCAGGCGTTCTAAATAAACCAATATCAGATTTTCGCAATCGCAATGGAGTATCAGCAGTATGTGTTGGAGTCATTATTTGCAATTTCCTTAAATTTTTAACTATATTAACTTTTGCCTTTTGGAGTTGTTTTTACGCAATAGAAAATAGACGCTTTGAGCATCAGTTTTCAAACGGTTTTCAGAATATCAGTCATCGAATGACATTTGTTTTTAAGTGCGAAACACAATAGATATAGAACAAAAAGTATTGTCGCGTTCAGCTTGGTCTAGCTTTTAGCACATCTAGCGCTGCAAAGAGCCGCACTAGATAGAGCAGCAAAAATTAAATAGCCGCTTTATAATTTTTCGCTAAATCCCTTAAGGCTGATTTTCATTACCATGAAGTGATTTTCATTACCATGAAGTTTCAGAAAACTAAAACGAGATAGATATAAAAAACATATGTAAGAGAAAAAGGGACAACTCTAGTCTTTAAAAATATTTATGGAAAATTTTATGGTAAAGATTTTGACATAAATTTTTCAACATAACCAAGAAAAATTTAATTAAATAGAAATTTTCTTATTTTTTTTTAACAAATTTTCTCCAGTTATTTTTTTTAGAATATTCAATACATTCAGTAGGCAATGATATTAAAAAAAAATTCTAAAAAACAAAAAATAACAGATTTATTTTTGACATTGATATCTTTTTTTTTTTGGCATTCACATCTTATTATAGGAAAAGATGAAATGCGACATCTTTTCCTATAAAAAGACGCCAATGTCAAAATATTTGCTATAAAAAGATGCCAATGTCGAAATATTTACTATAAAAAGACGTGAATGTCAAATTTTGCAGATTTTTAAAAAATTTTGCAAATTTTTCAAATTTTGTGTTTCTCTCTCTATTAAACAACAGGAAAATATGAATTTTGTATCTCGTTCTGGTCGACATCTGCAAATTCGTAGTAATGAAAATTGAACTTCATGGTAATGAAAATCAGCCTTTAAAAAACCCACTTTTATTATTCAATATTCCTGTCAAAAAAAATTGCTGCTCTATCTTCTGCTTACTCGAGCGCTCGGAAACCGTTTAGAAGAAATATGGCTCGAGCGTTAGATACGCTAGACCGTTAAACGCGGCAATTTAAAACAAATCATTTTCGACCACTTTTTTTAATTCTATAATTGAAGCCGGCAAACCTGAGAGGCAATTAGAAATGCTTGCGAATTGTGTGAAAACTCAAAATTTTTATAAATTTCTTTCTAATTAAAAGTAGAAATGAAATAAAAATAATAAATGAATAAAAACTAAATAAATAAATAAAACACGTCTGTCTTTACTCAAAAGAAGAAGAAAGATTTAATTAATTTAAATAGTAAATCCAACTGTTGGATTTATTACGCATATGCGTTTCTTCTGAAATTTAAATTTTACTATAATAAGTATTACCAAATTTAGATCTTAAATTTCAATATCACTTGTAAATATTTAAGAAAGTTTCAAACTTTGTATATTCTGGTGCAATAAATAAATAAATTAAATAAATTATTTATTTCAAGTTTGAAATTTTTGAATTATTATTGAAAATGTTAAGAAGCATGCAAATTTGTATAATAAATGCAATAAATACTATATGGATACAAAAAATAAAAATAATATACATATATATTTTTTTTATATAAATGGAACTATAAATGACTATAAATATAAAACCATAATGACTGACTACCATTTTGGCTTACAGCGTTTTTAAGATTTCGAAAATAAAATCACATTCGCATATGGGTTTCTTTGCTGTGGTAATATGTGTGTAGCCATAAATTTTCAACCTTTCGATCTGTCAAAAAAATATACTATATTCATAGGTTATAAAATATTTTTTTAAAATAAGTGGAGATCCATTTTTACACGAGTAATGCTAGGTAAATTTGGTAAAATTGCTATTAGTTGGTATGTCAATAGTTTAAATTAATCCTATTATATTGAATCTCTTTTTGATTCATAAATATTTTAGGTCTATAATAACATTTGCCGGAGTATATGCATTTGTTTTATCGAAAAATTCTATTGATGAAAAGCGTATTCAGAGTATGCAAATAAGAGAACGTATGCGAAAAGCTAACTACGGTGATTACGAAGAAAGTGAAAGAAAATTTTAAATTAATAAAAACAATACAAAATTATAAAAACCACACCACAATACAGTAAAAATAATTAATTAACCCAACAAATAATAATGGCAGTACAAGTAAGTCCCGCTGATCAAGCAAAATTACAAATGATGCAAGATATGGAAATTGAAATGATGTCTGATCTATATACAAGGATGACTAATTCTTGTCATAAAAAATGTATTCCACCAAAATATGGTGAACCTGATTTAGGTTAGTTGTAGATAAAATATATAAAACAAGATTTATTATATTATATTTTTTTTTGAATAGGCAAAGGCGAATCTGTATGTTTAGATCGTTGTGTAGCCAAATATCTTGACATTCATGAACGAATTGGTAAAAAACTAACAGCTATGTCAATGCAGGATGAAGATTTAATGAAAAAAATGGGTGGTGAACAAAAATAAGTAATTAGAATAGTAATTCAGAAAAAAAAAATCACTAATGTTGTAGTTCATTTCTGTTCTTAAAACAATATAAATGTATTGTTGCTTTTAATTATATATTCTTTTTTTTTATTAGTTACATTTAATATAATTTTGTTATAGTTTATTTTTACAAATCGTTTTATTTATCCTCTTAATTACAGTCCACAAAACTTAAAAAAAAAATTAAATAAAATATTAATTAAACGTTGTTATATATCTAGACAGTTCAGGAATTAAAATTGAAATGTCCTAGAAAAGAAAAACAAAACAATATTATTACTTTTTTAAAAAAACATATAATTACTTCAATTTCGTGTTCGTCGCCAGTTTCGTCATTTGTATCTATGTCACTTGTTTCAATACTATTCTCCCAATCCGATATTTCATCATCAGAATCTTCTCCATTATTTAAATTTGTAACCGATATTGCAGAGTTATCATTAATTCCATCATAAATAATGTACTTGTAATTCTTCAAAAGCACAACAGTAATATAAAAAATAATAATTAAAAATAAAATATGTTTCTAGATAATATTATAAAACTTACACTTATTGTATGTTTCAGTTCATCATTTAAAGGATTGTCAGTTAAATCTAATAATTTTACAAATCCTATATCTTGTAAATATTTAATTTCAATATTATTAATTAAATTACTATTTAAAAAACAAAATTGCAATTTTAATAATTTACATAAAACAATTGGAAACACATTAAATTGATTATTTTTTAAATTTAAATGTTTTAATTTATTTAAAGCTTCAAATGCTTCTGGTAAATTTATTATAGAATTGTTTTCAAGTGTTAACCATGATAATTTTTTTAATAAACCAATACTTTCTGGTATTTTTCCAATATTATTACCACGTGCACCAAATGTTTCTAATAATTCACAATTGCCAATTTCTTCAGGTATATATTTTAAACCAGTATTATTACACCAAAATATTTCCAATGATGTTAAATGTCCAATTTGCGGTGGTAACATTTCAATTTTATTACAACTTAAATTTAAACAACGTAAACCAGTTAATTGACATATAATTAAAGGAAATTCTGATAGGCAATTGTAGTCTAATGTTAGAGTATGAAGTCTTGTAAGTGATATGATATTATCAGGTAACTAAAAAAAAGAATAATATATTTTATGTCTTAAAAATATAAACAGAATAGCTTACCCTAACTATTTCATTATGATTTAAATATAATTTCATTAAACTATTACAGCTTGTAACCATTTCGGGTACATCTTTAATCTCAAAACGTGATAAATTCAATGTAAAAGATTTTCTACTATAAGCTACTTCAATAACAGCTAGCATATGATTTTCTTTTAAAAATTGATAAACAGAATTCATTTTTTCTTCTGAAATATTTTTATATGTGTAATTTTATTTTATTTTTATAATTAATAAATTTTGATACGAATTTATGAAAACATTTTTATTTTATTTATTTTTGTGTTGTAAAAATTATAACGAAATTGTTTTTATTTGTGAAAAATAATTATAAAATGAAAATGAGAATCAGAATGACGCAAAAAATTAATTTTATGAATAAAAACAAAAACAGCTGATTCTAATTTTAGAAATATTAAAAAACAATTCCCTTGCTTCTTACATGTTACAACTTACAACTTAAATAATAATTTTTTTTATCTTAATTAATTTTTCACAATTATTTTACAATTTTATTTGCCTCCAAAACAAAGGGCATAAAAATATCACTATCACATGAATTTAAATAACAAATCTCAGCATAGCATAATTAAGGGATTGTTAGACACGTGTGTTAAGTATCAAAATAAAACATTTCACATTATAATAAAAAAAAAAAAGAAGTTAAATAATCAACCAAACCAAAGTATATCCTATGCATTTCTTATATAAGAAAAACAGGAAGAAGAGTGAATTATGAATAATATCTATTTAGGATGGAACTCCATCCAACTTAGAAATCTGAACATAGTTATAAAATTAAATTGTGCAATCGATTTAGAGGTTTTCCGAAACTGGCGAATTCTGGAAAATATTTTATCCCTATAACCAAGTCGAAATATACCCATAATGCATAACCGAAGCTGATGCGGTTAATGAAATTTGAAAAGCTCTTAACTGTCAAACTTTCTGAGATTACTGTCAAAAAGATTTAGATAAGAGCTTTCGAAAGCTCTTTATAAAATAAGAAAAACAATATCTTTATTAAATTTATAAATTAAAAAACTTAAATTATTTATTTGAAAAATCGTTTAATTTGGGAATAAATGATAAAATTAAAACAAACAGAATGGTTTATTGCATTGTGAAAGCATGTAAGAATCATTTAGTAGACAAATTACACGGTTCTTCTAGTGTATCTTTTTATGGGTAAAATAAACTAAATGTATTATTTATAATTGCGAAATAATATTCTAAAATAAAAAAACTTTTTTAAATTTAAAATTATCATTAATACTACATATGTGCAATTCGAAATATGATATGAAAATGAAAATGTAAATTATTGCGCCAAAATAATCTCAATGATTGAACATTGAAGGAGCCTACATATGATATAAGATTGTTTGTTTTTTTAAAACAGTGCTGTAGTTAGGATAATTATTTTGTTCTGGACGGTATGATTAACAAGAAATATATATTTATATTTTAGCTTTCCTAAAAATGCTGAAACAAAAATGAAATGGATGTCTGTAATAAACTTAATACCCGATGATCATTGTGTTAGTTACAAAGTGTGCGCATTGCATTTTAAGCCAACAGATTTTATAAATCCATATAGTTCGAAACGAAAACTATTACGAAAAACTGCCGTTCCTTCTCAACATTTGGTGAGTTATTTAATATATGGATTTGAAAATATATTATAGAAATTAATAATTAACGCATTAGGATAACATTAAAATATTTTATTTTTATATTTTCCTTAGAATATTAAAGTTAGTAAGCCAGCTATGAAAGCTGTGGCCCAGCAGGGAAATGTAACAATTAATGTAAGTTTCGAAATACGAATATTTATTGAATAGGTATGTTATTATCTTTATATTGTGGTTTAGAATGTTATTAAGACTGAAAGTCGAACTACTACTACAACACCAGAATACATATTGACACGCCAGGAATCTGAATCGATTCATGTACGTTTTCAATTATAAATATTATAAAATACTTATATATTTATTTATTTTTATATATGCTTTAGAATGGTGTTAATATAGAAAGTAAAACAGAAGTGCCTAAATATGAATCGGAAGACCAGAACTATAAAGTAAATTTTGAATTTTTATTATTATAGTTAAATTTTATGTATGGATTTATATTTTCATTAGAATAGTGTTAATAACGAAAGTAAATCACCCCTATATGAGTACGAATTAGATGAACAGGAATATGCAGCACTTGATGTAAGTTTTAAATTATAAATATTTAAGTATGCAATACAATTTTTTTTTGATTAATTTTAGAATATTATTAATATTGAAATTACACCAGTAATATGTGAAAATGGGTTATCTCGACTTGAATCTGTACCAAATGAGGTAGATTTTATATTATAAATATTATTCAATATCTATTTTTTTTTTAGAATGTGAATTTAAATAAACGAGAAATTGGATTAGTCGATTGGAAAATGACTTTGAAAAATGCACTCCACAGCACTGAAGATAATTTAGCTCTTTCGCCAAAACAAATTCAATTGAAATTTAAAGTATTAAAAGAAACGATTATTAAACGTAATAAAAAAATTAATACTTTACAAAAGACAGTTCATAGAAATTTAAAAAAAATCAATTCATTGGAAATGATAATAAAAGATTTACAGAAACAGAATAAAATTAAATAATAAATGTAATATAAATATGTTTTCAATTTATTATTTTAAAGTGAAAAAAAATGGTAAAATTCTATCACAAATAAATTTGCCGACTTCGCCCGGAAATTTTAAGTTGAAAATAGCACAAAGCACAGTTGACCTAGAACTAGACATAACAGCCAGAATGAAATGTGGAAATGTTTGTTGACCAAATCTTGGAGATGATATTATCAATCTATAACACAAACAAAACCAATTTTATTGGATTAAATTGTAATTTCAAATTAAACGTAAGAAATAGATTTCATATTATTTTAAAGTTAAGTAAATTAGAAAAAGCTTTTACACAGTGGCTTAGAGACTATCTGAAGCCGTCACTTTCAAAAATATAAACATATCTTTTCCCCGCAAAAAAATAGGACACGTTTTATTTCCTATTGGGTTGAGCTTTTAGGTGAACGACATTTCGCTTTGCGCCTGTCAAGTCTGGTTGTCATTTCAATAAAAAATAGTAGTAGTAGTAGGACGAAATATATTTCAAAAAACTTGAAACTATTTTTTATTTCCAAATACATATATAAAAAATAATAATCTAAAAGAAAAATATAATTATATATCATAATTTGTTCATTTCTTATGCCACAGAAAGCAAGAGATCCGTGTAAAAAGTATGCTTGCAAAATTCAGGATTGCTTAGAAAGTAATTACTTATTTATCAAAGAAAGAATATTTCAAATTATATAATTTTTATAATTTATTTTTATTAGAAAATAATTATCAAGAAAATTTATGTTTGGATGTTCTCGAAGAAATGCGACAGTGTTGTCTAAAGTGGCAAACAGAATCATTTTGTTGTAAAGGAATAGATCTAACTAAAGTTTATATAAAAACCAATAATATCGAAAATAATAATAAAAATACAAAAGCAAAGTAATATCAATTAAATATAAATAATTATAGTATATCTGTATAATGCTTTTCGTTTTATATAGTAGTTCTTCATAAATGAATTATGCAACAATCTGAATCAATTAATCAGGAACAACAAAAACGCCGTCGTACTGCAGTATTACCAAAACGATCATGGATACAGCGTAATCCTCGTGTATTTTCAATTTGTTTTATTACTACATCGTTATTAATATTTTTTTCCAAACCAATTTACGACGGTTTTATTGCTGATCAATTACCACCACGTGAAGAATATAAATCACGTCGTACACATAACAATTTATTTAAATAAATAATATATATAAGATAATATTACAATAATGGAATCTGTTAAAAAGGCAAATGTACGTTTACGAAATTATCCTATAATATTAGCTAAATGTTCTAAAAGTGCTACAATTTATTCATCATGTGTTACACGTGATTTAAATATTAAAAAAAATGCATGTGAAAAAGAATTTCAAGAGTTTAAAAATTGTTTACAAAAAGTAGCTAAAGACATGAAAACTAAATTGTAAAATTTGAATGGTAAAATTAATAGTTTCCAAATTAACAAAAAAAAAACAAAATATTAAAAACAAATATAGTAGTGTGTGCATTATTAAAATGTTCTTAAATAAAATTTCATTCAATTGTCATCTTCTTTTAGCTTTAACAATTCGTATAACGCTTATAATATATGGTGAAATTCATGATCAAACATCTGAACTACCATATACAGATATTGATTATAAAGTTGTTACAGATGGTGCACGTCATATATTAAATAATAATTCACCATTTAAACGTCATACATATCGTTATAGTCCATTATTAGCTATACTATTAATACCAAATATTTTATTACATAAATCTTTTGGTAAAATTTTATTTGCAATATTTGATATATTAGTTGGTTATATAATTGAACGTATTATTTATAATGAATTAAAATGTATATTTATTGAAACAGCTGAAACAATTTTAATACGACAAAATAAAAAATCATTAATACATTTTTCATCTGATCAATATCATAATATTAATTTAACTGAAAAATATTTAAATTGGTCAAAATATTCAGCATTATTTTGGTTATATAATCCATTATCTATGGTAATTTCAACTAGAGGTAATGGTGATTCAATATCATGTTTTTTTGTACTATCTACATTGTATTTTATACAAAAATCAAATTTATCAATATTTAATGTATTTTTAGCTGGTCTATGTCATGGTTTTGCTATACATTTACGAATTTATCCAATTATTTTTAGTTTGGCATATTATTTATGTTTAATTTCTAAGAAAGAAACTGAAAAAATTGGAAATTATGAATGGATTTATAAAAATATATTGCCAAACAAAAAACAATTAATATTAATATTTGGTACAATTTGCAGTTTATTATTATTTACTGGTGGATTTTATTACATTTATAAATGGGAATATATTAATGAAGCATATTTATATCATTTTGTACGCAAAGATATACGTCATAATTTTTCAATGCTATTTTTATTACAATATTTAAGTAGTAGCACAAATAAAATATTAATTATCGAAAAATTATTAATTAATTTACCACAATTAATAATTTTTATTTATTTAAGTTTTACATTTGGTATAAATCGTAAAACATTATCATTTTGTATATTTACACAAACATTTTGTATGGTAACATATAATAGTGTTGTAACATCACAATATTTTATATGGTATTTAGCGTTATTACCATTATGTTTTAAAAATTTACGCAAAATACCAATTCATTTAGCTGGATTATATTTTACATTATGGATGTTTGGACAAGCATTATGGTTATTACCAGCTTATTTATTAGAATTTAAAACATTAAATACATTTAATTTTATTGGTATACAAAGTGTTGGATTCTTTTTCATTAATATATTTATATTGCAACGTATCATACGATATTTTGATGTTTTTAGTAAAATAAAATTCAAATGAAAAATTAAAATTGTATAAAAAAAATTATTTAATATAATATAAATGAAATTAATTCTTGTTAAATAAAATAGAATAAATATTACAAAATAAATTGGAAGAAAAATAATTGAAGTTTGTATTATTTATCTACCTATCAAAGATTGATTTAACAATATTATAATAATTAATTGAAAATGTCGTGATTTCTACATTTAAAAAAATATGATTATTATTCTTATTTTTTTGTTATTTAGAAAATTTTCAACATTCATCAAAGTAAGACATAGGGGCAAGTATACGCGTGAAATACTTTTTAATTTTTAAAAAACTGATGGCTGTCTCGAGAAAAATACTAAAATTTAATAAAATATAAAATTAAAATAAAATTGCTAAATATTCAACCCGAGGTCTGTTAGTAAAAAACCTTTACAAAGAGGTTCCATATAATCAAATATGATTGGTTAGCCTTTTAAAACAAAATACAATTTTTTTATTTGCAATAAAGTATATATATTTTAAATATAATTAATATAAACAATTTTTTTTTTAGAAAATTTTCATTTTATGGAAAACAATGATCTTGTATTTCGCCAATGAATTATTTATAATTTCTTAAAAATGAAATATTCATTTGGAAAAATAGTATAACATTATTTTTTTTATTATATTTATCGAAGGGATACAACAAATATTTTTGTCACATAAAAAATATAACGTTAAATTTTTTTAAGGAAAATGATCCTGTTCAACCCATGCAAAATGTTTAATTTATTTGGTCAGTGAGGCTTGACAATTAAATAATTTTGAACTACAAACTAAAAAAAATGGTTATTTTATTTTTACTTAACTAAATGAAAATATTATCTTTGATTTTCAGCAAAAAGAATTTTGATTTTTTTTATACATTTATTAAATGAGCAATTAATACAACTATATATAGTAATAAAATAAAATAGAATATTTTAAAAACATTACAATAAAGAAAAAAAAAAAACGAAATAATAAAACTTAAAAGCAACTTTTTTTTTTAAAAAAAAATATTCTTAGTCCTCTTCCATATACGAATTTTTTCTTTTTGGTGGTGGTTCAGAATTTTCATCACCACTATCGTCAGGCTAAAAAAAATTATTTTAAAAAATTATTAAAAATATTCTACATTTACTTTATTTATTTTTTTAAATACATTTGAGTCATCTTTTTGGCCTATACTGCTTTCAGATATTTTTCTTGAATTTTTTTGTCTATCAACAACTGTTGTTGTTGTTGAAGTTGTTGTTGTACCGAACGTATGTAATGTTGCTGATTTTGTTAATAATTTTTTATTTGTTGCCATTGTATATGCATCAATTGGTATATATATTCGATTATTTTGAAAATCATCAGGTTGTAATTTAAAATACATTGTTGGTATTCTCACATCATGAATTGTTTCGCGTGGATCAAAATCAGGTGCTTTTTGATTAATAACATGCATTGCAATGTCACAAATTGCCCACATTTTCTATTATTATATTATAATATAAAAAAAATGCAATTTAATTTATAGAAATGTATGTAAATACAAAATTAGCCTCACGAATTAAATTTTATGTTAAATATAAATTAATATTTAAAATATAACTTACATAATTTGTAGTATTATCCTCAGGTTTGAAAGCATCTTTATGATTTTTCATTCGAATAATTAAATTTCTATAAAATCCACCTGTGAAAAATTCTTTATTTGTGATTAATGGTTCCAATATTAACCATAAGCATTTTTCTATTGCTTTTAATTGTAAACGATCTTCATGATTTGTGAAATCTGGATGATGTGTTAAAACTGGTACAGAAAATACAAGCATATAATCGGGTAAAATATGAGGTAATTGGCTCAAAGCACGATCAACTAAATATATTTATAAAATACTTAGGTTTTTGTTATAAATAAAATTTGTGTATTTATATTACCTGATGCAAAAGATTTAACATATTCTCTTCTTCGATTTACATCGGTTTCAATGTAGGTCTTTATCAAATTTGCCAATCTGTAAAAGTTATATAGTATTCATAATAATAATATAATAATATTATTATAATATATATTTAATATTGTACCTTTTTTCAGGTTCTCTTCCACCAAGAGCATAGTATCCCATAAAATCTAATGGTAAACATTTATTTGGTAATCCTTTACTTAAACCTTTGTGAAGTTTTTTAGCAAATATTTCTCTAACTTCGGGAACAGGGTCAGTCTAACAGAAAAAAAAACATATTAATAATATATTATTAATATACATATAATTAAATTACCATAAGTCTCGATAAATTATAGTATTGTTCGGCAGTGAATTGATCTCCAACTCCTTTTTGTTCACATACTTTAAGCATTGCTTTACCAGCAGTTAATCGTAGCCATGACATTTCAGCTGGTGATAATCTTCCTTGCTCTAATAAATCACCATTTTGCTTAATAAAAGCATTTAACATACGGAATGTTTTTTGTGCTGATGGTACATCATTTTTTAAACCTAATAACCATCGTGCCATTGTTTTTAATGCTTCAACTTTACAATATGTTTCTTCTGGTAATTGTGATTCTTCACACCATTCTTCAGTTGGTATATTATTACGTTGTTCTGATACATCCTGTATTAATAATTCTTTAACAATTTTACGGGCAATGATATTTTTTATTTGTGTTAAAAAACGTTGTGGCATATTATATGCAACATGACCTAAACATACAATGGCTGTACGATAATTTTCATTTTCTGGATTTAATGTTTGTTTAAAAGATTCAACTATTTCTGGAAATATTTCATTAACTGTATTTGGTGTATCATCATCCGATTTTTGTGTATTTACATAAATACAACGTACAGCATGCTTAGCTTGTTTTGGTGTACCAGCAATAGCAAATTCTTTACAAACTGGTACTAAATCATCTAATATTGATGGATTTGATTCAGATAATGGTTTAAAACGTCCTAAATGTGTAAAAGCTTTTAATATATATGGTGCTGCATAATCAACTTCAAAACTTAATAGCCCAACCATATGACGTAAAATTGGTTCATGAAGAAAATGTGCAGAGAAAATATATGATAGAACCTACAATTTAAAAAAAAATATATACATTAATTAAACAATTAAAATTGAAAATTAGATTTTTGTTTACGCTTAATAATTGTAAACCCCTTTCACCGGCAGATTCAGCTGAAATACCAACTTCATTTACAACACTTCCACCACGCATACAATCCTCAATTAAACTATATTGAAAAATTTGTTTTATTAATATATTTTGTTTTTATAATAATAGTTTTTCCCAAACTTACCCAATTAAGACTTGAATTGATTCCTTATCAACCATTACCGATGCAATTCTTTCTAATAACATTTTAACAATATTATAATACAAATTTGTCATTATTGGTTGACCCATTTTTTTAAGTACACATGCCATTGTATCAGCACATTCTTTACATGAAACATCACGTTTCAGTATTGTTTCCATCGCACTTAGAAGGTCAGGATCTCGTTTCATATGGGCACTAAATTTCATTAAAAATTCTAAAGATTTTATGGGATCTGGTAAAAGTCTAAAAAGTAAAAAATAAAAATAAAAATTTATTTTTAATTAAGTAGAATTTTAAAAATATCTTGGTGATAGAATAATCAACATCGAAAAACTAAATAGAATGAATAGTATATCAAAGCAAATAATAAATATCATAATGAACAGGAAAATAAACTATCTCGGTCACATAGAGTAGAGGTAAGGTAGAAGAATAACCTGGTTTTCACTAAAATTCAATTATTAAGAGATGTTAAAGCTAAATATGAAATAAAGATTATTAATAACAATCTCCACAGCGGAGCAGAACATTAAAGAAGCAGAACGAATGAATAAGATTATAACATTTTGTATTAATAGTTATTTAAACTAAATCTTCAATTAATTAATTTACTCAATTCATTTCAGATTATTTATAATTTAAATTTTATCTATTACGTTGAATTTACTAAATAAAATTATGTTGGTTGCATGATTCATAATTATGTTTCATTGCCAATTAATTTTATGTAGAGATAATACTCTAATCTAATAATTATATTGATTATAAATTCAATATTATTGATACGATATCTTTTTTTGTTAATAAAATATTGACTTAAGAAAAATTTAATGTATGAGCATATAGAAATTAGTTTTCTGAATATATTCACAAAATTAAGACAATAATAATTGAAAAATTAAATTAATAATTTTCGTATAATGGAACATGACAAAAAAGTTATTGAAGCATTTTATAATAATTTTTATGATAATCTAAATCAATATTTATGTTGTGATTTACTAATAATATCAAAAAATAATATTCGTATTCCAGTTCATAAAATTATTTTAATGTCATCAATATCAATGCATTTCAAAAGTTTGATACAAGGTTTGTAAAATTTAGTTGAATCAAATCAAAAGAAAAATATAATTACTATTTTTTTTAGCGAATTTAAAAGAGACAGAATTGTATTTGCCAATCTGTTCGAGTCAATTAGAGATTATCTTAAAATATTTATATACCGGTGATGTAAATGTGACTGAAATTAATGCAACTAAAGATTTATATCCAAATGCTGAAAAATTTCAGTTGACTTTTTTGCAAGATTATTCTACAAATAAATTAATTAATTCAATGACGATTGATTTTTCTTTGGAATATTTAAGACATTCTTGTAACATTTAAAAATAATATTATTATATACATAGTTATAATAAAAATAATTTCAATTATAGTAAAATACAATATAACAAATTTGGAAGAAAAATGTCTTGAATTTATTGCTGATAACATAGAGGAGTTTTTTAATAAATTTTTGCTAATTTTAACTCCAAACGAGGTTTTTGATAATATTTATTTTTAATACATAATTAAATTATATTTTAAATTTTTAGCTTGAAAAAATTATAAAAAATCGTGAAAAATTAAATATGAAAGAAATTAATTTATATCGAAATATTAAGAAATGGATATTGTTCAATTATGATATGAGAAAATGTTATATTGATAAAATTCTTTTACAATATATTGATTTTCTAGAAATACCATCGAAAAATTACCACGAGGAAATTGAACATGATTTGGAATTAATAAATAACAATAGTTTTCTAATGAAAATTATGTCGGTGAATAGAATTAAAGAAAAATCCATTTTAAAAAGTATAATTGGTAAAGTAAATAATTCAAATCTTGGAAAAGAAAATGTATATCATATTACATCTAATGGCATTGTAATTAGTAAAATTAATATTGAAGAAGAACATTTTAAACTTGAATATAAAAATAAGAAATATTTAGATAGATATGGTTATGCAATGGGTAATTTTAAATATGACAATAGGGAATATATTTTATTTTCGGGTGGTGCTGATATTAGAGAATCTGGTAAACCAGATCATTTTAATTTAATTTGGAGTCCCGATAATATTGAAAGTGATGGTAATTTAAAAAAAATTCCACCACTGATGGAAGGTAGAGTTGGTCATCAGACAATATTCTTTGACAACAAAATGTATGTATGTGGTGGTTCCACTAATCAGTTAGTTAATCGTGTTGATGAACATACAAAATCAAGTGAAATCTTTTATTTTGGATCAGAAAAGTGGCATAAAGGTGCAGAATTTATTAATAGTAAAAAACATTTTGGATTGACATATGTAGGTTAGTGCAGTGCCGATATAAAAATATTTAATATGTATATTATTTTAATAATATTACAAAAAAAAAAAAATATAGATAGATGTCTTTATGCAATTGGTGGCAATGTAAATGAAAGCTATGTTGAAATGTTCGATCCTCGTTTAAATAAATGGAATCTAATAAGTACACTATATAAAGAAACTTGTAGAAAAGCTTTTCCATGTTTTGGTAATTACATATGTGTTAATCAATTAATATAATTATATTTTTAAATATTTGTAGATTCAGGAATTTTATGTTTATCAAAGACAGGATATAGTTTTATATTTGATATAAGAAACAATAAATTTACGAATGATATTCACTACAATTGTATGGAAAAGTAAGATTAAATTAAATCAAAATGTAAAAAAAAAATTATTTTCATTTACTAAATATTATCATTTATAGTTATATATTATTGGATGTCATTGAATACAACAGAGACATTTATGGTTTTTATAGAAAGGATTCAAATGCAAATATATATGTTCATAAATTTGATGAAAACTATACAAATGACTGGAAAACTTTAAAAGATAGATTTCAAAACTATTGGTTTGGATTATTAACAATTGCTGATTGAAAATATAATTAAATAGTAATTAATTATAATCAAAAATGTAATGTACAAAAATAAGTTACTGAAAATTAAATAATAATAATATACTTACTTCGAAATTGCTGAACATTTAATATTAATTTCTTTTTGTAATTTTGTATTTGCATCTTTAATACGATGTAATTTTACCCAATCTGATACAGTTTTACGTATTTTCATTTGATTTTTTTGTAATTCAATAAATGCTTTTGTTGCATTATCATCTATTGTACCCAATAATTTATATAATGCTTTCATTCTATCATCAGATGGTAATTGATATGGAACTAAACTTGTTATTAATAAACGTTCAATTAATAAACGATCTTCAATACCAGTCATATAATAACCATGTAATATTTTATTTTTTATCCAATTTACAGCAATTTTTGTATCTTCAGTTAACATTATTTCAGCTAATAATTTTTTATAAATCATTGCTAATCCACACATTGCTTCTTTACGTATTTTATATTTTTTATCAAGTGTACGTTCTTTAACCGTTTCTAATAAATCTTTTGAATCAGCTACAATTTGAAATTCACGTTTAGCTGTTTCAACAATAGCCATAACAACTTCATAACGTACAGTTTCATCAGAATCATGTTGTCGTACTTTTAATGTTTCAATTATATCTTTACGTAAATGTGGATGATTTAATAAAAAATGCATTGAACTTTGTACACATTTAATACGTATTGCTATAGCAATATCACAAAATCTACCCAAAAATTGTCGCCATAATGGTAAATGTTTTTTTGATAAATTTGAATTTTTTTCCGAAAACATTCTGGCTAATAATGATACAGCTTCTATAAAATATATAAAATAATTAATTAACTAATTATTTATCGGAAAACATATTATTTATATATCACTTACTTAATCGTTCAGATTCATTTGATGATTTTATTTTACATTCCAATTGAGGTAAAACTAGATATAAAATTGTTGGACTGATTACATTTAATTCATATATTAAATCGTATATTTTTGATGAAATTGCATGATTTTTATCAACTCTATCCAAAATAAAAACTTGATTGAAGAACTAAAAAAAAATAAATAAAAAATAATCACTAATAAATTACAGCACATATTTATTTAAATAAAACATTTTTTTTATCACTCAATCGCAATGTAAAATGTATCTGGAAATTGATATATTTGTTAAATTGTAAGCCTCTAGGTAGTAGGTACCTAAATTAGAATTTGTATTCTAAAAATATTCTTGATTTTATAAAAATCATTACCATATACCACTTAATTGACTGAACTGTATAATTATACTTACTATTTTTCACAGTATTATTAAATATGAAATTTAACAACAGTACAAAAATCAAATTCTTGTAATGGTCTTCTGATTTATTTATACATAAAATATATTTGGTATTTTTTTTATGAACTCAATTTCGATTTAGCATCTTTAATTCAGCACTGATAAGAGTAAATTTTTTTTAGATACATTTTACCAATTATCATAAAAAATCAATCCATTCAAAGTAT
This sequence comes from Empis stercorea, assembly GCA_949752835.1. Taxonomy (NCBI): domain Eukaryota; kingdom Metazoa; phylum Arthropoda; class Insecta; order Diptera; family Empididae; genus Empis; species Empis stercorea. The sequence goes on along the minus strand of OX457088.1, from coordinate 3,014,817 downwards.
ACATTTGATCATTTACTACTGCAACTGTTTTTTATTTAATAAAATATTTAATTAGAAAATCACATACCAATTTAATATATGTTTCTAGAGTATCACTAGTTTTAATAATTAAATCTCTTGCAAGTTGATAAGCATTTTTCTTCTGTGTTTTATATGGTTCAACAATATTTATTAGAATAACATCTAATAACTCAAATGATACATTATCAGATTCAGTAATAAGTGGACATAATACATCCAACATAAAATTTTTAACTTTACTACTATGTTCATCGCTAAAAGAAATATATATATAGATATATCTCATTTATATTTATATATATAAAATTTAATATATATACTTACTTGACAATTTTGAACATTAAACCAAAAAGATTACAAAATATTTCTTGTGATTCCTCAAGTTCAAAGCACATATTAAATGATTTAACATATGCTAAATTTTCCAATAAATAAAAGTAACGTTTAAATGCTGGATCTCTTGGATCTCTTAAACCATTTAATTGTTTTATTAAAAACATAAAAATTTCTTTAACTTTTTCTTGATCTTTATATGGTGCTTCTGGTGCATAAACACGTAAAACATCAGCAATACAACATGCAACTAATAATTGTACATCTCTTGATGAATGTTGTAGAAAAAATTCATCGACTAAATGCAATGCTAATGGTATAAATTGTTGATAAAGACCATCATCTTGTCCCATAGCTTGCATTGTATGAGTTAAAGTCTTCAAAGAAATCGAATATATTTTCATAATATAAATTTAAAAAAAAATGTTTACATACCTTAAGACGACGAACTAATTCATCTGCACCTAAATCTTCTGTTAAAGGCCGACAGCCTTGTGGATAAACAATATCACTCATTTTTGTTTAATAATTTTGTATTTTTTTTATTATTGTAGTTTAATGTTCATCTATATTTCAATTGAAAAAAAATGCTTGTAGTTTTTTTTTTGCCGCTCTTACGAAATATTTATTTTTTTTTGTTTAAATAAATATTTGTAAAAATTACACAGTTGCATATAAATAATTTTATATATGAATTTTTAAAAATTTTGACAATCAAATAAGGAAATACACACTTTTCTTTTGCTTCATATATATACAAAAAAAAATGAAAGAAAAACAAACCTGGCAATATTTTTTTTCTTGTTATAAAACTTTTCTCTTATTTAAAAAATTCTTTGTATATATAAATATTTTCTCTAATTAATGAAAATCTTAATTATTTTCTTTTTGTAAAAATTAGTATACAATTTAAAACCAAACAAACTAAATGGCCGGTTAAATAAAATAACTTTTCTTCTGCATTAAAAGATTCCTTGTTAACAGAAAAAAATATAATGATGGCGCGTTAAAGAAAGCCAGCAACAGCAATAGAGTTTTTGTCGTTTGTGTGGTTGTGTCGCTTTTAGAAAATATAAATTGTTTACTCTATGCCACCTAGTGGGTAAATGATGATTGTATAATAGATGGGATGGAGTAAATATGAAAGTAAATTTAAAGTTAACAAAAAACTTAATATATTCTTCTTAATTCATCGTTATAATATAATTAGGTTTTCTATTATGATATAATTCGTTACCTATAGTGATCGATTGAGGAAAAACTCATATAGCGCTATTAGATATTAGATATGTTTTTTTCATGCGGTTCAAGACCAAGGTATAATTTTTTACATAGAAAACAACAACAACACAACCCTACTATTTATCGTGTCAGCAGAATGAGACCTGGATAGATTTTAGAATGGAAATTTACAAACAGATGACGGTACAAAGAAATTTCTGAGCAATTAAACACGTATATTTGATCTATTACCTTGTTTCCATGACGTGTTTCCCATGGAAACACGAATTGAGTTGAGTTTTCGTTAAATCCATTTCAACTCCACGAAACTAGTGGGATTGCGTTGAGTTATGTCATTGTAATAGTAAATTGACATTTTATATAATGGCGTCAGGAAGACTTTTTTGGAGTGACGATGAGGTAAAAATTTTAATATCAGTAATGGAGGAGAAAAATATATTAAAATTAATGACATAAATTTAATTATTATGAAATAAAAAAACCTGTTTTATATCGTGTTGCCAGAACTGTCAATTCAACTCAACTCAACTCGAGTTTTTGCATGGAAACGACTGGGGTTGAAATTTGAATTTTTTCAACTGAACGATAACTCAACTCAACTCAACTCCGTGCATGGAAACAAGGTATATATATGCGGTTGTTTTTGTTCGGTGTTCAGACAGGATTGAGCATTTAGTTGATTCCACCTCTTTTTTACGAGAAGTGTAATTAATTTTCTCCTAACAAAGAGGTGGAAATAAATCAGCACAAAGTTTTTCCGCTCTAACTAAAAAAAAGCATATTTTTTATATATTATCCTTTGCAAACATTTATGTGTACATCTGTATTTCATTTTTTTATAGTTTAATTAAAATAATAATTATACAAACAAAACTAAATTTAAAACTTAAAATGTATATTCTTTGGAATAGGTGAATTTTAAATTACAACAAAAAATATATATTGTTCACATTTATATAAATTTAAATATACTTTAGAAATAATATTATAATTTTATTCACCAATTTATATAGAAATTTGAACGAGATTACTTATAAATGACAAAATTTTGGACATTTTTTTTTTTAAATTAAAAATTAATAAAAAGGAATTTCTTATTAAATATGTATATAAAAAAACTATATAAAAATCATTTAATCCGATAATTTTGAATACAAAAGGAAGTGTTTTCTTTACCTACCTATACACTACTCTTTTTTCTTTTTGTTAACTAGAAAATTTAATTCACAAACTTTTACATTTGATTCTATATAATTCAAAAATATATAATAAAATAACGATTCTAAAAAAAAAATCATTTACCGTAAATGATTATAGTCAATAAGTTTTGGCGGCGGTTACATATTCTTATCGTCTTCTTTTAGCCATTGGCGGTGGTGTAGTTGATGGACTATTTGATTCAAGTGACATTGAACCGCGTGTTCTTTTTGGTGTCCTTTTCGGAACCTCAGCAAGTTTAGCTGTAATCTTTTTTTCAAGTTCTTTTTGTGATATTACTTTATTACTATTTAATGATTTATCTAAAATTATGAAACAAAAACTAAATTATCAGAAAGTTTGATTATTATTATTTATTAATTTTTTTGCGCTTACCTTTATTTTCATTTTTTTTATCATCATTTTCTGATCGTTTCTTTAACATTAAAGAACTAAATTCATTATCTGGTAATGAGAAATCTTTTTGTTCATTTGGAAATGGTAATGGTTCCATTTCATCTAATACATCTAGATTATACATTGTTTTTAAATGAGCCCAAATTGCTTCAGCCGGTATTTCACGATTTAATGATTTTGATAAACGATCAGCTATACATGCCATATAAAAATGTTTATTAACACCAACCGGCTTAAGTCCTTCTAATGCAAAAAATAATTTTATTTCTTCTTCAGCTGACCATTCCATTTCTTCAGATTTCAAGGACATAATCATTTACAAAATTATTTTTATTTGAAATTGCAATTTTGTTTAAGAAGATGGAAGAAATAAAAAACAATTTTATTATATTTATATCTTTTAATTCAATTGAATTTCTAACCGAAAACTAAACTTGTTTATATTTTTGTCTGTGATTATTTCAATTATTTACAAATATTCTATCGATTCTATAAACGAAAATGAGGAGAAACATATTAAAAAAATACTGTCAAACCGCAAACGTCAAAATATTGATAATAAAAAATACACCGAAAAATCCAAAATAAGAGAAAATCCCTATGAGCAATTTTAGTTTTCGTATTTCTGCTGGAGTTAGTAACATCGATGTCGATGTGTTAGGAAGCTGAAGTACCGAACTTATTTGTTAATTTTAATATACAGGCATTATCCATAAGTTAATTAACTTTAATATGACTGGCGTTCCATTTAAATTCTGAACATTTTCATCTAATCCTCTATCTGTATGACGGCATAGAAATAATTACAAATAATGAAATAATGAAGTGAAAAATATTTCTGCAAAAGAACTGGAAAAGTTTTTCTACGAAATTTACAAAATTGCATATTTGTAGGTGCTATTTTTTAAATTTTAAGTCAAGTTAACTAACCATCAATAGGGGGGGCGGCAATAAATATTTTATTTAGTATAAACTTTTTTTTCTTGCGTTCCATTTAATCTCTATGTACTTCTGATTTCTCAACAGTGCAATGTTTAGCTAAATGTAACATGATTAACATTAATTAATACAGATTTAAATTTATATAAATTTTTATTCAAAAATTCAAATATGATTTCAATCATCAATAAACAGTACAATATATAATATTGAAAATTTTAAATTTATTGAAAACAATATATCAAATATATTTACAGATTATTTTAATTAATTTTATAATCGCCATTAATATAGGATCTATTAAATTCATATGTTTATTATCTAAATAAATCCTTATAATTAGTATATTAATTTATATTCGTTTTACTATGAGCAAAAAAATCATACCCCCTCCGAAATACTTTTTTTCGTTCGATTTTAAAAGATTGAAAATTTAAATACATGATTTACCTAAAAAAATTAAGTCTTCACTACCAACGTTTCTGATAAAATAACTAATATTAAAGATTTAAGACGTTCGAATAATGTTATTAAGTATTATTGTTACATTTATAATAAGTAGCTTTAAATTAATTTGTATGGCAATCAAGAAGTAATTATATATTTTTAACTTTAATTAATTTGGCACATTTTACCATAAACAGTCATCATCATAATATAGTATAATTTACAACTAAATTATAAAATTATAGGTATACTATGTAAAGTTTCTAAAATTAGGTATATAAGAGTTTCTATTGCAATTATTACGTTTGCCTACTCTAATAGGGCATCTAATTAATAAATTTAAAAATATTATTATTATTAATACAAGTATTGCCCAAGATATGTAAATTTTTAATGATATAAATCGTGATAAATTCCAAAGTACAGTATATTGTAGAGTATTATTATCTACAAAAAGGAAAAACAAATATTTAATGTGTTTTGTTTTTAATATATAATTAATATTTTTAATACCAATTATAGCTGAACCATAACCAATTTTATTTTTACCCATACGATATGATGAAGTTGGTACCATTATTTCTAAATATTGATGATTATTTTTAACTTCTTCTAAATTATATTTAATTACATCACCATTATATAATTCTTTTGATTTTGTTGATGGATATAAAAATATACGAGATTCATGCCAATGTGCTGAGAATATTATATGTGGATCTAAATCATTTAATACATTTCTTAATAATGTACCACCAGATAATAATAATGGCATATGTGTAACACCAATTCGTATTCGATTTATATTATTATCACGATCTGGATTTGTAAAATCAAATAGCATTCGATTTATTTTAAAAAATCTTATACGATTCTCATAATCAAATAAATCTTCATGCATAAATTCAATTTCAAATCGTCGTATATTCGAATTAGATATATATTCACCATTTTCACCACCAATATCATTATCACCAGGAACATGAATTCTCTAAAAAAAGAGAAATAGAGATATTTATAAATAATTACAATTATAATAATAATAATTAAATTATATATACCCTTGGATTAATGTTTGTATGAAATACTTTTTGAAAACGATCAACATAACTTCTATATTGATTTGGTGTTGCAATATTTCCTTCATCTAACAAATCTCCAAGGAAACATATTATATCGGGTTGTGTAAATTGTACAGCTTGTTCAAATGTTTTCCTAACAAATCTAAATAATATATAAATAAATAATTTATATAGGTATACATTTTTCTTTTATATAGTATTTTAGTTGCTTGCCTATCGGAATCATATCTTGCTAGACTACTATAAAATAATTTATCAGAAGTAACACCAAGTAATTGTGGATCTGCTATTAATAGAATTTTCGTACAATTGACTGTAGAATTTAAATTTTCTTTAGAAAGTTATTTTGTAAAATTGGTACAATAGTATTAATTTATACCTGACGTGCACTGAAGATTTTCCCACCAAGTTTGATTTAAGTAATATATTAAAATTTCATTAAAAATAATTACAAATAATGTTCCACATATTAAGCCTCTTATTATTAATCTAAAATAAAATTATTTAATAAAAATTATAATTAAAAAGTTAATAAAAAAAGTTTATACCTATTTATAAGTCGTATAGAAACCATTTTTGACAACTTCGCAAAGTTGATTCCATTATTATAAAATTTATACAGTGTATAAAATTTATACTTAAAAGAGATTATTTTTTTTCTTAATTAAATTAACAAGAGGTTATCAGTATTTCTAAAGACCAACAACATATATTTTGTATTGCTTTTCTTAGATCTTAGCACATAAATAACTTTATTGTTTACATTTTCTTTGGTTGGACTGACATTATTTTAACATAACAACACAGAGGCGCACTTGTTCAAACAACTATACTCCTCCCATAAAGAAAACCCACTAAACTGTCTCTGTCGTCTGGTATGGTGTTGGTGAATTTTGATTCCGAAAAATATAAGATATTTTACGGGAGAGAAAAACGAAGCTACATCGTTTTTCTCACCCGTTAAATCAGAAATTTGAAATGGATTTTTCTTCAATAAATAAAAATTGATTTATATATAAAAAATTAATTTATTGAATAACGAAATTATATTATAAAATGATAATCTCTTACTATAACAAAACAAATTAATATAAACATTATTATTGTATTCATTTGTAACATTGTACCAAAATTACATGGTGGACGACCTGCACCCGAAATACAACTACAAACTTCTGTTTCACGTCCATTATAAGTATGCTTATAGCAACCTAATGGTGCAGCTCCTTCTTCATCAATTGTTATCTTAGTACATAAATATGTTATATTTTCAACTACAAAACATAAAACCAGTTGAATTTCAAAAAATCCATTTCATGTAAAACAATATATACCTGCTCCATTATAATAATATGAAATTTTTGCACATATATCACCTCTTGATAATCTACAAGCAACTTTATTTGGTGTTATATTATATTTATTCCAAATCCACTGTGTATCAGGAATTTCACTATTAACTACATTTTATATAAAAACAAATTATTAAAAAAATTAATTTTAAATTAAAAAAAACAAAAATTAACTTGTAGCTGCTAACGGTGCTTTGCATGGTATATTTTTAGATCCTTTAGTTATATCACTACAAGTCAAATTTCCAATTTCACTCTCAACATTATATTTTGGACCAAGCCATGTGAAACGAAAACAATATGGATATTTTGTTGCATTATTACTTTTTGTATTATTTAATGAAACTAATTTGAAATAAGAAATTTTTATAAAACCAAAAAAAAAACTAAATAAAAGAATTTAATAAAATTTAAACCTTCTGCGTTTGCAATGTGAAGATAAATTAAAAAATATATAAATAAATTTAATAAAAAAATTATTGTCTTCATTTCTATTTGGAAAGACATTACTTTTGCTATATATGTACTTTTAATTTTTAAAAAAATAATTTATTTAATATTTCCCCTTATCTTTTTGTTATATATATTTTTATCAATTATTATTTGATATTTAATTTCTTCCGATTTTATTTTATCATTTATAATAGATATTTTAATTGCTAATAAAATTATCAATTTTATCAGTAATTTTTGATCATGTTTATATTGTTTGTTTGTCATCAAAAAATAAACATGTAATTTTGTTCCGATTGATAATAGAATAGGTTTATAATTTTTTTTATTCGGTTATCATTTATAATAATATTCGTAATTAAAATTTTAAATTATGTAGTTAATTTATTTTATTATTTTTTATTTACTGGTAAAAATGGTAAAAGGGATACGGTAAATTATCCCAAGAAATTTTTTTATAATTTGATTAATTTTATTTAGAAGAACGTAATGATTTGCGAAGTTAATTTATATTCATAAATTATAGAAGAAATTCTATATTTATAAAATGTTTGGTAAAAAACCACACAACGTCATTTCAATTTACTAATTTATAAACTAATTTAATTTAAATTACTAATTTAAACGGTTTTTTTTATTTATGTATATTATTTATTTTTGTTTCTACATTAAAATTTATTTATTTATTTTGAACATTTCAAAAAAAAAATTAAAAATAAATATATAGTGGAATAAACCAAACGAAAAAAAAATTCTTTTTATAATAATACAATTTTTCTTCTTTTTTCTCTTAACAAATTTTTGAATATTTTTTTTTTCTTCTCTTAATTCTACTATAAAAAAATTATTTAATTATTATTTTATTATATCAGTAATAATAAATAATCAAATAACAAAAAAGAAAAATAATAGTTCAACATTTTTTTTTTAATTATAATAATTTAAAAATAAAAGTATAAATTTTCTTTGCACAAAATAAAATAAAATAAAGTACAACTTACTACTTTTTCTAGCTTAATCTCTTTAACACTTACATAATTATATTTCTTATTATCATTATTTCTTAATTAATTAATATTTTATGTAAATTTATTTAATTTTTTTCAATTTTTCAACATTTTTTATTTGTTGTTTTATTAGTTTTTTATTTTTATTATGGTGATGATGATGATGATGATGATGATGATTATTATTATTAGTACGATTTTGTTTATTACGTGATGATTTCTTTTTTAATTTTTTTAATTCCATAATTTTTTTCTTTTTATGCTAGTTTGTTTTATTCTTTTTTTTACGTTTCTTCTTTTTATCAGATTCATAAACATCTTGTTTTTTTGTAATACATACACGACAATACCAATCTTCACTGTCATCTGGTGGCACTTGTATACCAACACATACCCTACGAAATAATAAATTAAATTAAGTTAACTCTAATCATCATCGAAATTTTAGGATTGTATTAATAATTTACCAATGATACCAGGCATCACATCCATCACAACCAATCATTGGTGTACCATCATCTACACGACCACAAGCTGGACATATCCATACTTGATTACCATCTGCATCCTGAAATAAATTCGTGTTAACACAAATATTTTAAATATATATTGAAAAACAAAACAAAAAACATACTGTTGTGTTTAGTAGTGTTGTAGGTTGATGTCCACTTGATGATATTGCAGCTGGATGAGTTATATTAGATGAATGTTGTTCATTTAAATCTAAGCCACTAACTATTGTTGACCCAATTCCTCCAATACCACCACTACTACTATGTGGTGGAGCAATACTAGTATTTTTATTACCACTACCTTTAGGACGACCCGGACCACGTGACACAACTGGATTAGAATGTATTGATTGTGGTAATTGTGTTGGTATAGATATATTTCCCGATATTGATGGTATATTACTATTATTTCCGCCAGCAATATTAGTATGATTACCGGCAATATTAGGGAAATAATGCCCAGATGATGTAGCTGATGGTATAGCTGGAGTTGTTGATGATGGTACATCAATATCACTATTTTTATCTTTTTCTTCTAAAAACAAAAAAAAAAATACAAATATATATAGTAAAAAACTAGAAAAATTAATTTTTACTTGATTTTTGTTTTGGTGGTCTTGTAACAAGTGGTGATATTCTTGCTAATTCTGGAGATTGTTCACGACGATTATTATAATCCATTGGTCCACCAACTAATAATTGTTGATCATTATTTCCTGTTGTTTTAATAACAATTTTACGTGATTCTATAGAGTCGGGTGTTGGTGATTTACCAATACCTAATTTTAATGTTAATTTTAGTACAGCCGATGATGATGATGTTGATGAGGATGTTGTTGTTCCACCTGATTGTGGTGTATTATCACCAGCCGATGAATCATCACCATTATTATCATTAATTGGAATTTTATTTAAATCATTTAAATTTGATTTATGTGAAAAATCATCAAATGTTTCTTGTGATGATAATAATGGATTCATTGTCGTTGTTGCTGTCGTTGCTAATCTTTGTTTATCTTTTTTCTTTTCTTTTTTTAATTTTTTTGATTTTTCTTTCTCTTTTCGTATTGTATAATTTAATTCATCTTTTATACGTTGTTTTTTATCAGATTTTTCTTTATTTTTTGTTTTATCTTTTTTATCTTTCTTCTTTTTTATTTTACCATCTTTAATTTTTTTAACTTTTTTATGTTCTTTACGTTGTTGCTTATCATATTTACTACTATTAATAACACCGTTATCACCATCAATATTATAATCTATATTACCAACATCATGATCACTATTAAATATATCATTATTATTATTACTATTAATTATACGATTTTCATTAATATTTTTATTATTATTATAATTAAATTTTTTATCATCATTAATATTAATTTTATTATCAATTTCATATTGTGTATTTGTATTTATAATACTTTGTTGTTGTTGTTGTACATTATTATTATTTATAATTTCTTGTTGACTATTAATTGTTTTTAATAATAATTGTTCTGTATTTAAATTTTTATTTATTTGTTGTTTATTATCATCATCAGATTTAATTTTTTCATCATCACTTATTTCAATTGGTATATCATCATTATGAAATTTATTTATAGGTAAATTTATTGATTGTTGATTATAATTTTTATTATGATAATCTAAATTTGTTGTTAATGATGTTGAATTTGTAGGTAAAAAATTTGATGGTATAAATGATTGTTGTTGTTGTTTATTTAATCTTGAATGTTGTTTTGTTTTTGTTAATTGATAATTTTGTATCATAGATTCTGGTACTAATGGTGCTACATTACTATAATTTTTATTTTCTAAAAATTGTGGTATTGATGGTAACATATTATTTGATAAATTTATATCATTTTTATTATCTAAATAATTATTAATAATTTTATTATTATTATTATTTAAAGATGATGTTGATGATATATTATCAATTTTATTATCAATATTTATATTATTACCAATTAAATTATTATTTGGTAATGGAAAATTCATATTCATTGGTAAAAAGTCATTAAAAGCAGGATTATCATTAATACCAGTAATATTAGATGATGCTAGTTGGTTGTGTTGTTGTTGTGGTGGTGGTATTGGTGGAAATAAACCTGGAGTTGGTATTAAACCAGGACGTGGTTGAAATGGAAAAGGAAATAATTGTGGTATATATGAACCCATTGGACCACCACTTAAATATTGTTTTGAAAAGAAATTAGCAGCTGCTGCTGCAGCAGCAGCATTAACATTACCAGTTGATGTTGATGGTATTGATGATTTTTGTGTATTCATTTTATTAATATTATTTAAATCATCTGTTATTGTTGTTGGTGATAATAATTTATTAATTGTTGTTGATGGTTGCATAACTGTATCAATTTTCATTAATTTTTTATTGATTGCAGCTAAATTATCAGTTGATCTAATATCTGGTGGATATAATAAATGATGACCACCACTATTATTACCAATATTTGTAGCATTACTAACTGCTGCAGCGGCAGCTGTAACTGCTTGTAAAAATTGTTGTTGTTGAAGAATTGTTGAAGATGTATTATTATTTTTATTAATTTTTGTTTCTTTAATTTTTGTTTTTTTAATACGTTCTTTTTTCTCTTTTGTTGTTTGTTGTTTTTTTAAATAATTTTCCATATTTTTTGTCATTTTTAATTGTTGTTTATATGTTAAATTTTCCATATTTGGAAAATTATTATTATTAAATAATTGTTTATTATTTGATAAATTTAATGGTTGATCATCCATTTGTGAAAATTTCTTTTTTAATTTTTTTGGAATTTTTGTGGTTTGTCCTTTTATTAAATTAAATTGTTGTTGTAAAGCAGAACGATTATTATTATCACCACTAACATTATTATTTGATTGAATATCTTGTAATTGTGGAAATGTTGTTGTTTGTGGTATTAATTTTCCTTCATCATCTTCAACACATATTATTTGATCTGAATCATTTATTAATGGATATTTTTTATCATTATTTATTGGTAATATAGAATTATTATTATTTATATTTGATTGAATATTGGTTGGTGTAATTGTAGTACCAGATGGTAATGATATTAATTTTTGTTCATTTGTTGTATGAAATAAATTTTGTTGAATTGATGATTTTATATCATCTTTAGTTTCTTTTTTAATACCAGATGATGATATTTTCTTAAATATATTTAATTTATTTTTATCTGGTTCTGTACTTAATTTAATATCAGTATTAAAACGATTATTATTTGATGATGATAATATATTTTGTTGTTGAATTAAATTTTGTTGTTGTTGTAATAGAAATTGTTGCTGTTGTTGTTGTGATATAGATGGTTGATGAATATCAGCTAATGGTATACCAGTTGCTGCAGCTATTGCAGCTGATTGTTGTAATAATGTAATTGCATCTTTCATATTATTATTATTACTTTGATAATTTAATTTATTTTTATTATTTTGTTTTAATGATGTTAAATTTTTAATTATATTATTATGATGTTCCATATTAAATTCACGTTGTTGTTTTAATTTCAGTTTTTGTTTTTTAGTTAATTTATCTTTATTTATATTATATTTTGATTTTAATTGTTGATGTTGTAATTGTTGTTGTTGCTGTTTTTGTAATTGTTTTAATAATTTATTTTTGGATAATGGTTTTGTGTTTGATGATGTTGTAGATGATAATTTACCAGATAATTTATCACGTTTACGTTGCTCTTTATCAATATTATTTGATTTTTTCTTTAATTTTTTTAATAATTTTGCATCTAAATTATTTAAATCTTTTTTATTATTTTGATTTAATGAATGACTACTAGTTGTTGAGGTTATTATATTAGTTGAATTATTTCCCCCTAAATTATTATTACCTATAACTGATGATGATGATGTTGATGGATTGTTATTATCAACATTACCTGTGATTGATGTTATATTTGATGTAAGTTTTGGAGATGGTGTCCTTACAGGTCGGTATTCTTAAAAAACGAAAGAATAATAATTGGAATTTATTAGAAAAAAACTATTTCTTATAATTTTTATATTAATTAATAATTGTTTGGGTTGGAGGCAAAAAAAAAAGAAGAGTAAAATAAAAACAAATAATATGTCTTTTTTTTTGATACATCTAAACTGACAATGATACCTATTACATAAGTAATAAACCAATTTTTTTTTATACATTGATGATAGATCGTTAATTTGGAAAAGTTATATAACAAATAGATTACTCTTTTCTCGAATGTTATATATTTGAATTTTATTATTTTGCATTTTGATAGGAAAAGTTAATCGCGATCTAAATTTATATTTACCTTGAATAATTGGTGGTTTTGAATCTGGTAATTTTCCTTCACGTGCCGGTGATATAAAACCAGAAGATGTCATCATAACACTACTCATTTCACGTGTAGGTCTACCTTCTTCTTCAAATAATCGTGTTTTTTTATTATTAGCATTAAAATTTGTTGTTTGTAAACCAGATGATGATGATGATTGTGGTAATAATGATGATGATGTTGTTGCTGTTGTTAAATTACCATTTAAATGTGTTGTTAATGAATCTTGTAATTCGGGTTTCTTAAATATTGTATCATCATTTTGTATTAATGTACCATTTGATATTATTGTTGAATTTTTTGTTTCACATATTATATCTGTATCATTATATAAATCATTTTCTGTTAATTGTTCAATTTGTTTAATTTCTTTTTCTGGATAAATTGGTGGTAAATATTCATTTATATGTACTGGACGTGTTAATACTTCATTACTACCCGGTTTTAAAAAATTTAAATTTGAATCTTTATGTACTGGAAATTTTGGTACATCAATTGGACAACTAATTGGTTGTACATAATTTATATATTCTTCAATTTCAGATAAATTAATATTTAAATTACGAAAACATAATCCAATATCATCTAAATTTGGTTCAGTTCTATTATCTATAAAATATTACAATTTTTTTTTAAATTAATAATTTTTCTTATTTCTATGTACTTACATAGTTCTGTGTGCCGATATGCATCTCTTGTTATTTCTTGTAAATATTTATGTAAAATATCAACTAATAATTCTAGTGGTGTTGTTTGAATTGAATGCCAACCAATTGTTTGGCATATTTGTGCTACAATTACTCTTAGTACTTGTTGTATATATGTCATTTTTTTTATTTATTTATTTTTTATATAAATATTTAAAATTGAATTTTAAATGTAAAATGCAATAAAAAATATTTTATTAACCATAGAATTATTTAAATGCCAGAATTAAATTGTTTTTTTAACTAAATTTATATATAAATGTATTTTTATCATTATTTCTCCGCCATTAAAAACACTGCAATTGAATGAAAAAAAATGTCCGATACAGTTAATTGAATAAAGGAAAACTTTTTTGAAAATAATTTATTACAAGTTGAAATTTCAACAAACTAATTTATGTTAAATTTTAAAAAATATATATATATTTAACGAATCAACAGAATTTCCTTAAATAATTTTTATTAGAATTAAAATTTACTGAAATAAAAATATAAATTTATGTTTTTCTCCGTCACTATAATGAATAATCGCAAACGTCAAATGTCAATACATATTTTACAAAACAACAAAAAAATTCAAAATGAACGCAAAAGACGGATATAGATTACAAAACATCGATGGCAGCACTTGTAACTAATTAACTTATGGCAGCACTAGTTTTGGGTTGCAGTATAAACTTATTAAAGATTAACTGAACTAACACAGGTTTCGAAATTGGGAAAATTAAAAAAAAAAATTTAATATTTTAAAAAAATCCACCTATTGATTAAGATCAAAACTTAAATTACAAATGTTGTGCCTGAGAACATGTTATTGTGTATGTGTATAATTTAGCTGGAACTTCTAACTAAGTTCTAACAACCGAAAAAGCCATGAATCACACATCACAATTGATGGATTTCTGATTTACGGTATATCTTGCTGGGAACTCTGGATTTTTTAAATTTCAACCTCGGTAAATCAGTGTATAGCGCGTTTATCTACCAATTACGAGGTCTTGCTCTTGGGTTCGATTCTCTCGTAGACATGATTCTACACTTACTCCTCTTATACTTATTTTTTTTATCATTAATTAAAATAAAATATACAAACTACTACTACTTGTTGCACCATTTAGGACTCAATAGCAGAACTATCTCAGCAAAAAATCCAACCACCAAGAGCTTTTGTGAAGACAACAACCAACAACTACCAGTGGCACGCACCATCTAGGACTCAACAACAGCACTATCTCAGCAAAAAACTCAACCACCAAAAACTTTTTCTGAGACACACACAAATAAGAATGCTTTCGGTCCCGATTCAGAACGTTATTTCTAGGAAACAATAGATGGCAGGCCGTGCTGGTTTGGGTACCGGATCAGAACGTTGTTTCTAGGAAACAATAGATGGCAATAGTTCCCGCGTTTTAGGACAATAGAATGTTAGGCCTCTTCGTGCAGGTCTATGTATGAACAATTAACATTAAAAGATACAGATGAAACCAATATTAAATAAATATATACATAATTAAATTATAACATAATTTTTAAAAATGTGAATGAAACCGTAAAAGAAAGATTAAATTTTAAAACGTATTTTTAAATATATATTTAAAATAATTTTTAATTAATTAATTTCCTTTTAATAAAACAAAAAATTATAATGGTAATGATTATTCAAAATTTTTGAATTTTTCTTTTCTCTCTCATTTTTGATAATAAATTATCCATCAATAATTTTTTAACCTTCATCATGATTTTTTTTTCATTTTTTTCTGTCATTTTCGAAGATAACTTAATTATATTATTATATATATAAATATATATGTATATAAATATTTAAATATTTTATTTTATCTATAATTTTGTATTCTTTTTAATTTATTTTTCTTTTGAAAATTCTGAAGCATACATAAGATATTAAAAATATTAAATATGTCACTTTAATTAATTATTTTGAAATTTTTCTTGTACTAAAAAATCTAACAGATTAAATCTGTAGGAGAAAATTTCCTACTAATTAATTCTAATACATTTTCTAGTCAAAATACCGTCGCGTCGATCAACAATTTGAATGAAATACTGGATCTGTTTTGCAATGTTACTATCATATATTTATTTGTAATTTCAATTACTCTGTACTTCGGAGAAAATATCCAGCTTGAGTATATGTATATATTAGCTGAATATCTTGACTATCTCAACACTACCCTTCCTGTTACGTTACGTATACAATATATAGTCACAGCAAAGTTTATCTTTGAGAGATTGACAAATGAACTTCAGTGAATTAAAATTTTGGTAACTATATGAGTATATCGACTATGTTCAGTTTAGATTATTGTCAGATTCATTTGCTGGAATTCAAATTAAGTACTTGATATGCATTATATTGTTGTAGAAAAAAGGACAATTCCATGTTAATGCGCGTCAACTACCTAACCACCCATTCAACCACCCAAAAAATTAGCAAAGTTTAATGGTTTTCAATAACATATCATTTTAATTTTTTACTTTATCGAATTATATTATTTAAAATATAATGATATGAGCTTTTATCACGCAATTAATTTATTTTATATAATGAATGGCATAAATTCCAATTACTATCACTTTTTCATAAATATTATTTACATATTTGTACACATTACTTTTACGAACAAAATAGTCTTAGTTGAATCAGCAACAAAAACGGATACGTTTTTAAAAACGGCTAAAATTAAATCCTACCAAAAAATTGTTAATATTTCTACTTATCTGTGAAAAATAAGTGATAAGTTTTTTTTTCTACAATATATTGTGCATCGGAATTCTATATTTAGAAATGGTATTACACTTTGAAGTTTTTTAAAATTTCATTTTACTAGGACATTTATTTGTTTGTTGAATTAAAATATGCAATGGCTAGCATTCTTGTAATTCTTACTCGATTAAGCGGGAAAAACATAGTGGTAATGTCCCAAAATCGTGTTAAAAAAATTCAAAAAATGTAAATGTATACATTATTAGATTATTAAGCATTGTGAGGCTAACATTTATGTATATGAAAGATTGAAGCTACATAGTGTTTTACGTATAATTTATTTACTTGTTAAAGAGAATGAATAAGACCTTGGTACTTTTGATACCCACCGGCACCAATTGACCATTTATATTTTATATTTTGTTTGATAAATTAAATGCATTTATAGTAAGGATGTTCGAAATATGAAATATTTTTTTTTATTTATAAATTGGGCACTGAAATAAAATTCCTGCATCAATAATTATTGAATCGGCGTTTATGATTAAATTACTATTAACATACAAAAATTAAAAAATCCTTAAAAAATTATGAAAATTTAAAATGGTTGGGGGTTCGCATCAAAATTGATTATATAGTGATAGTCTATAAATAAGCTATAAAACTATAATGTATATGTTTTTTTATATTAAAGTTAATCAGAAATTTAAAAGAATGATTCATTTTTGTATTTTCTGCAATGAGTTTGAATTAATCAAAAGTTCCTTTATATTTAAATAAAATTTTAACGATTAAATGACATAGACTATTTTTTATTGACCTTCATTTATGAAATGACCTATGATCTATAAAATAAAATTTTGCAAAGTAATACCAAACTATATATGGCAGAAAGTATACTTTAATTAAATCCAATTCAGTGACATATTTGATATAAATTTCTCGGCATAAATTAAAAAAAAATTTTTAATATGCTTTTAATATTTATTCTTAGATTATTTTCAATAAAAATTCATTCTTACTATATTATTTATAATAATTATATATCAGCAATAAATAAATATATGTACTTATTTAACTTTATAAAATATATAGAACAAAGTTAAGAATATTAGTCAAAAGCAATCGTGTTTGATTGTGAGAAATTCTAAACATATTAAGACATCAAAATGTTTTAAAGATATTCAACAAGAAAATGAAATTAATTTACGTGGACTAAGATACCTAACATATTCAGTAGGAGTAAATATATGTGACTATATACCATCACTATCCAAGAAATTTTTTCTAAGATGGTTAGTACAACATTAAAATAAGTCCCTAAAATATGTTTGTAAATAATATTTCTAAATAATATTTTTTTTCTATATTAGTTGGTGTGTCACTTTAATTATTTCAAGTATTATATCACTTTATGGCGGTGCTTGCAACATCCATTATGTTATAAAAGAAGATGACTTGATAAATATTCTTGAAGTAAGTTGAAATTGGAAATATACATATTTAACATTAATTTGTAAGAAATTAATTATTATATAATTTTTAAGGCAACATGTTTACAATTACAAACAATCATGGCAACTTCAAAATTGAGTTTTATGTGCTTATCGCAAACTGAATTTCAGAATTTATACAGAATTATCAACAATGGAGAATTAACCCTAAATACTCCAATTTTATGGAAAAGTATAAGTTTTTTTTATATCATTATTAATTTTGGCAGTAAAATATATAATTATAATGTTTTTGATCAATCACAGATTTAGAATATAATGAAAGTTTAAAAAGTGATGTAAAAATTATTTTTAAAAAATGTTGGCGAATCGTTCAACTACAATTCATTTATTACGTTTCTACGACAACAGCAATAGTTACATATTATTTTTTAAACGCATTAATTTTGAATTCATATCATTATTTCAATGATACTCCTGAATACGTGAATATATTTGGTATATGTATATAAACAAATTTATTTTGCTCAAATTTATAAACTTTTTTATATTATTATTTGTAAAAAAAAGCATTTCCGACATATATTCCAAGTTTGGTTGGCAAATTGAATTCAATTCCATGGTATCCAATAATTACTTTTATCTATGGATGTGCTGATTTTGTAACTGGAATAGGTAAAATTATTTTAAGCTAATTTAAAATTTTTGCTTAAGTATCTTTCACTTATGTTTAATAATTTCATTTTAGCTGCCAATAGTTTTGATTGTTTGTTCTTAGTTTGTTGTCTACATGCTGTTGCACATTTAAAAATTAATAGAGAAATGATTCAATTGTCTACATCGTCTAATGTTCCAAAGCACTTACGTATCCCAATTTTAATACAAAGTGTTAAACATCATGAAAGAACTTATCGGTAACATGCAACATAAAAATTTAAAAAAAAAAATTCATTTCTTTCTATTCAAAATAATATTTAGATTTTGTTTAGCCACACATAATTTATTCTCATTTATGGCTCTAATTCATTTGTTAATAACTATGATCATACTTGGTGCAATTTTGTTTCAAATAAGCGTTGGATTGGTAATGAAAATGAAAACATTTTTCTCTATTTTTTATTACATATTTTTTTTTTTTATAGAAAAGTAGTTATAAAGTTTTTCTCCGAATGATTTTATATATAGCATCAGGAGCATTTGAAATCATTTTATATAATTTGAATCCACAATTTGTAACATCACAAGTAAATAAAATTGTCTTAACGAATAGAATTCTAGTCACTAGTCAGTATAAAGTAATAACTATAGAAATTTTATTTTTCATTTTAGAGTGAACTTTTATCAAATTCATGGTATGATTCATTATGGTACAACGAATCTTATGAATTCAAACAAATTGTTTATATGATGATATTAAGAACAAATCATTCGATACAATTTTCGGCTTGGAAATTTACAAAATTATCAAGTGCTACTATGCTAGCGGTATATAATTAATTACTATTGAAAAAAAATTTAAATTTATTATATTCTTTTTTTTAGATTTTTCATACTAGCTTCTCATATTTTCTTATACTACAAAAATTAACTGAATAAATTTTGAGAAGAGAATTTTGTTCAAAATTTTCAAAATATCCTGGCGGGCACACAATAATTAGTATTTTTCAATTATTAAATACATTTATAATTATTTGTTTATCCTTTATCCTATAATTAATTCTGTAGTGCAATCACATAAAGTGATTTGTAACTATAAACTATCCACATCTTACAATTTGGCATAGAAATTTCTATGTAAAATTGTAAGATGTGATAGTTGATGTTGATATAGTCACAAATTACTTTATGTGGTTCTACTAGTGACTTAAAAAATAATGCTTTGAAAATGTTAATTGCTAATGTTAATTTAAATTTGTATACACAAATATCTTTGTCACTTAGTATGGGCTTATCAATTTACTTGTACTTATTCGGCACCTACATAATTATGAATTACATTTGATTAATTTAAAATCGTAACATAAATTTTTATTTGAGTATTATTGGAATCATTATTTCCAGATCTAGAACATTAAGCAGTGGGAAATCATTAATCAAAATCTTCGTTAATCATCATTAATATATATATCTACTTAGTTTAATAAAATTTCTATCTTTTAAAAAAAATAGTGAACAAAATATAATATAGTGAGTGTATGAAATTGTACAATATTTAAAGGAAAAATCATATAACATATACATTTATGTACACTTAATGCTTCAACATATTTCTTACTATACAAGAACTTAAATATTATATTTTTCCTCCAGCACTTTATAAAAGTACTTACACAGTTTATTGACTCATTTTAGTTTAATAAAAATTTAGTTACAGAATTTGTTTTAAACAATAAAAATAACACATAAAAAAAATTTGAACTTTTTAAGTATAAATATTTACCAATCATTATGTTAGGGATAATCTATGCCTTCCTCTACTATTCATTCTTTAATGTAAAGAAAAAAGTTTTGTTGTTGTTTTTTTTTGAAGTGGAATGCAATGTTTTTTTTTTTTAAAAAAGGATGTACGAAAAATATTGTTGAAAGTTTAAAAAAAGTTTCCAGACTTTTGCAACATGTCGTTAAGTTTTTATACCAAAAAGAAAATTACTTCTTGCAAACATTTATCTTTATAATAATGTTTCATTACTTAATTATTGTGATTGTAAAGTTTGTAGGTTTTATAGGCCCGCACCAGTTTAGTTAAATGTAATTGCTAAATATACAAATAGTAAAATATATAAACTGAAATTAATAATTTTAATTTACAATAATATTACTTGTCATCCAGTAAATGATAATAATAATATATATATCATATTTGTCTAGTAAAATTTATGTTTAGTTATCATAATAGAAGAAAGGAGCAATTTTCACATTTATACGTTTTTTATACAATCAATATTTACGTTTTAATATACGAATAAGGAAATTAATGTATCAGTGATGCATTCCATCAATCAAATTTCTCGGTAGTTCATTATATTCAGAAGTAGGAAAAAAACCCAATAATATTAAAGTTTTAATGATTTGAAAAATATGTACCTATATGATATATGAATTAAATTTATAATATGTAATTCACAACATTCATATTTTTATGTTTCTTTAAACTTTAGGTGTTAATACAGCATAAATAAAACAATTATTTGAAAAACCAATTAAATTATTCGTTTATTTATTATAAGAAATTTAATTTTGTTAAATAAATTTTAATTAAACATTGTTCAAAAATTATATTTCAAAAAATTCATTAGTTAAAGTGGGATTTTATAGAAATGTGAATTAAAAGAAATTAATTATTTCAGAAAATAAAAATAAAATCGTTTTGACTTTAAATTATTTCCACATGAAAAAAAGTTTTTTCAAATTATTTTTTTTTTTCGATTTATACTTACTTAACATTACATAACCTTTTTAAAGATAGAAAATATTTGTAAATGATAATCTGCATCTGTTTTTTTCCGAATTTAAAATTTATGCTGAATAGGGTGTTGGGTTTTTTTTGTTGTTGTTATTATTACCATGTCATTAGAGAAATATTCAAAAAATTCTCGCGCATAATTTTCAGAAAATTAAATAATGATTTACATAAATTTAGAAAGAAATATAAATTTAAAGAAGAATAACGAAAAAAAAACCAATAATTTCGCATCATAAATATGAAAATTTGTTATACATATATATAAAATATGAATAATACTTTTGATGATTATTAAATGAGATAGAAAATTATCACAGAATATTTTTTTTATATTATTATAATGAGAATGAATGGAGTTTGTTAAAAAACAAGGATTTAAAAAAAAAATATTAATTTTAATTAAATTAATTTTAATTTAATCTGATTAAAATTCAAGTTACCAATTAATGAATTTTAACGGACATCATCAGCTTTACAAAAATTTAACAATTTAAGAATCTATGTAAAAACTGAAAGTTAAAATATAAAAAAATATCATTCAATTCAGTGAACTGAATTGATAACCATATAATTTTTAAATGATATTTATTTATTTTTATTGTATTCCATAATATTTTTTCAATTCATACATGAAAGGATAATGTCATTCAATTAGTCTTTTTCCGTTTCATACATCTATTAAAAAATAATTACATATATTTATAATTCCTAGAGTCCACCTGAAAGAGATCTATTTTTTTCTGTGTATATATACGTTAATAATTTAGTATACACTAAATGTGTACGTGTTTTCCCAAAAAAACAAAAATTGTAAAATTTTGTGTTGATTCTCGAGATTAACATCTGCAATATTAGATGTATACCAAATAGGACATTAAATATATATATTTGTATAAGCATTATAATTGTATATATATATAAAAAAGTTTTAGTATGCAAGTTATTATACTCGTTTTTCAATTTTAAATTAAAATCAGTTGTGGACAAGCTGTGACATATATAAAAGAAAAAGAAGAAAATCAGAAAAATGATATAACATATAAATTTTATGAAACATTTAAAAATAAGAAAATTAGGTTAATCGTTTTTATGATAGAAAGGAATTATACTATTTTTGTATTTAAAACATTTGTTAAGATTTCTTACATTTGCTTGTATTTTAATGAAAGTAAATTTTATATAAAAATATTTACCAAAATATTCAAGAATGTCCAATTCAAAAAGTTTATCATTTAAATATAAATAATTATCTATTTGTTAAAGGTCGATTTTTATCAGATACAAAAATTTAATTTAAACATACTTTGGTTTTTTAATTAATGAATGTTTAATTCAAATCATAAAAATTATTAGTATCGAATTGAAAGAGTGTCTTATGTGTGGAGAGATAACCAACTAGTTAGTAAGTGTCTATATATTAGAATAGATAATGAAGACAATCTGAATATTACCGATGATGATGCCAATATAATATATTTTTATGATAGATTCGAAATATAAAATATCAGAAAATATTAAATTTTAATCATTAAATCATTAACGTTTTTCCATAAAATAAAAATAAAAATATTTTACTTTTAAAATTACAAATTCCACAACAAAATTTTATCTATAAGAAAGTTTATTTTGAAAACTGAATTGAATATACTATTATGTTGCACATTCAACAAACAACATAAATATAATAATATTTATATAGAATTTTAAATGCTAAACTAATATTTTACATACATATGTGAATGTTTGTTTGTAATTTAAATGTCTAACTACAATAAAATAAATATAAAGTGAATTGCTATAAAATATAATAATGTAATAAATGAAATATATTTAGTAAATTTTAAGTGTTAAAGTCACGTAAGTAAATATGTAATTGCAAAACATTGTAACAATTATTTAATATTATTCTATATACTTAAAAAAACTGATTCTAACAATGTTTAACTTTTAAATTGTATTATATTTATATACATATTTAAATAAATATATTTTGAAAAATCTTTTGCTATTTCTATGCGGATGTAATTTTTAATTATTTTTTTGAAGTTATGGTCATCAGCGTCATAAATCTGATTTTAGATCGTAAATTCGATTCTTCTGTTAAACGATAATAATGATAAAAGTAAGTATGAGTTGAGTATGGCTATACTCATTACCATCTATACGTATACTACATCAAAAGTAAGGTATTATAGTTACCTTTAATTCAAGACAGTATACGTGGCTATGCGACACTCGTAGTCCATACCCAGTTGGCTTCTACCCACAACATTCATAGAAATGTAGTATTTTTCTATTAATGATAAAAGTAAGTATGAGTTGAGTATGGCAATACTTTCAGAAGTAAAGCATACTAGAATATACTAAAATAGATAGTAGAATATAAGTTTCAATTATACAATTACTTATAGGGATGACTTTTATACCACAAGTAATCTATATGCATATAAGTAATTGTATAATTGCAATGTGTAACTAACTACATCCGAAAGGTTAAAAATATAGCACATCAAATAATGAATAATTATATTTTAGTTGATAGCAGATCTTTTATGAGAATAATTAATTATAATATTTCCAGATTTTAGCTTCATTTCAAATGAAACATTGTTTATATTATTTTATGTTTTAGATTTTCATCTATTGATTGTCTGTATATAGGTAGTTCAATAATAATAGCTACATATATTTAAGAAAAATTTTGTTTCAACAAAAATACATTAAGAACAATAAATAAACTATTCTCACCCAATTATCAAATGACCCATTTAGTCAACTTTTTATTCATTACATTTCCCAGGATAGCAGAGTATTCTGTTTTGTTCTTATTTTGTAAATTATTATAAATACCTATAAACTTAAAATATAAATAAGTTTTCATAGTTTCCGTTGGGTTTATAAAGTTAAATGAAAAAATATTTATTTTATATTTTCAAATATAAAAATGTAAAATATATTTTTTTTTTATTTCATTTTTATGGTTAACATTTATGTACCTACATATACATAAAACCCACAAATATAAATATATATATTACAAAAATTTACTTTTTTATATAAATAAGAATATAAAAATTTCTACGGAAACAGTTTTATAGTTTCCGGGTACAGTGGTAAACATTAATCATTGATAAAAACAAAAGCCAATTCAACCAAAGAAAATTTTACACATGAAATAAAAATTATTTAAACATAAAACAAAATAAAATAATTAAATAAATATATTAAAATATTATTTACAGAAAATGTTCAACATAAAATTATTGTATGAAAATATTAGTCGGATTTTTCAAAATTAAATTATATAAATTAACAAAAACCTAATTATAGATAATTCTGTAAAATTTATTTAGGACTTCATTTCCTATTATTAATAAAATTAATAAAACTTTTAATTTAATAAAACTAATTTTTAGACAACTTATGGTCTGATTCTGAAATGGTCTGATTCAAAGTCTGACCTCTGTGAATTTCAGGTAAATTGAAAGATTTTACTATAATTTTAAAGTTTAAATTAAAGTTTTGAAATTTTTTGCATTCGCAGTTGTTATTATAATATTTGTTATTTAGATTAATATATTTTAATTTATGCTGTTTTATTCAAGAAACACTAAAAATGCATATAAATAATTGCAAGTATTTTCTCCATAAGTGAAACTTTACATGTAAAATTCTACTAAAATTCGAGTGCATTGAAATTTTGAAGCGGTCTGTATACTAGTGAAATGCATATATGTGATGAAGAAATATACATATTGTGAAAACGATATAATAATTTAATAAATTTAAAATGACATATTATACTAGATGTACAATCTACTAAATTTCTTGAAAATGTCTTGAAAAACTTTAATTTGGACTAAATTTATGGTACAAATACGTTTTATAATATAAACGCTTCTTGAAATTAGAAGCTTAATTTTTGCCTGTTTATGTAAGAAAAAATTATTTCACTTTGAACTATTATCCAATACTGAATTTAAATGGTTAAAATATTAAATGTTAATTAATTTTCGATTGCCAACTATTTTTAATACATTTTCTATCATTCATTTTAAAAACAAAACTATATTAAGTATATAAGAATTAGTAAAAAGGAAATTGCTAGTGACCCGAAATTTATTATGAACTCTCAAAAGAAAATTATCAATGGTGTTGACAGGTTTTAAATTTATTAAAAAATTAAATTTGAATTTAAATCTTTTGGCCATTATTTTAATAAAATGTCTAAATTTCTAATGTGACATCCTACACCTCAAAGAATCCTTGTTAAATACTTTTCATATATTAAATTGGAAATTATCCAATTACTTACATTTAAAAAATCTAGACACAACCAAAGACTAACCACAATAATCCATATAATATTAATTAAAGCAATCAATATAGAACAATTTCATATAAATTTTTGGTGCAAACAAAAATACACTCATCAGAAATTTTGTCGACACACTACATAGTTGTATCTACATTATTTTAAATGAATTATGCTTTTTTATTATAAATAATTTCTATACTGATTTTTATCAAGTCCTGAATGTACAGAAATTTATCTGTAAATTATATTTTTATTATTTTTATATACATTTTTGTTACTTCAACTAATTGTAAATTACATTTAAAATTACATTATTAATTAGCAGAAATGAAAATATCACCCAGAATGGCCAGAATTATAATTCCAAATTATTATTTAAAACAAATTATTATTGCAATTTTATTATTTAATTCTGGATTGATATTTTCATTATTATGTCCTTACTTTGTTTATATTTTGAAATGAGAAATTCTCAATAAATAATACGTGACCACAAATGAGTTCAGAGGTATTTTTTTTTTTTGCCTCAGATGATATTCCTTAAACATTTGGACAATATCCTATATATATGTATTATTATTACTGAATTCATCTGATGGTATCAAAAGAAGATGATTAATTTTTTATTTATAAAAATTATACTGTTTTCATAATAAATTTCTGAATTATTGATTTGAATCAGCTTAACAAAAACTATATATACATACGACAACAATCCTACTTCATTTAGGTCTTTATTTATTTTTTTTATCTTAATGAATTTGCTTATCGGCATAAATCATTGAAGTGCGAAATCAGAATTGATTTTCTTTAAATAACTATACTATGGACTATAATTTATAATATTTTCCTTTTATAGCTGAGTTGTTAGAAAATTGCATTATCATGTGAATTATGGTTAGGTTTGTTATTCACGAAATTTAATCCATTGACCATATAGAAAACATAGCTCTATATACATATAATGGCAACTAAGCAATATAAGTTAAGTATCTCTTTATTTTTTTGAAATAGCGAAGGTACCTAAAGTGTTTATGCAATATTATATACATATATTGGGTTAAATTTTATATACATATGTAATATATTTCTAGTTTATGACTGAATATAGAAAATATCTTAATTTTTTAGGGAACGTTTATATATATGTATATTTAACATGGTAATAAGTATATAACTTATTTTAAGATATTAAATAAATTTTCAAAAATTTATTCTTTACTTTTTGACAAGGGTATGACATAATTTTTATCACTTGATGACACAGCAAAATATAACTTAATTCTAAAATATTATTAATTAAATATATATTAAGTTTTCTTATGGTATAAAATTTATAGCACTTTTATAAGCAGAAAACCTAATGAATGTAGGAACTTTAAAAATCTTATGAAGTGTTTTATTCAAAATTGGGACAATAATTTTCTAGAATTCGAGAAATGGTCTTGTCTTTTTAATATATATACTTTTCCTTTAGATCTTGTAGTGCTTGTACATACAGAAACCTGGTCGTTACCAGTCCTAAATTTCATATTAACTTCAATTCGGTACAAAAAGACTCAAGGAAAATTTTAAATCACAAAAATAAACAATATTTATTCTACAGATATATTTTTACTATTACATTACACTTAATAAAATTATTAGAACCAGAAGTAAATAATCCGATAAAGTGAACTTCCTTTTTATTCTGTTAATTTTTTCAATAAAAGAAAATATGATCCACTAGTTTGAAATAACTTAAAAAAAAATCAATATTGATTAAATTTTATTTGAAAATAATAATTATAATTATATAAGAATATCATACCGACAATAGTGTAGGACAAGATAATCTTACAAATCTCCATGCCCAAAAATTAATCGGACGATTTGCTCTTATTAACATCATATAAATAATTTGCTTATATTCTTTAGACTCATTGTACCATAACGAATTGTACCAAGAATTTTGTAATAATTCACTCTAAATGAAAATCACTTTATAGTTAGAAAAATATATTATAAAATGATATTCACCTGTGTTGTTACAAATTGAGAATTTAAATTATATATGATAACTTCATATCCTCCAGCTGATATATACATTATCATTCGCATGAGTACAATTTTACTAGTTTGCTAGAAATTTAATATATATTATAAATATTGTAATATAAAAGTAATCGAAATTTAAAATCTAAGAAGAGTGGAATAGTTTATAAATAAATATAAATTTGAATTATCCTTCTAAACATTTTGAATAACTATATAATTAATTTACCAATCCAACAAACAATTGAAATATAACTGCACCAAGAACTACTAAACTTATTACAAGTTGACATAAAGCAATTATTGAATATAAATCATTAATATCTGAACAAAAGCGATGAGTACGATTATAATGTTTAACACTTTGTAGTAATATTGGAAAACGTAATTTTTTTGGTACTTCATCGGATGTAGAAAATGCAATCATTTTCCTATTGATTGCTAATAGAGCAACAGCGTGCATACAAAGCACTAAGAAAAGACCATCAAAACCAAATGCACCTAAAAAATAGTAAAAATATAAATAATTTTATTTGTAATTTTAATAATTTGGAGATGATTTATAATTTAAAAATATATGTTACCAATTCCAGCTATAAAATCAGCACAAGCATAAATAAATGTAATGATTGGATACCATGGTAATGAATTTAATTTACCAACCAATGTTGGAAAAAATGTCGGATAAGCTATTGAAAATAATTAAGAATTTCAAATTAGTAATTAATAAATTTTAAAACATAAAATTTAATAGCATACCAAATATATTTACATAATCCGGTGTCTTTTTGTAATAATGATAAGTATTAGAAATTATGGCATTAAAGAAATAATAACCAACAATTGTTACACAAGCATATAAATAAAAATATAATTGAATTCGAGCGATTTTCCAACATTTTTTAAATATATTTTTAACATCATTTCTTAATTTTTCATTAAAATTTAAATCTACATTAAAATTATAAAATTTAAATGATATTTTCGAAATTACATAATATGTACGTTACCTTGTGATAAAATTGGTATACTATTTACTAATTCATATGTGTTAATAGTTTTAAATAATTTTTGAAATTTATCTTGTTTAAAAAACATTAAAATCAATTTAAATATTGATATTAATGTTTGAAATATTAAACAAAACGCCTATTAATTTAATTAAATATTATAAATTAAAATGATATTTATTATTTTTTACCTCAAGTGAATAAGATACTTCTTGTAATTTATAAATGAACATACAATAGTTACCATAAAGTGATATAATACTTGATACAATCAAAATAACACACCAACTAAAAAGGATAGATAAAATTTTGTAATTATTAGTAATTTTTTTTTTTAATTATTATTTATATATAAAATGATTTACGATCTTAGAAAAATCTTTGTAAATATCGATAACGAATAATCACAAATATTTATTCCCATCATATAAATAACACGTCTTATTTCACGTAAATAGATTTCATTTTGTCTTAAAATTTCATTTGAATTTTCAAAAGTCATATTTGATTTTGGTTTTTTTTTTTTTGGAAATCCTTAAAGGAATTTTATTCTACTTTCGAGACAATTTTTGTTTATGATTTAAAATAATTAAAACAATTTGTATTTATAGTTAAAAGTTTTAATGTCTCGTGGATTATAAACAGTAGAAACATTCGTTTAAAATTCTCTAATTAAAATTTCATTTCATTTTTTTTAATTATTAAATATAAGTATAGACAATGTTTTTTCTTATTCAAAGTTTGGCCAAATTATAGTGTTCTACAAGTTTATCAAGGTAAAAGTATTAATTGTCGTTTACAGTCAGTATTTTAGTTATTAAGTAAAACAAACTTTAAATATTTCAATAGCATACCCATATATGTAATATTACAGCATGGTTTGTTTTGGTTTATTTTACAACTCTTAAATTATATACAAACTAATATAAATATAAGAGGTTTTTAAAAGTATTATTTATTTTTAATTTATTATTTATTTGACATTCGAAATTTTCATGGTTTCTTTTTCTAAAATAAAATATGATATTAATGCCGTGAAATATTACAGATGGATGTAATGATTAAATTTCAATAAATATTTTATAAATAGAAAATTTAATTGACGACTAATAGATTTTTTATAATGTTTTTATCCTGAAAATAAATAAATAATGTTTTCTTTAACCTGAAGGCTCTAACTCTAACGTCTAACCCATGCTACCTAATTTAATGTTTAATCTATTCTACCTAATTTAATATTTAATCCATTCCATTTGAATGTCAGAAAAACCCATTTTATAGCCTAATTAAAACAATAGTGGGAGTATGATGTGCACAGAGGACCAAATTTTTGCCATGTTCCTGACAAATTTGTCCTATGTTCCAAAAACCATAAATATATCTAAAGTTATATGAAGCAAATAAAATTTTAAAATGTTCAACTGTAGAAATTCCATCAATAATTTCGAGATTATAAATAAGAGTATATTTAAATTAATATTCAAATGTACAAATGTGTCCGAATGTTTTAAGAAAATATTAAAAAATTAACAAAATGAATATACACACAGTTTTAATAAAAAACGTTATTTAATTCTACATAATTTTTAATAACATCAAAATTTATTTATATATGTATACATAATAATATTCCTGTGAAAAGAAATAAATTTTCTAATTTACATATTTTGTTTATTAGATTACATAAATATTACTATTTTTTATTTCACTTTTTATATTATGCAGCATTTATTTGTTTCGTCCCATTATTGTGTTGTGTTACATTTTTCAATAGAATAAAATATGATCCACTTGTTTGGAATAACTTTAAATATGCATATTATTAACAACTGTACATATCATGTTATGTATATATAAGAATATCATACCGACAATAGTGTAGGACAAGATAATCTTACAAATCTCCATGCCCAAAAATTAATCGGACGATTTGCTCTTATTAACATCATATAAATAATTTGCTTATATTCTTTAGACTCATTGTACCATAACGAATTGTACCAAGAATTTTGTAATAATTCACTCTAAATGAAAATCACTTTATAGTTAGAAAAATATATTATAAAATGATATTCACCTGTGTTGTTACAAATTGAGAATTTAAATTGAATATAACAGCTTCATATCCAGCTGCTGATATATACATTACCATTCGTATTAATATCATTTAGTTTTATTGAAGATTTAGATATATTAATTTTGAATTATATAATTACCAATCCGACAAACATTTGAAACATAACTGCCCCAAGTACTACCAAGCTTATTATTAGCTGACACAATGTTATTATTGTAAATAAATTATTAATATCTGAACAGAAGCGATGAGTACGATTATAATGTTTAACACTTTGTAGTAATATTGAAAAACGTAATTTTTTTGGTACTTTAGCCGATGTAGAAAATTCAATCATTTTTCTATTGATTTTTAAAAATGCATACACAAAACTAAATATAAACCATCAAATCCAAATGCGCCTAGAAGAATAAAAAAATTCCATAATTCTTAGTTCGGCCCGAATTGAGATATTCAAGCTCGAAATTATTATGATAAGAAAAACTAATAAAAATTCTGTAAATCTTTTACGGTATTTCAATTTAATTACCCATTCCAGATACAAAATCAGCTGAACCAACAATAATTGTTATAATAGGATACCATGGAAATGAATTTATTTTACCAACCAAACTTGAATAGAATAATGGGTAAGCTGGAAATTTTTATAAAAAAAATTATATATTTTGAAATTTTAATTTTTATTCATTATATATATACCAAAGATATTAACATAACCATGAGTCTCCTTATAATAATGATACGTATTCAATATTAATGCACTAAAAAAATATAAACTAGAAATTGCTGCACAAGCATAAAGATAAAAAAATAATTGAAAACGAGTAATTTTCCAACATTTATTAATAATATTTTTAACATCATTTCTTAAAGTTTCATTAAAATGAATTTCTGAAAGTATAGATTAAAAATAGAAATAAATTTTTAAAGATTATTTATTCATTTATTTACCTTTGGACAAAATTGGTATCATATTTATCAATTCATATGTTTCAACAGTTTTAAATAATTTTTGAAATTTTTCTTGATTAAATAACATTAAAATTAATTTTAAAATTGATATTAATGTTTGAAACATTAAACAAAATGCCTAAAATTATTTAATAAGTATAATTATTATATATTAAACACTAATTGCCAAATATATAATATTTTACCTCAATAAATATAGAGACATCTTCATGTAAATTGTAAATTACCATACAATAGTTACCATAAATTGATATACAACTTGATATAATTAAAGTAACACACCAACTATATAAGTAATTAATAAAATTAATAAATATATTTATTTGTTTAATATCTAGATTTATATTTACAATCGTAAAAATATTATTTTAAATAGAGATAGTGTGTAATCGCAAATATTTACACCAACTATGAATATAACTCGTCTTAATTCACGTAAATAGATTTCGGTTTCTTGAAGAATATCTTTTAAATTTTTATAAGTCATTTTTCTTTTCTCAAAAAAATTAGAGAAAGTTCAAAAACGAAATCACAATTTGAAAATTTGAAACTTTTGAAAATTTATTTCACTTTATATTTTTCATGATATTATCAATAATTTCATTTTTACAAGGACAATAACATTTTTTTATGGTTAACAGTACGATAATAAGTTCACTTACATTATACACATTTTAGTCTGAGTGGTAACTAACCACTAACTAACTAACTTAAAACTAACTTAACTAACTTTAAATTTTCCATAATGGAAATTTTAATTTTTTTTTGTTATCTATTCGGTTGTGTTGTGAAGGACATCAATATCACTGAAACGCATTTGTAAATCAAGATGGAAATTATAGGTATCCAATGACTGTAAATACTATAATTATAATAACTGCAAGGTACATAATCAAATGGAAAACAATTAATAACATGCAATAAATGTGGTTTATAGATTCCTTTAAATTTAGGCTAAACTTATACTTATGTGCTTTGATTGTTTGTATAAAAACATAAAAACACTTATAGTTGATTTTAATTGAAACGAGTGACTTATATTATTATAAGGTATGATATTTTAAAACAATATGCAATATTAATATTATTTTAGTGAAAATGTTTTTTTGTTTTTTTTTTGCATATCCAAAGAAGGTGCTAAATTATGAAAATTATTAAGCAACAATTTAATTATGTTTTTTTTTTGTCCTAAAATTTGATTATGTGAAAGCGTATTGGGAAAATATATTACCAAAATGGGAAACGGAAATAATCCTGATTATGTTAAATTTATGTATTTTTTTTTGTTGTTCACGGATTTTACATAAAATCAATTAATTAAAATTTTATGTATGTATTTCATTAAATCAAAATTAATGAAAATTTTCTTTTTCATTTTTGTTTTTTATTCATTTTCATTTTAATGAATTTAACACAAAAATTATTATTCAAATCTTCTGTGAAAAGATTAACAGATAATGGAATAATAATTAACAAATTTATTTCCTACGATATTTAATTTAGAAATTTGGTAAATTTTATGACTTAGTATATTCTTCTTAAATGATTCTTTTAAATAACGAAAGTTTGGATACATAAATTCAGGAAATTAAATCGTATTAAAGAATAAGGAAGAAAAAATTCATTTAACATTGAACGATAAAATCTACTAAAGTATAAATTTTAGGTAAATATTAAAATACTTATTGACTTATTGAATTACTAAGATTTATTATACTTTATTAAATATATTATTGACATCTATATTAATTTTAAAATTGAGTTGTGTTGTTACCCTAATTTACAGTATATATACAAATATTTAAATTATTACTCAAATTTATATAATGAATTTGTATTAAAAAATTTATTTCATTTGAGTATAAACTAATATATGTATTTAAAAACTTTATACGAGCAGAACACTGACTGCAAAATCATAGTAGAAACTAATTTGAAAATTTATTTATATAAAAAAATAAAAAAAAAAGAAATAGTTTTAAATAAAATTAACATATCTATGTTAGCCACAAAAATTCAAACAACATAACAATAAAGTAATTCCCTAGGATAGTTTAATTGAAGTTTTACGAGACTACAAAAAGACTATAAAACCACAATTAATTTTTCACAGATAAAAAAATCTTTGTACTATATTTTTATACAACAAGCCGGAATAAAATAATAAATTTATTTGCATTTTTTTTTTAGGTTATTAAAATGTTGAAATAAAAAACTTAGAATTTAGCGTATTTAAATTTTTTTAATAATTATTTGTGGTTTGATATAAAAATTTCACATAAAATGAAACTTAGTTTTTAAAACTATATAGACAAAAGTTAAAAAAAAAATTGAAAGTCTGTCCTATTAAATAACTGACGTTGAAAAATTCTTTAGAATGTCATTTTCAGCTTCTTTTTGAGCTGAATATGATAATGCTAATGATTACATGATAATGATTAAAGTAGTGATAAGAATTATGTATATAACTAGATACAATAAAATTTAGTATCGCTTTTCTTTTTACCTTACTCAAAGATTTGTTAATACAATAAAACTGTTTATAGTTGATTCATATAAAATGGTCTTTAGGGGTTAATTTAAAGGAAATTGCCGATTGATATTATAACGATTTCTTGATATTGTATTTGTAGATATTTTCTATAACTTCCTTTTTCAGAGTTCATAGAGTAAAGAAATTTTATGGGTAAAATAATTTTTACTATACATTATCGACAGATTGATATTTTCCTTTACGTATCAGATTATAAGGACAAACATAATATTAAAGCATGTTAAATTTTGTTTGTAAAAATTTGATAAAATAATATAATAAACAGAAATTGATTAGTCTAAACTGCATTTTAGTTACCATTATTGTTGAAGTGGATAATTTAAAGACATCAGTAATGACCAAATTCTAATTTTGGGATGAAATAGTAAGTTAGGTCAATCATTTACTAGGTTTTAGGTTATTCTAATACTTATTTGGATTTAGAAATTTACTTTTTATGTTTTTCTCTGGTGTTTAATGTAATTAGATCTAACAATTAAGATCGAAAATATAATAATTATTATTGAAAATTATTCTCTATACGATTTCGTGTCATTTTATTTAAATTATTTTTATAAAAAAAAATTAAATTATTAAATTATTTTTAAAAAACTTTAAAAGTTTTCTACGGTATTATTATATAATATATTCTTTATTATATACTTATATTATTAAAGGATATGAAATTTTATTGCTATGCTACAATGGTCGGTTCTTTTTTTATCTATGATTAATGAATACCTCGCTGTTCTACACCAGCAGAAAAAAATTACCTACATTTATATATAAAATTTTGTTGAAATTTTTTTTAGCTTATTTCTAGGTTTTATTTTATTGGAATTGTTTATGTGTATAAGACCATAAAACCTCAAAGTTTATTGCACTAGTGGAAAATATTTTTTGGCACATAAAAAAATTGAATATACATATTTTATATATAGTCCTTGTTAAGTATACATATATCCATTGTATACTTAACAAGGACTATACATATATCCAAATAGAAGTTATGCTGAAAATTTTGTATAGCTTTAGTTGGTCGAATAATTTTCAAAGAAAAATATTTTCTATTAAAAAAAACGAAGAAGAAACTAAAACGAACTTATTATGATTTTTGAAAGGCACGTAGCTGCATCTATCACACGTTTTTGAACCACTAACGTGTTATATATATATGCACATATATACTTAAAATTACAGGAGAAAAAGATTTATGAACAAAATACATCTTGAACAAGGACAATAAATTTTAATTTCATACGTATTGAATTTTTCCTGATAGGAATAATCTATTTCTGATATATAGGAAACTTTTAATTATTGAAACTTCACATAAAATTCTGGCTAATAAACAAAAAATTTAAGTTTATACAAAAATGCGACAAAATAAAGTCGATTTAAACAGAGTTTTTTAATACTTAATTATTGAAGTAAAATTTCTATAATTATAAATATTAATTTTGGAGGAGTTTGGTTTGAAAAAGCTTTTGAATTACTTATTTGCGGTAGTTATGATACTTTAACTGAGATATTTTAAAATATATTTTAGGAATTTAATATTTTGAAGTCTTAATTATTTAAAAATTCTACGAAAGACAATCTAAATTCGACAAGTCTGGCAATGAAAATTTGTTATAATTTATGGTTTTGGTTATTATATAGGCAGAAAAAAACTAATAACGTGTTGCCAGAATCTTTGGATATGTAAATATATAAAATCAATTTTTTATTAAATTGCTATTTTATTTTCCATTTCTAATGAATAACTTGTATTAATCGATTTTCATTGTAACTATATATGGTATGCATTAAAATTATGTATATTCTGATATCAAACATTAATTTAGTAGGTAAATAATTCAAATTTCTTGTTCAACAATGACTATATTGTATTTTCATTATTATTTATTCAATAATAAAATAAGTATCAGCAAAAAACCGGAGCTGCTGATACTAAAATTTATTATAATGACGAAATGATAACCGAAACAATATAATGAAAACAACAGATTTTAAGTAGGAGTAGGTATATAAGTATAATATATAGACATAGAGTATATATTATTTATATTTAGTGGTTATTATTCAATATAAAATGATAGTTATGTAACTAATACTATAACTAATTTTGAAATATTATACATTGTTTTCAGAATAATTTGCATTTATGTATATCACCGGAATTTATAGTTTTGTTAGTGGTGTCAAATATCTAACATAAATATTAGTCTGATTATTATTATGTTTATGTATTTATTATAGTGTTTTACGGAAGATAAAAGCATGATATTTTATTAATCTATTTTTGTATAGTAATATTTTCATTGCCCACAAGATATTTGGCCTTATTTATCTTATTATTAGGTAGAAAATCTTTTAACACAGTGACATGACTGAAAAAAGGACTATAACGAGCTGGATTGCATATATCTAGCGAAATATGAGTTTGTTTCGAGTAAAACTACTCGTAAATTACTATTTACGACTTTTTGTAATTTATATTATAGAAATTTTATTTTTTTGCAAGGACATTTGCTCGTAAACAAGTTTGACAATTAGAGAATTCGGAAACTAGATGAATATTTCGCGTAATTGTACAATGTGAACTATTAATTTTTGTGAACGACGACAGTTTTATCATCATTTCGTTGAAATTCTGAATAAAAATTTTGTTGAGCACTTTTTTAAATTGTCTACAGACAAGGTTCGATTACGACATTAGATCCTCCATTCTCCACTGCATGAACTAGAAGTCTTTGTGTCCATTATTTTATTGATTAATTTAAAGTATTATTTTTCTAAATAAAACTTTATACTACAAACTACATGAAATTGTTGACAAACAATATGTCCTTGTTATACATTTGTGCATAAGACAAAATGTATAACAAGGACATATCAAATATATAAAAAAAAATTGTCTACATTTTTATTAAAAGATTCAAATTATAATAATATAAAAAAAAAGAATTTATTCTATGATTATAAATTTATACCAACAAAAAAAAAAATAGAAGAAACCAAAATTTTGGAGAAATATAACAAAATCATTTCAGTTCACAGCAGGAGGTTTTTTAAGTATAACGAAAAAAGGGAAAAATAAAAAAAAATTGGTGTCAAGGAAATTAATTATTTCCAGATTTTTAAATTTCGCCTATTGTTATAATAATGCTATAAGGACCTTTTTAATATGTATTTCCAATTTTGTGGTTTTATTTAGATTTTTTTTTCTAACCATTGTTTAACTTTTTTTTTCTCCGTTTTAATTTATGGGAAAATTATTTATTCAAATCTTTTTTCTTTTTTTTTTTGTTGGAAATTTTTGTGAACTTTTTTTTTCTGTTAAAGCATTGCTTCTATCTATTTTGTTTGATCATAGTATTTTCATTTTATCATTTACATTTTATATTCGACTGTCTGTCTGTTTTGATAATATACACATTTAGTTTTGGTGTTAAATAAATATAGTAACTGGAATTTGTTTAAATTTATGTTGAATCCAAAGTTAAATCCGTACTAAAATTCATTTATTGCTTGTTTAAATGTAAGCATTAATGAATTTTATACGGAAATAAATTAGAATTTCTAAAACGATTAAATTTTATAGAATTAACTCATTTTAGGTCTACAAAAGTTTCAAGTTTTAAATCTAATTCGATTAGGAAAATTGATGTTAAAAAAAATTATATTTTAAGCAAAAAAGTTTTCAAAATAATTTATTTTTGTTTTAAATAAAATTTTTATTTTTGTTTTAACTTAAAAAAAGGATTCTCCTGGTAAATAAATAAATGGTCAGGATTACAATTTTAATGAGATATAATTGAAGAATTAAGGGATTTTACTTAAAACTTGTATTTTGCTGGAGGGGAAAAATTAAGATATATATGTTAAATATTTGTCATAGGGAATGAAAAAATGTCTGTTAAAATTCCGATTAATTGATTGGGTACCTAACGCCCTTGCGTGCTGTATAAATAGACACTAATGCCATTGTGCTGTATAACGTCCTAGTCCTGTATTAATTTTTGACAACTATAATAGAATTGGGTCATCATATTTTTAATATTCAATTTAAAATTGAATTCAATGTGAAAAATGTGAAAAACAAAAGAAAAATTGAGAAATGTTCAATTTAAAGTTGTCAAAAAATTAACATTCTTAGTTTTCAAAATATGTACTATTTATTTTACTAAATAAATTTAA
Source organism: Empis stercorea (assembly GCA_949752835.1). Taxonomy (NCBI): domain Eukaryota; kingdom Metazoa; phylum Arthropoda; class Insecta; order Diptera; family Empididae; genus Empis; species Empis stercorea. The sequence goes on along the minus strand of OX457088.1, from coordinate 2,975,979 downwards.
TTATATTTCAACCGAAAGACAGTAAAATAACCGAAAATTTTAAAATTAAAATAACCCGAAACATAATCTTCTACTTCCTTTTTTTTTGTGTTGTAGTTGTAAAAACGGAACCGAATTTTTTTTATTTAGTCAAATATAATTTGGTATCCTTTTAAATGTAATAAATTGCAGAAGTTTAATTATATTAGTCAATTAAATGCTACATTAATTTTTATCCAATTGTTGTATATAAGATAATTTTAAAAGTTAAAATATCGTTATCCTTTTTATATATTATTATTTTAATTTTTTCTATTTAAAAGGAGTTATAAATGAAAAATGTGAAAAAACAAAAGAAAATTTTTCAACTATAATTTTTTTTTTAAACTTTATGTATTAACATTTTGAATTAACATTAAATTTTAGAAATTGTATTTTAAAACTTCTGCAGTTAAAAAAAATATATTATAATGTCCTCGTCTTCGAGTCTGTAGCATAAAGAATAAAAATGAATTAAACTAAACGTATTATACAAAATATTAATAATTTTCATTTTCGTTCACTAAAAATTTATAAACCGGAAAATTAATAACTTAATATTAGTTTTTTAGATAAATAAAACCATTAAAACCACAGCAAAAAAAAAGGGAAATTTCTTATATGTATAAATCAAAGAAAGGTCAACGTAAATGTTTCCACAAAATCTTTCACCAACAAAAAAGGATGAATTTATTAAATTTGTATACCTAATAATTTTATTTTTCATTCCAGGAAAAAAAAAACTTATTTTGATTATGTTACTATTTTCTATTTTTACTATTACGGTAGTCGGTGTACACATACTATATATATAGAAAAAAAAGGATCAAATAGAAAATATAATCAGTTTTACTATCAATGTATACTATAAGCAATATATAAAAATATAAGAAGCAATAATAAATGTTAATAAAAGCAACACATTTCACAAGGACAAGTTACAAAAAAATAATAATAAAAAAATAAAATACCATCAGGACTACAGTATCAAAACCAGATGAATAATAAGCGATCCCTAAAGATTTTTCTTATTTATTTATTTTGGTTGTTGTTGTTGCTGCTGTAGTTATGTTTCCCACATAAAAAAAAAATAAGTATTTATTATGAATGAAAAAAGGAAGAGAAGAAAAACCTTTCACCAAAATAAAATTTACAGGAGAATGAGAATTGGTACTAAATTTAAGTGATAACTACCCAATTGGGATTTTAGGCTTTTATTTACTTGAATAATAATAATAATATTTTAATGTAATCTTAGCTCGGGTGAATGGGTTTTTTCTCTTATATAATTTTTTTTTTATATATAACTTTATTTATATTTTTGTATTTTATGCTGGACCAAATTAACTTTGTGAGATTTTGTATGAATTATATTATATAAAATGATATCCTTTAAATTACATATTATTATATACATATAAGGTGTTTTAAAAATTTAGATTAAAAAAAGTTTCGTTTAAGAAAATTTTGATTTTTGTATATAAAAATTAAAAAATGGAAGGTAAATTTAATCGATTTTTGTGACAATCTTTTTTTTTTTTTAATTAATAAATTTAAAATTGAATAATTTTGTATAAGTAAAATTTCTTTAAAGTTTATACTTAAAATTGGAAAATTTATTTACAAATATCTGCCAACATTTAATATAAATCTAAAAAAATGTATGCTTCCTTTCCATGTATGGTTTTTTTGCTCCAATATTTATGATTAATCTAAATTATATTTTTATTTTTCTGTATATCTTAATTATTCATGTTACTATAATATATAAAAAAAGTTAATTTTTTTGTGCTATTATTATTAACATCAGATAAACTGTCAATAGAAGTGACGGATGCAATATGCTATGATTTTTATGTTAACATATTTCCTCTGTTTTTGTTGTTTTTCTTTATCCAAAAAAGATATTTTTTTATTACTAAATTGGAGTAAATAAATATATATACTATATGGTATAGTAATTTGAAAAATATGATGAAAAATAATAATCAATCATCTCTAAGTGATAAGCTTTTGGTCATAATAATGATTTCCGTTTTTTTTTCTTTGGTATTATAGAAAATTAATTTTTTTTTTGTTCTGGTACCAAAAACGAAACCATAAACAGAATTTTATATAAAAAATAAATAAATAATATTAAATGGTTTGAATTAATCATTTAATATATATTGTGTTCCATAAGTTACTTTATGTGTACTATAAGTACATTATGTATTAAATCTATTTATTAGAACAAATTTTCTTAGATCATTTTGATATTACTTTGAGGAAATTTCATTAAACTAAGTACTTGTCGTATAGTTAATTTCATTTCAAAACTAAATTAACTTCAAATGAATTATGTTTACATGATAAATAAATAATATTATGCTTATATAATATCGTTAATGAACTAATAATATAAAAATACTATGTATAAATATTTTAAATAACAAGTTTAAAGAATGCAAGAAAATAATATGAAAAGATTTTATAATAAAGTTTTCTTATTCTTTGTTTATCCATTGGTTATCGATTGGTAATTCTGTAATATAATCATGTACCCATCCACTTCAAATAGTTTTTATGTACACATTGGGAATTGACAATATTTCGTTCATGGTTGTCTATTGGGTTATAAGAAAAGAATTGGTAAGTAGAGTACGTAAAAAAAAGGATTTTATGTTGTAAAACGAAAATTTAAAATAACTAAATAAAAATAAATTATATTATTTTTCTAGGGGGAAACAAAAATATTATCCTTGGTATATTTATTAGTTCGGATAGATAAATTTTGTAAAACTTTAAGCTTAAATAAAAAGTTAAGGAAGATAATGATATGGATACAAATTTAAGTAATATTTTTACTATAAAATTTATGTTCATAATTTAACCATAATTATTTTATTATTAATTTTTGTTTTCAATTATTATATTTTACCAGAATTTTTATAGAAATATTTTATAGTAAAACTTCTTTGCTATAATAAATAAAAAAACTTACCTTTCTATTTGATAAATTCTGAAGATAACAAAAATTCAATAAAATATTTACTACCTATAGATTTTCTTCTATAAAATATCCTTACCCATAAATAGCTACAATGTCTTCTTACATAAATCCTTTTTAAAACATTGACTGACCTCAAGTAAAATATATGATAATGCAATATAAAAACAATGACAATGTATTTTTTTTAAGGACAAAAATTGATTTTCAAAAAGTTCACAATAAAAATGTTGAAGATTATTTCAAATATTTTTCAAGTATTATATTTAATATTGAAATTTAAAATTTTATACTACGAGTACAATTTCTCTTGTATACCACATGATTAAATATACATATGTATATTGTATGTGTAGGACTATCGTAAAAAAAGTTTTCTAGTTTAGAAATGATGATGGCACCAAATAAAATCAATATAAGAATAAATTTGTAATAAAGTGAAGTATATTCTTTTAACACTTACAATCTTACCAGGTATTTAAATATTATACTTAAAGGATCTATACTAGAAAATTTATTTTATTTAACTAAATGATTGAATCAATTTCAAGGGTTTTATTTACAAAATTTGAAATATTATTACCGGTAAATAAAATTAAATATATGTACGTAAATAGTTCATTAAAATAATAATAGTAAAAATGTTTTTTAAGTACATAAGAATTTTATAATTTATATTTAAATATTTTATAATTTGATTTACTCGTACATAGACCGAAAATTGACCAAGATGACAGTTCGACAAATTATTATAGTTTTTTTTGTAAAATGAAGGAAACAGAAATTCTTAAAAAAATTTTAATTCGATATTTTTTCGGTTTTATTGGATTTATATTTATGTAAAATTGTGATGGTAGCTATTTTATGTCAATAATTAAATATTATTGCCAAAAAAAAATTGACAAATTGTCTACAGTTGCCATTGCCACACATAAGAATTTTAAACAATTATTTAAATGACTCAAAAATTACAAATTTTATCAAAAATAAAAACAAAAATTTATTTATCTCAATCAAATATAAAAATTAAAAATATCTTTTTTTTTTAAAAAAAATTTCTTTCATATATCATTACAGATGGTTCAATGATTTTAACAAGGATACACAAAATTGTATAGTGCAGCAGATTGTATAACATTACATTATAAAAAAGGATTATTTGTCCTGTTTGTAAATATTTTTTATATTGTGGGAAACATCTTTAACAAGAAAAATTATTCTTAAAATTATTTTCTGCATCTCAAAATAATGATAGGAAAATAATAATTAGAATTATTTTTCTATTTCAAATATTTTATAGTAATTGAATGTACAAGTAGCTTTTTTTAAACATTCTATAAAATCCTTTTAGTATATAATCACCCTTCAATTTTTATGTACATACATTATTATATAGTTTATGTTTTAAATTCATGTTGGGCTCCATAGTAATGTGAAATCAATATTATTGTTATAAGGTGAGCACAGATTTTTCAAATTATTACATAAATTTTTCTCTATATAAATTTGTTTTGGAAACTGTAAATTGTTTGAACATAATAAATGCATAATATTTTATGTATGTTGGGTTCCGGTATAACTTAAAAAGTGGTTATTTTTATTTTTTTTATATAACAATCAAACAATTTTCCGGAAAATCATCAGAGGTATATAATAATAAAGTGTTACTATTATTCCTATATTGGGTTAACCAAAAATCATTATATGCACATGTCACATAAAAAAGGATAATGTGCATATATATAGAAAATTTTATGTTAAATTTTCCGATATTATTATAATTTTTTAACAAATAATTTTATATTTTTTTTATTAAATATAAATTTTTAATCGTAGTAAATTTAAAATTAGTGAAAGATTATACATAAGAGAAATTATTAATACACAAGTCAGCATACATTTTTGGTATACTGTATTAAGATTGTTTGAACCATTGGTTTGAACCAATTGTTTGAGATTTTTGTTATTCTGTGATTTTTTAAAGAGCAATTTTATAGAATTTTGATAAATAATAATAATTATTTGTCTTACATCTGAAATACTTAAGTTTAATATTAAAAATGAAACAATTTCTTCTTCAAATTAAATAATAATTTTAATTAGAATTTGGAAATAAAATATTTTTTAAAAAGTTCTGAGTTAAATTTCTACTATTTAATATTTTAACTTTAAAATGTATATAAAATATTTCATTAAGTGTATTCTCTATGTTTTGATTGAACTAAGGAAAAAGTCAACATGTTTTGGCCTTAACAAAACCTAGAAATAACATAATATAAAAAATTCTTATTAATATTTTTTTTCCAATTCATTTTTCTGACAAAAATGTTCATGAAAAATAAAACTGAGATATTTATTTAAGGATTATCCTTTAAATATTGTGTGCGAAGTTCTGATAACGTAAGGAAAAAAAAACGTTTAAGAGAAAAAATAATGTGTAGTTAATCAGGAGCACCAGAAAAATATAATAATATAAAGTATTATAAAATATTATATTAGGAAATCGATTTATTAAAAATTGAATAGTCGGTGAAGGAAATAAGATATATATAAATGTACTATCAATAAATTGATAGTACATATATATAAAATTTGGATTTGGAATTGAAACTATAATAAAATCATTACATTTTGCAAATGAAATTGGAATTTTGTGACCAATTTTTATGATATTTACATAAAAACCTTACACTTATTCAGGAAAATACGCGCCGCCTTTATCCATAATATTGTCCATAAATGGAAGTTTCATAATAGAGACCACTCAGCCATCAGCAATTCCATAAATGGATAATTTTATGGACGTTAATGATCAAAAAGAAAATGTCGGAAATTTGTTTAACTTGTAATTTTGGTTTCATTTGAAGGTTAATTTATTAATTGACTTTCGTTCTGTATTCACAATCTACTATATTACCAATACAAAACAACTTTACACGTTGAAAATCAAAATATAATACAAATTTCAATGATATTTTAGACGTTAGACCGTGAAATGCCCAGTTTTTGTTTTGTTTTGAAATAATCATGGCAATGGAGACGGCCTATTAAATCATTGATATTTATCACTGAAATTAGAACGACTTTGTATCCCAGTTTAGTAGCAATAAAAATAGCAAGTGTATATACTGTGTTTTGTTTTAAATTTATTCGAGATTGAAATATTTCCGTCGGTACATGACAATTTATAGATTATATCTTAAATACTTATTATACATTATTCCATAATAATTGTACATAAATAGTAAAAAAAAAATAAATAATTTATTATATTTTTTTTTGCATTATACTAAATTGTTTTGGGTAAAAAATATTTATGCTTAAATAAATTTCTATTTTTTTTTTATGACCCATAAACATAACTTGTTCTAAAATAAAATTGTACATACATATCTATATATGAATATGACATAAAATAGAATAGATTATCCCTTGATCTAGACCTAGAAAATTCCGCAGGCGACATTATTCTTCGTATATATTTGTAGAAAGAAAAACAAAACGAGACTTGAAAAAAGAAAAACAGACAAAGTGTAAACATATTTTATTTTTTTCTATATTTTGTAAGCATTAGATTATGAATAAGGATATTATTTGCCATCTTTAACATAAAATAATAAACATTTCTTTTACAGTTTTCTGCAACATTTGTTTTTTATTTTCACAATTCTTTTTTCTCCATATAGAAGTGTGCGTATCATTTTTTCATATATGTTTACTGGTTCGTATTTTTTTATTAAACATAAATTTTGAATATCCTTTTTGAAATTTTTTTTTATGTAATTTGTGATCAAGGGGAACAGAAATGCTATCAACAACATATTATAACATATTAATACCTTTTGAAATATTGGTAAGCTATTTTTATATTCAGTTTTATGGTGTGTGTTACAGGATGAGAGAGTAACATAAGCTACAAATAATAATTTTATCAATTTAGATGATCATATTATAAATATTTTTAAAGCACTTCTACCCCTCAGTACTCTGCAACCTGATATGAATCTATTGAAAAATGAATCTATTGAATGTATCTATTGTGTCAATCTTTAAATTTATATTTGACTTTAAGGTCTTGGGTATAGTCGTTTGTGTTATCAATTCTTCTGATGTCACATTATCGTCTTACTTTTAACACTGTTTATCTATACGATCTCCCTATAAGTTCACCCAAAACTCATCTATTAAATATTATTTCTAATTAATTAATTTAAGAATATAACCAACTATAGTTACAAATTTTAAACTTTTTTGAAACAAACTTGTACAAATAATTTCGAATATAACAAAACGCAAAATTTGTCTAACAACACCGATGACTTTACAACGAAATTTTATGAGATCTACTCATATTTTACATCCTTTAAATTAATTTTCTTCTTCCCTCTAATTTCTTACTAATAAATGGTTAACCATAATATTAGAAGAAAAAAAAATCTAATTAATTAACTTAATTTAAAATTCATTCCGATATTAGTAAAATCATTTTTATACATAACCTTAAAGGCATTTATTATTATGCAAATAGGAATTTATCCTTAAAGAAAAAAGAAATAATAATAATAATTACTTTGCAGTAAAGTAAATATTTACGTAATTCCCTAAAGGATTGGCGTAAAAGGGGTTGGAAAATATATTTATTTTTAAAATATGTAAATATGCTATGGATTTTTTTTTGTTATCGAAATTTATTTTTGCGATTATGTTTTTTTTTATTATAAAATAGGAAATTGTTGGTAAATGATTTTAATAGATAATTTATATATGTGTATATTTAAGAATTTCCGTTCTAGACGAACAGAATTAGAAGATTGTCGTAGTGTTTGTTAATAATGAACTACGTAACGTTCGTCAATAAGTTCTTTGAGTATAAAAATAAGGAAAAACGTTTACCGTATTAACTCATATTTGACATATCGCTGTAGTTCAAAAATTGTTCTCAGTGTGAAAATTACCAGGAGAGGAATAATGTGTCACTTAACTGGGAAAAGTATTGTTACTCCTGATATAAAGCCACTATTAAAAGCCATTAGTTTTGTTATAGTTTTGTTTCTATAAGAAGAAAAGAAACTTATTCCTCAAGATTCCAAGAAATCCGAGAAACTTCTATGGCACTAACAAATTTCGTAATTGGGAAATTTTGAAAATACTAAAAGAATATATTTAATTAAATTTTATTACAAGAACGAAGTAATTTAAAAAAAGAAAGCGTAAGCCTGTAACCACAAATATTCCTTTTACAATTTGCTACACAAACTCGTATATTTTCAAAAGGTAATCTAATAAATTCCGAACAATTGATTTTACGCAATATTAATCCTAAATATTTGGGGTACCTAAACAATTCATTGTAATCCTTAAATATACAAAATGTTTATTTTATTTTAAGGATACAGAATTTTCTTTTTTTTTTTTGGGTCATTTTATTTTATTGTCTTTCGGTTGACTATTTTTTGAGTATTGAATAAATAAGACGACAACTATATTTTAAGTGTAATTTAATTGAAGTGCACATAATTAATTAATTTATTGTAAATATGTATATAAGATTTATGATTAGAAATCGATTAAAAGCACTTGAATTATTTAAAAAAAAGATGTTGATTGTTGATTATATTTTTCTTAGATCTCTATACTAATTGTGCATTATGAAATTTCTTCTTATGAATTTTTAATATTTAAAAGATAAGACTATCATTGAACAGAATTTAAAACAAAATTCAGCCATGGACATAATGAGGCGGAGGGAATAGAGCGGCCATTCCTCGTGCCTAGAACATAGGGTCAGTTGTAACCCCTTACGAAACGTATTTTTCCCGCCCTACCACGAATCGTGAATCCGAATTCTTTCAGAAACTTTGCCAGCTTAGCAGGTTTTTCACTGCTGACATCACCTAAGTTTCCTACAAGGTAAAAATTGAAATGTTTGAATCTTTTACTACATAGAGATGGACAGTGGCACAAGATATGTTCTACCGTTTCATTATCTTACACACAGCCCCTACAAAGGGTTTTTGTTGTCAGTCGTAGTCTTGCGACGTTCTTACACAATAGAAAGTGGTCTGTAATCGTTGCTACAGAAATATTCTGAGCATGGGTTTAGTCATGTTCACAAAATCTACTGGAATATTAAACCAAATATAAACAAATTTATTTAAAAAAATAGAAATGTAAAACATTGTCCCATCTATAATATATATAGCACTTATTATACTATCTAGAAGTTACTTTCAATACTTACTTTTTTTATAAATTTTATTGATAGTAAAAAACTAATATCAAAATATTACAATTAATATTTTAAATTATTTATATTTCAGGTTTGCAAAAATTCGTTATATACAATAATTTTCTAAACTAATTTTCTAAAAAATGTGAATACATAATTCATATCTTCAAGTAACACGGTGAAATTTATTAAAATTTTATTTATAGCTAAGACGTGATCAAATAATATAATATTTGCATATTTTTAGTTTAGAATTTTTCCTCCTACGTTTTGGTGTACAGATATCACAAAATTTCTATAATATAATAAATAAATTTCAAAAATTATTCACCACATAAATTTTATATGTTTATAAAGGATATTTTCATTTATATTTGTGTATATAAAAGTAATTTTTATTAAATGCTCGTTTATATATAAATTTCAGTGATAAGAGTGCGAGTAATAAAACTAAACTCGTTGCTTTTTGAATTATCAAATTCAAACTAAAAATTATTTTCCTTGTAGTTTGTATTACATAAATATTAAAATTAATAGAATATTAAATTAAAAAATTAATTAAATTTCATTTAGAAAAGCTTAAATTATTATGTATTTTTGTTTTGTTCTATCTCATAAAAGTTTGACTATATTAATATACATATTGGAACAGGTAGATTTTATTAAAATTTTATATTATAAATTATTAATTAAATTTATGTAGATAAATATGTCTAAAAAGTAAAATTTTCGAATACAAAATTTAGGTTAAATTTTATTAGAATTCAAATGTAAACAGTACTGACGAAGTGAATTAGTGGCGGTATTAGTTCGGATATAATTTGTGTCTATTAAAATCTATCACAGAATGTCGTAAAAACCTTTAAGTAAGTCTAGGTCGATTGATTTTTTTTAATTTTACAGAAACAGTAAAATGTCATGAACAAATTCTAAAAAATAGATTTAATGATTTTTATTCTGGCAAAATTATAATATTAGTAGTTTTGTGCATGAGAGTAGCGATAGTGAAAAACAATTTGCTATCATTAATTATGAATTTATATATTATTTTCATTGTTTTATAATTAAATTTTTGTAAAATATAAATTTCATATTTAAAAAATAATTATTTTAATAATTTCAAAATCATTTTATGTTAAATTTTACTGGTATATCAACTAAATATTTGTTTTTTATTTCGTTAAAGATAATATTTCCAAACAAATACTTATTTTTTTGATTCTATTTAACAGATAGCATATTTATTTGATAGTTTTTTAATGTATTTTTTTTTTGTTTGTTGAAAATATCTTTTGATTCTGCAAATTTCAATATTATACAAGCAAGCATATACATTTTATAAGATGTAAAAAAACTGTTTAAACTGACACTTATACAAATTACAACAAAGTAATGATCAAATCAGGCAGAGAAGTTAGTTTCTAAAAAAAGAAAAAATTATAAAAAAATGAAAAAAGATAAATATCAAGAAAAAGTTTTTATAAAAGTTTCTCCTGCAAAATATTTTTTTATTCAGTTTTATGTAAAATGTTATACTTATAAAAATTATGCATAATTTACTTTCTGACATAAACTGACTATAAACAAGTATAATCTTTTTTTTGAAAATTTCATAATTCAAAGTAAAATAAGTCAAAATATTAAAAAAATTGTAATTTTGAAGAAAAAATAAAACGACAGTTTGACATAATTGAATTAATTACTCTAATTTGAAGAATATAATATAGAATGTAGTATACATTGCATATTGCATGGTTATTCGGTTTGTATTATTATTTAACTTATTTAGAATGACTTAATGTAAATATAATTAGAATTTTGCAATCAAGTTAATAATTTTTTAAATTTGTTATGTGCTTGTTGACCGATGATGGGCCTCGCAACATTCGTTATGTTTAAAATAGAAATAAATCTAAATTTATTTAATATTTCATAAAAATATTTCTGTACTAGCATAAAAATCAAACATAGCTATAAAAATCTATTTTTTAAGATACTAAGTGTATTTCTACTTTTATAAAAAATATAATTGAAAAACTTTTTTTGTTTTTATATCTTGAAATGTTATACAACATATAACATCAAAAACATAAAAGTTTTATTTTTTTTTTATTTTCTTCTTGTCATATTACTTTTTCTTAGATATAATTTAAAATATTTTAAGTAAGTAAAAAAACTGATTGTTTTCTGATAAAAGTACATATACATATTTTTTGTTTTGGAGTTAATTGAATATATATTTGTCCTTAAACTTTTTCAATAAAGGACATATTTAATTAATTTGTTATGTTTTTGATATTAGATATAGGTACAAGCGATACATTGATTCATTCATATCCAAATCATGTCATACTTTATTGTAACTTAAAATAATTAGTAAACACTCAGAAGATTGATCCATAATTGCAGACTTTCGTATATTTACAATTTTGGGCAAGATTTTGGCAACTATCAAAACAACATTTAACTATAGCTACACATTCACTTTCAGGAAGATTTGTAATTCAGTTTTTATGGATAAATTATTAAATATTACAATTTTTTTCAACTATTTTTAAATTTCTTTGTCAAATTTACGATTCAGAAAATATTTAAAAATAATTTTCATTTTGCAGAAAGTATTTTGTCATAAATTTTATGTATTATATGCATAAAGAATAGTAATTCATAGTCTAAAAAAAATTATATAACTTACATACGTATAATTATATTAAATTTTGAAGGAAATATTATTCATAAAAAATTTTAATCTCTGTTATTAACATGGCAATGTGTCCTTTTTCAGAATTTTTTTTTTCATAAATGTAAGTTACACATTGGAATTAAAATCGTATTATATATAATTTAAAAGTTTCACTTTATTAAGTAACTATTCGTATGTGGTTTTGCTAGTATAGTTTAAAAATATTATAATGAAAAAAGATATGAAATATTTCGAAAACTTTTCATATTTAATTTTTATAAATTTTTAGAAAATACTTTTTTTTAAATAATATTTTTGGCACAAATAAACTATATAATTTATTAAAAAAAAGGACTTAATTTTTCATATTTTGGTATTTAAAGTATTAAATTATGAACAAAGTTCAAAACATTTTTTAACTTATATTAAAAAAAAATAGTAATAATAGCAATAAAAATTTGTATAATTATGTGAAATTAAAATTTTAATTTATCTAATGATATTTGTAATATTTATACGAATAATTTTCTTTGTCGACCTAAAAATGGTTAGAACATAAATTTATTAAATTATATTTAAAAAAAATGAATATTTTTTATGGTTACAGAGTTATACTATTTTTTAAGTGAACTTTAATTAATCTATGTCAGAGAACTTACATCCGTGCATTATTTTATTGTAAGTTTAACAAATATTCGCTTAAAAACCTATTTTTTAATATCCTTGAAATGAAATAGAAATTCGTTTTAGTTTATTTTTTCATTATTGTGTAAATTAATTTTATATTAAACTCGTTTTTTAGCCAGCTTCGCCTGGTAGTTTAAAGAGTTGCCAATAGCACAAACGAACTAGAAATGACAGCCAGAAAGACAAGTACAATGGTACTTATACGATTCTGGCGGTTATTTCTAGTGCTACTGTACTGTATAGGTAGCACTAGACTGCAGTGCCACTGTTCTTATGTCTGACAGACATAAAGACAGACAGACAAATTAATGTATTTTGTTTTTATCAATATTTTTTATCTAATTTCGATAAGTTAAATACTTCTGCGTTCAATTGTGGTAAAAATTGTAATACAAAGTAAAATCTGAAAAAAAATTATAAATTAAAATTTAAATACATAAATTTTTATTGACAAATTTTTCAACTAAATTCATGCAACTCTTAAATTTATTGATATATAATTGTGTATATATATAATAATAATATTATTTCCTATTGATGCAAATATTTCTTATCCTTGTTTATTATTATTTTATTTGTAAATTATATTTTTAAAATTTTATGTAAATTATATTATGTTGAATAATGCAAAACATGACACTAAATTGCGGTTTATTTTTGTTTTGTTATATTATCTCTCCGTAAAGAATTTCCTGCCAATTTTATTGAATAATTTAATATATTTGTATTACAACACTTAAATGTTAATATCAGTGTTACATTGTATATGTTAATAGAATTTCAATTTTTAGTTTCAAACGAAAAAATTTTTTAGTTAGGAAAATTGCTATGATACTTTTGAATAATATTATTTTTAGTTATTAAGTTTAATTTTATAAATTATTTAAAATTTGTACCACAAGAGAATTCATTTAATGCATTAATTTAATATAATGAAGTTTTTTTGGACTAAATAAACGAAAGAATATTGTGAAAATATAAAAATGTTTATTGGCCAATTGTAGTTTTCAATATAAAATATTAGAAAAATGATTGAAGAAAGAAAATACTTTCATATAGGCAATTTTAGGCAAAAGCAACTAAACCCCATAATCAATTTCTTTGCACAAAAAAAAAACACGTGATGTTTAAGTTTAATCCAATCCTTATACATAATAAACTATCAATTACAATTACAACTATATACTGATTTTGCTAGATAAACGAAAATATTTTTCTTTTTATTACCAAAATCATTGAGTGAAAAATTGATTTATGTGCAATTTTATCATTGCTTTCTAATAAAAAAAGGAAAATAATGAACTTCTAAAAAAGATTCATAACAATTTCTTTTAATAATTTACGATATTATAGAAACACCGACCGACTAACTAAATCAATGAATATATGAAGAATTAGTTTTGGTTTGCTGACCATAGTCGAAAAAAATTACAATAAATAATATAAAGAATATACGTGACCAAGAAGAATAACGAATAAATTTTAAACTATTATTTTAGTTTATACTAAATTCTCCGATTACATTAGAATTTAACAAAAAATTTGAAATAATATTTATAATCATATCATAAAACATAAATTTCTTTCTTTTTTCTTTGTAGCATTATATCATTTTTTATTATACTTTAGGTCAGTTTAATATTTACATTGAAAATTTTATGTATTTATGTCTCTGGAATTAGTTTTTTTTATCTATTTTTATATTAACCAAAAATTTACTTTATAACAAAATGGAAATTTATATGAAAACTCAAGAAATTTGCTTAATTTATGAGATAATAGAATTAAGTGAAGTGAAATTTTCCATAATATGTCGGCAGTGTAATATAATAATTATTGATTAAAATGTAATAATCAGATATGAAAGTTTTGAGTAAATTTTACAATAATTATTGTACGTTAATTGATTTTACTACAAAATTTAATATGATACATTTTACTAATCATAGTAAATTAAATCATTTTAGTCATCCGAAATTCAGATATTACTAATGTTATCTGGAAGACTGGAAGAAAGTTTCTCAAAAAATTGAATACACGAATTGTATTTAAAGTAAAATTTAAAATCCATAAACTGTTTACAAATTTTTTATACGATGTTTATTGTCAGTATAAGGAAAATATTTTTTTCCTCCTTGTTTAAATTTTTGCTTTTAAATACCATTTTCAAGTTGTTTTTCTTCATATTTTGGACGTAGAGTGCTTAGGGGGTTAATAACAACAAAAAATACTCCCTTTTTAAAAGTAAACAAAAAAAAAAATTCATAATAACAGAAACAAATATTATAAAGAGAAAAAAAAAACTAAAAGAAAATGTACAAATACACATGTTTGTAACATTAAAAGGACATAAATAACATAAACATGTCGGCACCGTAAGGAAAATTCTGACACCCAAAATAAACGAAGACAAAAAAATATGAAATTTCTCTTATAAATTTCATATAAAAGTCAATATATTCAACAAAAAACAACAACAGCCTAAACTTTTTATTATTACAGGATACAAGGATATATACAAGAAACATTTAAAAAAAAAAATTTTTTTAACAATGTTGATACTCTTTACCCTATATATGCTAGCAACTGATATAATTTATGTACCTTAAAATAAATCATCTAGAAAGTTATTAAAATTGCATCAATTGATAATAATAAGGAAATACATATACAATTTTTTTTTTGTTTATACATGAATATAATTTATTTTGAAAATATTGAGGGTAAAGGAGGAAGGATAAGAATATACGTTTTTTAATATATAAATAATTGTATCCGTTTGAATTTAAATCGTTTATAAAATATTTAAGTTTGAACTTTCAACAAAATTATAATAATATATTATCGAGAAATATTAAAAATTAATTTCAAATCTAAAATGCCAAAGTGGAGAATTGTAATAAAATTTAGATCGCCAAAATTGAGACATTATTGTCCAACGTTAGGCCACAAATTGACTCCTTTTATTGGCAAAGTTTAAATCAAATTTACTCATTATTATTATTAGTTTTAAATCATCGACTTAAATGTAAGTTTCAATTATCTAAAAATTGACCAAATTAATCACGTTCCCTGCCCTGGGTCACGTACACTATTATAAATATCCACAAAATGGCTGTCCTTTAATACTAATTCATGTATGAAAAACAAATAGGTCAAATATTTGTCTATTTAAATTAAAGTTTAAATATTATTGATTCTTATTTTGTATAACTTTACTTCTAACTAATTTGGTAGTCAATTTCTATTCTACACAATTTCATTTAAAAGCTTTATTAAAATATATAAATTAGCAATTACGCTAAATTTTTTTGTAAGTTTTCTAGCACATGAAAAACCTTCATAGATACTAAATTCTAAAAAATTATATTTCCATTATTTTTATGACAGTTTTTAATAACATAGTAAAAAAATTTACTGCTGATATTATAAATTTTAAAATATTTAACGTTTCCGTATAAATTTGAAATTAAAGAAACTAATTTGAATTTTTCCTGGGCTATATAATATCTTTCAAGACAAATAAAAAATTAGTATAATAAATTTCTGTTTGAAAATCATTTTTCAAATTTTTTTTTTTTTAATATTATGTGTCACAATGTATTTTTAATTTTTAATTAGATTTTTCACATCATCAGGGGAAAATATTTATATAAAAAGCACGTGCTTTAATTAATTTTAAAATAGAAGAAAATATTAAAAAAAAAAAAAATGTAAGTATATATTTTTCGTCACGATTCAGAAACAACTGAATTTTAATTTTCATAATTATTATATAAAATTTTTTGCAACTTATTGAAAAACTTATTTGATCTTATTGAAAATTTTAATTCTATCGGATTTAACATGCAAATGAATTAATGCACATTTTGGTTTTTGTAAATTGTTGGATTTAAAAGTTGGTTGCAATATGTCATTTGAAAATTATATTTATCCAATAATACATAAAAGTTATTAATATATTTATATAATATCATAGAAATGCGTAGCTTATGGGATTTCCTAAAATTTTGTCCTATAATTGAATATCCTTTTAATTAAACAAAAAAGTATAAGAAGAAAAACGTGATTTACAATAGTTATTACATTATAACCTAAATAATATGTTTTAATTAAAAGTTTTTGATTTGGTTTTTCATCATCAGGATTCAACAGTCATGGTACCCCAAAACTATATAATTCAAAAAGGAAAATTGGGAAGTTTTAACCCAGTTTAGCAAAAATTTGTATAAAATGCGAAAATATTTAATAGTTAACTATATATCCAATTAAATTTTGAATTTAATGCGAAACGGATCAAAAATCAGTGCAAAAGAGTTACAAATAAAAAAAAAGATAAAAACCAAATGCGATTTTTGTAATTAAACATTAAAATAATGATTAATTAAAAAAATAAAGTTTCCTTATTTATAAATAATATATTTTATGTATATACAAATAATTCCAGGTTATTATCAAAAGAACGATAAAGTTTTAATTGGTAAAGGACTTGGTAAAGCGTGAAAAAAATCTATTCCCAAAATACCATTCGTACAAGTAAGTACAACATAAAAAAAAGTATATAATAAAATCTAGATTTTGTTAGCTAAACTTTTTATATAGAATAATGAAAAACATTTATATTGCTGCATACAGAAATATATATGTATACATACGTATACGTAGTGACAAGGACATAGAATAAAATTTTAATCCTATATATCTAAAACGTATATATATAATCACCCAAATTGTACATACTAAAAAGTTAGAAAATGTTTAACAGATGAAAGCTTCTTTTTATTTAGACGATATCCCTTGTACAATAATACACGGATAATATATATGTGAAGTAGTCTTGTCAACAATATTATGATACAATATAATTACAGTTCAAAAATGATTAGATCCCTAGATAAAATTGTTTATAGTGACCTCCACTATATTTGTTAGTATCGACTCAATCTTCTTTCGCGGAGATGCAATCTGAAATCCGCAATACTCACACTTATGTCTCCTGGTGAAGATATCTAATCATAATATATTCTGATTAATATTTGATAATTAAAGATAAAGTTTGATCAACATATTTTTTTTACGTTTCGGAGACTACGATTGACGATAGTATATACAATTTCCGGATGCTTATATATTTGTTTGCTCTTAACACTAACAATGTAAGCTTCATCTACTTATGAAATTAATAAATAAAAAAAAATTACAAAGTTTAACTAAATATTTATACTAAATAAATTCCATTTTGCTACTTATCTACTTAGAATATTATAACCATGACACGTGACAAGGATAATTTTGAGAGAAAAAATATTTAACAATTCTCATAAAAATGGATTTAAGAACGTGTGATAATCTGAAGGACTTAAAAGTGTATTATTTGTTATTTCTCGTTGTTGTTGCTGGGGGCTAAGCAAAAATATTAAACAATTGGAACGTACTCAGCATTTATATTGCATCAATTGTCATTGGTATTTATCTCGCGTAAAAATCAATACATATTAGCTTTTATTTATTTTATATTATAAATACGAGTATTTAATGTTTTAATGACAGATTTCAAAGGATAATTTATATGTTGGACATGCGTCTTGTATGTATAATTGAACATAAAAAGTGTTGTTTTGGAAAAAAAGAGAATGTTTAAGAGAAATAATATAACTAAAGAGAAATTTTATTAAAATTAATAATAATTGCAAGTTAATTCGAATAATTTAAATTTTTTTGTTTTAAAACTTAAAAAATGGAAAGTCCTTAAATTTGAGGTTTGCCATTATGTAAATTAAATAATAAAAAACAGAAACTAGTTCTAAGTTCTATTACTATAATGATTTTTTGTAATTTATAAACACTGACAGGCAGTGAAACCGTCAATGGATCATCACTGTTTAAAAGAAAGAACGAAATCCTCCACTTTAATTCAAAAATATAGTAAAAGTACTTTTAGTTTATTTGATTAACTTACTTTATGGGATATTAATTAAACAATTTTCAATAAAATTAAGAAGAATTATAAAAATTTACATTAAGTATAGTAATTTTAATTAAATAGATTAATTTGTTATTTTTATTAATTTTACTACATATACATACATTTATTTATATTTACATATTTAATTATTTCATTTAAAATCAATTTAATAGTTTTAGATTTAAAATTTTGTATATAATAATTGCTGGACTGATAAAATACTTTTAATAAATAGGAATAGTCTATAATCGGATGATAAAATATTCATGGTACAATCAACATTCAATTCAAAGCTTTAAAGTGCAAAAGTACACAAATTTTATTTGTATTTTATTATAAATAATGTAAATATGTATAAATTTGTCCGTTCAGACTATAAACATTAAAAATTACATATTTATGTTATCATTTTTAAGCTGGTTTGAATTTTCTAGTAAGTATGATATTATTTCTGTTTGTGTTTCTATAAATTTGGAAATATCTAAATAATTTTTGTTTGGTGAAAAACTGATTACATACTTAATTCTGTTATTCAAAATTACATATATTACATAATAATTATGTATATGTAACATCTATACTGAAATTCAATTAGATACTATGTATACGAAGTGATTTAATCGGATACTACAAACTTTTTTCTATAGCTTACCATTAATTTTCCATTTACTTTGGACATTGGACATTTTTCTATTGAAATGTTTAAATTATTATAATTTCTTTACAAAATTTTCTGATAATCAAAATCTTGAATAAAAAAACACTATAAATTAACATAAGTTATGTACTTACAAGACTCTAAAATCAATATTCTCCCTATTGAGATATTTATGTTGAATTCGTTATGACCTTCATTTTGTTCATGTAAAACAAAATTAGGATATTAAGGATTAGGCAAATGTAGTCATATAAAAGATATCAATAAACAAGAATATATGTATGTAAGTATATATAAGAGAAAGGTAAAAGAATTTAAGATTATCGAACAAAAATATTATTCCATGTTGCTAAAATCTTTACAACTGAAGTAGTTCGATATTCATAGATAAAAATCTTTATGATTTTTATATGAATTCAATTATATGTATATGTAGAATCACAGCATGAATTCTAAATGAAAAAAATTTAAAATTAACTATTTTACTTTGGTAATTTTGTGGTTATTATTATTAAAGAACTTAATTTATAATAAATATTAATTAAAAAAAATTATATACTAATTTTAAATATTATATTAATTTACTTATTTAATTTGATAATAATTCGTGAATCATTTATTATTTACAAAAACCGAATTTCCTTTCAAATTTATAATTTAAGTTTTTTAAACGGAAATTATCTACATATATATTTGTATATACATTAAATTGAATTATTGTAAATATTTAATTTTAATATATAAATATTATTATTACATAGAGTTATTCAGCATAAAATTTCAACAATATTAATAATCTTAATTTAAATTCTGTCAAAAACAAAATATATAATAAACAAAATGAAAACTCAACGGCACTTTATAAAAGTAAATTATGTATATACATATATTATATATATAAAGGTATACATTATAGTAAAATATATTATTAACTATATGTAGGTATACATATTATTTTGTACATTAGTACGAACTTTATAGATATTATATAGAATATAATTTTGTTAGATTGAGAAATTTATAAGATGTTGTTTGCTGCTGTAAGATTTCAAGGAAACAAACCACATTGTATTTTGACATATTCAATTTTCTATAATATAAAGTATATGTATATGTATAATATTTTGTGGTTTCTTCGTTCCATTATACATACATATATGTATATGTACATATACTATGTAAATAAATAAACTATTGTATCCTTTTTTGGTTAGTCTATAACAAGAAAACTGTTTTCATTAAATTTAATGCAATTTCTTATTTACCTGGATGCAATATAATGTAGTATAGTGAATGTTGTGTTAAAAATAAAAATTAAATATAAAATATATATTATTATCTCTCTCTTGGTATGAAACCACAAAAATTTTATAGTTTGTTACTATAGAGAAATTGTTTATTATTGATAGAAATTGATACTATTTTCAATCAATAAATAGTCACTTACAATACAGCTTATATATATGCATATACATGTGATAATGATTTGTTTTGTGTAAAAGCAGAAATTTAATATCACCAATATATATTTACAATATTTTTTTTGAATTCAAAGGACTCTACATATATGAATGAAAGGACGATATTAAATCGAAAATCAGATTAAATTGAATAATAACTGTGTTTATGGAATTATTACGTGTACTATAAGTACAAAAATAAATCAAAAAAATTTATGTACAATCATTTTGTGACATCAATAATTCCACATAAAAATTATTGTGCTAGTATCAAAAATAAAGAAAGTTTTTAATTATTTCCAATTTAAAGGAAAAAAAGGATATGAATGAAAGTCAATATAAAACTATGCCTAATAATAGAGAGTTGAAGCGTATTTTTGTAATATTTTAAATTAAGGTACCTACTCATAGCAGCTAAATAGTCAGAGATGGAATAAGAATAATAATGAGACTTAAAAATTGTTTTACAAAAAATGGTATCCTAAAAGAATTCATATACATATGTATGTAGGTGAATCAGATGATTAGTATTTTCAGTCTTGAAATTATTAGCCAGTCTCGCCAGTCTTGAAATTATACTTTTAAAGAACTCCTTTTAAAGCTGATATAGAGGTTACATTGTTTAATCGCACCGAAATTAAACTCTTCCATAATTGTTGTTAAACCAAATAAACGATCTGTTCTATTTGCAATCCTATAATAATTATCCTATAATCCTATAATAGGACAACAAACCATAAGCTTCATAATAAAAATAATCTAATTATTTTACATAATTTTAATAAATTTATTAACCTTACATCAAACCGTTTTAAAATATGTATAAAACTTTGCCCACATATTTAATACAACATTTATTAAATATTCTCATTGTCAAAAAAGTAAATTAATTAATCAATATATGTACATAAGAATGTGTTAAGTTTTATGTGCTTTAAAACTATTTTAACACATCAAGGAATGTTTTTCAGTTTTGGGAAAATTGTTTAAAATAACTTTATACAAATTTTGTTAATTATCCTTTTTTGTGGTATTTTTTTTTGATACTATAAAATTGTAAATAATAATTTGTTTGATAATATCAAAGCTATACTGAGGAAAATTCGAATTAAATTTTAGAAAAAATCAGAATTCTGTCTTCAAAATGGTAAAAATTCTATGAATACTAAAATTAATCCGGCCCCCAAATTATTATTTAAGTTCAATCAACATTTTGTCAAAACTATAAATTAACAATTTTCAAATAAAATTAAATAATTTTAAGTCTCCACACCCACAGAGCGTTTTTATCCGTAATAATATTTATTGTAAGGTTGGTAAGAGTAAATCATGTTCGAGCCTTAAAGTAAATATCAATTTTTTTAATATTTTTTATTATGATTTTAAAATTTTTACCACAATTTCTCAAAACAAAATAAATTAATATTTTTTATTATATAAGAAAAACCGAATTAATGTAAATAATAAAAATATTTTGAATTAATGTATTTTAATAATTAAATATTTATGTAATATGTAATTCATGTCATAAATTTTCCAAACAATTAAAATATTGTAATAAAAATTTATTTTTTTAAAAAAAATATTCACAATTTATTTAATTTTTTATTATTTATATAATTTAAATTGAAAATTTTTTTTATTAAATATATTTTTTCTATACCCCACATTTTAAAATCTTTATCTTAAGTATTAATATTAGAGAACCTTTAAAAAAATATATATATGTATTTATAAAATAAATATTTACATAAATTTTAAATATTATGTTTTCAGGACAACAAACCACAATAATAACAAAACAACAAAATAAAATTTCATTTTTTTTTTTTTGGTTTTTAATACCCAAAATGATAAAATTTTATTAGAAAATTTGTGTGTAAACATAAATTTAATGTTGAAAGCTTTTATAGATGGGGTAGGGAGTTAATATACGAACGAAAAATTATACCGAAATGTTAATTTTGATCGGTTTTACAAGTTTATTTAACTAGTTTTTTTTTTTTTTTAGCTGTTGGTCCTTGGTAGGAAAATTTGTATATATTTTAACATATTACCAG
Source organism: Empis stercorea (assembly GCA_949752835.1). Classification (NCBI taxonomy): domain Eukaryota; kingdom Metazoa; phylum Arthropoda; class Insecta; order Diptera; family Empididae; genus Empis; species Empis stercorea. The sequence goes on along the minus strand of OX457088.1, from coordinate 2,953,230 downwards.
AAAATATAATTTAATTTTATGCCAACTTTATTTTTAAATTGGAAATATTTTGTTTTTTGTAATTCTTTTTTTGTAATATGGAATTGTCACATCTGGTATATTGTTTTTGATTTAAAAATTCTTGCATAACGAAAAAAACCCTAAATAAAAATTTTTTGGTCTTTCGTTTTTAGTTCAATTTTAATGTTTTATCTGAATATTTTTTCTTTGAATGCTGGCACCTACTTTTATTTATGTATACTCTTGTTATCAGTATTTAAATACATTACATAAAATTTCAATTTAACTGTCTCTTGCACAACTTGAACCGAAAAAAAAAATGAATACATAGTAGTATAAATTTATTATATATAAATATTGACATGAAAATTCTGAATTATTATGATATTATGCTTTTATTGTCCAATAACATTTTTATGTTTTATGTAAAATAGAGTGAATATTTTGTATATTATTATATTTTCTTGCAAGGTCCAAAAAACATAAAATTATTACAACATATAAATTTTAAATACAGTTTGTGACACACAAAAAAAAAAAACAACAATTTTATGTGACAACAAAAGTTAAAATTTGTATAATAACTAGTAGGTTCAAGGTATATTTATAGATTTAGTTTAGATTGTGAACATTATTATTATTATGTATTAAATTGTTGACATTGTTCTATATATGAGTTTTTCATGCAATTTTAATTTTGTTTGTTTGTGTGATTTTAATATAAATAGTGAAAATTAGTAAAAAATTATTTAATTTTTTAACAAAATTATATAATATTGTTTAATATTTTACTACTCATATATTAAGTATACTCGTCAACGATATTACACATTATATTTGCATAAATTACATAATAATTTTTAATTAATAAATCTGTTGATACCTATGCTTTAAATATAGGTATATATGTATCACCAAGCTACTCTTGTCTATAAAGAAAACATAGATAATCCGGACATAAGTAAATAAAGTACCCATAGGGATAGGCTTAACAAGCAAACTAACTATATCCGACAAAGGATCAAAGAAAGTAAATCACGCGGAATCTTCAATCTTGAAACACAAAATCAATATGACACTATCATGTTGCAGAACCCAAAAATAAATAAAATAAACAAATTGTAAATTTTTAACTAGGCCAGGTTAAGGACCAATAAATTTTTGACTACAAATATACAAAATAGAAATGAGCGATGTATTTTCTTACTATGGTGATAAAAAATATTGTGTTTGTAATGAAATATGCCTTAATAATATATATAACCTTAAAAAGTGAAAATAATACTAATAAGAATATTTTAGATCAATAAACTTATGTATTACAAAAGGACTTGTGCAAAATGTCAAATTTATCAAAAATAGAAAACATACATTATGCATTATATTAAATAATTTCATTACAGTATACAAAAGTATATAGTACAATATTAATTATACTTACAAATTCAAATTCATATATGTAGCTATAAATATCTATACTATACGAATTTAGTAAGTATTAAATTATTTTAATGGAGAGAGTGATATTGGATGTCATCTAATTGTCACCACATACAAATCAATAGTGGTTTGTATTTGGTTTGTTTGTACACCATCTTACCACTTAATAAACTAGTTATTGGTTTCAATTTTAGGTTATATTAAATAATTACAAAAAGGAAATGTAAATTAATTGAATTTTATATAATATATATATATATGTATACTCGTATATATATAGATATAATACCATTAGGTAAGAGTATAAAATTAGTAAAATTAAAATCATTTCAATTATCATGATTTTGATTTGAATTTGTAAATACTTGAAAATTTAATCACTTTTAATTGATATAATTAAATTTCAATATATATGTATATTATATTATATATATATTAATCAGAGTACTATATATAATGAATATAAACTGATAATCAATTTCAGTTTGTTGATATATTAAAAATAATTAAAATACATTTTGTATGATCAATCTAAGAAGAGGATGTTGCCTTATATGTATATCAAACTTAAGAAAATCTATTATCGTTTGGTACATATTGGATATTGCCGTTTTAGACAGATTTAAGAGTTTCCTTATAATTTTATATAAATTTAAGAAGTAGAGGTCTTTGCAGCCACACCAACACCACATTAATTAACTTTTCAACAACATTAATTCAATGTTCGAACACCAAGTGAACTTTCTATAAAATTTTAATGGTATTTTTTTTTCAATATCTCAAATTATTAATTTAAAAATCATTTTCAATATTTCTACATAGTTCAATGAATTCAAATTGATATAAATACTTATATGAATAAAATAAAAAATATATAATATTTATCACGGAAAAGAAAATTTGAAAAACTATTAAATTTCAGTGAATTTTTTTTTGCAAAAGAATAAAATTTGAAAAAAAAAAAACATATTTCCAAATGAATAAATAAAATTTTATATTATTTTCTAAATTCCTTAATGTTTGGTCGTCTATATAAATGATTTTTATGCAAATTAATTTCAAAAATTTCACTTTGTAATGTTAATGGAATATTATGATGAAAATGGCAAAGAAATGAAACTATGACATATTTCGGAATGGCTATTTTATAATCATATACAATTTATAATTTCAATTACGTAAATGACAAAATTCATTAAAAAAGTAGTTTTATCCTTTATTTAGCTCTATTTTTTTATCCAGAGTCAGACATTACGAATATTGATTTTTAATTATTTTGATGTACCAGAGAAATTTTTGTCTGGGGATTAGATTAAAATAAAAATTCTCTGCAGTGCACCTTTTGTCAAATCTTTATCAATGTTTTAATTAATACTGTTTTATTTTTTGCAAACGGTTTTTTTTGAATCCTTTGCAGGTTGTCCGAAATATTGTGATTTATTCATGCTTAAATGAAAGGTAAAGTTTTTAGTCGTTAGAAAGAATTTAATTTTAACATTTACATAGTATAAACAGTGATTGGATGAATAATTTTTTCTTGATTTGATCGCTTATCGTGATTTCGGTTTCCTAACATAAGGACATAAAATCATATCCTTAATATAATGATCAGTTTGGTCTCCAGGCTTATACATTTGGATTAGATTGGATTGGGGATCATAGTAGTATTATTAACGCATGTTTAAGATTTTTTTATTTAAGTATTTGAAAATTTTATGAACATTCTAATTTGTCATATTTTCAAAATGTATTTATTATAGGCAACCGTGTAGATGTTGTGTAGACTGTAGAGAGGATATAAAAGAAAATGGCAGAGTCATGCAATAATCGCAGAATTAGTGCAACTTAAAAATTGTATTTAAACAATTATTTTATGCATTTTCTATTTAAATTCAAGAATTTATATTTAAAATAAAATTATACTACATATACTACACACAATTTTTTAGAAATAGGTCATTTTAATAATTTAAATTTTAAAAGATAAATACACGATGAAACTTCCGAAATATTTGTTATATAAAATTATATTATTTAAAAAAGAAATTATGTTTATATAAAAAATAACGAAAAGATATATTTATACTTGGCTGGAAAATTGTTTCAAATCCAAATCCTTGACAAAACTTATATACATTATAATACTTTTTTTTTGTATAAAAATCATTATTTGGGTCATGTATCAAAGGTTGTGATTTTTATTTTGTTGTGTTCTAAAATTTTTGCTTATACTAATGGAAGTTTAAAAAGCATATTTAAAGTTTTATATAGCTACACATTTTTTATTTTAATGTCAATATAAATGGAAAATAACAATTGAAAAATTAAAATAAGAAATTAATTTTATTTTTTTGTTATAGGATGCATAATTTATAGATGAGATATTTATGTTAAAAGTTTGAATAAATTTCTTTGCAAAACTTGTACGTATTGTATACACATATATGAGAAATAATATCTAAATTTAATTTATGCTACAATAATGTTTGGTTCTCTCTAGAATATTTTGAATATAATTATTAAAGTAAAATTTTTAAGGAGAAAATTTAGTTGTAATTTAAAGGACACACAATTATTATATAATAACCTAGAAAAACTTATATATTACGCTCAACAAGTTGGAGTGTGAATACCAGTATAGTAAGAGCTGAGTAAACCAACTGAATTAAATACAAAATTACACCACAAAGGAAGAGATTTTCCTTTCGAGAGTTGCTTCAAAAGATATTCGATTGCATAAGTAAAATCTTTATAGGCTTATTTGGATAATCTAAAGCTCCATTTTTAGAAATTTTATATTGATATTCTAGATAGCAACTAAAGTATATTAATTTTCCAAGAATTTAAGTTCTTATATATCTATCTTTAGACTATTTATATGTTTTCTACCTTTCATAGAAAATATACGATATTTTAGAAAGATTTTTGCATATAGGACAAGGACTTTATTAAAGTTTAAATAGATTCAAAAGTCTATTAAAACTTTTAATTTAAAATCTTTTAGCTGAACATTATAAATAAATAGTTCGTAATTAATTAATTAAATTATAGAATAAAATAGTTAAACTGAATTGAAATGACTCCCACTTACTATAATTAAAATAATTCCCAATTTTCATAAACTTGTAAATTTAAGTTTAAAAATTCTTCTTTTAAATAATAATTTTTAACTATGCCTTTACACCTTTTCTCGTTAAATAAAAATCTATCTTAGATCGATCATAAGCTTTAATTATATTTTTGGGTATTAATTTTACTTTAATATTTCACATTATTTACCTAAAAAAATATCTTTATATAATTTTGTTCCTTTTGCTGACACATAAAATAATTTTATTATTTTATTATAAAAATTTTCGATTTTTGAAACAAAATTTTATAATAAAATATAAGAATATTAATAATAAGGAGTAATAACTAATTGGCATCCTTGAAAATTTTATTATTTAATAAAAATTAATAAAACTCCCACAAAAGAATTATTATAGGATTATTATTATTAGTTATAATTATTATGTAAAGTATTTTGTTATTTAAGTATATAAATATACATATATAAACAAATATATATTTATATCGTTATAGAAATAACAACCACAGGAAATTATTTACTTCATTTTCATGAATAAAGGATAATTGTATAATTTTTAAAAAGGGTTGTTAGAATAATATCAATAGAATTTAAAAATTTTTTCAGGGGTACACAAAAAGTAAAGTAAAGTTCAGTATACTTAATTAATTAATTTTTGTATTTTAAAACATTGCTAAAAAAAATAGATAGAAGAAAATTTCTCCTATCATCTCGCATGTGCTTTGTGGTTGATGAAACAGATTTGACTATGAGAATGGAAAATTTTGAAGAAAATTATTTATAATAATACATAATAGTATTATAAATAATAATTTTTGCTGTTGAAAAAAGGGTATCTTATGTTTTCTTTGAATTTAATTATAGAAATCTTCTTATTTTTGGTGAATCATCGAGGTTAAATTTTACATGTTTTAACTATATAATCATAGTAAAATTCATTATTGTAATTATATTTTTTGATATTGCGAACCGTGACTTAAATACTTTGAATATTATAGCATTAATAATTTATATTTTTGAGTTATATTAATATTAATAATATATTTAGCTAAATGTGGTATGTATATATAGGTAGGGTAGTTACTTTATAGTGCATATATAATGTTCATACCATTCTATCTATTAATTTTATGGTGTAAAATTTTCTTATATAGATTACAAAATATTTAAATTGCGGTTTACCATCATCTTCGTTAAATGCACGTGTCACAAAATCGACAGAATTTAAAACAAAGTTCACAAAACCGAAAAGTTTTATAAAAGTTAAATGAAATTATAACAAATTTTTATTACATTTATTATTATTATTAAAGTATATAAATAAAATTAAGATTTTTTAAAACCAGAGAATAATAATAATTATTTTTAATTTAATATTTTATAAAAGTTTTAAGGAAAAATTTGTTGCCAACAAGTAAATTTTTATATCGACAAAGAAATCATTAATACACTATGATGATGATAATAAATACACTGAAGTCACGACTAGTACATATAGTTTATTTGCAGAATATATACAGGATAATTTTAGTCAGCAATAATTTTGCATCGATTATGTATACATACATATATATATAATTTATCAGGCTAATAAAAAATTTGGATATAATATATGTTAATTAGTATCGTATCTAGTTGACATATACCACAAAATCAAAAAAATTTATACCAACTTGAAATTTAATGTAGAATTCTGTTCTGAAATGGATATAGTAAAAATGTGGGGATCGTAGCATTTTTAATATCCATTTGAGAACAGATTTCTAAATTAAATTTCAAGTTGGTATACAATTTTAGATGGATTATGGATTGAAACAGAGGCCAATGTAAAAATAATATAATATGAAAAATAATGAAATTAAAATTTTGCCTTATTTATTTCTTTTAGTGCACAATTTATGTGGTTAAAGCTTAATAAATTATTTATAATAAACAAAAAAAAAAAATACCGAAACTGATTAGTAATAACATCATTACTAAAAAAAAATTTTATTTCAGAATGAAATGACATAAATTGTCATCTAACTTATCATCACATGTTATTATATAGTATAAATAGACAGTTAATCATGAACAGATAGGGTTATAATTTATTATCTAAATTTCATTTATCACTAGAATTGTATATAAAGACAAAATATTGATGATTATTATCAGATTTTGTAATAGACATATATATAAAAATATTTAGATATCTTTTTGGAAACATATTTATTTAGTTTGTAGGAGAATTGTACGAATGTGATGATGTATTTTAAAAGTTTAATCTATATATTGAATTAGGAGTGCTTTCTATATATATACCGAAAACAAGAAAGTATCAAATGATAATATAAATCAAAGTTTCATCAATCATTATTGATAGGAAAGACAGGATAATATTATTGGATACAAAACTTTAATAATGTGTATCATTTATATATATTAAATGATACAGTATGTATGTATATACTTTTATGTTTTCTGGTTATAGTTTATAAATTATTTATGATTCTTAAAATTGAAAACTTAAGTGGTCAGCATTTGAAAAGTTTAGAAAAAGGATATAGCGAAATATTTTTAATCAGTCAAAATTGGTTGTATATATATGTGTTATATGTGTCCTTTATTTGTGTAAATAAAGGATAACCTGCTTGTATAAATGATTATCTTTTCTTATGACAATATTTCGCAATGAAATTTCTTAGTTATACAATATTTTTTGCTTAGCTAATTCATGTTCTAATGCGTTAGTTAGGTACGAAAAACGAAATTGGTGACAATCGACAGCGAAAAGTAAACATTTTGTTCGGATCTTAATATTTAATTTAGTAAAAAATATTTTATTAAATTAATTTCGTTCCTTTAATATTTTGACTGTAGTAATTTTTTGTATTTAATTGAAATTTTGGGGACTATTAATGTACATACTATTAGTTTCTTACCAGAGAACAATAATTGTGTCTGCTTTTTTAATGAATTATACTTTGAAATTGTCAGCCAAAGTAACACATGAAAATTTACATTTATTGTCAAGGACATTTTTTTTTGTTCATTTGTTATAGCTATGCTATGCTCTACTAAATACTTTCTGCTCTTAATTTCATTTTAGTTTAATTAAATATTTAATAACTTTATTATTATTATTTTTAATTATTTAAATAAGCGGTTTTTACATTTATACAAAAAAAAAAAAAATATAATTTTAAATTTTCTGTACAACAAAAAAAAAAAACAGGATTGCACAAAAATATATAAAAAAAATAAAGTTAAATATAAAAATTACCAAAAATACCAAAGAGTTTTTTTTTGTTGTAAAAAAATATAAAAGTAAATAAAACTTTGTTTTGTATAAGTTTTATTTTGTTTTGCAGCTAGACTAGAGGGCAATTAAACAAGAAAAGGATAAAATGGCTTTAACGACCTTTAGAATAATAGCATGGTTAAACTTTCTATATATATGTATGTATACATAAAGAAAATAAGGACACTAATGAAAGTTATATAGGTAAACGCCAAGTTTATTTTTGTGGCTAAGATTTTTCTTCTTTTGTTTATGCTTAAGGGTAAAAAAAAAGAAGAAATGAAAATGAAAATATACTTTTTTTTATAGCAATACTTTGTTACTTTTATTATCTAGGATAATCACATTTTCCGAAGAAATATCAGAGAAGGTAACAGGAATAATAATTGTTTTTTTTTTTGTTCTTTATATATTTATTCAGATCCTTTTTTGTGCTATTTTAACATTTTGTTTATGGTTTTTTTCGTTTGTTTTTTTACTTTTCGGAGATTTTGTGGATAACTTTTGTAATTCGTTTTTTTTTTAAATTATATTTTGAATTTAAATATAATAAAAATGGATTAATTAAAGTAAAACTAATGCAGAGAGGATTTTTTTTTTGTAAAGTAAAATTCTTACTTGTAAAATGTTTAAATTTTTAGTTGATCAAATTTAATTGAATAAATTTTGACAGACTATAGCGAGTAATGAGAATGAGAAAGAACTATATATAAAGTGAATGTAATAAATTAGGATCCATGGAGAAGAAAACCAATAAATTGTATATAAACATTTGTAAAGGATGTGAAATTTTATATTTTTAATAATAATTGAATATATTATGAATTTTCACATTCACATAAATTAGTAAATTTAAATATTTATATCGAAGTGCACACTGTCTTAACATAAAGACGGCCATCATACTCTAAGTGCTTTCAATTATAAAAGCTTTCCAAATGAAACAAAATAAAGAAAATTCTTAACTGATATTCAAATTTATTATTAAGAAAATTAAATTTTCCTTCAAAATTCATTTCATTTCTTTTTCATAAAAATTTTCATTTATTTGCATAAAAATCGTTAAACAGTTTTTATATGTACATATAAATTTTTTTTATATGTTTACATTATTATATGTTTACCAACAAATTTTTTTTTGCTTTTTACTTTGCTTAAAATATTAATAGCAGAGCTAAAGCAGCTAAAAAGATTATTACTTATTATTACATAAAATTTTCACGCATGTAATGTGCTTAGTGTTAGTAGGTCATACCAAAAAGCTATGCCGTATTAGCAGATGGTAAAAGATTATCATATTCTTAAATAAATAGATTTTCATCGTGAAAATATATTTAAAAAAATAATTTTAATAACAAATTAATAAAAATAAATCAATTTTGATATTGTAAATGTTAGAATAAGGAAAAAGTGTTGGGAAAATGTAAAGATAGTATTTAAAATTTTCAAATATTGTAAATAAAATGTCAAACGTGAAAAAATGTCAAACTTAACAGTTTTTTATTTTTGCAATTTTTCCAAATTTTTGTAATAACGTGGTAATAACTTACCACGTTTACAATTTTGGAGAATCTGACAATTTTAATAATTTATATTACATATTAAAAAAACTGTCGGGGGAGCATAAGCGAGAAAAACGACAGAAATTAGTCGGATAATTTTGACTTGTAATAAGGCAGAATTTTTGAAGTTTTGGTCTAACATTTGACATTACATTATAACAATTTATTTTATGGTAAAACTTCATTTTACAAATTAAGTTCAATTTTGATTATAGCAAATTCAAAAATTCGCAAGATATTAGCATTAAATTTTTGTCACAAGTTTTGTGGATTAATACCTTGTTTCCATGACATTTCTGATGAAATAAAAACTATATAGTGAATTAATTAACACTTTCGTCTCGACCAATCGCCCTTATTTTTAACATTGCCCAAAATTTTCGAGTCTTATATAAAATATATAAAATCGTTTGCTCCGATAAAGATATTATTTGTTTTCAACACGATCTTATCTCACAAAATTTATATCAATTTTATTTTTTATATCTACATACTTGATAACAATCATAAACTTTCTTTAATAAAAAAAATGTTGATTTGAATTTTGCTAAGAATAAAAATAAGTAAATTATTTTTGTAGCATAAAATCAGAATACCAAAAAAAAACAAAAAAATGTTATTTATTGACTATAAATATTATGTTTAGTTTATGTCAGAATAATAATAATATTTTTTTATTTTCCTTTCAGTCTATAATATTATTTACTTCTAATTATATTAAAAACACATATATTTTATTATCATGATTACTCAACATTTTTATTCGATTAATAATTTTTATATGTTACATTATTTTCTCTGTTTTGTTTGATTTTGATTTATATGTTATATAAATATTATTTGTTTTATGATATAAAGAATAATAATAATAGGAATAATAACAAAGTTTTTAAGAAAATAATCATAATATATTTCACCATATAATTAATATAATTAATGTAGAATTAATAGATTTTTTTTCTCGTTTATGTTACCATTACAATGAATATTTATGTTGTAGTTTTTATTGTAATTATATTATTTTGATTTATTCTTTTAGGTTTTTGTTAAAACATATAATTTATACATTTATGTATTATTTATGTATCGTATTTCTAGATTAAATAATAATAATTAGATTTAATTATATTTAATTTTCTAATCATGTGTTTATCGGTTTCTGTTTTACATTTTATGAATCTGTCAATTAAAAATCATATTTAATAAATTTATAATTAATATAAATTTTCGTTGTATAGATTTAAAATATAAATATTGGTTATTAGATAGTAAATCTTATATCATGTGTTTGCATAGTATTAAACGATTTACTAAACTTAACTAAATTTAATTAACTGCCTCGAATAAACCAGCAACCGCATCTTTTAGTAGTTTAGAATCGACAGACTTATATCTATATCGTCCTACCACCACGGTGACTGGCTACTCTCTCCGTTTTGAGAGGGCAGAATTATTACCTTTTAAATGTTTAGCAACTGGGAAAAAGGATAATTTTGATTCTCATACAATGTCGCTTAACAATAGTAACTTTTTAAGTGCTACCTCACGAAGGAACTAAATTATTTTCACTTTACAATATAAGATCTTAAAGCTTAGTTTCAATAAAACTTTTTGTATTTAACTTTTGTCTGTAATATTGTGTGGTTTGCATAGAGAGAAGCTTTTTGGAAGTGTTGAATGTTTTTTTTTTATAAATTTTACATTATTTCTTTATTAAATTTTAATTTCCCAGACAAACATATACATACGTCTTTAGATATATCATTGAAACAATTCATATTTTTTTTTTATATTTACATACTTACAATACAGAATTTTCAATTAACCACAAACCGCAGAGTTTTGGACACACTTTTGATAATTATTTCGTTATGTGTATACAAAATATTGTAAATTGTAATGTTTTGCGGTTATGTGGTTGAAATGATTTTCCAATATAGTTAAACCAAAACTTTGAGAAGTAAATAAATGATTTTATATATAAGAGAAATTGATAAGTTATCCATAATATAAAAATAATTTTATTTTTTATATATTTTAGATTCTATTTTTTTTTTCAATTTTTTTTATGGAAAGTCAGATTTAACTAAGTTTGTAAATATAGTAGATATAGTATTTAGTAAATTGATAATATAAATTGTAACTAGATGAACGAAAATATGTGTTAATGAAGATAACATTTATTGGGTTATAATTTGTAGTTGTAAAACGATACTAAAATGCATCTCTACATTCCCAAATCAAATATGATAATCATCTAATGATTTTTCCAGATAGCAAACTCAAGCAAATTTAAGAGTATAGTGCGATATGCTGCTCTTGCTAAACTAAATTTTCCATATTAAATTCAGCTCGAGATTTAGCGCGCTAAACTTTTATCTCGAGATTAACGCAGTTGCAGGACAAAATTTTCTTGACATTGCTCAATATTTAATAAAAAATGGTCAGTTTTAAATAGGTTGAATTTGAAGAATTCATTGAAGAAGACTATAATTTTGAATATGAAGAATTTGAATATGGTAAAATAAGTGAAATTGAAGAAATGTAGATTTTTTTAATGAAATTTCAAATATAATGCAACTGCATTATTCTCTAAACTTATTTTTTAGCTCGAGATTTCGCGAAGATCGATTTTTTTTAAATTAAAGATAATGAAACTGTTCAATTAATAGTAGAAAAATTCACTTTAAATTATCGAAAAACATTTTTTTTAAGTATACCAGAAAAAAAATTGAATTAAGTATTCGTTTTTTTTCTTGAAATAATCATTTTAGAACATAGAACATTTTACTATAATTATAGAACATTTTACTATAAACTTCTTATCCTTTACATTTTATCTACACACAAAAAAAAATTGATTAAAAATAAAATTAAGAATATTTTTCAACTAAAAAGACGATAAGAAAAATAGAAACTTTAATTTAAAAAAAAACACACACACACACGAAATCCATAAAAAAAAAAAGATGAAATCAAAATAAATCGTGGGATAATAAAAATAGGATGACAGGGTGGTGGGGTATCCGTTTATACAAAAGATTTACTTATCAAAAGAAGAAGCAAAAAAAAAAAAAATTCAATTTACTAGCGTAAAACAGAAATAGCATAAAAAGGATATATACGTTTTTTCTTATTTCTCTATTACACATTTAAAGAAAAAGTTTTCTTTTCAACAAGAAAAAAAATCGAAAAGATCTCATTTCGATTGCTAAAATTCAATTTAGTCCTTTGACAAAAAAACGAACGAAACAACAACATATAACATAACGAAAAACCATAACAAAGTTAAAAATTTTTTTTCTATATTATATGTATAAGGAGCAGCAATAAAAACATCGAAGAAAAAATAAAAAAATTAAATGTCTCAACATTGAAAAAAAATCCATATTCGTTTTTATTATTTTTATTTTTGCTTTTTAAAGATATAAAAAATATACAAAGATACACAAATATAAACAGGATACGTGGTTGTATCTATTTTTTATGTACAACAGTAATAAAAGAAGAAAAACGAAATTTAAATATATATAAATATAAACAGATTCGATTAGAAAAGGTCGACTTTTACGGATTTTTGTAAGTAAGACATAATGTTATTTTTTTTGTTTGTTTGTTATATATATTTGAAAAGGCATTGCTAATAGTAAATCTAGACACAATTCAACACTTAACTCAGGAAAATGATACTAAACATTTTTTTATTATACTAGATAGATAGTAGATTACTTATGTATGTACAATTTATGTTACATTTTGCAATTCCCTTACCACTTCTTTGTTTAATTCTTTTAACATCGTTTTGTTAGCTAGGCTCTAGCTAGATTGTAGAGTGAAGATAGTTAAATAAGTTTATGTTCTCATTTCCAACTGAGTATACATGTTACCTAATTTAATTTTAATATACTTTTACTTGTTCTTTGGGGTCGCTCTCGACTAACTGAAAATATTTATAAATTTCCAAAAATTTCGTTTGTCGCTACCTTCATTTCGGATAGAAAATTTTATCATTCATGTTTCTTTCTGGTATATGCGAATACGAATACTCAATTAATTATATAATATGATTATATTTTGAAAGCTATATTTATTTAATTTAAAGAGCACTTATTAATAATTAAAAAAATTCATAATATAAATATAATTAATATTTTTTGTTTTGCGGAAATGTTATTAACAACTTAATGAAATTATTTGTCTAAAATTAAAATAATCATAATTTTATATTTAATATACAAAAATATATTGTAAATAATCATAAACCTTAATTAATTAATTTGTATAAATAAAAATTCTTCTATGTTTAAGAAATTTTTCGTTGTTGTTGAAATATTTAAGTAAATTTGTATACCAAAATTTCAAAAATATTTTTAATAAATTTTTTAAGTAGCTGTTAGTTATTTCTATTAATTTAATAAATTTGTTAATTTTGTATATAGAGAAATTGGTAAAGGTATTATAAAGTTTTCATAAATGTCTGGTTTTATGAAACATTTACAGTACTTTACAGGCATGAGTTAATGTTAATTTCTATTGGATAAATAAATCTATAATATTTTAAGGGTTTCAGTTAACAATAATACAAATTTTCTGAATTTAATAAAAAACTTACTTGAAGATTACATTAAACGATTTAAACATTTTTCTAGCATATTAAAAATTAATAATATTAATTTTTGTTGTCTCCTTAAAACTAAATTTTCAATTTGTTTCCGTGACTTTGTGAAAATTTTAATTTGTGAAACTATTAAATGAAAATTTTTTGTATTTTAATATTATGTTCTTCCCACAAAAAAATATTTCTAATAGCAAAACTTGTAAAAAACTATATGAACTTTTGAAAAACTATAAAAAAAGCAAATAAACCAGAATTAAAAAAGGATAAGTTACTTCAATATTATTTATGAAATATCTGTTAATTCGAATTAAATTCAAAAGCATAATAACACAATAGATAAGTGCTTTTATATTAAACTACAATATTATACTCATATACTATAATCAGTAATATGATAAGTATTTTTTGTTTCTTCTCTACAGTTTCTAGTGAGTGATATTATTATACCACATAAAACTTTTATTAAAAAACTTGTTTCTTGTTGTTGTAGATTTCAAGGATTAATAAAATGAATTTTATAAGTATAAAATATTAATAATTGTGTATCTATGGAAACAATTTTTAAAATAGAATTTAGTAAAATTATAAAGTATGAGCGATTATAAATGTACCGACTCCCCTTGTACATTATTATAAAAGCTAACACTTTTTACAACTTGAAATTGTACAAACAAAAAGATTGAAAGGAAATGCAAAAAAAATTATAAGACTACTTATGAGAAATTTCCTTTTTAATTTGAAAACTTTTGAAATTGAAAAATATGTAAATAAAATAAAAATTTTGATTCAAATATTTTAACATATAAAAGAAGAGTGTAAAGTTAATTTTTACAATTTAACTACTATAACTACTTACTTAAATATGTGCTGCACTTCATATTATAAATTATTATATGTTCTGTTCTTGATGTAATTTCATTTTAAAAACTGATTGCTAATTAAATTTTTATTTATTGAAAAACACGATGTTATAATTCTGGTAAATTTTCAATTTAAAACTAGCTATTTTCGAAAAAATTTTCAATTTACCACAATTATAAGTATTTCCGGCTGTATATACTTTGTTTGAAAATTAAACATGTAATATACTAAATTTCAATTACTATTAAATTCGAAATTGAATGAAAATTTAATAGAAATTTAATTAGAAATTAATTCTTATAAGCATCTTACTAGCTATTTTCGAAAATAATTCGTAAAAAATTGCTGCTAAAGTGATTGAAAAATATGTTTTTAATTAGCAAAATTATTTCTTGGTAACTGACATTCATTTTTATTTGCTTAATAATGTGATTGATTAACCTGATCGAAAAAATTAGTTTCAACAAATTTGTAATATCCTGTGAATAGAAAGTCCTTTGTAAACTCTTTCATTAAATATTTATAAGTTCATAATTTATTTGTAATCTTATACGGTAATTATTAAATATATTTTTTTAATTATATTAAACATACACTTAATAATAATAATGATACTTTAAACTCCGAAATTAATTCTAAAAATAATAAACTTATTAATTATTATATTTAAAAAAGCTTAGTAAATATGAATAAATATATAATAGATAATCAATTTGATTTAGATATTTATGAAAAGTTTAACATATCAAATTATTAATCCGATTTTATGTAAAACAATTTTAATCTTGTGATTTCAAAATATTTTTTGCATTAATTCTAGAGAGTAACCAAAATTTAAAGTGTAAATTCTTTAAGTTATCAAATTTTAATTACGACCCAAATCTGAATTATTTTCTACTAATATATATAATGTATTATATAGTTTCCTAATTTGTATTCATAAATAGTTTTGATCTGTAATTAAGAATTACGTGACATAAAAATATCGTCTTTATATAATATAACGATCCCCCATTATAAATTTCAATAAAGAATATTCTTCTACTTCTTTTAATGATATTAATATTCAAATCAAATAACATAATAATTTCATAAATAATTTTATATTTTTACATAATATTAAGACAAAAAATGAAAAAAAAAATTAAAAACACTAAAAAAGAACTCATAAAATTTCATATTAAAAAAATTATTATCTCCAGTAATTCATGACAAATGATAAAATTATCAACTTTTTTTTCGTCGTTGGGAAAATAAAATTTCAACTTTTTTTAACAAATTTAATATTATTTATGAGTTTAAAAAAACTATTCATATATAGTTTTAACAGGAAATAAAAATTTTCATTATATTAAGTTTTAAAATATTTTTCATAATATAGTATAAAAAAAGTCCTTTTCCGATTAACATTTAATTTTATAAATAAAAAATTTCAAATGTCACATATACTACATATAATATCGGATTTTTATACTCTATTACACATTGTTGAGGAATTTATTTCATTTATTTACATAGAATCCTTACAATATATATTTAATATAACAAAAATGTTTTAGGGACAAATTTACATTGATAATGTACACTGAAAACAAGATGAGAAAGTTTTGTTAATTTCTCGTTGTAGAAATTATAGAAATTTTATGCGTTTGATTGTAGAGGGAAATGTCCTTTACAATATTCGATATATTCATTTTTCCATTTGATTGTGACAATTTATTCAAAATTATACAGACTTTCAAAAAAATACGAAAATTTGACGTTGAGCTATTATCGAAACGTTGAAGACATTGGATAGTAAGGTAACATTGTTCGATGTCTGAGTTGAGTATGGCTATACTCATTACCATCTATACGTATATTACATTAAAATGTGGGTATTTTAATTACCTTTAATTCAAGACAATGTGGTTATGCGGTTTACCCATACCCAGTTGGACAGTATACGTGGCTATATGTATAATCATAGTGTTAGTACGATTACAGTTGGCCTGTCTCTACGCAATTCCAATAGTCAAATTATTTTTTCTTATAATTTTATAATTTTTCATTTTGTTTTTCTTTTGTGAATAATTAATTTAAATTTTCACCTCAATGGAAACTTTCCTTAATATTCGTCAACATTTATATGTACATATAAATATAATTTCTGCTAACAAAATTTCAAGTCAACTTCCTATCCTTATAATTTTTTTTATGCTTTCATTGTATATAGTTTAAAAGTTAAATGAAGCAATAAACAATTAAACATTCAAGTAGTTTGTAAATGAGTTTGAAAATATTAAATTAATGGTTGGGACTGAAACATTACAAATGAGTGTAATATAGTTTATATATATAAATAGAAATATTTTGGGACCTTAAAACTGAAATTATTTTATAATCTATTCTATGTACATATATTTACATGGTTGTGTATATTTTTTTTATACAAACATATACAATGGTCCTTTTTATTTTTTAAAAACAATTTACTAGATTAATTTTTTGGAAATATTTTTCATTGTGAAAATAATGTATATGTATCGTCATTAATTTTAAACAACCGGAATAACAATATATGTATTTAATTGGAAACTTTTATATGAAAATACAATATAGTCTTATATAATATTAAAGTAATTTAATTTGACTAGTATTTCATGTTGTTTCAATTCATTTATTTATTTATATATTTCTTCTTTTTATTTTTTTTAAGTATTTACTACTTAAGTATTTTGATTTTGCATGATTAAATTTTTGTTAAACTTGCATTTAAAAGTGATTATTTTGGTACAATGAAACCCGGCTCAACAATCTTTTAATCGAATTGTCATTAATATGCTATTTTCAATGCTTTTTGAGGTAATTCATTTGTACATCTTTTCTAATATTTGATGCTTTGTAAGTCAATGGTTTCCATTTTGAAATATTGTGAGTTTTTATCTGAACACACAAAACTAGTTTGCTTCATTGAAACAATTCCTTTTAGACGAAAGAGGACCATCACTGTCACATTTTAGGGTTTATAGAACTCTTCATAATCCATCGATCGATCGAATTAAGCATTTATTGATTTACATAATTTTGATTTGAGTTATTTTGCATTACTTATTCTATAATATTTTTTCTGTTCCCACATTTTAAATAAAACACATCATTTAAAGAAATCTGATCAACCTATAGAAAAAACGAAATCAAATATACAAATTTATTAGGCAAAAATTTTATTTGCATTTGTTATAAAAATTAACATAAATAAATCTAATAAATTTTCTGAGACAAAATGAATATATGTAATTTCTTATATATTTTTTCAAAATTTTCAACATATATATATGAAAGGATATTCTAGAATTAATTTATCTTCTATGTAAATAAAAATACATTTATATAAAATATTAAGTCTATTCTAATTTAAGAAGATTATATATATTATATACAATACACAAATACTTACTAATACTAATACTAAGGTCTAATTATTTATTCGTGTCATCACACAGTCTGCTTAATTAAAATTATTTGTTAATGCCTCAAGTGTTAAATTTGAATTAATTTGCATATTTACATACATCAGTAATCAGTTTATTGTATCCAGCCGTGAGGTATGATAACCATTTTGTTGTTTTGGGGTTTTTTTTTATATATACATACATAAATTAAATATACATAAGTAAGCATTCGTAATAAATTTTCTCATATAAAATATATTTACGACAATTGAAAATTACTACTTAAATTATTTAACTAATAATTGGAAAATTTTTATATAAATGAATAAAATAAGTAAATGGAATTATAATTTTATGTTAATGAAAATTTGAATTTCCTTAAGGAGTTATTATGACAATTTTTTCGTTCGTTTTCAATTTTGTAAATACATATAATTAAAAAAAATTATGATTTATAAATATACCGTGGAATTTGTTTTATTGTCAAGATGTTGTTCCATATTTATAATTTATGTAGAAATGCATATAAATATCATATTTTAATTTTGTGATAAAACCATCAGGATACGTTTTCTGATAAGTGGAAAATGAAGACAGAAATATTTAGGTGTATACTATTATTTTCCTTTTATAAGTATAATTATGCAATTAAATTAATTGCATTTTAACAATTAAATATTTTTCAGTAATCAACGAAATTACACCACTAATACTGCATTTTTCTTTCCAACTATCTGGGAAGTTAAATTTACTAATGAATGATTTCAAAAGCATAGAATTTATTTTAAAACATATACTCATTTTAATTTTGACGCATATCAGTGTGTATATGTACTTTATCGGGTTAGTAGATTAAAAGGAATGGAGAAAATTGTTGAATGTGTAAAAATTCACTAATACAAAATTTATGTACTTAAATATTCAACAATGTCCGTCTAAAATAATATCGAATTCAAAGATCCTCTTAGCTAAGACTTGTTTTCAACACTACCCGAATCAAATTTTTCTAAATTTAAATGATGAAATGTTAGATATTTATTTTTCTGATAGTCTGCAAAAATAGTATTCAAAAATTTTTATAGCAATATTTTTCTTTAAAATTTTCACTTAATGTTAAAGAAATATGAAAAAAAATTTCCTCCCTGTGCTAATTTTCTCCCTATCATATACAATTATATTATGTATGTGTTATTCATAAACATGTTTATATAAAATTTAAATATTCCACAACAAAAAGAATATGAAAAATATATAAAATAAGCGAATATGAAAGCAACAAAAAATGTTCATCAAAAAACCATTATTTGCCAACATATTGCTATTAATATCTTGTTGATAAGTTATAAATATTTAGCATTAAGTTTATTTTTTTAAAAAGTATGTTTTTCCGTTTTGATCAATACAGAAAAAAAATATAGAAATTGTAAGAAAATTATGCTTTTTTTTTTGAAAATATTTTGGAAATTTATGTTTCAAAAAATAAGCAAAATAAGAAGAAAAAAAATGTAGAAAATTATACAGGATATTATATTTATTTGTTTTAAACATTATATTATGAAAATATGCTATGGTATATTATATAATAAGAAAATAGGAAATAAAAACCAAATGTTGCAGAAAACTATAAAAAAATTCTATATTTTTTTTACATTTGATCATATTTTTTTTTGTATGATTGGTTTTTTTTTTTTCAATTTTTTGTTTGTTTGTTTCGAAGGATATTACAGTAGTATATCCTTTTATTCATACAGACAGATTTTATTGAAATTTAAGTAATAAAATAAAATATTTACACAAAACTCTAAGATATTAGCTCAATTTTTGCTTGTTTGATACAAAGAAAGACACTTTATAGTTTTAATAAATTTACAGACGTATGGCTGCCTGTCAAGTCTAAATTTAAGTCTGTTTAGCTTTTGTACGCCCGTTAAGTTAAAAACAGGACATTAATAAAATGCTAAAAGTCGATGCAAACCGAAATTAACACTAATTACAAATTAGCTCGTGATTTGGCATCCAAATAAATTCAAATTGTCAAACAATTACAATATAAAATTATATAATTAATTTAATTATTGAAATACTTTTATAATAATTTTACAAACGGATTTTTTATTAATAATAATTTTTTTCTAAGTTTCATATCTACAATCAAACTATAAAAAAAATAGCCTCATAACAATTTATAGTGTCAATTAATAGCTACAACATTTTTTTCCCTATATTATAATCGAAGAACGACGACGCCATATATTTTCGATCAAGAGAAAAAAATATCCTTAAGAAAAAAAAAAGGCGAAGGATATGCGAATTATCTCTATTTAAGGACATTTTTTTTCCCAACCAGTTTATGGGGCATAAAAAATTCTTAAATATATGTATGTACGAGTATATGCTTTATCAAAGTATTTCTTACTTTAAATATAGTAAAACATAAATTCAAGAAATTTTACCAAAGTTTTAAATATTTTATATAAAAAAAAAAAATTTGAATAATATTTTTAAGGAATTGTAAGGACATATTATTTTTTTTTGTTTGGTGGAATTTTTACTGAATTTATATATTAGAATGTTATAAATAAAATTAAAATTGGAATCCTATCTTTTTGACGGTTTTTAGTTATATAAAATATCAAAGATCATTTTGGCCAGATTATAAAAATATTTGTCAATAATTTTGCTCCTTGACATATCTACTTATCTATATATATAAAGCGACTAGAATTTCAAGTCAGATAATTCATATATAGCGTTAAACGTTTTAGGATTTAAGAAAAATTCTTATCCCAAAAGTAAAGTATACGAATACGTTCTTTATATACTAACATTATGTAAAAGTACAAGATAAGAATTTTAAATTTTACCATAGCTTAAAAAAAACACATTATTTTATACTTTTTGGTATTTTCCTAAATCGGATTTTGATTTTTTGAATATTTAAGTAGTTTGTAGACGTGTTTTTTGCCAGGCTTAAATAAGGATAACAATTTTTTTTTGTCTAATATTTGTGAAGCACATTTTAAATATTTGGTGATTTAGAAAATATGAAAACAAAATTAATTTTTAACTTATTTTTTTTTTATAATTTAAATTGTCTAAATTAAATATCAAAAATCTTTTGAAAGATCATAAGTAAAAAAAATGTCCCATTTAATTGCAATATTTTCTATATTTGAGTATACGAAAATTTAGTATTTTATATTTAATGAAGATTTGTGTATAAATTTCAACATAACTACAGGATTACAATATAAAATTTTTGGTTTTTCTGTACAAAGTTTTATGTATATTGTATATATGTTGGGTATATCTTAAAAGTACGTGATTGCAAGAGAAAAATATTCATCGAGGACCCAAATATATAAACAAAGTAAAAAACTTTATATTAAAAATGTACGAAATTAAAGCATTTTGGATGAAACTGTATTCTGTCTATTTTTTGATATTATGCTTTTATATATGACAATATTTTTCTAAAGATTTCTATGGCCTTAATTTAGGTAAATTGACTAAGTTTATGAAACTATTTATAAACCAAACTAAAAACGAATTTTTTTAGATTTATTATTATTATTATTATTAAATTAGAATGCAAAAGGATCTAAATATGTTTTAATATAGCGACAAGTTTTTTTTTTTTGAGTAAATAAATTTGTTAAAAAATTACTTTCAAATAATAAAACTTTCGTTAGTAAATCAGAAAGCAAATAAAAATAAAATATAAAATGTAAAATAAATATTTTTTCATATAGGATAATTTTTTAGTAAAACTTTTAGTACATTTTTATTGATAATTAATTTCAAAATAATCAATTTTTATATTTTTATACGTGACTTAATTTGGTTTTATGAATTTAAACCATCAATAAAATAAAATAGTTCAATTTATACCAAAGACCATTAAGCTATAAAAACATTAATATGTGGCAAGCAAATATTATATTAAATGATGAAATGATATTAATTAATTTTTTCCTGAAGAATTTTTAACAAAACTATATTCAATCTAATAACTATATGTTACAAACACTTCATTTTAAACTGATTGAATTCGTCTGTGAGTGATATGTTGTTTAACTTTCAAGAGAATTTTCATTTTTCTTGTTCATTTTTTTTTCTTTATAAATATAATTAATAGATTGCATTATAATTATGAACCAGTGTAGTTGTTTAAATGGCGAATTGTTGTTTACTCTAGAAGAATAATCATAATTACTATAAACTCTATGAATAAAATATATAGCATATCTCGGTAAGATTCTGAAATATTTCATCTTATTATAATTTTCGAAAATATCGACTTATATTTTGTGGCTCTTTATTAAATTCTATTAAAAAAAGTCTTTGAATTTTTTAATAAAATTAAATTTCTGAAATATTATATTCTTGTTTAAATTTATTAGTTTCAAAGGATATCGATTTTAATTTATAAAGTTTTCTATATATGACATAACTATTTGTCATATATATAAACTATATAAAGTTTCAATTGATCAGAATCTGATGATATATTATTGTACTAAAATATATTTACATATTATAATATTCTTATTTGTTATTTTGATTGTATATAAATTTGAAAACTAATCTTTATTTATCAATATTTATTCCAAATATATCAATAATAATTTATGTAGCTACTAGTTAAATATATTTGCAGACCTTGAAGTGACAATTATTATAATAAATTATATATGTAAAATGTTATTGTGAAAAAATTCTTTTGAATTTTCCATAAAAATAATAATAAAAACGTTGTATACAAAATTTCTTCATTATTATTATTATTGTAAAATTATATAAACATATAGAAAAGTCTTCATCTCAAATTTTCTAAAAAAAATATGTTATATTATAAATAATTATAATATAAACAATATCATAGATTTACGTAATATTTTTAGTACATTTAGTTATAAATGTTATATACTACAAAGAGTATATAACATTTCCTCTGTCAGTGATCTTACAATTATTTCCATTTCCACGTACTTTTTCAAATAGTAAATCAAAATAATGAGGAAATATTTAAGAACGGTTTACGTGAGTATCTTAAAAATATATAATGGAAATTATGGAATTATCGATAATTTTTCAATATCTTTATTTAGTATTTATTAGAATGTCAATAATTATTTATATAAATTTTGAGTTTTTCGCTTGTTTAAAAACCTTTTGATTTGAACTCCATTTTAACATTTTTTCTCTTAAATTTTCTTAAACGAATATGTAACTTATTTTATGTATAATTAAACTTTTATCTATTTTTAACAAACCCATGAAATTTCTTTATTTAATTTTTATATGTTTATCTATGTAATAATTATAATTAAATTTTATTCTATAAATTTACTAAATAAACAAAGTTTTATTTTACATAATTTTTCAATATTTTCGAAATTGAATTTGAAATTATTTATGTATAATTTATTTTCATATAAAATTTAAAATTTCTTAAAATATTACTTTTTTTTTTTGAGATTCAAAAACAAACTATAAAATATTTTATGTTTAATTTATTTCTTGGCAAAATATTATATGAAATAAATTTCTTTACAAAATTATACGATTTTTGTGCTCTCTAATTTATACAAATTTATGAAATATTAGTTTTTTTTGTGCTTCTTAAATAAGGTTACCATTTTTTTTTTAAATTATTAACCGAGTGAATTGTATTAATTGTATATACAAATAATGTCATAACATAAAATGTTTCAGTTAATTTTTTTTACTTACTTATTTTCATGCATAAAATAGTATATATAGCGAAATATATTGGAACCTTTTGTTAATGTAACTTTTCAACAAAATAATATCATTATGCAAGGAATAATATCTCATAATTTATTATCCTTTTTCAATAGAATTTAACCATATATCCAGTTAGGCCAGTAGTAATACCAAAGACCATATAAATAATGTTAACAAAAAAAATATAGTCCTTGCTTGTACACTGTACAGTACACAAAAAAAATTACATTTAAATTTCAGAATTATTTATGAACTTTTGTCATTCAGCATAAATAGATGTAAATAATATCAAAAAGCTTAAAAAATATGATTCCGTTTTAAGATTTTTTGTTTGTTTCAATTACCAACAGCAAAAAAAAACTTAATTTTAATGGAATTTCAACATTAAAAATTGGTTTTGTTTTAAAATAAAATAAAATAATGAAAACGAAGCATAATAAAAAAGGAATTTTTTAATCCTATTTTGATTGTTCTCTTTTCGTTTACTAAAAAACCATAAAACCAGATTGTTTCTTTTTTTTTAAATGCGGATATTATTTGATTTTAATATTGTCACAAGGACTTTATAATTTTATTATTAAAATTAAAAATAAAAACAACATATATACGAGTATATATATAAATATAATTATAAAATTATCATTAAAGCGATACAATATTCGACGTACGATAATAATACGTATAAAATTTCGATTATGACCAAAAGTTTTTTCATAAATTTTTACTTAAATAAAATTTGGCGAATTTTGAAATAAATTTTATTAGAGTTTATGTCATTTTTTGTCAAATTAAATGAAAAATTATTGTCAATAATATTTTTGACAATAATTATTATAGACACGTCTTGAAGAATATTATAATTATCTTTCAAATTCAATTTTAAAAGAATGAGGAGTTATATATAATAATTACAAAATTTCATTCAAAAGTAAGTACAAATAGTTAAATTTTAAATACTGTCGAATAGGCTTCCATATCAACGAAAGTCTATCCAGTAATATTTAGTTTTTTAAAGTTTAACGACAATCATAATACCTCTATAATTATGTATAAGGACAATATATTTCGACACTTTATATTTCGAACAAATTTTATAGTGAAAAATATTATATTGTGTCAACATTTGTATATAATATGTAATAAATGTAACCCTCCACCAGATATAATGTATTTATTATTTTTATTATTGTTTTGTTGCAGTCAGTAAATTCAAATAATTCACGCTTAATTCTGGGGGATAATAATATTTTTGTTGACGCTCAATATTATTTCATTGTTTCATTGTGTCTAGTACTTTGATAAAATAACCATTTTTGTTTATATTGATCCTATTTAATATACTTTTTATACTCCCTTCCTTATTCACATATAATTTTTTTTGGTTATAGCTATTTTTTTATACATCAATGATTCTTTTTGGAAAAAGTAAAATAATTTTCATATTGCAATTTAATGTGTGTGAAAATAATATTTGTATTGTGTAAGATTATCATCGTTTTACGTACACCAGAAAATCGTCAAGTATTAATAAATAATTCTTTTAAATAAATTATTGAGCTTAAGATGAAAGTAAATATCCGAAAAAAAAATCGAATAAATTTTTATTATAATGAAAATCTCTCTCTAAATAATAAACTTTGTTTAGCCAGTGGATTAAAATTTAATATATATAAATCAAAAAATTAGATTCTGAAATAATAAATTGAGCCGTTGATTTTGAAAGTGGCATAAGTCACTTTTAATTTATTTTGAGATATTATAAATATTGTTGCAATTGTATGTTTACCAGTAAAATTTCTATGGACGAAAATGTAATAAAGCCATACGAAATAAAGCCATATACTATCCTTAGAGATATGCAATTAAGTTAAATATTAAGCATATATGTATGTACTATGCAAAATTGTAAGATAGAATAATTAAATTTTTTGTAGTGTTACTTATATATTAGATTTCTTATTAGAAAGCAAAAAGTTTTCATCACATTGGACTTATGGATTGGACAAAGAGGCAGGCAAATATTCATCAACATTATTTAATATAAAAAAAAAAAAATTTAAGAAAATTACGTATTACTTGCGGCACACAAATATAGATAATCCTAATTTAAACTAAAGAAAATCCTTAAAATCCTTGTCAGTTTATATAAACCAGAGAGATGCAATTTTGCATTAAAGAAAAACCAATTATGCTTTTGACACGTATTTAAAATATATACAACAAGTTTTTTCTAAACAAGAAAAAAAAAACTTTGATTCAACAAAAATTTATTATTATTCAAGTCTCACACACAATGTTCACCTTTATACAGAATTAAGTTTAATGACCAAAATGACGCGATTTGTTAGCATATTTGAAGGTGCAATGTTTCTATATATTTCTATTTCTATTGTATTTCAAAATCACGACTAGCTATTTAGTTTAACTACATATAGCTACTTTATTATTCCCTTATGAAGCTAACAAATCGTTACAATTTTAGTTAGCCACAAAGCTAATAATTATAGTTATAGTAGTTTGAATTATGTATGTATAGCCATAAAACAATGAATTTTAGTTTCTAACGTGATATAATGTTTAGGTAAATGTAACAAAAATTTAATATTTCGATTATTTTCTTAGAATTATAATTACAATTTAAATTATAATATTTTAATTGATTACTTTTCTATTTACTTAATTAAATTGAATTTGAAAAAAAATATTTAAATTTAGGAAACTATTCCATATACCACATTATTATTCAATTGGCAAAACTATTTGAATTCTTTATTTTTCCCCCTTTACCAATTTTGCATTTATTGTGTGTGTATACATATATTGCTCAATTTTCTCTGAATGAAATGGTCCAGAGGGATGCGTTGCACGTGATAAGGATATATAATTACACATATATATAATATATTGTATGTATATAAACGAATATGTATTAGTGTATCCATAAAATAATCTAATATAAAAGGCGTCCTTTTTTAAAAAAATAGATAAAAACGAGGAATATGAAAAGGACATGAAGGGCGAGAACTGGGAGAAAATGAAATATTGAAATGTTTTCATGTTTTTGTATTTTTCCTTCTTCTTATACGTTATCAGATCACACATATAAAATTTTGCATTTTGGGGTGATTGCCATCGGAATTTTTTTTTTTGTTCGCGTAATTTCCCTTCGTTTATTATATAAGTGTGGTTAAGAGATATGTTTAATATGTAGCCATGTGCAGCATTTAAAAGGACATGCGTACATTTATCAACTCTCATAATTATATAATATAATTGCTTATTGCTGACTAAAGAAAAATGATATTCAGCTGAGAAAAAAAGAAGAAATTATTGAAGTTTCTTCTTAAATTATCATCGAAAAAGAAATTATACGAAAATTTTGACTATTTATATATTTTTATAATGGGATAATTCATGAAAATTAATTTATCTGAAATAGAAATTATGAAAAGAATTTTAAATTAAATGTAATTTTTATTACCAGTTTATATTCACTTGAAATTTCAAAATTGTATTTGACTTGGTGCAATAAGCAGAATTAACGTAATGATAAGTTTTTTTTTACGCTATAAAAGTATACCAAAAAAAACGTTTGTTTACTGAGGATGCTTTATATCCTTTTTATTATTTAGTTAACCGAATTGAAAGACATCTTATTGTCTACTAATATTGTTTTATGTTTTACAATTTCATACTCTAAAATTTAAAAAAAAAAAATGACTTGACATGTGCACAACAATTTTTTCTATTATACAAGCATTTTAAAATATATTTTAAGCTTAAAAAAATTTCTCTCTGGCTGAAAAATTACCAATTAATGTTTATTTATTATTTTACATAGTTTTACTATAGTAAAATTTTTCAGACATTTGTTGTTAACCTAATTTTGATATTGTTGGTTGGAGACATAATATTTTTAGTTCATGTGGGAGATGTTAATTTTTTTTTTATTTTACGAGAAATCAAATTTTTAAGATAAATAATCAAAAAATGTCTTTTATTTTATCTCCTTTGAATTTTGTATAAAAATTTCAATAAACTTGAAATGTGCTTACAGACATATTAAAGAATGAATTTGACTCGACAGAAAATTAAGCTGAGTTTTGCGGCTTTATAAATAAATACAGGACTATTCAAGGTTATTAGTTTTGGACAATAAATATTGATTTTTTGGATCTAAGAAGATAATATACGAGAAATTATTAAAAAAACTAAGTATTTCTAATGATTAATAAATAAATGGAAACTAAAATGTCCTTAAATTATAAATAGGAATATTAATATTGTTTATATATTCTTAATTCCCTTCCTATCATATTTTTCTAACAATCACCAAATTTTGTTAAAATAAATGTGAATCAAAACAAGAGAGCCAACACCCAAAGAAAAGAGAGACAGAAATTTCTTTTTTTTTATAATATTTTTTATTAATGAAACTTTTTTTTTTATGTTATACGCCATACAAATATCTATTAGATACGTTGTTTTTTTTTTGTCCCAAAATAATGAAATGTAAGTTTCTAAAATGATTTGCTTTATTTTTCTGCTACATGATAAAAACAGAATCTACTACAGTAAACTACAGAAAACCATTTCTTCATTTTGTCCCATCTCATACTCGTATAATATATTATTTGGTACGGATACGTTTCGTAGTCATTTATTCAGCGCACAAATTACATATACAGACAAAAAAAAAGTTGTATACATTTTCATATAGTTTAAAAGGAGCTATTTTTGCCATGCAAAATATTATACGGAACCAACAGGAAGAAAAAAAAAATCAAAACTGAGCACTGTTTTTTTTTTATGAGAAATTATATTTTAAAGATATTTTTATATAAATTTTTAAAATAAATTTTTAGTTTTAGTGTCGTTTTCAATCGGTACGGACGTTTCTATACTATTTTATCTATTATATTTATTTTCTTCAAATCAAAAAATAAAAATGATGCATTTTTTCGGTTTCCTTAAAAAAACTTGTATAAAACTGCGTTAGACGGTAATTTAAAAAATGATCTAAGTATAAAAAAAAATTATATATAATTCTACTAATTTAAACTTATTAAAGATACAATCTCTCTAAAACATTTGGAATAAATAATTTTCAAGACGAAAATTAACAAAAAACAGAAAATTATATGATAAATTGTGTAATAATTGAACACTTTAGATAAGGATTATTATTAAAATTAAATTGTAAAAAATTCAGTGATGAAAAATCACAATTTCATTTTTTTTTTGTTGATTTAGTAGAGAGAAATATTTTCAACAAATAATTTAATAAAAAAAAAATTAAATATAAAAAAAGTGATAAATTATAAAATATTGAAAATATAAATTTTCTAAAAATAATAATTAAAGTTTATAATATAAATAATATTTTGTGATTAAGTTAAAACGTTTATTTTATATTTCGCATTAAAATCATTAAAATGTAAACAATATTTATTAAAATTATATACATAAAAAATATGTTTTACAAAAAAAACAGAAAAACCGCAATGTAAACAACCACCAAAATCATTTATTTTCCTCTGTCAATTTATTTTTCCAATTTTCCCAAAAAATAAATTTTATCTCATAATACAGACACAAAAAAAAATCATCATCTGTTTAGTATCAAAAAACACCAAAACGTCGTGAAGTAAAATTTAAAAAAAAAAATAGAAATTTATAAACTTTTTTATTTTATTTAATAAATTTGGAAATTTTAATTTTGGCAAAGTAACTTTTTGGTATATAAAAACACAAAAAAATTTTCCTCCTTGTTTCAACATCACAATATTCCGAAAATAGAAAATATCGAAGAAAATAATTTTGTTGTTGTTTTTTGTTTATATAAAAAAGTATGGGTTTTCTTTTCCAACTAATTTATATTATGATTTTCCAAATTATATTACGAATTATGTATATCCCATGCCCATGTTGTTAGTTTTCATGTACACTATTGCAATTGATATTAAAATGTTAAAAATTTAATACGAAAAATGTATAAAAGTTTTGAACTTTTTCCAACAACAACAAAAATTTCTTTTGGTATAAATTTCAAAAATTTATTTTATTTTTGACTGTAATTAATCCTATAATAAAGGATTAAGATAAAAGTATGAAATTTTATATGATTTGCCATTTTAAAAGGACCTTGAACTAAATGACTTTGAGATAGAAATATTATATCAGTTAAATTTTATATTTCAATTATTTATTTCTATGAATTAAATTTTCGATTTTGTTGATTTTTACAATATCGATCTTTTGTGTAAATATAAAAATTAGTGAAATGTGTAAGATTAATTCACAATATTTTCCTCACAAATATTTCCACACAAATCACTTTTCTGACTCCTATGGTGTGCTACCGATTGGGTCAGCACAAAAAATCTATATGAATCTTTTTGGAAAGATGAAGTTTTCGACTTATTGAAAAATAATTATATATAATTTTTTAAATTATACAAAATTTCTATTTGATTTTTCTTAAATTTCGCAATTCTAAACAAATTATTTGTACACCAAAAAATTTCAAATATACTTAGTCCTACGCTTTTTCAAATTTGATTATAACTATTCGGTTTTTTTTTTGTAACACGCAGCATTAAAGTTTTTAAAAACAAAAATCATTTATTTAAGAAAAATCTATAAAAATGAATATTTTTTTTTGTTGAAATAAATAATAATTGCCAAAATTATTTCTTTGCACGTTTGTGGAAAAATATATTGTAAAAACTTTTCATTTGGTTATATCCCTTAATATCCTTTTTTTTATACTATTTGATTGACGTCTACAAAAGTAAAATCCAAATTTGTTGATATATGTATATTTTTTTTTTTATTAACCACCTGTAGAACTTAGTTTCTTTTTGTCCTAGTATATTAAATATCCTTCTGACTAAATCAAACATTCAGTATTTTATATACGGTATATACATTTTCCAAAAAGCTCCTAAAATATTTTAGAAACACACTAAAAATCCTTTAACTTTTAGTTTACTGATTTTTTATTGCTGTTGTCTTCAGTAAAATTACAAAATTTCAATTGCTGCATTGTACTCGTATATATGAGTATCCTTGCGTATCAAAATTTTTAAATTCTATTAGAGTATCCTTGCAAATTTTTTTTTTCCTAAATTTTTTTTTTGTTTACATCACATAAGATTTTTTTTTTTTATATAAATTTCATTTTAAACGTTTCTGTATATGACAGGAGCAGCAAAACAAAATTGGATGATGAATTAAAGTGTTTTTCAAATATTATGTAATAATTTTTTTTTGTTCAACATGAATCACAATTACAGTTCAACCCTTGTAAAGTTTCCGTTCATAGTACGGGTCTAAATTTTAAGGAACAATGAAAAAGTATATAAACAAAAAGAATGTCAAGGATAATTTAAATTTTAATACTTTTTAAATAATTAAATAATAATAAAAAAAAATTAAAGTTATCTTTTTGTGCGAAAAGAAGTGTGAACTTTTTATATACGCAAAAGCTTTCCGCGAGTGTTGATTGCAATTTTATTTGAATTTAAATTTAACAAAAAAAAAACATTCTTTTATTTTCCTTTTTATCCTATTTTCTTTTCTTTTTTACGTTTTACAATTTTTCATAACTTTTTCTATATTGTGTTTTAGTGTGAGTAGATGTATACATATGTGTACATACATATGTATAAATAAAATAAATTCTTTTATTTATTGTATGTAATGTTTACTTAGAAGAAAAATGATTTGTGTATATTCGTAAATGAAAAAAAAAACCGAGAACCGTTGAAAGGATATTACATATACACTATACATAAAAGCAAAAAAAAAAAAACAGTATTATAATACGTGATACTATAAGGTAAAATCTGTCAGCTAAACACGATTATATAAATTTCCTCCTTTTTTTCATTTATTTATTTTTCTTTTCGTCGTCGACGTTTTTTGTGTTGTATATAAAAGAAAGTAAAGAAAAATTTTTCAAGAAAATTTTAAAAGAACATTTTTCTATTTAAAATCACAAAAAAAGGTGATTTTTTTTTTCTTAAAGAAAAAAAAAATTTTGTATAAAGAAAAAGTGTTTGTGTGTTCATATATAAGCAAATTTGTATAAGGATATTTTTTTGGGGTTATGACTTTTTGGAAAATATGAATATTATTTTTTTTTTTTTGTAAGTTTAAAGATATAATTTTTTTGTATTTTAACAAGAAAATTATTTAATATTAAATATTTATATTCACTTAAATAATAAATTTACATTTTATTAAATTTATCGTAATATAATTTTCAAATAATATTTACTATAACTTTTATATATTGTGACTAATTGAATATCCTTTTAATTCTATATAATAATCCTCTAATCACATTCTTAATCAGTCTTAATGTCAAAAATTAATAAAAATATGTTTAAATAAGCTAAATAATCGAAATATTTTACTTATAGCTATAAAATGTTTATTTAACCCAGCATAATATACGAGTATGATTAATAAAATATGCTGCAATATTCGATTTTATATGTAAAACTTTCAATTTAATAGAAAAATAAAAAGAAAATTGACCTTTTTAATATAATATTTCTGGTAAAATCGGATCTTTCATATCTAATTAAATTTAATTTGTCGACTTTATTTTACTATTAAGATTTTGTCTGATGATATTGACAATATAATTAATTACGATTCTTGACCTTCGAATATTGATTATTAGTTTCTCTTCGTATACTATTTTAAATTTCATTTGCATTCGCTGCATATTTCACTGCATATTTGTACAATTTTAGTAACGAATATCACGTAAGGATTGAAGAAATTGTTTATATAGAGTAATATATTTGTTATATAAAAATTATTTAATAATTTTTTGAAATCATAAAATAAAATTATGAAGAAACTACAAAAGTTTGACCCAATTTTATTTCAGAATTTTATCTTGTAGTATAGCTAGCAATATAGTAGCATCTTCTGATTACCAGTAAAAAATTAATTTGCTATTGTAAATTTAAATAAGACTACGAGCATGTCATATAAATTCAATTTATGTTCCATAAATAACATTAATTAAATTCAACATATTTATATTTACGGTATAATAGGCTATTAGAATATTACATAATTAATTTTAGAATTTAAATTACGATACATTTTTTATATAAATAAATCAAAACACTTTTTTTTTGTTTTAAATAAATCTATATTTTAAATATTTCCAGAACTCTTGAATTTATCACAAATATAAAAATAAAATAAATTCCAATAATAATTTTAACAAAAATAACAAAAAAAAATATTGTTTTTCCTTAATGCAATTTAATTTATACTTTTTCGACATATTGATAACAATTAATATAATATATTTATCCTTATACTAAAAATGTCAACCTTCTATACAATAAATTATTATATCGTTATACAATATTTTATATAAATTATATCTATTTTATTTGTCGTAGCACACATTTTTTATGATTTATTAAAGTTCAATAAAATGTAAATTATTATATGTTTGTATATATAAATTCAGAAGTTTTCCTTACCATGTTTTGGGTTTTTTTTTTCGTCTTTATCTTGAATATTGTATAGATAAATTTTTCTTAAAAGTATGTTATTAAAAAATTTTTATGTTTAAAAATTCAAGTCTGTTGTCATATAATATCGTAATAATGTATTAGAGATAAAAATTAAATTTTTATATTTTCTATTTAAAATAAGGCCAATTTTTGGTAATAATAATAATTTTTTTCTTAATGATAATTTTATTACATATATACGTACATATTTTGTATTTATGTAGAAACATTATTATTAGAAATATTAAACCAGACTTTCCAGTCTTTAAGTCTTTCTATAATAATATATTTGTATATGTACTTTATGTCTATGACATGATAATCTTTTGCACATAACATTTTAATATTCACAAAAAAAAAAAGCAAGCAAAGAATTTATGTAGACTGTCCTGAGGATACAACCATAGAAATTTTTTCATAAAAAAAAATTAATATTATATACATATAAATTAAAAATATATAAAATTTCATTGTCTCCTTTACATGTCCTATATATTATTTACTACTCTATAAAAAAAAAAATTATTATTTATATATAAAATAAAAATCTCCTTTTGTTTTATATAACCCAGATGCCCATTAAATGTTATCAGACAAAAGCTTTTAATACTGCTGGTAGTATATGTTTGCTGGTCCTAGCATACTACGAATATCGTATACATAGAATGGATTCTATTGTTTTTTTTTTAATGAAATTTTTTTTAGGTTAAAAAATTTATTAATACAAAAAAAATTGTATTTCATTGTCTGCCAGGACTATTGGCTGATAAGAGTTATTTTGAAAAGGAATAATACAGGTCCTTAGACTGATGGTAAACAAATGAAAAATGTAACTTTTATGTGTCACCTAAAATAATAATTTCACCATTTTAACATTGAAGTGAAATGTTGTGACTGAAAAAATCCAAAAAAAAAAAAAAAAACAGTATTCCATAATCTACAGATTAATGTCTGATAAAATTAATTTTTCAAATGATAATAATCTAATATATAATTTTGTTTTCCACATGACAGTGTGAGTATAAATTATAAGCAAATGGAAAAATTGACGCCATTTTGCTATAAACATAGATATATGGATATGTAAGCAATTTCGTTATCCCTGAACAAGAAACCCTAACTACACCTCTAAATCTTTATAGTAATCATTATTTAAAAAATGCAAATTCTTCTAAAATATTCTGACTCAAAATTTCTATCTTGATGTGTTTGTTATACGAGAACATTTATATTTATTGTAACATACATTTCGTTTATGGTGACAATTAACTTATCATGAAATGAACATTATAATATAGATTGTATAATTCAATTTAGAAATACATACAATTTTACTTTCATAAAAAATTCTTTCTGTAAATCTTTTTATAAGGAAAAACTATCAAGAAATAAACTATAACATTAAAATGTTGTGTAAATCATATAAATATATCTAAAAAATCTATGTAAATTGTAAAATCAAAACACATAATCGTTTGATAAACATATGTACCATGTTTTATATGTTTACTATGTAGGATTAAATATTGATTTCTTGTTCAAGAAATTTATGTAAATTTTATTTTTACAATTTTTATGCAATTTTAAAGGAATATAATAAATTAATCTGCATCTCAATAAATTAGATAAATAACATATTTTCATTATCACGTCAACTTATATAATAGTCCTTGTTGAGCTTATGGTAAGGCGAAGGAATAATGTACATGAAATATAACCAAATAAAATATATTACATAAATTTTCTCACCCTTTTAATAGAATAAAAATTTTATTACAAAATTGCATAATATGATTATTATTAAGTTTTTAAGAAAAACCACACTCAAAGTGTTTTCAATTTTACAACAATAAAAATTTAGTTCGTAAGAGTATAGTTTTTAACAAAACTTCAATTTTTCTCTATAATTATTCACTTACCATAAGAAGGACTATACATGAATGGATAGCTGTATGTATACTATATAAAAAACTAAATAATTTGAAAAGCAAGGAAACCACAATATATTAAGTAATTAAGTTAAGTACTATATGGTTGTTGTTTTGATTTTGTTGCCTTTACACCTCGTATAAATAATATACACAAATGTGCTAATATTCCATTTAAATTACCATTTAAAAAAAATATGTGACAAGTTAAGCTTTCCAAATGCTTCAATGTGTGTGCGTACAATTTATATACCATAAATGCGGCAATTAAAAGTTGTATTTTAATTAGTTTTTGTAGAATATAAAGAGAAATATTAAATATAAAATGTTAAGCCTATTTTAAAAGTTAATCAAATGTTATTAAGGATCTCAGCATGAAATTTTATTATTATTCGCCTAAAAAGCTTAAATTTAGAATTTTTGTTTTGTATTATTTAGTATTTAAAACGAAATTCGTTAACTGGAAAACCATTACGCTGCAAAAATGATATTATATTCAGTTATAGTCGAATAATAAAATTGAAAATTATACAGACAATTTTATATTTGGTAAAAGCTGTCATAAATACGTATACTATTTACGACATATAGTTGTATTAAAATAAATGCCTAGTAAGTTATTTGATTTTTTGTAAAAAAAAGGTTATGCAGAGGCAATAGCAATATCACGAATTAAAAATAAAAAAGAAACCTGTTGAGCCTTCAAAATAAAGTTTATTTAGAGAAAAATTTATAATTAATATTTTTATTATGTGTTTCAAAGCCTTTTACGCTATATACTTTTATACTACCTATTATGAAACGAACTTACTGCTAAATGGTACCAAATGTTAACCTCTGCACATTAAATAATTTTAAATATACTCAATTAGATACTAATTTAAAAAATATCAAACTATAAGAAATTATATGGGATATCTAAACTAAACTATGTAAACCACTTATTAGTTGATTTGGAAATGTGTTCCTATTGAAATTCTTTTAAATAGAATTATATCAGTATCTGATTTCCTTAAAATATCAAATTACTTTCACATTGTCCTTAAGTATATTAAATTTATTTTCATTTGTACAATTCCATCATATTTCATATTGAATCTTATATAATATTAAATAAATAACAAATTTTTTCCAAATTTTTCTATTATACCAATTGAATTGACCAATTTGTTCAATTCCTTATCTAAATTTTAATAATAATAAAAAAAATTATAATATTGACAAATAAATTTGAAGAAGCAAAAGCTGTCATTTTGACATATTATTAAAATGATTTATATATAATTTTTTTTTTTTGCTTTTTCTCTAATATTTCATAAATTCTTTTATTATTACAAATAACTTGCCATAAATTGTCTATATACCAAAAATATATTATTATTAAAATAATAAATTACACCCACCAGCATAATTTTTTTCTAGCAAAAAAAAAAAAAAACATTCAATTTATTGAGTCCTTCCATAATATATTTATATACAAGTTTATTAAATGATATGAGGGGGTACAAAAAAAAATTGTCCTTGATAATTAGAATTCATTCATCAATATCGAAAATAATAATTCGTTGGTGTAATAATAACGTATTACAAAATTATTATTTTTTTGATATTCCAACAAAAAAACATGAATTTACGAGAGTATATAATTTTCCTTCTCATGGAAAAACCAATCTCAGTACGTCGTTGAGTATATAACAATGTAACAAATATCATTTCATTTAATGGAAATTTTTTACATTGATGCAAAAAAAAGGAAAGGAAAAAAAGGATCAAAAATTTATTGTAGTACTCAATTTATTGTAATACATACTCTCAAAAAAAAAATATTCTTATTCGACAAATCATAGTTTTTAAGTGATGGAATGATATTTTATTATCCCACTTATAATATAGCAGAGATAAGAGATTAAAGAAGTAATATTTTTATTATGTAGTTTATAGATAGAACATTAAAGATTATTTTTACTTGTCTGTGGGTCGAAATTATTAATAAATCTTTTGCTTCATTTTTTTTTTAAATTCAGAAAATTTGATGTTGTACATAAGTGAATGTAGGAGCTAAACTGTTCAGTTCATTATTCATAAACTGACTATATTAATTAATGTACATAAGGAATCGAAAAGGTGAAATTTACATAAGTCTGAGAGATATCCTTCTTTCATGGCGTTGAAGGCTTGGAAAATATCTTTCCATTACAGAAAAAAAGAATATCGACCTACAATTTTTTCAAATAGATTTCAAAAATCATGTGAGCACACCTCCTACTCCTTATGTGTTAATCCGGAGGTTGGCTTCAATAGCTTTTATCTTTCGTTAACTTTATTTCACCAATAGTCAAATTTGGAAATTCGAAAACTTGAATAACTACACGAATTTCGGCTTTAAGTTGATATATTTCAAGTTTTTATTCAATCATTAAAGTTAAGAAGAATTGTTTTTAAAGTAATTCCATTTACGAATATCAATATATACAAACATAAATGATATTTTACCCTATGGTATGGTATTTTTAATCTTTTCTCCTATCTGACAAAAACCTATAAAAAATATATTTACTAAAAATTTACATTGTTTAACTTTAATTATGCAAATTATAATAATAGCTATAGTTGATTAAACAACCTAATTATTTACGATTGATTTCCTCTCTTTAGTTACCAATGATAACTGAAAAAAATAACTTGCCATTTTTATCATTTTTAGTCTATCACAAAATCAATTGATTTTTTGCTTTAAAAAAAGCTGTGTAATCGAGATGAATAACCAAATAACAATATTATTGTCACTTTAACTGGATAACGTATATGTATTACATAAAAACTCTGTATTGTTTATGATATGCGATATATATTTATATACATAACTATTATAGTAATGTTGCACATGGTGATATATATTGCTGCTATTTAATGGAGAGATGAAAAAGTTAAATAAAGTCAGTAATATCGAGTATACATATTCAAAAACATCTCATACATAAAATATAGGAATTAGCAATTAGCATATTTCAAATAAATTCGAAGAAAAATATGCGTAAAATTTTAATTTCGATTAATTGCACAGTGCTTACAATAATTTATAATTGGAATTTTAAGAATTTTCTACTAAAGTCTAGATACATCGTGCATTATGTCATTGAAATTTTACATAAACAATATATGTATGTAGTTGCATCCAAAAAATTATTCCAAATTTAGTGTCTTTTTCATATAAGGTAAAACAACAAAAGTAATCTTCTACTAAATCATGTAATTATAATTACAATCAAAGTGCCATCTATCGTCGTAAGCGTTACTGATTACAATTTTTATTTTACAATATTTTTACGATTATGAAATTTCGTAAAAAATTGCACTTAACAAATTTTATCGGTTCCACTAATATCCATTACATTAAACCCAAAACATTTTATAACAAATTCTTTGTCACTACTATACTATAGATAAGATAGTATACATCGTAATATATTGTTATACATCGTAATATATTGTTATGTTCTCTTTAGTAGGTAGTTACTTTGTTTTATGATGGAACAATGTATTCGATGCAGCATTGTTGTCGTGCGCCATAGCTACTTTTATGTGCCAAAGAATTAAATGTCGTTGTTCATGTTGATGTTGTCGAGTAAAAAATCATAAAAATTTCTATTACATCTTCTCTATAGTGTGATGACATTTCTTTTTTTTTGCATTACAACTAATTAAAATGTTTTCAAGCTTTAAGCTTTCAGTAATTTTTGTGATTGAATGTGAATAGTTATGAAGTTTTCCTTTAATTACAAATATTAATATTTGAAAGGTTTTCAAAAGGGAATTGTTTTCAGATTAATTTCACTAATTAGTTATTTGATATTAATGAATTTTTATCATTATATGTAATATCGATTTATGGTTGTTATAATTCCTAGGAAAAAACTGAGATATAGTGAAATTGACATATCTTTTG
Source organism: Empis stercorea (assembly GCA_949752835.1). Classification (NCBI taxonomy): domain Eukaryota; kingdom Metazoa; phylum Arthropoda; class Insecta; order Diptera; family Empididae; genus Empis; species Empis stercorea. The sequence goes on along the minus strand of OX457088.1, from coordinate 2,913,762 downwards.
ATACGAAAACATGTTATATTCATTTAAAACTTGGTTAGAAACAAATAATTCACAGTTTACACAGAGTTTACTCAATGAATAAATTTCAAATCCAATAAATATTTTTTTTCCAACTCTCTCTGTCATTAGACCAATTTTGGAATTTGGACTGAACGCCATTTATATAAAAAAATCCAATATATAAATTTATCTGACATTTTGAATGTTGTTATAAATTTTCAATAGTTTTAAAAGTAAAACGTTTTTTCTCAGTTCATTCAATTTAACTTTTAATATTTTTTAAAATATTATATTTTTATTAAATAAATTATATTCTTTCTATAATATTTTCCAATTTATAAAAAAAAATAGAAATCAATATAAAAAATTTTCATTTTTCTTATTTTTTTTTCCAGGTATTTTCTTTATGAAATTTTCTTTGAGCGAAACCCAAATATGACAATTTGTTTGTTTTTTTGTACTGTCTGAAAAATGTGTGTAATCAAGTGAAAAAGGAGAATTCTTAATAGAAAAAAAAAAGTGAAAAGAAAATCTATTTTCACAAATAATAATGATTTTATCTGTGAACTTTAAGAATTAAAATTTTCATTTTTCATTTATTCCTTTTTGGAATATTTTTAAAAAAAAAAAAAAAAACGAGAATCAGCACGGAAAAAAAAAATAGGATTAGTCAACGAATTTAACTGAAGTTATGACGTCATGAGACCTACATTTGATCGACGCCTCTGGATACTATTATTCTGGTATATTATATTATTGCAATGTAAGTAAAATAAATTTTTGACTTTAATTATATTATAAGAATTTATTAAATTTTATATATCCAAAAATTTTCCAACTGAACGGAAAATGGCCTTTGATAAAATGAAAATTAATTTCATTTTTTTGCCATTTGAATTATTATAAGCAATTTGTTGATGTATATTTTTCTTTTTTATATGGTAAAAATGAAATTATAAATTTTATAAAGAAATTTTTTGTTATTTTACCTTGAATCTTGACAAGGTCATATACTTATAAGATGTTGAACTGTAAAAATTTTGTTAGTAATAATATTTAATGGACAATAATATTTTCTAATTTTATATTTTTCGTATAATTGGAATAAATGAAATAATTTTGACAGTTTAAAATTGATCTGGAAATTTTTAAACAATTTTCAGTCTTTCTGATTTATATTTTACTAACTATATAAGAAGTATTTATGTAGTATTTTCGATAGTATAAAAATAAAATATAATTAAGTTTCGATATAGTATATAATTTCCGACAATATTCTAGTCTATTTTTCTATAAAATTAGTAAATTTTTGAATATTTTTTCATAAAATAAATTTTGGTAAAGTCTCTAATTTCGTAAGCTTAACTTAAAATTAAGTAAATATAACTTTTGGTGAAAGTTTATAATAGGTTAAACGGACATTTTCACATGAGTTGATAAACTTATATACCAAAAATACAAATTTGTTAGCTGTATAAATGTTAGTTTATTCACTAGGATTTAGCAGAAAATATCATTAAAAATTTTAAAATATCCTTACACACCATTTTACATCGTATTTTCATACTACGGATTAAATTCAGATATTGAAATTGAATTTTTTTGTACAAAGAAATTGTGTATTATACACAAAAAGAAAAACAAGAAAATAGAAAATTACTTTTAAAACATTTCAAATATATTTTTCTACATAATTTTTTATATATTAATAACTTTAACTTTATAATATTAAAAATTTTCATCCTACCATCGCTCTCTATAACCTAACTAAACAACAAAACCACTTTTTTTTTTTAATCTTTTAATTTATAATTCGAAAGGATTTTAAACAGTGGTAAAAAATATATAGTAGTAAGGATATTATACAATCTCAATCTGTTGTTACTTTTTTGGTCACGGCTGTGGTAGTTTAAAAACATTGCCTTTTTTTATTTTATATTATATTTTTTGGTTGTTTTGAATAAGACTTTCTTTTGTTTTTGAACTTTTAAAATCATTTATAATTTTTGGCGAAAGTTTTCACTGTATGTTGAATATTAAAAGAAAAATTACATTGTAGAAAATTTAGAATTTTCAGAATTTTGAGTATGGAATACAATTATGTATTATATTTGTGGCATTAAATTTTTTTGGTTGCTATAATAGGAGAATATGCAAAATTAAGAAATTGATAAAAAATACTTATTAAATGTGGGATGAATATTTTACGAAAATGTTGTTGAAATGTTATCAAAAGAAGAAGGCATCTTCTTGAAAGAAACATTAGTATATAAGTTAATATAAGTTAATGTAGAAGGAAACATGATTTCTCTTTTAGTCATATTATATAGCATTACACCAATTTTTGGGTCATCCTTTACACTTTAATGTATTTTTTGTATTAAAAATTCTTAAATACCATAATTCAATTCTCATTCTATGCGCTAAGATCAAAGTATAATATAACAAAATATTAAAACAAATCCATCAATAATAATGAAAATGTATTTAGAGTCTAAGTCTTGTAGATAATCACCATTTTGAACAAATTCAGTTCAATATTGTGTAAACGCATAATTTACATAAATTTATTAGTATTTTTTTTATTAGTCTCCTTAAAATTGTATTAAACTAATAATTTCTGAAGAAATTTGACAGCCCTTTACTATTTTCCAATATGTTTTAATAATGTCCTACTTGGATAAACGAAGAACAAGCATGAAATCTGATTACTGTTTTCACAATATTATTAAAAATTTAACTACATAATCATAAGGCGGGTATTATATGCTTTTTCCACAATTAATTTTGATTTTTTTTTTCTTCAAAAATTTTAAGGCTTTTTCAACCCTTGTAAATAATAATCTTTTTTAGATTTTGTCTGCTGTAAGTTTCCATTTCACCAAAGTTAAAAAAAAAATATATTAACTTCAATTAAAATGATAATAATTTTTTTCTCTGCATTAAAAAGATAACAACAACGAAAAAAAAAACCACCCGGGATACAAAAAAACGTGCTCCTACAATTACACATATATGTAAAAAGGTTTACGAAAGGACATTAGCAACAACAAAAAAAAAGTTTTATGATAAAAAATATAATATTTTTCTCTTCTATTTTCTCTTGGAAAAGATAAGAACCAAAATAGGAAAAATATGACATTAATAAATTTCATCATTTTTTTTTTCATCTTCTTTTTCTTATAAAAAAATAGGGTGGACAGATTATGATATATACCTAGTCTTTATGTTTTCCTCTATCCATACATACATAAGTAATTTTATCCTGCTATTGTTTTTTTTTTTGTGTTATTTGGCCTTTTGAAAAGGGTTTTATTATCTCTCAGAATTAATATAAGAACGAAAATAGAAAATCTAGTTCTGAAAAGTAATAGATAGGTGGATTTTGTTTAAAGTCGAATTTGTTTTTTATAATAGAAATGGAATTTGTCCAACTTGTAACAAAAAAAAAAACAGTTTTTATTAAATTCTTAAACTTTGTGTAACAACTAAATTACATTTTAATAGGTCAAGAGGTTAACTTAGCAACAAATTTTATGCAATATAAAAATTTATTTATTTTATAAGAATTTTATGGAGAAAGTTATATGAACTTTTTAAATGTATAATTCAGGAAAAGTACATAATTTTCATGAATTATTTTTTTTTCAGAAGAAACAAAACAAAAATTTCAAGGACCTTTTTTTTTTTTAATGAAGTAATGAAATTTAGAGATGTTTTCTTTTATTTGGTTGAAGTTTGTTGAAGTAGTTTGTTGTACACATATACTTATATGTATGATGTGTACAAGATTAATTTCTATACGAAATTTTTACGCATACTTAGTTACGTATATAATGAGCAATTTTATTATATCACTTTACGGATCACTAAAAAAATTCTTATAATTAATACTGGTCCGATGGTTATTCGAAGAAATTTTGAATTAATTACTTAGTTTAAGTCGATTAATATAGGAGCAAAATAATGATTTAAGAGAAAGATTCAATAAATTTTGAATATTTACTTATGTCCATAGATGTGGTAGATTTCAACCAATTATTCTATATTTAGCTTCCTTTACTATCTAAATTGTTAATCTGTAGCATATATACTTAATTTTTTGAGTAAGATTTCAATTGTGAACTGAAGTAACATTGCAACCATCATCGGTTAAGTAAATCGTCGATCTGAATTTCATACCAGAATGCATAAAAATATCAATTAAAAATTTGGAAACTTGGTGAACTAAAACTTGGTCATACTAAAAATTCAGCGGCTCAGAAGCCAATTTGATTTTAAGTCCATAACACAAAAGTCGGAGAAAATCAATGATTTTAAAATATTAATTTTATGAATTTCTTTGAATGAATTTTTTGATCAAAAATGATGTAAAGTATTTTTGAAGGCGTAGGTTAAACAACAGAACAAGCTTCAAAATGATATACAATTTATATGAAAAAGCGAAATTCCAAAAAATGGACTGAATCACATTGGCTTCTGAGCGGCTCAATTAACAATAATTTGATATACTGTCAATATTAATATAATACAAAAATATTTTACTGAATAGTAAATTCGCGCCATGTTGAAATTCTTAAAGATTATAATGAAATCTTTTACGTATATACCATTTATTATCGATTGGCAACTTAAATTTTACCATTGTGGATGAGAAAACTGTTTGTTATACTTTTGTAAAACCAACAAAAGCAAAACTTTATTTGCAATGAATATACTTAAAAGAAGAAGAAGAAAATATAGAGAAAGCGTTAAAGCCCAAAGGAATAAGAAATAATTTTATAAGAAATATAATATCTGAAAAAATAAAGAATTAAAAGTACCTATATATATATATATACACATAGAGAGAGTATACATAACAACTTACAAGTTATATTTATTGTACAACTTTAAGACTTTATACTCACTGATAAAATTGCAACAATTCTCTAAAGGATTTACTTTAACATCATGTATTTTTCTATAATAAATGATTACATTGTGTACACTAAAGTAAAACTTAAACATTTGTAGTATATATAGTATATACTTAGAGTACATAAAATAATATTATATTATATAAAGTTTTCTACTTATTTTAAAAACTAAAAAATGTAAAAAAAAAGTAAAAATAATTATAAAAATAAACTTTACTATCTTTCGTTGATGTGGTATATAAAAATTACTTGACTTTACATTGTAAAAATTGTAGTTTCACGATGCAAAAAAATAAAAAATAAACTTTATATTAGTATAATATTTTCAGCTGCAGAGTAAAATTTTAGATACTTGTAGTATATAATATAAAACGTTTTCATTTTTGTAATGATAATAATTCTTAAAATTTTCATTTTATTTTGGTTGGATTTTTTGTAGAATTTATGATAATTTGATAATACAAATCAAGATTGAACTATAATTTTATAATTCCTTCTTTTTAGTTAATATTGAGGTCAGAATTAAATATATTTTTGATTCTACAAATTATTGTAATTGCAGGTTGAAGGTCTGTTGTATAGCAGTTTAGTTATATAAAAATTTGTCGACCTAATTTTGATTTTGGATTACATATAATTTATTACGAACAGGAGTAGAAACTCTTGTCTTGTATGGAAAAGAAATTTATCACAAATGTTGATAAATAACCCAAATCTAATATATGGTAAGAAATTGAGCTCCACAAAAAGTAATAATCAATGGAAAATTTCATTGTGATGAGTCGAAAAATTAAGTGTAGAATATCGATTTGCATCAACACAATTTCTATTATACTTGCCATCCATAAGTGGAGCCATTTAAGTTTTAGATACAAAAAATTCTTGTAATTATACAAATATTTTTCTTAACTAAAAAAATGTTAAACTCTTAAAATATTTTCAAAAATGTTTTCATTTCTATTAATAAAATGTAATATAATAAATTCATTTTAAGAGATTAAAGTAATGGAAACTTTTTGATATCCAGCTGTGATTTTCATCATTTCAGAAAGATTTCAAAAAATAAAAGCAATGTAAAAAATTTCGATATTTTAGTTTCATATTATTATTATATTTTTTTTTTTGTGGAATAAACTGAATTAAAATTTAATGATTTACTATGTATACAAAAATTACACAAGGCTTTTAAGGTTTTATTAAACAAAAGGATTAGGAAATGAGTTTTTATACTGGTTGTCAAAGATATCATGCTGGGTTTTTTTTCGGCATATATCTATATACATTATATTCCATGCTCTTGGTATATATATATAAACATATTTTAAGGTGATAATTTTTTTTTTAACACAAAGTTTTTAACCCTTTTTCAAAATTATTAATGTTTTAAATGAGATTGTTAATAAAGTCGACATTTATTTTTACAGAATTATAATTAAAATATTTATATTTTTTTATATATGTATATTAATTAATTTTAAAAACAAAGTATGTTTTATATTTAATTGAAAAATATATAAAAAGGATTTTGTTGAAATTCAACAATCACGTTTTTTTACAGATTGAATTTTATATAATTACTTTTTAAAATGCATGGTTTGATTAAATCGATTTAAAACTGAATTTTACTTAAAAATATTATTGAAATTTTTTTTTTGAAACTTTAAATTTCAAACTATATTTCATAAAGTTTTTATAATATACAAATTCAAATTAAAATTTTTCCAAATTCTTCTCAGACTTTTAATAATATTGATTTGTCTCCATATATTATTCAATATAATTGACACTCTCTCTGTGAATGACATTATTTATCTACGCTACGAGTATAATTTTATAATCTTAATTAATTTTCTTCATGTGCTTACAAATAAATTGTACAGGATATCAATATTTTCTTTTTTTCCACATCCTAAAGCGTTAATATATAAAACATTTTCCAATTCAACACGAATTTCATTTTATTTGGAAAAGGATAAATTGGATTTGAAATTTCTTATAATTTATATACATCTATAATATTTTTATATAAAAACGTAACGAAAATTACTCGACTTTGATGACGATTCTATATAATATTTTACAAATTGAAAAGACACATTCATCTTATATTTTTCTTGTTTCGAAGGGAAATGTTTTTTTTTGTTGTTGGTAAAAAGTCTTAAATTATCTTTTCATTTCATTATGATATTAATTGTCTGGCCTAGATTAGCATTTCTTTATATAGAAAATAAATTTAGGGTGTTTTATTCGCGAAAAGACGACACACAAAAAATAAAAACACATTTATTGATTACAGAAATCAAGAAAATTTATATATATAAGGAAAATTTTTATACGCTTTCATCAAAAAGCCGGATGTTTCCACTTAAGAATAAAGTTTGCTAGAAAATAATATATCAATTTTATATTAAAGGTTTCATATTTTTAATAATAATATATAAGAGTATTTATGGAATTTCATCATAATCAATATTCAAAGCACAATTTAATAAAAAAATACTTTGGAAAATTGGGAAATGACGAATCATTTTCGCCCTTTAATTAATGGTTTCTTATTTATAAAATTTTTTTATTATTTTATCTATGATGGATGAATAATATATATAAAACTTTAAATTTCTAATTTTGTTAAAGTAAAAATGAGGAAATTATAGAAAGATATTAATCAAATAAAAATTTTTAAAATTAGTATAATTAAATTTTTGGTAAATTTTGTTCGTTTCATCTAAAAGTACAATCTCCAAAAGATTTTCCTTTGTATGTAAGGTAGCTAAAAAAAATGTTTCCTCCCTAATGTTAAAAATTATATTTAGTTATTTCCATTTTTATAAAATTAAAATTTTCGTTTGATTTTAACTTTGACAATTAGTCGCACGTTTTTTTTTTATGATGAATTTTCTAACAATTCAATTTTGCAAAATGAAAATTCTTTTTTATCATAAAATATTAGAGATACATTTTACTATTATGATGTATAATTAAATTATGTTTAATTTTTTGAAAGGTAAAAAAAATATTCTTTTATAATTTTATTTTTGTCACATAGAGAAATTCAATTTTGCTTCAAGTTTGGACACATAAATTTTTGTATTTTATTATAACGAAAAAAGTAAAATTTTTAACACAAATTCGTAAAATTGAAAAATTGAATTAAATTATGATTTTATATAGCATAGATAGAGTAAGTAGCATTATGCAGAAGATGATTTTTATTATTAACATGAATATTGTAAAGTATAAAGAAAATTATGAGAAATATATAAAAATTGTACTTTACAGATTGTAACGCTTTTATATTTCTCCTTTTTAGCTTTAATCTAGAATTTTCTGTAAAAATATAACTGATAGTAAATGAGGCAACCAAATTGTAGATATTTGATCAATTACGTGACTTAAAACTTGAAAATTTATCAACAAAATTGTATAAATTAGACTACTTGGTCTTAGAATTTGTACGATATATTATTAAATTGTTGAAATAATCAATCCAAATTCATCATTTCAGCTTCCTAATTAGAAATTAGACAAATTTGGACCTAACAAAATTGCAAATTACTACTGTATATGTACTGACTATTTAATAATAATTAGTCTAAAATTATTTTTGTATAAAGTCTTTCATTTATACTTCGACTGATCGTTTTCATTAACCTTTAATTATTTCTCTGTTACACAATTGACTTACAAATTGATATAAAATTTAAATAATATTCCAATTTTTCAACCTAAATACGTGAATTCTAATATTATGTCAATTATATATTAGACCAGTAGGTTAATAATCTTATTTTGATTATGGTTCACCAATTCACAATGAAAAATTGACAAAAATTCAGTTTATAATAGTATATCATTATTTCTATAAGATAAAAAAAAATAAATATTGTCAATCAAATCTGTTTTTATCTTTATAAAACAATAAATTGACAGATTTTTCTTTTAACAAACAGAACCCTAATTATTCACCAAAAAAAAAAACGAAAAGAAAAATTGATATTGATAAATTTTCTTATATAAAATATATCTCACAACGAAAATGACTAAATATAAATTATGAGAAAGGGAAACTAAAATAATTTATATCGGAATTTATTATTGAAAAAAAACAACAACAGAGGGTGGACAGAAATCGCAAAATGGAAGGCGTGGATAGAAATAAAATATAAGAAAAAAATTACTTTTTGCTCCTGGGTGATTGAATAGTCCAATAAATATTGTAAATAAAAGTTGTATAGATACTAAAAGTAAAGAAGGATTCTATATATATAAATAGATATATGTATATAATTCATCAGCATTGTAGATGCTCAAATGTTTATTTAAATATAATATTGGATGTGAGTGAATATTTTTCCTGCTATATTTTGATTAGATCCATTTCTTTTAGTTCACTTACAATATACAGAAATATTCCATATAAGATAATATTTAACAAAAGGATTGTTATTATCAAAGATACAAATAACTCCGTAATATTTTTTTCTTTGACAAATTTTTGGTGTGGGAAAGGACATAAAAAATAGTAATAAAGTAAAACATTTTCTGTTTTTATTTTTATATTTTTGTTATTATTATTGCATGGGTAAAAGATTTCTTAGAAGACAATGATGTCCCAGGAAAGGCAAAACAATGATTAATTGCAAGCAAATATCCTTTTGACATTCTTACGGTTTGTCAGATGATCATTATATACTATTACTCTCTCCCTACTTCTATATTTTCTTGAATGGATCTTAGTATTTTTCCTTAGTTATTTATTTATATATTTGGATAAAAGCCTAAAGTGATTATTCACATAATAAATTTATCAATTTTTTTTTTTTCAAGGAAGGATGAAATATTTTTTAAAGGAATTAAATGATATCTTTATGAAAATTGAAAAAAAATTATTTTGTTAAAAGGAAACTATAAATTTTAATAATTTTATGAAATTCAAAAATTGTGTAAATTTAATATATTTTTTTAAATAATATTTATGATTATAATTCAAAATTGGAAAAATATGATTTGTTATAATACGATAAAAATTTAATATCCTAAATTTATTAAATTAGTATAAATTTATTAAAAAAATAAGTAAGAATATCGAAGCCAATTCCAAATATCTTTTAATTTGTCCAAGTTATAGCAAGAAAAATTGAAAAAAAGTCTGCAAATAGAGAGCCACCCTCTAGCTGCTCGAATGTACTCAATTTTAAAGACACAATACAAATACAGATTCTGAAAATAGAGATTTCAATCTTTAATTTCATATATAAAACATAAATATTAGAGAAAGATTTCTATATTTTCAACCAACATAAAAAACGAGTCCTTGTGAAAATAAAAACATAATTTACTCTAGGTTTTTTTGCTATAACTTGTGGGCAAAATTAAGAGATTTTTCAATTTGATTATTTGGATAGTTTCGAGTTATAATTCAAAATTTTACTATATTTATAATTAAAGTATAAAAGAATAGAAAAATAATATTACGAAAGCATCACATTAATTTACAATCTCTGATAATTTAATGTTTTCCCAGTTAGACTTTTATTATATTTGCAATTCTGTATAATATATTTTGTTTTTTATGTGGTTCTTCATTTTTCTTATTCCATTAGTCTTTTAATTTTCATTTTATTTTCCTCAATCTTTTGTTGTTGTTGTTGTTGTTTTTATTTCATTTTAGTAGCTTTTCTATTTTAACTTTAACAATTCCATTTTTATGAGTAAACAATTTTTTTTTTCATTCTTCGTCTATGTTGAATTAAATAAATTTAAGCTTAAGGCTATAGTCGGAAAGATTATATGGGGTCATTTCTTTTATTATGCTCTCTTTATACTTTTTTTTTTATATTTATGTAAAAAAAAATACAAAGTAAATCTTTCACATAACCACATTTATTTTATGCTACATAGTTAAATTATTTTTTTTTTATGTAAAAATACATTAAAAGATTCAATCAATAAAAAAATAAAGAAATAAAATTATTCAAAGATGAATAAAAAAAAATTGATTATAAAATTTTCGAAAACATTTAAAAGAATTACAAAATAATTGTTATTTGATTTTGCTAATTTAATTGAATTAAATATATATGTATACAATTGATATGGTTTTTAAATTGCGTGAAAGCTTTTGGACTTTTCGTAATTAATTTTAATATGTTTTTTTTTATTTTTGAAGATTTTTTTTTTTTTGTTACTTTTGCGGGAGAATGTATATTTTTTTAATGTCATTGATCGAATAGTGTTGTGATCAATTTCCAAATAAACTTAAGTCGAGTTAAGTAGTACAAAAATTATTTGAATTTATTTATTATGTAAATGTTGCGCACAAGACAAAATTATAAAAAATTTATCAAGTATTTAAATTTAACATTTTATTCGAGCAATATCTAATTTATCTATTTAGATTGCCAAAAATTTATCATAAATATAATTGGTTTCCACTTATTTTGGAAATTTTTCATTGTAATTGTGTTTTATACAAATATCAGTTCAACAATCTAAAATTTATGTCCTTCCAATTTTGAACAATCTAAAATTTATGTCCATCCTTGTCTAATTTTGAAAAAATTCTTATTAATTCATGTAACAAATTAAAGAACTAACAGTTTTATTTGCATCCTTTTCTCCTTAAATAAGTAACACAGATTTAATTTGATTTGTAAAAATAAAATACATTTGGAAAAAAGTGTTACAATTTCCCTTTTGAACCCTTTGATCACATACAGAAATTTAATTAGTAATTATAGCAACTACAAGAATTAAATTTATACTAAAACTTTCTTATCCACACACTATCATCAAGGGAATTTATTGATAAGAATTATACCAGTTTAGGGACAGTAATTTTGCAAGAGTACACATTTTTTTTGAAAAGTATTAAATGGACGTGGATCATTAACGTATTGCATCGACGAAATTATTTTAATTTTCATTTATTCTTCATAGAGTTTAGGTTTGTCCTTTTTTTTCTTCTATTTTCTGGAAAAGATATACCAAAAAATTACTTTGGTGATGTCTAATATATTTCAACGGGACGACACTAATGGATAATACAGATTTTTTTTGTTGTTAAAGAATTTGTTGTCACATGAATTACAAAAATGGAGTAATGAAAAACTTTTCTCATTAGAATTTAATTGCTTTTTTACATTTTTTTTCGCAATGTGTAAAGCTGAATATATTTTTTTTTTAAATATTTGACTGACATAAAGATACTTTATATATATCTATAATAAGTATACATAGAATGGATCAGCTCCATTTTATGTCTAAACTCTAAAAAGACCAACTTGTTAACAGTTGAATCCAATCTATTTTTCCGTTCGTTCGTCACAAATAAGTTTGACAGTTTTAATTTATACAAAAAAATAAATAAAAAATCTTTTAGTTAAAAAAATGAAAATAAATATAAAAAGGGAAAATAATAATTTTTTTGTTATTTTATATAGATTTTCTTAATTGTGGTGGTGTCAGTGGAAAAACTCTGTTTTTCGAAAGTAAAATCTATTTATTGGACTTTTTATTTTAAATGAAAAATTTCATATAATTTTATTAATGCTGAAACTAAATCAAAAGTTAAAGTCAAAGTATACTATGTAACCTTAAGAAAATAGCTTTAGTCATGTGATCATAGCGAATGCGAATCCAGACAATATTATATCGAAAATTACTTTAGCGTTGTTTCCGACTTTATAATGAAATATGATCGAACTTTTGATTTAGTTTCAGCATTAATATTTTTTACATATTTAAATTTTTTATTTCACAAAACTTTAGTAATTTTATTTTAATATTTTTTTTTTCTTATAATAAATTTGTTTTAGGTTATAAAATATAATAAAAACAGAAAAAAGATTTTATAACAAATAAGATTTTTATATCAGAAAAATCAATAAATCAACTTAACAATATTACAAAGTAACTTTGACAATTTCTCTTATTCTTATTTTTTTTTTTTTTAAATCAATAACAACATCACCCACCACCACACCACATATAATCAAAATTTTCCATGTCAGTATTATTATTTTTATTATTATGATATATGTATTTAAGTATATTTATATGAAAACTTTTTGTTACCATTACCATTATAGAATTTATGGTATTGTAGGTTTTGTTCGAAAGATCCTATATAAAAATTGAGGGGTAGCTCATATCTAAAGATTGATAAAATAATATTGCTATGTACCTGAACAAACATATTTTGATATACAATTTTTTATATACTATATAAAGTTTCCTTATTTCCAAATCCGAATTGAAATGTCAAAATTAATTTTAATAAATATATATTAAAAACTAATTTCTATGGCACAATAAATATTTAATTATAGGTTGTAGATAGTATCACTGGTCATAGTATTTTTCATAATTTCTTATCAATTTTTGATGTCAGAGGATACCCTTAAAAATTCTAATTAATTCAGGACAAATTTAGTACTATACCAATTATAAAATATTGAATTGATTGATTAAGATTTTGATAGATAGATAAAAATTAATAAATTTGTTTGTTACCCCTTAAAAAATGTATTGTTATATTTTATATTAAATGTATATAATGTGAAAGAAAAATATGAAAATCTTAATACATTTGTTCAGTCGTTACTCGTTACATTCTATTGACAGGATCTTGGGTTTTTTTTTTCATTTGCGTATGTACATATATTTAACTTTGTGAAATTTAACCTTTTTGTATGGCTGTTGTAATACAATGGAATAGTTTTTCCTGATTTGAATAAAATCCGGAATATTAAACGAATGGGAAAAAATATATTTTTTAAAAAATGAATAGTATATATGTATTTATTTTTTGCTGTTGTAGGCATTGAAAAAATAATGATAATAATATCGACAAAAGTGATAATACTGAAAAAAAATAATATTCAATATATTTTTTTTTAATTTTAATAAAAATATAATTTTGTGATTTTTATAATACGAAAGATTTTGTAAAACATTTTTTAATAATGATAGTAATTTTGAAAATATTTCGTTAATAATGAATTTTTATTATTATTGAATCTAGAAACGTAATATCTAAGATATTCTAAGAAGATGCATATAAGTTCTAATCGTATACAAAAAATTCCTGGAAGAAATTATTATTTTGTATCTATTTTTCTTTAATATTAAAAGATATATAAATATTTTTGGTTATGTAATACATTTTTGATTAAATATTTTATTTACGAAATAATTTAATCAAAAAAAAAAAATAATATTTATAAATTTATTTCTCATATTAAATTATTTATAAAAATCTAATATCACAATTTATTATTTAGTTGATAAATTTGGAACACTACCATTTCACGTGACATTTTGTGTTCTATATCATCTTTAATTTTTGTATAAAACTCCAATGAAACATTTTTCTTAATTATGTTGTCAATCATATTCGAATTTTGCGATCATTAAAGAGTAAATCTAACTGCAATCCTATATCCTATTTCTATATTAGTTTTTCATCGATTTTTTTTTCCTATTTTTATTAGTTTTTCATCGATTTTGGTAAAATGGGTAAAAAAAATATGGAAAAAGTAATATAGATCTGAAATGTTTCATGATAATAAATAGGACTTAAATTCTTTCTGTTTGTGTGGTAAATAATAAAATATCAAAAAATAAATATCTTATTAACTTTTCTGTCAGGTCAGGGTCAAAAATATTATAACAACAATAATATTAAATTTTATATGTTATGTTAAATTATAGTATAAAAAATATTGTGTATCTATCAAATTGTTATCTTTTTTCAAAGTAAAGTAAAACTTTAAGAAAGTACAAAACAGACACAACAAGGAAGATCATGTAAAATATTTGATAGATTGTACTACAAGACAAATTAAACATTGACAACAATTTTGTCATATAAATAATGTTTTTTTTTTTCAAAAATAAATTTGTCAATTTTTATATAAATTTTTTACATTTGAATTTATGTAAACATTTTTATAGACCAAACAATTTCGAAATTAAGATTCTACAACATATTTCTATTCCCTAAAAACAAACATGATCACAGCTACAACACAATTGAAGTGAAGGATATAAAATTTCATTTTGTTCTTGACACTTTCAATTTTTCCAAATTATTTTTCATCGCACATTTATATTTAGTTGAACATTTCGTTCGATTTATAAAAAATCCTTTAAATGATTTTTTTTATAAATGAATTTAATTAAATTGCAATTAATTTAATATGAAATTAAAAGAAAAAAACCCACGTCAATAATAAAAATAAAAATCTTTAATGTGTTTCTGAAAAAAATAATAACTAAAAAGGACTAAACACACACAAAAAAAACAATGAAAAATATATTTGTGTGTGTAAAATAACAACAAATCTAATCCTTTATTATTAACTATTATATTTAATACAAAAATTTTTTTTTTATCTTATTTTTCGTCCTTTTTATACCCGTCAATAACAATCTGTATATTTGTTTTTCTTTTTAGGGGGAAAACAGTTATCAATCAATTTCTTCATAGTTGATCAGGGTTAAGTGGTTTCAATAAGGATCTATTGTTGTTGTTGATTTTTTTTCAATTTTCAAATTTTAAGGATACATAAATTGGCTATTTTTCATACACAATAACAACAACAATAAAATTGAAAATATTTTTATTAGAAAAACAATTATTAGCAAATAGGATTTTTTTTGTTGTTGTTTAATAATCGAATTTTTTTTTACCAAACATTTTTCTTTTATCAGGATATTAAATAGGAGAGAAAAGTAATGCAATTTATTATTGTATATTTATGTACAAACTTTTTCTCATGCTTTTGAAAATATAGGAAAACTTTTATGGTAAGCAAAAGTACAACATAGAAAATATACTAGAGGCAAATTAAAATATTTATTTATAGAAAATTTTCTTGTAAACAAAATTGAGGTACACTGGCTGCTACATCCTACATGCATTAATTTCCCTTTTATATTTAATTTTCTCATAGACTCTAGAAGATAATTGAATTTTAATTTAGTTTTTATTACGCATTCTCAAAAATTTATTATAATTGTTTATTTATTGCATAGTTTTAGGCGATTTTTAGCTTTAAAGATTTTTAAAGATCATTAAATAAATTTTGATGATTTCTGAGCTGCAAACCTGAAAATTATTTTCAGAAAATATAAAAATGACAATTGAAAATTCTTTAAGAAAAATTCTTTTTTAAAGTTTCAAGCTCAAATAAATTAAATCGCTGGGTTATATAAAAGATAAAGTATATAGAGCCATACGACATAATTATCAGGTTTTAGAGAAGCTTTTGTAAACATTTACTGATGTGTAAACAAAAACGAAAAAAACAATTTGCTGTTGAAGTTCTTCTTGTAAACGTTTTGTAAAAAGAATTTCCTTACGTATTTAATTTTTTTTTTTTTGAATTTATTATTGTATGAACCCACGAGATTATGTAGAACGAGCCATGGGGAGGTTAAAAACATTATACCACCAGTAGATAAAATGATAATTTTATTTAGGGTGGTGGCTGGTGGTGGTGTTTGTTTGTGTTAATGATGCAAATTTTATGGAATGAGAATATAATATTAAAAAAAATTGTTGCAAAAGAAAATAATTTTGTAAAAGAAATAAAACATAGACAAAGTTTTTTTGAAAATAAATTTTAATTTTACGCGAAATACTGTAAATTATCTACAAAATTTTATACGTGTACATATCAAAAGAATATTATTATATTATATTTATTTTTTTTCTGTAAATAAAATTTTACAATGAATTTTAAAATTATATTTTTATGGTAAGAGTTAAAAAAGTTTTTTTTTTTTACATTTTTGTTATTTTTAATTTAATAAAAATTTGGTATAATAAAAAGATCATAGAAGTTTTTTTTTTTTTGGTTTGTTGAGAGAAAGGAATTAAAAAGGATATTGTGACAAAAAAAAATGATATTCAGAGAATTTTGATTTTAATCACAATCAATTTTAATAAACGTATACCAATCGGAATTCATCATTCATGTGAATTTCTTAGAAGATTTATTTTTCAATTTTCTTACAAATAATAATAATTAATTGATAATTGCCAAAAAAAATCATAAATATACTAAATTTTTGACACTTTTGAACTTTACTTTTGAACTTATTTATCATTAACCATACTTATCCAATTTTAAAATCAAAAAAACTTTATTGTAATTTGCAACTAACTAACAGATACATAAATCCTCAATTATACAATTTATTATATTTACCCATAAATATTTTTATGTTCATTCAGAGTTAAACAATATTTTAAACCCTTTTTCATATTAAAAAATTACAAAAATTTATAAATTCCCATGAAATTAAATTTATATATATCCTTTATCCCCATAATCACAACGAAAACAAAATCTAAACAATCGAATTTATATTCTGTAATGCGCCACTAATCACAGCTGCCTATTATCCTTATGAATTTAATTTTATTTTTTTCTAAAGTGAATGACCATGTTTTTTAATCTGTTTTCCTGTTTATATATAAATATAATAACTATATAGTACACATAAAAAAATTGCTATTATAAATCACAAAAATATAAAATGTAAATTTAAAGATTTAGTATATTATATTACGTATTATGGTGGGTACGCATAATATACATACATACTAGCTATAAAGTAAAAATTAAAACCAAGAGAGATACAATAAATTTATGTTTTTTTTTTTTGCTTTAAGGGTGCTAAATAATTTACTATGTATTACAATGCACGTGTCAATTAAAATAAAGTTTATGTTGTTGTTAGTGTTGATAAAGTAAAGTAAAACAAAAAAAACATTGCATAAAAAAAAAATATGTAATAATCCTTGTTACACTTGGCTGGAAATACAGTCACCCATTATATTCAACTACTAGACAGTGACAGTTTTAAAATTGGTTCCTTGTCTGGTATTTGGTATATGTATATTTTTTGTCATTGGTCAGGACTTTAACAACCCTAAAAAAATCTAATTTTATTTCATTTTTTTTTTTCTGAAAGTGTCTTAGCAAAGTGTCTGGTCTGTAAAAAATGTATAATTTAAATCGGAGATATTTTAAATGGACAATAAGGATATTTAGAATTTCAGATAAAATTAGTTAGGCAATTTATAGTATACTTATGATGGAATGAGAATTGTGATTATTTATAATGCAGAAAATATATAGAAAACGTGATACAT
Source organism: Empis stercorea (assembly GCA_949752835.1). Lineage (NCBI taxonomy): Eukaryota > Metazoa > Arthropoda > Insecta > Diptera > Empididae > Empis > Empis stercorea. Next base: position 2,895,675 of record OX457088.1, on the reverse strand, counting down.
GAGATTTGAATTTATCATAAATTGTGTAAAATCAAAATTAGTCTCGTAATCAAATCTATTAGTTAATAATGAATTTAAAATTAAAATTTGTTTAGGAGAATTTGTTTCAAAATTCATTTTCTATTAGTCATAACATTATTCAAATATCAATTATAGATTCAATTGCGAAGTTACATAAACCATAAACGTAATTTTTCTGTGACATACAGAACAGAATAAAAATTATAAAAACATTTTTACACAACACCAGTATGGAAATAGTCTAACGTGATATAAAGGTATTAAATAATTTGAATTATGACAGTGTTGGCAAAATATTGGTTAACAAATAAAATTAAAATAAAATATATTTAAAAAACAAAAAACAGTATAATCTCATAGCAAAGTTGTCTATTGCTTTTCATGGGGTTTTAAATCCAAGGGTGTGAGTTATAATACATAATTTATAAAAAAAATTTGCACCCCTAAATAATTTCTATTCTGGGTTTTTATCCTTTGGTTATTTCTACCATCATCATCAGTATTACAACATTGTAAATTTCTACTATTCTATAATCCTTGTGTGAAACAATGAAAATTTATGTTCTTTTCATGACTGATTTCCTCTTCAAATTGGAAAATTCGTAAAATTTATTATATATCAGATATTTTTGACTAATGAAATAATGTTGGCAATTATAAAAATATAGAATTGAAATTGGTTTTTTCATTGTTTTCATTTATAGGTATAAATGAATTTCTAATTGTTTTTGGAACCAGCAATAAAAATTAAACATGAAAGTATTTCGAAGAAATGATTAAAATCCGAAAATAATGTTATACAAAATTATTAAAATTTGGCTATAAATTAATTATCGATGTTCAATTTTTCTCTGCTAAGGCGAATTATATTTGTTTAAAGTTGAAATATTTATTTTGTATCAAGCAATATTTAAGAAAAAATCATCTTTTAAATTCAAGTTTAAAAACTAATTCAATAATATTAATTTAATAAGAGAATTTTTTCATTTCCAATTTTATTCAAATTTTGCGTAAAATTTTTGTAATTATAATTTTTTATACGTAAATATAATTTATCATAATTTTGTTATCCCATTATAATAATTAATAATTTTATAAATCCTTGAATTCAATTCAAGTGAATATAATTGATTGGAAAATTATTTGAAAATATAAACTACATATTTTCATTGTGATATGACGAGGATAATTGAAATTCATTTATTTTTTAATTAATATTTTTGTTAATTATTATTTATATATATTTAAAATATCCTATTAATTCAATAATTTTAAGTATCGCATACGAAAAACAATTTATTTTTTACAATTGATTAATTTTATTTTTAATCAAATTTACATCAATCAAAAAGTAATTTTTGGTTTTTATTAATATTGTAATACATAAATGTAATTTAAATTTAAAAATCATAAATAAGCCACATTTTATAGACTAGGGATTCTGTTGGTCAGGGATATATTTTTTTAAATATATGTTCACAAGTGAAAAGTAATTTTCAAATTTCAAATTCATTATCTGGAGCTGCTCTTAAAATTGTTTATGAAATTTGTTTCATAACTGAGTAATGACCGATTAACAAGTTCAGGGGAAAAACTATACCGGGGAATGAATCGATCCAAATCATAATAAAAGTAAACCCAATGGTGGATTTAAATATTTACTCCAAATTGAGTTACATAAAAGACAGAACAATTAGGAAGGTTTTTTTAAAAATGTCTGGATTTCTAACACAAAATAAAGAACCATTATAAAAATTATAGTTTTGGACTACAAACTTATTTCGTCACACAATAATTAATGATGCATTTTGATATAAAATGTTAAAATACAAAATATTTCTAATTATTTGCAATTTTTTTTAATAATTAATTAATAAAAATTTAATTTTCATTCTAAAATTTAATTTTCATTCTAGAAGTCGTTGTTCCCTTTTCTGAATAATTAAAGTATAAAATTTAAATGAATTCGTTATAATATTTCCAAATGGTTTTGCTTTAAATTGCAGAATCTCTGTACCGTACTTGTAAAACATATTTTAAATAAACTAATTACATCCTTTATTACTACAGTAATTTTAAAATTTAACATGCAAAAATGTTGAATTCCTCTTTAAAATTTCCAATATTGCTTTAGGTGGTGATTTTTTCTATGTATATACATATACATATATGTGTATAGCATCAACCCAGCTATGTTACATGGAAAACAAGTTTAAAGTGAACATAAAACACACATTTTCCAAAAAAAAAAAATAATTCGAAATTCTAGATTTTCTTTTCCATTTTTTTTATATGTGTATATACTTTTATGCAATTTAAATGAGAAACTACAAATTTTTAACCATTCAGGATGTAGAAAAATAAAAGTTTCCTTAATGGTTACAGGACACATGTGTACTAAATGACTTGTGTCCACAAAATGCAAGGAAATAATTTATATAGTTAAATGGAAATTGAATTAAGGTTATTTTAAAAAATATTTTAAATTAAATTAGTTTAAAAAAAAAAAAAGATTATTTCTTGGATTTGTAGTAATTACATAATAATTAAATCAAAATCATAGATCAGATTGTGATCAAAATAAGTGTACTGTAGCATTTATCTAAATTATTTTTTATAGCTTATATGTGTAATTAATGATTCCAAAATAAATTATTTATAATTACATTGTACATTAAGATATGAAAGACTTTAGACGAGAACGCTCAAATGGCAGAAGCTATGCTTCAAAACTACGGTATTTCTACAATATTGAAATTAATGTATTTCGGATTGGAAACTATTTTAAGATTATCATATAAAATTGTACAGATTTATATAAATTTACCCAACCCCTCGGTATGATTTTTCCACAATTACTGCTTTAATTACAATTAATGATACATAAAATCATCATAGTATTATAATATTTATCGTCCTTGCATCTATACCATAAATAAATTAAATATTGCCGCTGGAAAGAAAAATTTCAGTTTTCTACTACACAAAACTGATGTTTTCTTTTTATTATTATTATTTCCTTTTCTCGGTTTCTGGTTAGTGAAAATTAAATTTTCATATTTCAAAATCTCATTACCTAAATGGACTTCATAGATATGCAAATTTTGTTTGAGGACAATATTTTCGTTTTTATGAAATTTTATACTCTTACTCTTGCCATAAAATGATTTTTAAGAAGAAACATAATTTCTTATTTTTTTAACATTTACAATATTTTCAGTTTTACTTTTTCTTGTACAGGAAAAATTCTAAATAATAAAAGCAGAATACAGAGATTTGGAGTTAAAATTTGATATTAAAAGTCGCCAGTGTAGTTGAATGTAACATTAGCCATTTATAGTAATTGTCATTCTTAAATTGTTTTTAGAAATTTACTAAATTTTTATTTTGTTTTTTTACATGTCACAATTTTTAACTTATTTACAATAATTTCCTCGTTTATTGGATGTTACTAGATTCGAAATGAATTAATACTACTTAAAATGGATTAATTACATTGTTTGACAGTGTTACACTACCTGGTTTAGGTAATATTGACCTTTTTCCCTACGTAAAATTTAGTAAAAACTAAACACAACTTGAGAAAATTTGGTTTACTAAGATTAATCAATAAATAAATAATATTTACTGCAAAAGCATTTAAGTATTCATTTGACAAAATATTAAATATAAAATATTTTGCATGAAAATTTCAAAAAATATATTTATCATTAGATAATGTAATCTGTTTGACTTTGTAATTTTATTTATTTATTTATGGTGGGTGCATAAATTTTATATTAATCAATTGTGTTGCGTTAATTTCATTTTAGGTATATACTTAGAGTGTATATATATATAGTATATACAATTTTTACTCTTTGTGATGGTAAAAGGTTTTTGAGGTTTATATAATAAAAATTTCGTTTTTGATGAAAATTAAATAAAAACGATTTCCATAAATTTACGACGCCGCACAAAAATGTTTCCATAATAAAAAACGATATAATAATTTTGAAATTAGAGGAGAAACCAAAAATTAGATTTTAATATCTAATTGCTCTTTAGATTTATATTATTTTATTTTTTCACTTTGGAGGGCGAAATTCATATATTTTTGATGATGAAATTTTTATATTTTATGAATTTTTGAAATCTATTTATAATATTTGGGAATATTTTATGAATAATATCTTTGATAATGAATAAAAATTAGTTATGAATGGTTCTACCAAATTGCATATAAAATTAAGAATTATTTCTTTTTATGAATATACTATAAAATTAATGAATAAATAAATTAAGAAGTATTAAATTGTGGAATTAATATAAATATTATTATTCAAATTTAATCTAAATTTTGTATAGAATTAAGTTAAAATTTAAAATGATAATTTTTTTACTTATAAACTCAATGAAATTATTATGAAGTCTGTAAATTTGATAACTCAATGACTTCTTCAGAAATTTATAGGAAAATAAGGTATACAAATTTTGATGAAAATATTAGTAAAATAATTTTAGAACTTTTTGATTAGAGAACACCAATTATTTTTAAAAAGTTTTGCCCTGGTAGAATAGATATTTTCTAATTTTTTTTTTTTTCGAAATTAGCTAAGGACAGTTTACGTCACATAAAATGTTAGTCACAAAACTTTTTTTTTCCAAAGAAATTTATTGTTAATTCAAATTAAATTCATTATTTATTTTTTTATTTTAAGCAAAAAACTAATTAAAAATTATTAATATAATTTAAATATCCTTGCATTTATTATTATCCCTAAATTAATGAACACACATAATGCAAATTTATATTTCGACATAGAAAATATTATTTAATTTCAATTTTATTTGGTATATACGGAATAGAAATTATACTTAAATCGTTACATGCAGACTTTTGGAGGCGGACCAAAAAATATACTATATATCGTATCTCTGTAATAATATCCTTATTGTGCTAGTAAGTATCATAATTTATCTATATATAGTACCATAAAAAAAAAGAAATATTGAAGACAAAAAAAAAGGAAAACTATTAGTTAGACTTGCGTGTTGAAAATAATGAAATAGATCTTTTACTTTTATATATATTCACTTTGTTTAATATGAACTTTTTAGCTTTATAAATTAAATCCCAGATGAAAACTTAATCTAAATGAATTCATTTAATGAATTCTTTATTTTTTTTTGCTGCTGTTGATATTGAAGTCATTGTTTTATTTAGGGGTCGGCAAATAGTTAGAAATTGTATTATAACTTGTAATGGAAATTCCAAAAAAAAGAAATTTCAAAGAATATGATTAGTAAGTTATTCAGTTTTTCTTTTTAAAAACAGTTTTCCACTATATGTCCTTTTATTTGGTTGAATTTTTCCTGTCTAATATTATTTAATATAAGTTAATTAATTATATCACATAATCTCACATAAAATTGCAATTATGATAATTGGAAAAATTTTAAAACCGTCAATAAAATTTCGTATATATAAATGTCAAAATTATTGATACCATTTTATACTAATAAAACTCTTGTTAAGAAAATTACTGTCTGCAATATGCGATTAATGATTTCAATTTCAAAGTTTCTTTTATTTTTTTTTACAAAACTTTTGAAAAGATTTAAGAAAATTTCAATATATAAAAAGTTTTTGGGATTGTCGTACCCCTTAACTTTTATTATCTTATGCTCATTTAATAAAAAATATTGGATTTGCGTGTACATATATAAAAATTGGGGACCAGGAAATATAATTCGAGTATAAAAAGAAAGCATTTCTGTATTTTTTTTTTTGTTTCTTGAAAATTTTGTCTTTGTCGATTGTTATAAATTTTGTATATACAGACATTATGTAGGATATATATATGTACATGTATATCTGGAATTCTTGGCACGAAACATATCAAGAAGTCATAAATATAAAAAAAATATTTCTGCAAAAGATTTCATCCGAACCAAAAAAAAAAAGAAAACAAAAATTCTCCAAAAATTTCGATTATATTTGTGAAGTCTGAATCTGAAATAAAATCAAAATTTATTATTGAAGCCCAGATTGTATTTAAATATTTTTTTTATCAATATTTTTTCCAACTAATTTATTAATTATTTGGAATAGATCCTTTTTCAAGAAAGATTAGAGTAACGATTTGAGATTTGAGTGAAATGAATTCTTTAATTCAATTTTTCGTCAATTTTCGATGCTTTTAACTAAAATATTATTCAAATTCAAACTATCTATAAATACTTTTATTAATTAACAAGTTTTTAAAACATTTTTAACATTTATGTGTTAATTATCTTTCCCAGGTAAGTGAACTTTATAATGCTATATAAATTGTGCGTGAGCAATTTCGATTTTTATTGCAATTATAATTTTAATTTAAATAAAAAAATCTAAAAACCCAATTTTATTTAATAATTTATCGTTTTTCCACTAACTAATGGATGGTGGTGGGTGGACATGGAACACATAAATATTACAATATTTTAATTTTAAATGAAATTTATTACTCTAAGGTTATTTTATTTTTGTTTGCTTTTTTTTTTTGGATATATGCCAGTGTTCGGAAACATAAAATAGGGTTTTTTTTAACATAAGTATCTGTAGATATGAATTTTAGGTCAACTGGTATCCAGTATGTCTGCATATTAAATAATACCTTAACGAGAACCAAAAAACGAATAAGTAAAAAAAAGCAATTGGCATAACCAAATATTCTTTTTTTTTTGTAATTTGATTTCATGTTTTTCTAACTCGATTTTTTTACTATTATGGTATGGAAGTATGTTTTTACGTTATTGATAGATTTTAAGTTAAATTATTTATCTACAATTAAAAATGAAATAATAAATCAAAATTTCGAACAAATTAGGTTAAAAGTTTATGCCTTGGCACCAAAGATATAGTAACCTAGATTTTGTATTTCTAGAGAAGTGATTGGACCTTACATGAAAATAATAATTTTGAATTAATAAAAAATTCAAATATTAATTTAAAATTTTTTAATAGCATTCATAATAATTAAGAATTTTCAAAAGCACTTAATGAAAAATGTTATCCTTTCTCAAACTTTATTAGTTCGTTTATAAATTGGGAATAATTTTGGATTATTTCATAATTCCAAAGTAATTTAATGGCAGTCATCATTATAAACAAAAAGATTTAAATTGTGAAATGTCTGCAAAGAAATATCTCTTTGACAGGATTAAATAAAATTTCTGTGCAGTTAATAAAATATAAGCTTTTTCTTCATTGCTCAACATTTTCAAAAAGAATTCAATTATTAAATTTAAAGATTAGTAACTTAAAATTATTATAAAACAGATAGTAGCTACGGAGACCGAACAAAATTGATTGTAGTTTGTGCACCTGTTTCTAATATTTTTTTAGTGAATAAGTGGACTTAGCAATCGCAATACATATTCATAAACAATTTTTAAAATTTAACTTTGCATTTACATTAAATCTTCAACATTATATAGTGTTAAAGTAAATATCCTTGTTGATAAATTAAGTATCTATATAAATAATATCAAAAATTTTTAATAATTAATTTTAAAAAACCATTTATTAAAAAATATATTAAATTTTATAAATAATATTTCAAAATTGGTAAAAAGAAAATTCCCAAAAATTATTATCAGTTTACTATTTATACCAAAAAAAAAATGAAAATGAAACTTTAAATAAAGAGAATTTTCTGTAAATTTTCTTATGTTCACAAAATTTTTGTTTTTTGCTTTTAAAATTGAGAACCGATAAAAATAGTAAAAACAATTTTTATTTCTTTATTTTGTATAAATATAGTAGAAAAAAAATATAACTGAAAAGTTTTCTGTTTACTCAGCCAAATCGAAAGATCTCATTTCGATTGCTTAAATTCAATTTCGAATTTTACAACCAAAATTGAAAAAAAATAGCAGAACCATGAAATAAAAAAAGTTAAAAAAATTTTTGTACATATTTATACACGTATACGTTACGTATAACCCTAAGAACTTTTCTATAAAAAATATATAATGTTTCAAAAGCATAAGAGAATTCTAAATTTTTTTTTTGAAATATATCTAAAAGACCATATTACGAAATGACTAAAAAAAAAATTCAATCGATTTAAATCTTTAGTACATAAATATTTTCATATTATCCTGGGAATTGCAGTTACTTAGCTTATTTATACAAAGGAGGACGATTCGGATCGGATATATTAAAGTAAAACGCTTACATTTTCAGTCTATTTTTATTTATTTGACTACAGAGAGAGTTTTTTTTTTTAAAGTTTCGTTGCTATTTAAACTGATTTGAAATATTAATTAATTATACTACATAAAAATAATTAATTTGTATACCAATTTGTAATTAATCTATATTCAGATTTACAATGTTTTCAAGTTGTGTTTTTAGAACTTGTAAATTTTATGCTTTAATTTATTGATTATAAAGTTTTACTATAAATTAAATATTCTATATTTCAATTATTTTAGCCGATAAAATTATAACTCAATTCGGATTACTATCATCATGAGAAAAAACCATATTTTTTTCAAATATTATTTTTTTATAATTTCATTCAATATTTAATTAATTAAACTTCAAAAATTTTAAGAAAGAAATATTTTGTAAAATCTTGTTATAAAATTAAATTATAGTTATTTTATAAAGTTTTGTAATTAATCCTATATAATTTTTTTCATATTATCCTAGACCACACACATAACAAAAAACAAACCAACCAAAATTATTTCAACATAATATAAAAAATAAACCCATAAAATGAAGACATAAATCAAATTAAGATATTGGAATATAAATAAAAGACAATTACTTACAACAACAAAAAAAAAGGTATAAAAAAAATATTGTCAGGATCAATAATTAAGGATATTTTCTAGTTGTACGGTATATATAAAATAAACACACTTAGACAGATATTTACGAGTATGTACCAAAAAAATATATACAATACTCCTATTTTTTTTTGTTACTGCATCTTAGCTTTTTTTTGTTGTTGTTGTAGTATATTTAATTTGATTACATTTACTTAAGGAAAGCTTAATTTATTACTAAAATTTATCCTTGCGCAAATCTACAAAAAAAAAAGTTTGGTTTTTTTCCAGTGTGACTAAAAGAAAATGTATAAAAAAAAAATGTCGCACAATGTTGAAGGATATTTTATTGAAGAGAATATAATATTTTATAGTATTAAACTAAAGACTTACTGTATATATTATACTAAATTATTTTGCTTAATTTGAGTAAAATAGAAAGAGAGATTTTAATGCTTTCTATAAACTGTTAATAATTTATAAAGAATAATAATATTTTTTATTTGGAATTTTGTTTATTCGAGATTGTAAATCTATGGCTTCAAATTTATCTTCTTCTTAATTCTAATTCTACTTAAATTCTAAGATAGAAAATGGGATTACAAAATTAATTGATATAATTTTTTTAATATGTAGTAATTATTTTAGTGATATTAAAATTTAAAAATTAAGCTTTTTTTGAATATAAATTCCAACAAATTATAATGTTTTATATGATTAATATTGATCTAAGACATTTTGCTGAACTTTATAAGAAAATCGTTGTAGTAAGGAAATCATTTTTAAAAAAAGAATACTGAAAATAAATTTACTATATAAAAGATTGAAATTTTAATAAATATAAATAATTTTGTTTCAACAAAATATGACATAATTTTGTTTACGAAAATGCTACTAACATTTTATGTATAAATATGTTCTTGAATAATACAAAATCTCAATACCATTTATATCATATAAATTTTATGTAATGTAAAAACTGGAGACCTTGATATCAAAAATATTATGGTAACACAATTTTGCATAACTAAAATGTAAAATATAAAACATATTACAACATTACAAAATGTATATTTATATTTATCCTCTGGCACTCGACCTACTTAATGCCATAATATACGAAAAAATGAATACAAAATATATCATCAAGTTGATGAATAATGTATTCTCAATTCACCTGATGCATTTAACTTTTAATTATTTTCACATTTAATCAAAATTATCTTATGCATTCATGTTACATTTTAATTTCAATTTATGTTATATGTTTAGAAATGATTTAACATGTCCTTAAAAAATAATGTATATGTATATCGTTTAAAGATACGAAATCTGAAGTATATTAAAGACAATGTTGTAAGCGTTATAACGTCTGATAATTTGCTTTACAACATTGACATTTTGTCAATCAATTTCTATACTATTCATGTTGATAATTCTGTGTCTGAAAATTAATCATTGCGAAAATTGATTCCTTTCAGAGAATTTTTGATGTTTTATTATATCTACTTTTATGTTGTTTCCATTGTCCATTAGTGACAACAACGACAACAAAAACGACTTATGGACACAAGCTGCCTATAAATTGTAATCACTATGGAGATTTAATGGCAAACGCACATGTTACAGTTATTGAAACAGGTGACAGAAAGACGACAAGAATCGAAAATGGAAATAGCACAAATAGTTTAGTGGTGTAAATTAAATCTACTTATATGCATATGTTCTTAATGTAAAGTGAAACTGTACAATTCATGCTGCTAATATTTTCATTTCACCAACAGAAATGTTGATGGTAAGGATGCCTACGAAAGGATAAACACGAAGGATAATCTTTTTTTTCCTTCTTATAAATTTCAAATTAAGAAACTTTTCCTTTTCTATTTTAGAGATTAGAAAACGAAATGAATTTTTTTATAATAATTTTAAAAGTTTTATAAGAAATGAATTAAAATAATATGTAGACGTATACGACACAACGTTTTTTAATTATATTGTAACAAATCCGAATTTATTTAATCTAAACACAAAAAAAGAAGTCACTTAAAATTTTCAAAACCATAAACAAAATTTATTTACAATAATTAACCATGGAAAATTCAAAGAGTTTTTTGTTTGTTTGTAAAAAAAAGCGTATATAGAAAAAATGGTGACATCTTTATTGTCTGTAATTTAACTCTTCAATTTCTCTTTCTTTATTTGCTTCAGCTTTGTAAATTGGCCACAAAAGAAGCATTATTGAAAAGTTACAACGAAAATATTATATACCCAACCATATTACATATATACTTTCAATTTTATTATAGTAATTTTCTTTTCTTCCGTTTTCTTTTATGTGTTTTTTTTTTCAATTTAACTTCTAAGATTTTTTTTTTTGTCAATTGCAAGCTTACTAAGTTAATCGCTTTAGTACGAACGGCTTAAAGCAAAATGAATGAAAGATACCTTAGATATCATTATTTTTATACTTAATGTATAGATAAATAGAATTTCGTTTTTTTCTATATACATTTTGTATACCACCTACATAACAAGTATATGAAATGAAAAAAGAGTGAAAATAAATATTCTTTTATATTCAATTCAAGCTGATTTACATTAAAGTAGGGGTTTCTTCTTTAATAATATTCTTTTTTAGTAAAATTAAATTTTATTTTTGAACAATTTTATGTAAAGTATTTTTCTTGTACCGATAAGCTCTCTCTGCGAAAATCTACAAAAAAAACCAAATCTACTTTAGAATGAAAATTATTCTATAAATTCAATGATTTATATTCAAAATATTTCATCGATTAGGATTATTTATTTTTTTTAAAGAGAAACTTATACTAATTTCCTTTCAGTATACCAAAAACATTATAATACATATATGTATAAGAAATTTCAATATTTTGAATTTCATTAAATTCGAAAAGAAAGTTGAAAATTAAACATAAAATAATTTAAAGGATGAATAATAATAATACCGTGTTAGTGTAATAATGAGTATAATTCGATGTTTGGGAAATTGATTGATTATTTAATACCATTAATTATACTATTCTATTTGATTATTTTATTTCGGAGATATGTGGGGGATGGCAAATTGTTTCAAATAAAAATTATATTCCAGAAAGCATTGCTGAAATTTATAGTTATAAATCGACAATTACCTAAGTGAATGCGACTGTAATCTAATCGACAGCAAGTGTAGCCTTTCTGTGTGATTCTTATGTTTTCTTGGATAAGAAATTGAATCGTTTTCTATAGAAATTATTAAAATCTTCTGAACATTTTCGCAATTTTGTTCAAACAGAATTATAATTTAAAAATTCAAAACTATTGCATAATTTCAATTTAGAATCTATGTACATATTATCATCTATCTCTCTATAACTTTCAGCTTTGGACTAATATAATTTAACACAAATTTCCTTTACAACTAAAAAATTTGCATAAAAACATAAACATTTTTGAAAAAAAAAATATACAGAACAAAATTCTAAATGTTTGTATGTATATAATTATTATTTCTTGTTTATATATTTCACTATGTAAATTTTTTTTTGTTTCGATGTGGTTTCTCTGTGTATAATTTGTGAAATTGAAACAAAAATTCTTGACAATTTTTTTAATTAAACATTGTTAAAAAAAATTTTATTATTAAAACCAAGATTTATTTGCTTTTTTTATGATGATTTTATTATACGAAAAAGATTTGTTATATTTTATAAATTTCAAAAAATTTAACAATCTTTTGGAATTTCTAAGAATTTTCCATATAAAATTTTGCTGAGATCACAATTCTCCCATTTAGGTTAATAGTCATACAACATTTAATTTGAAAATTGAATGAATTAATATAAATAAATTTTCAAATTTTAATGTTGTGGCTATTAACCTAATCTTATGACTATATAAATTGTTTAATTGTCTATTTAAAAACAATTTTTCCATTCGAAATGAAAATTGCTGCGGTTTTCTATTTTTAATTATTTTAATATTATTTGCAAAGGATCTTAATCTATAGAGGTATCCTTGATTTTCCCATATATGTATATACATCATTATCACCGCAAAATGCTTAACTAAGGCAAAATTGAAATTTATGAAAGTTCTTAAAAAAAATATTACTATCACCATTTTCACCTGACTGAATCCAAAAGCGCTTAAATTACAATTACCAACAAAAATTCTATATACATATATACACACAGAAAGTATTATTCATTTAGCAAAAATGTACATTTTGTTGAAAAGTTGCTAAAGGCCATAAAGTTGCAGTAATGCATAAACGAGTCAATGTAGTGTATAAAAATCAGATTTGTGAATAAAAATATTGCACCATTAGGAAAAGTATAAAATAAAAGATGGCGCGCGAATTTAAGGCTGATTGCAATTATAGATTACAAAAAAAAATTCACAAGGAGATTAAGGAAATAAATTTTCTAAGAATATTTAGATCATCTCAAGTATGCGGCATTCATAAAATATATTTAACTATAATAATTATATTTTTGATGGTCAACCTGGAATAGAGACCAATAGATAAAGTTAATTTCATTTACTTATATAACTTTATTAAATATTCTTATATTGTCCCTTAAATATTTTCGGCATTACAAATGTGCAAACCTTGAAAAAAATTATTTTGTTATTGATAAAAAAAATTCGAATAGAGAAATAAATAGAAATTTTCATTTAATTATAAACGAAGACGTACATGTATAAAATATTTCAAATTTTTCATTATTTGTGTGTTACTGATTCTTATATAAAAGAGCTTCTATATAGTAAATTTATCCTTGGAATAATATTACGTACAATTTGGTCTGAACATACATGTATAACAAAAAGGACGTGAAGTTTTATTAGTGCAATAAACAATTATACACAATTGACTTATTAGTATTCTAGTCTGTTATCAAATAAGAAAATAAAGTATGTAAGGAAATAAAAAAATATCCTTGAAATTTGGATTTTTTTTATCTAGTCGAGGATACCATATATATAAATAATGAGAGAATTGAAAGGACTAAATTGTCTTATAATTTTCTTGCTTGTACATTATTTTATGGTTATTAATTGAGGAAATATAATGTTTATAAATATAGAATAGAAATAGTTAAAATTTATTTATGGTTTGTAAAAAGTCGAAATATAATTTTTAAAACGTTTAACAATACTTGAATTATTTTTGAAATATGAAAGCATATTAAATAAAATAGACTGTTCGCTCAGGTATTCTTAATATATTTATTTCACACATTTCAGGGAAGTTTTTTGGTTTTTGTATAATACTTTTGAGCCTTTTTTTAAAATTAGGCTTAATGACATATAATTCACTAATCAGAAAATCAGAATGGAATAATTTTATATTTTTTCCTAAAATTAATGGACCTATGTTGGTGGTACACTTACTCTGTTCTTAGTGATTCTGGTTATTTATCTATTTATAATTGTATAAAAATAGCATTCTTAAAGCTTACCATTTTATGCATATTGTAGAGTAAGTAGATAATAGTTTTAATATGCTGATAATGTAAATAATGTAATATCATTACCACAATAGTGTGTTCGTCGTTTCAGACAGTAGACCATAAATTCAGTAGAGGGTATTGCCTTAAAGTGATTTGTGACTATCAACTATCACATTCAGAACAAAATTGTAAGATGTGCTAGTTGATAGTCACAAATCACTTTACACAATACCCTTGCAGCTTTATTGGGCAATATTTTAAAATTCATTAAATTTTTGTCGAAAAGAAAATATTAGCTTAATTTTGTCATAAAGAAGATTTTGACACAAATATTTTTTGTATGTTTTACACCAAATAACATAAATTCATATTGCAATATGTTTTTACAGTGTGTATTACCTAATTTACTTGACCTTACATTTGTAGATGTTATATAATTACCTATCAGTGACACGATAAGACGAGAAAAGAGAAATTAGTATAACAAATTTATTTCAACCATTTATCTTCTCGCTTCTTTCATGGTATATTGATTCACTCATTTACCTGTCTGTTAGCAACCTTAAAATATTTATGTTAACCTACTGTACAGTGTACACATTTATACCATATCATATACTTATTATTGCGATGTCCCTGACACTAAATACCTATAGAAATAAATCATCTAGAAAGTCATTATGATTTCATCAGGTTGATAAAAATAAATAGCATTTTTATATTATTAGTGTAATAGACACACTTAAACCTTTTAAGGACTCAAGCATTTTTATATACGTATTTCTTTTAAAAAAAAAAAATTTATAATAATAAATAAAAACAAATTGCGTATTTGGTTCGCATTTATCCGCATCCATAATTTATCGGGATGAAATTTAAAATGTCGCAAATGAGAAAAACGAAAAAAATTAAATTGTTTTTTTTTTGTGGCTGCAAAAATGTGTTTTTAAGAAAAATGTGAAAATAAAACAAAAATTTATGTTTACATAAAATAAAAATCTAAAAGTTTTGAATAGAAAAAAAAATCGATTCTTTTTT
The DNA here is from genome assembly GCA_949752835.1 of Empis stercorea. Lineage (NCBI taxonomy): Eukaryota > Metazoa > Arthropoda > Insecta > Diptera > Empididae > Empis > Empis stercorea. The sequence goes on along the minus strand of OX457088.1, from coordinate 2,880,352 downwards.
TCTTCTTTTGTGCTGTGGGTGTGGGTGTGTGTTAAGAGGCAATCTAAATATCTAATGTTTAATGGTTATTCATAAAAATGTTGTTTGTTTTATATCTTGTCAAAAGATCAGTGAACCTTTCTTTAGGGGTTAAAATAAAAAAGAAAACAAGAAAAAAACTTTCTTTAATAGTTGTTTGTTTTAAATATTTACATTTTTGTTTATGATAGTACAATCATTTTTTTTTTCTATTAAAAAAATATGTTTAATAATCATAAAAAGATTTGTATATTTAGGTTAATAAAAAAAAATATTAGAAAAACCTGATTTTTTTTGCGTATAATTTAAAAATGTTTTTATGTAAATTTGTCGTAAATAAAAATCGACCATTTTACATTTAAATAATTGGATATGCCCATTATGGTTGGCAATTTGACAATCAAAAGTATAATGAAACGGATGACAGAACTTAACGAACGGAGCCAATATACACATTATGGTTTGAGGACACAATTTATGTATAATCGCACCATGCATAGAGTTTGCTTAAGCCAGCATATGCCCATTATGGTCAAGCCTTTAGTCTTTTTGTTAATTTCATCCATATTTTAATTGTTATAAATATAACTTAATATGTAATTACCAATCGTATAATAATCAATGTGGATTTAAATTCCATAACTTCGAGAAATCATTATGTATGACCATTAATAGTATTTCATTTGGATAATACACGATATTTAGCTTCAGCATCAAATATTTGATATATTCAATTTTCAAAAGACAAAGAAAAACTATAAACTTTTGTGAAAATCGAAATTTCCATTCCATTTCCATTTAGAATGAATCCCTTCTACTCTGTCAACCTGAAATATTTGGCATAGCGCCGTTTAATCCATCCTTCAGAATAATTTTCATTATTTTTATGTAAAACTAAAAAAAAAACTCAATTTTTATGCAAAATGCAAAAATGTTTGGAAAAATATTTTCACTGCAATTTTTTTTTTATTAAAAAAAACCTGTGGTTTTTTTGGTAAATTTAATTGCACAATTTGATTTACTTGTCTTTAAGGTGTCATTTTTGAACACCAAAGCAAAAAAAAAAAAATTGTGGTTATCACATACCTTAAAGCCCTTTTATAAATTATATATATAAATTATTGTATACACAGCCCATTTAACACCCCTTTTTTTATATGGAAACAAAAAAATAGCTAATGGAAGTCATTTTTTTTTGTGGAATTTCAATAGCTCCTGTAGTTGACCACTTTAACCACAAGCCATATAAAAACCCAGCAGGATATTTATTACTGGAATTTCATAAGAATAAAAAAATAAAAAAATATATTTTTTTAAACAAAATCTTTAATTGTGTGTGCAAAATTATATAAAGTTTATGTAATATTTAAAATCTTATATAAATATTCTATGTAAATTTAAAATAGCCTCAAGTTAAATTAAATATTATATAAATATTATTGGCAAGAGGGTGACTTTTAGGGTTAGGGTTATTCAAAATACTTATATTATGCTAAATATTATTAACATATCAAAATATTTTAAAAATTTATAGTTTATTAATTAAAAAAATTATGATTAATTTAAATGACTTATACACTCTTATGGATGTATTCTTTTAATCAGGCAATATGGAAAACTATATCTGCATTTTCTATAGCTAACATTTAATCAAATTATTGTTCTCGAATTTTCATTTTCGTTTAATTTAAATTTTGTTATGATATTAATTTTCTTCAAATTTTATTTGGAAAATATCAGACAATTTTATTAATAAATTTTCACTTTAATTAGATAATTATATTTTAATCTATTTTACACAGAATTTATGTAAATATTTTGAAATATTTACAACATAATAAAATTATATTTCGCATTTCAATGAAAATTTAAAGATTTCTTTATCGTAGACAGATAAAAAATATATGAATAATTATCAAATTTGAAATGAAAAATTCCTATTTATAATTATTTTTATATTCATAATCAAAAAAAAATTATTATTAACAACATTATTTTTAAATTAGATTTATATATAAAAGTATTTCTAACAAATAAAAATCATTATTAAAAATCAAAATTTATATGTATAGAAATTTATTATTAATTTTTCATCCTCGCACAAAAGAAGAAAAATATAAAATATTTTACACAATGTATCTAATTTTTACAAAACTTTTTTTTTTTTTTTTAATTTTCCACTTATCTTTTAACAAATTTCCATCCTCAATATATAATTTTCATTCTATATTTTTTCAATACTATTAGTTCGCCAAAATACACAAAAGGATATAATCAACCTTAATAACACTCTTTTCAAAATTGCTTTCCCATACAATAGAAATAATTGATCCCTTTTCATAAAAAAAAAATATAACAAGACTTTTATGTATACATAAATATATATCGAATATATAGATACATAGATACACAACACAATATTAGACTAAATAAAAAATTAATGTTTTCGTCCATAGATTTTTTTAAATAAATAAATAAATATATTTAAACACGATTCACACACACATATGTATATACACATTAATTCTTTTTAGATAAAAAAAAATTGTTGTCCTTTGAATTGTCTACAAGAGCTCATCACATTTTCTACATAATATTATACGAGTATATGTATACGAAAAATATATATATAGTACATATATCTAAAATAAAATCGAATAAATTGTAATTTGAGAACCAAAGTGTCATTTTTCACATAATGTAGATATAGACATTTTCATAAGGAACCAAAAAAAATGAAGAATAAGAAGAAGAGAAATCTTAAGAAATGAAAATACAAAAGGATAAGTGGGTCAAAGCTTTATTGAACATAATAATCATAATATTGAATAGAGTCTTTTAAGTAGACAAGTGAAAAGTAAAAAAAAAAAAAAATTGAATTCATTTTTTTTTGCTCCTTTACATTGAAAGTTAATACGTAGAAAGGATATATGTATTATGTGATGGATGGACATACATTATACATAGTATATTAATATATGTACAAGTATATTGTGTTTTGCGATGAAAATATTATGTGTCAATATTTTCATTTATATATTTTTCGGGTTTGTCTTTTCATTTTCTTGTTTCTTAAGACGATAAACGTATATAAATTGACTGGGGCTTTATATGTTAAGGATTTAGGTTACAATTAAAAATATTAACAAAAATTTGAGTATATTATAGAAACTTTATATTGGGGTTTAATTTAATTACTTAGTAAATATATACTATGTAACCATATGTGTATATACATTAATGATATTTTGTATATAACATTAACTTTTTTTTGAGATATTATATTTATTGAAGTTTGAATTAAGGAGTTTTTTCGTTGCTGTTAGGATTATTCACGTTTTTAATTCAATAATCTTGTAAAAATAAAGAATTATTCGATTATTTCTTCTTTGTTATGAGATCAATAAGTAATCAGTAAATATTAATTCAATATTTTGCTTACTTATTAAGTATTTTAACCAGAATTCGTAAATTTAATAATAATATATAAGTTTTTGGTATAGAAAGAGTAGTACATATACACATTTTCATATTTTCCCATTCAAGAATGTTCAAAGTAAAGTTTTAGTTGTAATTTTTAGGAGATCAACTAATTTGATAGTCAAATTTTCTTGAAGAATTTTGGTATAGTTTTTAATTTCTAATAATCGAATCATTTCAGCCGGATCAGGAAACAGCAAAAATATATAAGTCACATAATTATGTGTCTAATTTAGAGATAAAATTATGAAAAAAATTACCAGATTTATAGTACATATTTTATTTATCAAAACTTAGAAAGTAATAATATAATTTATCAAGTTTTAGTTTAATTAAAAACTAAAGCAACTCTGGATACTAATAAATGATATTGACGTAACAACATATCATTTTTAAAATAAAAAATAAAAATCCAAATGTACAATTTTTCTAATTTATAAAAACAATTTTAAAAATTCCAATAAGCAAAGACCTGTAAATATTTGAAATATTTCTAAATTTCTAAATTAAAATCAAATACCGCAATCGATTTAGAAAAAAAAAATTAAAAATATTAATAGACAGAAATGAAGAAATTCTGTCATGTTTCTCTGATGAAGATAAGGAAAACAATAATATAATAATATAATAAAGTGAAAAGTTACATAAAAGTCTTTATAAATTGTTCATTTAATTGAGAAAAAGGTCTATTAATTTTATTATACCTTCAGTTTGATTATAAAAACCCCAAAAACAAATCTTTTGATAATATAAGAAAAGAATTTTATTATGCTCTTATATGGTATATACATTATATGTTTCATATAAACATTTTTGTTATGTATTATATGGAAAAAGATTTATCAAAAGTTTTCTTAATAATTTTCATTTTAGAAAAGTTTTTTTTTTTTGTTGGAAAATTTCTTGTTTTTTTTTAGTTTAGTTTATACCCACCCATATCCCATTAATTATTCACATAAAGCAATTTGCTTATGTCATGAAGAAGTTTTAGCTGACATTTGCAAATCTGTTTCTAAAGTGATATTAATTTTTTTTGTATATACTTTTTTTATTTAAAAAAAAAAGTATAAATTTAATGGATGGCAATATTGCTTGACGCCACAAACATAACCCAACAAGGAATAAAAAAAAATGTAGAAAAAAATAAATGCAAAAAGTTTCTTAAAAATTCAAGAAAGTGTAGTGATTTGTTTTGAGAAATAATGGCGTTTATTAATATTTACTATTTTAGAGAAAATCTTGTACAACATTTTTTTGTATGGCAATAAAAATGCACTCGCATAATAAATTATCATAATTTAATAGCAAAATGCAATTACTAAAAAAAAACGTCAAACATAGTAAAATAAGATCTATTAAGTATTTTATTTAATAGTAAAATATGAAAATTTACCAATCCTGTTTCATTTTAATCATAATCCTGTGGTTCATAGTTATATTGAAGTTATGCAATTTCCCTTTCAAAAATTTGTTTTGAAAAGTAACATTGTAATCCTTTTTAGTGACAACAGCTTTACAGTATAGATTTTACCATCCTTCTATCGATTATCTGACCTTCTATACAGGTAAAAAATTAATAATATACATTTAAATTGTTCTGGGATCTGAAAAGAAAACAATCATTATTAACTAAAGTACGAAAGGATATAGAAGATTATGATGTAAATAGTATTTTTATCATGAATTTAAAAGATTAGTTTTGCAGTTTTTATTAGAAATTTAGATCGATTCCATCCAATGTACTATCAAAATAATGTAAAACATAACTTTAACTAATACATATAGTATACTTTTATATTAAAATTCTTTATGAAAATTTTCATTATTTTTGTGTACTTGTCAGTTTTTTTAGCACAAAATTAATTTAAATTGCTCCATTATATATAAATATAGAAAAATTTGTATTTAGCTTCACTTAATATAATTATGAATAATTTTGATATTTTTATAAAATGTGTAATGTATAATATATTTTATGAAATTTAGAGTGAAGGTAATTGCTTTGTATTAAAATTTCCACTTTTTAAACATAAATGACGTTCACTCATGATGTGTAAGGAATTTTGTGTACCTAATGATGATGTATTAACTATATAATGTTTATATATAATGTATACGGTATTAATAATTTGTTGTGCAATTTGTCAAATTATATTTTAATCAAAATTTCTGATAGGTAAACAATTTCTTAACAACAAATTTTTTAAATTACATATTTATAAGAAGACAAAATACTTTAGAAAATGCAATTATGTAGACATTGAAGATTTTATCCATACTTTATAAATAATCTTATATGCTTGTTATTATTAATATATTACTAATTGTTTCTTCTTTTCTAAACAAAAATATAAATTTTAAATATGATTAATATACTTATGTGACAAGTAATTAAATAGATGAGGCAAATTGACAACAATTGATTCAAATTATATAGAAAATTGTCTTAATCCTTATAATAATTCAATTTTAGCTTAAGAATTTTTATAGTTTTTACCTGTTATAATTAGTATTGACTATATAATGCTTTATATTTTATGTAAATTCTAATATTATTCAACTTTTTCTTTACCAGGTATTCATACAACAAATCAAGAAAATCTTTCATATCCGCCGAAATCTTTATTGACGATTGGTCAAAACAACCAGGATTTAGTTGACACAAATAATCATAAATTATCTGAAAATTTAACTTCTTCACTAACAGCTAAATCATCTAGTAAAATAGTTTTTCCGTTGTGTGCCAATTGTAATAAATTCGATATATCATTGGCTCCAACAAAAAATAATAAATTCATTTCAACAAATAATAATATTGTTCCTAGAACAAGAAATTATAAAAAATTCAATTTAATTGGTAATAATAATATTGATATTCGATATAATCATCATAACCAACATTACAAAAAAGAAACATTATCATTAAATGATGATGACATTCATCAAAATCAACTGTCACATCATCATCAAGATAATAAAATAAGAAAATTTATTATAAATCAAGATCAAAATAAAGAAGAAGAAAATAATTCTAAACAAAAAGAAAATGTATTACCGCGTGAAAATAATGAAAATTTATCATTATCGGGAATAAGTACGACTACAGTTGAATCTGTACCATCTCAATTGCCTTCAACAAATTCTGTTTATAATCTAAAAGATAATACACAATCTAGTCGATTACAAAGAATTCAAGATATTACATCACCATTACCACCAGATAATAGTTTATTACGGCCTCCACAAGCTATTAATATAATTAATAGTCCACAAAATAATCAACAATACGAACAAAAATATTTCATAAATAATAATAGTATTAACAATGTCACAATATCTAATATTAGTGATGACAATTTAAGCCAAAATTTATCAAAATTAGTATACAATAATAATAAAAATTATAAAATTTTAAATAATTTCCGACATTTAGCTAAAAGAAATATAAAAAATAATAAAAAAATTGATGAATTATTACAAATAAATAATCGAACAAATAATATTAATGATTTAACAGATATTATTAGTGTTGTTAATAATAATAATAATACAAACAGTAAAATTCAAAGTTTAGTTAGTAGTGAAGAAAAATTACAAGAAAAATACCAAAATAAAGATTCATTATTTAGTTCAAGTGATATTAGAAAAAGTGATATTAGATATAAAAAAATATTTAAAACAACAAAAAACCAATCTTTTTCTACATTTATTACAACAATTTCTTCTTCAACTTTATCTTCATCACAATTTTCAATTTTATCTTTACCATCAACAAATTTAATTAATTCTACAACAGATTTTTCTTCATCTTTATCTTCTTCCTCTTTATCTTTATTAAATACGAAATTAGAAAACACCTCATTAAATAATGAGAAAATTCAAATATTGCCCTCCTCGCTGCCATTACATAAAATGGATGTGTCAAATTTAAATTATAGTAGTATAAATATTAATAATAATAAGAATTTAAATAAATTAAATATAAATATAAATAATAATAATAATAATAATAATAAGTATGATAAGATAGATTCAAATATAAAAATTAATGATAATATTAAAAAAAATAATAATAATAAAAAGAAATTAATTGGTGATAAATTAAGTCCAAAACGTATACAAATTCATGAACCAATTGTTATTATTGATGAAACTGGTGAAGAATTTGATAGTGGTTTAAGTTCTGGTGGTGGTGATGATATAAAACATATAAATGATGATTATCAACATGATGAACCTATAGCATTACCATTACGACCAATAATACGTGGTCCATATGATGAAATTGATTCCGAAGAAATGTCCATTGTTTATGCTGAACAACATAGTGAAGTGAAATTAATGTGTGAAGTTGATTTGGATATTGAAACAAGTGAATGGTTAAAAAATGGACAGGTTAGTAAAAAATGATTTATAAGAATATTTTTTTTTAATGTTTTTTTAATAATTATCACAAATTATTTTTGATAAATTTTGAATTTAAAGAAATTAATTAACAAGATTTTTGAATTTTAATTTAAATCTCCCATATTGTGTCCAGTAACTACAATTTTGTTATGCTAGAGAAATTTTCAATTCAACATTTTGCAGACACTTTTATTAGCTAAACCCTGTCAAGGATAATGTACGAAATTAAAGTATTAGAGACATAGACAGCTCGCAGTTTTTAAAACTCCTTATTTAAATCCTTGTTTCTTCTCTGTTTTAATTTTGTTTTAAATTGAAAATTTATTTATTCTGAAGCAAATAATTACGAAAACGAAACAATTAATTAAAATAAAAAATGATTTACTTAAAGAATGCAACTTTCAAAAACATGAAATCTCATCATAATTTCTATAATTGTTTGCGAAAGCAGTTCAAAAAACAAAACTAATTTATCTGTATTATAATCATAAAATCTTTCTTATCTTCAGTGATGTGAATGTCCTCTACTAAACTATACAAAAAAGTTAAATTGTAGGAATTTTATATATAAAAATTTTATATTTTACGTATACACACAAGGAAAAATAATAAAAATGATGAAAGAACAAAAAAAGTGAGGATTAAAAGAATAAAATTTTAGAAAAATAATAGAAGAATTTAAATTAAATTAAATCCAAAAGTATATATAGTCAGTGAGTAAGAATTTAATTAGCTTTAAATTGCATAAATTTTGATCTGTTTTGTTGGATGGAAGTAATGAGGAAAGATTTATTATAATTTCATTCGTTTCTTCATTCTATATAGTAAATTGTAATTTTTCCGTTGTTAACATTTTTCAGTTATTCTTATATAAATTATTTTTTGTAAATTTTTCAGAAAAAAAAGGAATTAATTTAATCGTACATTTTGTGTATCTCTGTTAAATTTCAATAATATTGTATCTTAAAGTATTTTGAAAAATTTTTAAAATTACATTTTATTTAAATTTAAGTATTTATAGTTAGATAGTTGGTACTGTAAAGGGTTTAATTATTGTTAATAGGTAATGAAATATGTTAAATGTCCAAACGAATGCGTAGCTTAACTACATATATATTTCATTGGGTAACTCTTCAATTTTGCTCTAAATTTGTTGTAGAAATTAAAATTAACTAAGAATTTAGTTTCTCTCACGTTAAAGACAATTTCATTATTCCAAATCCTGTCCGACCAAATTAAAATCTAATATATTTCGCTGTATAATGTTGAAACAGATCGAATAAATGATATAATATGATTGATATTCTGTAAGGACTAATAATTATTTTTACTATACAATAATTTCCTAATCAATGATAAAGTTTCTTTTAAAAATTATATAACTTATAATTTATGAGCTTTAACAAACTTTTAGATTTTACTCATTTTTATTACTTAACAATCTGCAATAAAATGAATAGAAATTTTATGTTCAAATGTTTATAAATAATTGCCTTCCATCAATTTTGTTTAATTATACGATTTTGAAAAACTTAACCAAAACAAAAACTATGATAAAACTTTAATTAAATCATTTTGTAGAATTTATTTAGTCTTAGTCCTTTACTGATTCCTTTTGGTATAATTAATGTCCTTCAGATCTTATTCTATTATTACTTGCTACTAAAATGCCTGTAAGGAATTTTAATTTATCAAAAAAAAAATAGAATTATTTTTCACTATTTCAATTCTCATTAAACTCAATTTCAAAAAAAAAAAATCTCATTAAAAGAATTTATTTAATTTATTTAACGAATAAAAAAAAAGAAACTAATTATTGTAAAACAGAAACCGATAATCAAATATTTTTTAATTTTCAAGTCACGTATCCAATTACACGAATTGTTTGGTCTTTTTCTGTTTTTTTTTTTAAATAGGACGAAAACATAAAATGAAAAAATTTTACCAATCAAAAATCACAAAAAAAAAAAAAAGGAATTATAAACTTTAATAAAACCAAAAAATAATTGTGATGTTTTCGAAACAAGTAAATAAGTCAATTAATAAACCCGCAGAAATTGTATAATAAATTTTTTATTAGTTATTCATTGTGAATTGTTGTACGCAAAATCAATTTGTGGAGTTTGTAAATATGTATAAAATTGGAAAATGGAAAAATATCAATCAATATACAAACTGAGGAATGTTAAAATAAGGATCGACTATTAGAGTAAGTTATATTGCCACTAGAATCATTAAGTAACCTTGAAGTCGTCCCATACTTGATGAGATTTTGCAGAACTTTCCTAGTATGTATTACAATTCAATGAGAGATCAGAGAAAACTTTTTGCCCTAATTTGCTATATCCAACCTCCAAAATATGAAAGTAAAATGAGAAAACCTAATTTAGGCATATTCCATTTGTTACTAGTAATTTTTAAAAACTGAAATTCAGGAAGTCAAATATAGACATCCGGAGTTCCTGTATTTTTACTTCTGTATTAAGCATTTCACGAGACGAGTATACGTAATTGAATTCTAACACCAAATAGTACCAAGTATCTGATTGCAATCAACATAGTTACAATAATTCGTGATAATTTGTAATATTTTAAAGACGATGATAAATTCTTTTCTAAATATTTTCAATTAATAATAATCTATTCTTCAAAATTTTCCAATAATTAAAAATTTTGTAGTGCCAATTTGGTTTACGGCATTACCAACAGTTCCATTACAACAAAAGTTCAAATTTTAATCCTGGCAGAGAAGATTTTTCAGGATTTAATGAATCTTAATTTACTAATTGCATTAACTTACCGTGTACATGGTATACCTATTAAAAATACTTTCAGGAAAATACAATTTTAAAGTTTCACGACTATTTTTTTGTTTTTGAATTCGAAAAAAAATATTAACTTAATAAATTTGATTTTTTTTTTCTAAAAGAAACAAATTCCAATTTGATTCCCTTTTTTTATATTATTTCGTCGAGGATAATATAATTTTGCCCTATTGGTGTCTGGGGAATATCCTTAGCAATTAAAACTTTATCATTTCTCTATGCTGTCATGAATACTAAGAGGATTCTTAAAATCATTCTTTTCTTAATATAAAAAATTTCAATTGTATTTTCAGTGGCAAAACATTTATACAAAGAAATGTTAAAGGGCCAGTCAATAAATATTATAGTTCATAACCAAAATTTTAGGAAAATTTCAAAAATTCATTTGACATTATAAAGTCTAGTCTAAAATTTAGTTTTATTACATTTGGTTTCTTTTTATAAAATTGAATTCATGTTTAGAAATGAAAGTTTATTCGAGTTTCAAAGTATACTTTTGATACAAGGTTATCCCAGTTATCCCAATTTTTTTTAACATTATATTGCAATAGTCCTGTTTTTTCAGGACTTAAACAAAATATCGATAAAATTGTCTAAATTTTATTCTTTTAAATATCAAAAATCAAAAATTGTAAAATTAAATTTTCAATTACTTATTATTTATGTATACAAAAACAATAACGCCTGTAGGTATGCTATTCTTTCACCTCCTCATAAAATAAATAATTTTCAAACATCAAAAGAAAATTAATAGTTTTCTATTTTTATATAAATTAATAATAAATATCTATCAAAATTATTGGTATCGTCTTTGGTCTCTCGTTATTTCTTACATTATTACCAAAAAAATAATTTTTATCTTTGATCCCTTATTTTTTTGTTGGTCTCTTGAAGTTTATTGGTTGAACCCGATTGGTTCAGAGAAAGGACAATATTTTTATTTACGAAAAAAATAAAATGAAAATATGTATATATACATTATTTCAACAGCAAAAATATAAGTGCGTATACATTGTATATGTATATATTCATATTTGTATTTTTTTTTTAAAAGGATGCTGCCATGTAATAATTTTCTCCTTATTTTTGTTTATAATTTTTGGTAAAATTTTGTAAAAAAATTTATATATATATATTTTTGTTATATAGAAAGGAGGAATCAATATATATATAAAACAAAAAAAAGGATCAGGAAATATATTTATAATATATATAAAAGTTGCCGGAAATAATTGAAATTTCAGGGTAAACAAAGTATAAAATATATTATTATATAGTCAAAGTAATATATATATATATATAATTTTTTTACTTTCTAATAATTGAAATATAGTTACACAGAGAGAGGATGAATTAATTTTTGAAATTGCTTAACGAAATGAAAATTTATATATATAAAAAATTATATTTAAAGAGAATATAATGGGATTTTTTTTGGTTTAAAAAATTAAGGAATTTAATTTTTAGTTAATAAATATAATTTTTTTGCAGAAAATTTTTTAAATTTAATATTTTGTGGTTTAGCTAATTTATGACTACTGTGTAACAATATCAAAATTTACTTTATTCAAAATCCTACAAGATCAATTTTATTACAATCATTTAATAAATTATTTACGTTCAGTTTTCAATCGATAAAAATGAATTTGATTTCTTAGAAAACCAAGCATAATTATCAAAAAACATAAATTTTTTTTATACTTTCATTTATTTCTCATAAAATGAAGCTTTAGTTGCTCCACAGTTTCATTTATTTCTCATAAAAATTTCTAGTTTATTTCTCATAAAATGAAGCTTTAGTATTTAGTTGCTCTACTACAGTTTCACAATTTCTGGTTGAAGTTATATTAAAGAGGTAATCTACTACCGTAATAGCAAACCTTACTTGAACAATGCCGCGTCATAAATTATATGGAAAACATTATTTTTTTTTAGATAATATAGAAATAAATACATTAAAATTTTTATCTAAAATAAAAATTTATCTATAATAAATTTGAAAATTTTAATTATTATTATGAGTTTAGAAATAAAATTTAATTGTATCAACATAAACACTATAATTTTATATAATACAATAAAGTTTATTAAAGTATATTACATAAAAGCATAAAAATTATGGAATAAAATATAATAAATTTATTTCTTTATGTATATTATTTAGAAAATAGAATGGTCTTTTCCCAGGATAACATCATATCCTAATAATATATATATATATATATATATACCAAATGTTATTATATTTTCCTTGTTTATATTTTTTGAACAATGAAACTGAACTGAATATAATAACAAAAAAACTCATAATACAATGTCAACGCTTAAGATAACAAAACTCTATATATACACATACTATACATATATACCTGATGGGTTGTTTTATAAGCTAACATCATAGCTATATGTAATGTTGTATATTATATTTCGTGATTGTTCCTAAGAGTAATACAAAAATATTATTTTGTTATTTGTAAATAAAATAAATGATCTTATATATAAAAAATTTAAAATATTAAGTGGTAAATTTTTTAAGTCAGTTAAATATTAAAAAATGCTAACCAAAAAAAAAAAAAATAATAATCTAAGGGTTTTAAGGATGGTATACAAAAATATACATTTTCAAATAAAGATATAAAATTATTTAAATAATTTCTATAAATTTTGATTTTTATCATAACGTACATAGATTTAAAATGTTTGAAAAATTACTTGAATAGTAAAATAGTCATGTCTTTTGTAGTATATAATTATATATAGAATTTTGGGTTTTTGGAAAATTATAATAATAATTACAATCACAAATTTTTCATTAGGTTTTGATAAGCTTTTCTTTTGTTCCTTTTAAATTAATTAGTTGAAACTATAATAATATACTTTGAATTTGCTGTGGGTAATTAAATTTTATATTATAATATTGTATAAATTGTAGACATTTAAATCATAAAAATCTGTAATAATTAGTAATAAATCAATATTTTATCGATGTATATTTTGTTTTATAATCCATAATTACTGTTAATTAAACATAACATACATTTTAGCATTATATTATTTTGTTAATGCGAGAATATTATATTCCAGCCAAGAATAATAATTTTGGTATCTAAGTGGCTATATTATAGCCACGCTTAGCAATAATAATGTGGTTAACCACAGCCTTTTAAGTCTCAAGGATTTCTTCAAGGAGCATTTTATCTTCAATACATTTGTCCTAATTTTTTAAATTTCTATATACTTTCTATTTTATTCCGGATTTACCTATATAAGAATTTTTATTTTCGACTTTTAGGTTCTATAAAATATTTAATTTTACTTCTTTATCAAGAAAATTGGTTTCAAAAATATAAATTAATCCAATCGACGAAATTTATCATTTAAATTGTAATTCAAAACTAGCTAAAAATGTGATATGTTGTACATATATTACACAAAAGTTTGAACTTTCAAACAAACAAAATTATTATTTTCAAAAACAATTATGTTGTATATAAACAAATGACATATACAAATAATACATTCAAACAAATTAAAACATCTTTAAACTTTAATTAAATTTCGTAAAAGTTTCTATATGGGTAAGGAAATATTTTCACAATTAAAGTTTTCAATTTAACTTGTTTTGCCAAAAATATTAAATTTATATAGTACAGAAATTTAGGTCAAAAATGTTTCTATACGGAAAAAAAAAAATAAAATTTTCTATTTTAATTTAGTAAAAAGAAAATAAGTTTTCAATTTTTAAATGAAATAAAACAGAAAAAAAATACGGAAACAATAAACATTGTATCTATATTAAAACCTGAGACGAATAAATTGCACAGAACATTGAATGAAACCATAACCTGATGGTAAGATAAATTGGGATAAAAAAAATCATATACAAAAAACTCTTCTCAACTCAAAAAGTTATGTAGAAAATATTTCAAGTTTATAACGTATTTGATATATACATTTTTTTTTTGTATTTATGATACCAAAATGCTTACAAAGTGTTAAAATGTTTTGTAAGTAAAAGAACAAACCAGAACTTTTAAAATTGCAGACATATACAACAACGTAGCCAGATATGATGATAACTTTTAAAATCCTCCTATAAATAACGTAATTGAATTTTTACTAACCAAAAAAAAAAAAAAGCGAAATATAAAATGAATGATTTTTATTTTTTGGAAAATTCTGTATAGTTAAGGATTTTGAGGAAAAATGTGTATAAAATTGTTGTAAAAAATTTCGAAATTTTGGTAAAAAGAAATAACAAAACTTTGTTGCAAATTGAAAGTTTAAGAGGAGATAAACATGGAAAATATGAAAAAACAAACAGACAAATAAGAATTTATTATGTTGGATACAAAATTTTATAGATTTAATAGTAATTTTTGTCTAATTTTCTCAAAAATTTCTATTTCTAATTTTTATTAACAATATTATCCCCGAATTAGATTATGTAAATATGTAATTAAGTTCGATTAATTTCATTATTAACACATCGGAGGACACCTATAACTGCAACTGCAGTGCACTCTGATCATGTGATCTTTTGTTTCAGCTTTAGCTGAATAACGTGATGTTTTTTGTGTACTTAAAAAAGTATAACAAGAAAATGTAATTTACATGTAGCCTACATTATCTGCTCTAAACGATATCACAGTGACATTTGTATGACTAATGAAAATATCGAAAAGAAATTCAAAATAATTATGAGGCTACAATAATTATGAACTCCGAAAATGCGTTTATTATTTTGATTTCCTTAATAATAAATTTCATCATTCAAATATTTAAAATTTAATAATTTGTACCTAAAACAGAATTTAGCCTAACTATTAAATTTTCATAAACTTTCAAATAGTTCTCTGACATACAATTTAATTTCTTCCCAACTTTATTTTCCGTAAAAGAAAAAGAATACAAAAAAAAAAAATAAACGATTATAAAATTATTCCTCCCTTAAAACGTGCCACAAAAATAACAAAAAAAACCCAAATTGTAACAAGTTTTTGGGAAACTATTAAAGAAAGCTCATCAAAACGTGATAGAAAATTAAATGATTCTAATTGAAATAAAACCAAAAATCTAGAATTAAGGCCAAATCAAGATAAAGAAAAATAGTTTCCTTATTTCCTTATTCGGTTTTTGTATGTGTTTTTTTTTGTGTGTGTTCGGATAGTTAATTTTAGTGAACGTTTTATTAATGAGTAAAACGTGATTTGTTTTTCTTTTAAACTTTGTTTTTTTTGAAATATTTTTATAAATTTGTTTAGAGAAGAGAAACTCATTAATGAGGAAGACTTAAATAATAATATTTTAACTATAAATAATTTTAAATAATAGCGCCATCTAGGTCTGATTTATGATTTATATATATTGTTTAAGTTTTCAAAGAAATTAAATAACAATTTATTGTTCTTATCATTTGATTTAGTATTATTGTTTTTCTTTTAATATTTATTACAGAAGAAAATCTTTCCGATCCAAATACGATAAGAAATATTTTATATACGAAAATATATATAATACATTTGGAAATTGACTTATTTGTCTTTAGAGATTTCTGAAAGGACGAAAACTATTGCTACACAATATATAATATATTTTCCAAATAAATATTTGATATTTTAGAAATTTATTGATTTTATTTTTTTAGGACAATAAAAATAAAAACAATTTTATCTAACAAGAAAAATATAATAAATATTAGATAAAAACTAATTTACTTCGATAAAAATTGTTTTTTGGTCTACTACATTATTTTGCTTCTTCTTCATTTTTAATTTAAAAAATGTTCTAATTAATAATTGAAAATAAATAATGTCAGTTCTTATATTAATTTTTAAGTATAAATTTGTCCTTTATATTTCTTAGTATATATTAAATATAGAATTTGATTTTTTTTTTGCAGAAAATTTCCGCCATGGATAGAACTTCAAGAGTGACAGATTATCGTTTCATAAAGGAACCAAATGGTGGCCTAACAATAAATAATGTAATGCTTGAAGATGATGGAAAATGGCAATGTAAAGCAGAAAATTCAAATGGATATGCTGTGAATGCACGTTCTGTAAAATTAGTAGTTTTAGGTAAAATTTACATAATATTTATCTTGAATTATTTTTGTCAATTTTTTTTTTCTATTTTTATAGACCGTCCAAAACCACCTTACTTATTAATAGACTCACGTCGCTTAGATGCGGGAAATATTTTTGTACCTGTTAAAGAAAATTCTGAATTAAGTTTGGCATGTGTTAGTGAAGGTGGTAATCCAAAACCAACATTAACATGGGAAGTATTATTAAGTCCAGGTGTTGATCGTCATGCACAAAAAGTTGCAGCCGATGTACTTGAATTGGAGGAGGTTATAACGGAAAAAGTAAGTATTATGAATTTGTGTGTAATAATATTTTATCAATAAAATTCATATTTATTTAAATTTTTAAGGAAAAAGAACCTTACAAAATAAATAGTGGGGCAAAGAGTGAAGCACGTTTACCAGCTGTATATCGTGCTCATCATAATGCTAGAATTCTTTGTGTTATGGAACATCCAACATTAAAAATTCGACAAAATGCATCACTTCTTTTAGATGTTCAATGTAAGTAGAATTTCTTATTTTCCTATTAGAAAATTATATGCGAAATTTTCATGGAAAACCCTTTTTTGAGTGTATAGAATTTAGTAAAAATTAAAACAATTAAATGTTTGTTGTTCTTGCTATAAGGAAAAGTGCTATAAATATCAAATTATTATCAATTATCAAGAATTTTCTGGCTTAACTCATCTTATGACTACAATAAGATACCACCAGAATTTAAGATACCGCAGAATTTTGACATAATATAGAAATGTGTACATACAATTTATTTACAAATAAATTTCAACAACAATTATGGGAAACTTACAAAGCATAATCAAAAGCTACAATAACTTCTTAAATAATATATTTTTTCCCCATTATTAATTCTATAATTTCAAAAAAAATGCTGCTATAGGCTTTCGTAATGTCAAAAAAATATTTTAATTTTATTAAAATTTTACAAAAAAAAAAAACAAATAATTTATTTTAAGTTTTCGTAAAACTTTAAAGCACTTTCCATCTGTTACAATTTTTCTCGATGTTATAAAAAAAAAACAAATATTACCAAATCCGAAATAAGTTCCTTTTTTTGATTTTAAGGCTAAAAAGAATATTAAGTTTTCTCTTTTACATACTGTTATAATCTTCAAAAATTTACACAACATTTTTTTTTAAACCAAACACAACAACAAAATTTTTAAACAACAAATGTCATTTGATTTTTTTTTTTAATAAAATGTTTGAAACTTCATTTTTTTTTCTATATCAAGGACTAAAAGTTATAAGATTCTCTAAAAAAAAATATAGAGAAAAATCTGTTGTACATTGAATAATAAAATTCTGAACTTATGCACTGATCCTTACTTACTTACTTTTTCTTGTTCTTTTTAAAGGAAAACTTGTTCTTTTAGTTTTCAAAAAAAAAAAAAAAAAAAGAGAAGAAAGTAACAAATTTATAAAAGTATTGTCGAAGTATTAGAAATATACAAGGATATTGTCCTTCAAGTTTGTGGTTCACAAGAATAAAACCATTTTTTTTGGGTAGTTGCATTTAATTTTATTGATTTTTAAGGTTTTTTTGACATTGTCACAAAATATGTCACAATGATTATTGACAATTTACAGAAAAATTAAAAGAGTTTCTGCCAAACTTATAGATAGAAAAATATTAATTTCATGAATTCAAGAAAATTTCAAGTGGGTTACAATGTTTTTTATGAAAATTTCAAAAAAAAAATAAAAAGTCTCTTAAAAATCATATTTTTCTAATTCATAAATGATAAAATCAGGATGTGAACTTTCATTTTTCCTTCCAACATGAAATAAAATTCTTGGTTAGCATTCGGGAAACGGAAGAAAAATATAAGTTCAAAAAAATTTTGATAATCTGAATTTTTTTCTCCTTTTTTTTTGTTATTCCTGAAAAACTTTTAAATTTTTTTTTTTCATATTTGATAACATAAATTTTTAAGAACATTTTTCGAAGGATTATCAGCACTAATAAAATGTTCAGATAAATTTTTAATATTTAAAGTCTCTTGTAATTTGTTATATAAATTCTTAAGTACAATAAGAATTTTCAGATTTACTTCAGTGTGCAGATATAACTGCATCTCAATTTAGTATTTATTGGGTTATCATTCCTTTTAGCTAAATACCATATACTAATTTATTATCGGCCGCAATATAATTTATTAGAAAAATATAAATTTAAATGCAAAACTTAACTTAAATTGTGCAATGTAATTTAATTATTAATTTGCACCTAAAGATATGCTAAAAAAAAATTCAAATAAATTTATTAAAATTACGATTTTTTATAATTAGTTATTTGTGATAGCGAAAATTACTTACAAACACTAAATTACAAACCCCATAATTTTAAACACAATATTTTTATAGTCAATATTATTAACTCTCTATTTTTTCGTTCAAGAATCAAAATTTTATAATATTTTTAAACATGTTTCCTCCATTTTTTTGTATGAAAATCTGAACATCCGTGGGGATGAAAATCATCTAAAAAAAATGTTGTTTTTCCTTTAGGTTTTTTTTGTGTTATTGAAATATTATCACAAACCATGATAAACTTTAACGTTTTTTTATTTTTTTTAATAATTTTGAAGTTATAAAAAAATTATACTAAAAAACCACCACATTTCCATTATCAAAATATATACAAAAAGAAAAAAACTATTTTCCACGAAGAAAAGAAAAACTGAAGGAAATTTGCAAAAAAGACAAGACTAGAATTTAAATTTATCTAACTTAAATATTTTATCAAAAATAGAAATAATATTTTCTGGTATCTTATTAAATGTGAATTTGATTTTTTATTTTTTTGAATATTTAAGTGGATTGCACAAGAAAAAGGTTTTTGTGTACTAAGTAAACATAAAAATTCTAAAGAAACTATACATTTCGGTCCTTAAGGAGCTAACAATATAAATAATGTTGGCTTTTTTTCTGTAAATATTCAAGTTATTAATTTGTATTTATTAGAAAAACTTACTTAAAATATATGTTTACATGGTAAACATAAATAGTAAAATTCATAAAAGTGGTTTTTGTTTTTAAAATTAAATGTAAATTGATCTGTTTAAGATCACATAACGAATAAATGTAGAGATTACTACTGATGCTCATAGTGAAAAGAAATCTAGCTGTGGTTATTATCAGCAATTTTCAGACAACCAAGCTAATTAACTGATACTGAATCAGAATATCCAGAAAGCTAAATCAAAGGGAGACAAGAAATATAAATTAGCATTGAAGTTAATTCAAAATTAAAATCTATACAATTCTGCTACTAAATTAAGATACTAAATTAATATTATCTAAATTTTTATGAATTGATATTTTAATAATTTTGTATTTCATGACATTGCCATTTGGTATTTCGATTTCAATTCTGTGGGGCACGTGAACGTGAACTAATAATAAATTCAATAAAATGAGAAAAAAAAACAGGTCTTTAAAATAAGAGAGATAGAATATATTAAAACAGGTAATTTTATGAGAGTATCTACGTCAGAATTAATAAAATTAGTAAACAACAATATAAAAATAACTTTTGCAGAAAATATAAAATAAGTTATTGTGAATAACAAAATCTCAATAAGTTTTAGTTTTAATCGTGACTTCAAATATTAAACCTCAATACATAATTTTTAGAAGAAGAAAAAAATGTTGAAAATAATTAAATGTTTTGTGTTATTATTAATATTTCATGAAGCACAAAATGCAGATACATCAACAGAGCAAATTACTGATCCAACTAAAAAATCTAATAATTGTAGGAATAGTATAACAACTTTTAATGGTGGTATAGTTAAACCATGTTATGGACAAATTATATTCGAAGAATATTTTAATGGTAACACATTAAATTTAACAAAATGGAAAATTGAAAAACGTTTTAGCACTCAACCAGATTATGAATTTGCTGTTTATCTAAATAATAATAATAATACTTTAAAAATACAAAATGGTATTGCTACATTGAAACCAGTACAATTAACAAAAATTTTTGGTAATGATTTTTTACGAAATACAAAATTTGATTTAGGTTTTGATTGTACGGGTCTGATTGAAACTGAAGAATGTATTCGTGAACGGAATTCATTTGATATTCATCCACCATTTATTTCAACACAATTTAGTACAAAAGAACATTTTAATTTTATATATGGTAAAATTGAAATACGTGCTAAATTACCAAGTGCTGAATGGTCATTTCCGCAAATATTTTTAGAACCATTAAAATTTAATTATGGTAAATCAAATTATCGTTCTGGACAAATGAGAGTTGCAGTAACGAAAAGTGGTTTAAATACTGATAATTTATATAATTTATATGGTGGTGTATTAATGTCTTCACAGGAACCAATACGTTCATCACTTTCATGTAAATTCAAAAATCGAGATAATAAATTTTGGACAGATGATTTCCATATTTATACATTATTATGGGCACCACAAGGAATTCAATTGGGTGTTGATGGTCTTGATTATTGTATAATTAATCAGGGTGAATTTGATAAAATTTATAAAACAAAGAATTTATCAAATCTTTCGTATTTAAAAAGAGGTGAAAAAATAGCACCATTTGATAAAGAATTTTATGTGACAATTGGTTATGGTGTTGGTGGTCATAATGATTTTTCAGAACAAGTTTTTGGTAATGATGATAAGCCATGGGTTAATGGAGATCCAAGAGCTATGTCGAAATTTTGGAATCATGTTAAAGAAAAAGGTCTTCGGAATTATGAATATGCACCATTTGAAATTGATTATATTCGTGTTTATGCTATTTAATTAGAAATTAGAAATATTTAAACTATAAGAAGATTTTATTAAAAATTCTGTATGATATTTTATAAATGATGTGATGACAATTAAAATTAATAACAGGTTTTTGCAACCATATAGAATTTTTTTCTATCTAATAAATAAAATTCAAAATTTATTAAATAATTGTAAATTCTTCTCTGTTGACTTTAATCTGTAAAATATATTTATAAGAATTTTATAAATTTTTGTGATATTTTAATATAAATAAATAACTATTATTATTTATTCTAACTTTGTTAAGTTTTAATTGGATTTTAATTGTAATTTTAACTATACAAAAATAGCAAATTTGTGTAATCAATTTTTTTTTTAATAGGATTTTATATCTATGATTTCTATATATCGTGGCATTAATTTAAATATATACTTATACTTATACATTAAAATAGTGAAATGAAATACCAAATTAATACATGAAGCAATTGTAAATAGTATTTTCAAATATGATACTTTCAATATACGTTAACATGTTGACAAGGTTGAATATCTTCATGTTATGTTTCCCATATGTCCCGTATTGTAGTAGATCAAATTTGCCATTAATCGATTAATGTTTAGGTTGAAGAAATGAAATGATTAAATTTCTATATAATTGTCAATATTATAATGATTTTTCATTCGATTATAATCAAAAGAATGACGAATATTTCAAAAAGGGTTGAAATTAATTTGGTAAAGCACTAATTTGGAGAAAACTAATTCAAATTGTAGAAACACCAATTTGAATATTGTCAAACACCAGTTTAAATTGATAATTCTTATATATCTTGTTTTTGGAAAATGAAGAATGTTTAATATAATTTAAAAAAGAAAATTAGTAATTCAAAAATTTTTTACTTAAAAAAACTAATAAAAATTACTTATCACAAAATTAATCTTCATTTTTTCTATAAATCTAATATAAATTTCTCCATTTTCAATTTGTACAATCTTAGCTTATCTAACAATAAATAATATAAACTTTTTAAATTGATACATTTAACCAATTTGTGTGTATACAAAATTGTTCACAATGTTTTTTTTTTCTTCTATCCAATACATCAGTATAATTGTCAATCTTATAAAGGTTTCTTATAAATCTTATGAAAATTATCATTGATAAATGCGTAATATTGATGGATTTATTGATTTTAAAATTCCAATTCTATCTACAATTTTTATTTCCTTTTAAGAATTCACTTTTTTCTTTCTCGTAATCTAAAATGTCTTTAAGGCATCATCAGAGTGAAAATCTAATTATATCCTTCATGTTTTAGCATATTTCAAAAAAAAAAAAGAAGAAGGAAGGAACAAAGATTTTAAAAATGGTTCTTATAATTCTTCTTAAATGAAAAATCAGTTCTTCTTGTCGGTGTGGTGAGGTGATAGAGAATTGATAGGTAAGAAGAAAATATAATTAATTTTTTTTCTATATTACCAATAATAAGAATTATTGTATTAATTTTAATTTTTGGGGCTTACAACATTGTATTAAAAAAAATTAGACAAATTTGTGTCAATGCTTTCTTACTTATTGTTGTAATTTTCCAAACTTAGCAGTAAAATTTCAGTAAGAAAAAATAATAATTATTTGTTTGCTTACGAAAATGTTGTAAAAGTAAATGTCAGGACATTCGATTGATTAAATATATTTAATTGAAAAAGGACTTAAAAATAGTGAAGAGGACTAAATTTTCATTAATTAATTAAGAACTAGAAATGTTTGTTGATGTAACATAGAAAATTTTCCCATACGAGTATATGATAACAAGAAATTAACTGAGAAATTAAATATTTGATAAAAAATTTAAAATTCTCCTTGTTTTAACAAACCCTTAATTTTATCTATAACTTCTTCTTTTTTTTAATGTTATCATTTTTTTTTTCTTTTAAAAATATAAAAAAGAGAGAAATCTATCTAAAAGTTAAAAATAAGCCAATCTTCGTCACTGAAGATTATTACTTTTCTTTCTTATTATTTATACATTGTATACACATTTACATTTACATATATATATATATATATATATATATATATTTATTACTACTAATCACGTTCGTATAATCATCGCCATTTTTCTTTTTCGTCATAATCTTTTTTTTTCTATTTTTTTTTTTGCCTTTGGGGCGCACATATAATTTCAGTTAATATTATAGGATAAGGGGATAATGGATGAATGTGGTATATAGATATATAGTATATATAGTATAGGATTTTATATAATTGTATATTGTTTTTTTTTTCTTCTGATGTTCAAAATTGTATTTACATACATAAATTTTTGGTTCTCTATTCATTTGTATTATTATATTAAAAGGAATTTTTATTAATCGAAATTTTCTTGAGCTGGAAATTCATAGAATAAGAAATATATATAATGACACCACCCTAAAAAAATTAAACGAATGATTAACCCAAGTGGTAACAAAAAAATTGATAGGTAAGAAGATGAATTTTTTTTGTAATTGTATTAGTTGATTTAGAGACATGAAATAATTTTAGTAAAGGATTTAAAACTTAAATTCCTATTCCATTAAATTTTAAATTTATTGGGAAAAATTGTTGTCTCCCAAATATGATTAATCCTACTATTCACTCCCAGAGTTGTCTTAAGTGTAAATATAAAAGTTATTTTGAATATTGTGTGATGTAAAATGGGGGGGGAAAATTTTTTGTTACGAATTCAGATTCAGTAATTGAGACAAGACAAAATGTCAAATTCAGATATCAAATTTTACATTCATTATATGATTGAATTGCATAGTTTTCAAGATGAAACTGCAGTAAATTAATTATTGAATATTTTTGACTAAAAAAACGATAAATTTATTTAATAATCCTTTTTAATTGTGCAAATATTTTAGCTTTGGTTCGATATAGGCAAAATATCTTTTTTTTTTTTAGATTTTATTAATTTATATTTAAAACCAAAAATTTTAATTATCATAAAATTAAATCATTTTTTTATTAAATTCATAAATATAGTAGAGCTACTACAATAATAATGTAAAAACCCAAAGAAAAACAAAATGTTCAACGACACATAAACACAAAAATAAGATTTCAACTTTAAAAGATTTTGATTAAGTTTAATTCCACTACTAAATACTGACAATTATTATTATTACATTATGGCTTTTAACTGCAAAATACGATGATGATGATGATGGTATAAATATTTTAATGATGGCATATAAACAACAACAACATAATATGTTAATGTTTATGCTAAATAGGATTAATTTTCGCTTCAACTAACATTCGCTTCAATCTTATTATAAATATTATTTTTTCTTTTTGTAATATTTTTTTTTTTTTTGATAATGGAAAAAAAAATCAGAATTATTATTGAAATCTTATTATAAATTTTGATAGAAAATTCTTATAATAATAATAATACGTAACGTTAGCAGAAAATCAGGAAAAAAAAAAGAAAATATAAATCCATTAAAATATTATTGAGAATTTTTCGGAAGATGAAAATAACTAAATTGAAGTCAAACCGTAATTTTAATGGTGGTGTATATTCATATTTTCGAGAAAGAATTTTCAAAGAAATATTTTCATCAAAAAGAGATATTAAAATTATAATATTAATTGGAAAATAAATCAAATTATATATACCATAAAAATTATAAATAAAATATAAAAAATTAATAATTAAGTTATTGCTTTTTAGTTGATTTCTACTTTTAAAAAGGCACAAAAAATTTTTTTTTGTGGTATATACAAAAATCTTTGTGTAATCTAAAAAATAATGAAATTTACAATATATACATAGCTACATATTATATTCTCCAAATTTACTAATCAAAAATATATATAAAACTTTTAAATTTGTTCTTAAGAAAATTTTAATTTAAAATTTAATTGATTTTTTAGTTCAAGTTTCTTTATATATAAATAAGATATGTTAATATATCAAATATAAAAGAGTTTTTTTGGTCCTTTAAATTAATGAATAAATTAAAAACTTTTACCATTCTATATACATATACATAAGGCAACAAAGTATATGTATATATACATAAAACATCAAAAGAATATAATGTGAATCATTTTGTATATAAAGAAAAAGTGACAAATTTTGATATTTAAAATTTTTGAAAAATTTATATTTATAAAAAAAAAAATGATTGTGTAGAAAATTTTTTTATTTTTACCCTATTTTCCTTGTGTGGAAAATTTTTAATGTTGAACATGAAAATAATAGAAAAGAAAAAACAGAAACCAATTAATATTTATAATGTTTGTTTAAAACTATTTACATTTTTTTTTTCACTTTACATAGATACACCATCTTTTGCAATTTCTCGTACTCCTGGTTTTGGTTATCCATTACGTGAAGGTATTGAAGTTTCATTAAAATGTGATGTTGATTCAAATCCATCAAGTACACCACGTTGGCAAAAGGATGATAGTGATACACCTGTAAGTATATTGTAATACAGAAAAAACAAAATTAGAATTTTTGAGTTTAAATGTGTGTGTACAGAACTTGAATCCTTTTTGGAAAAAATCATTTATTTATTATATTAATTGTTTATTTTACTACATACCCAGATAGAAGATTCTACTTCTAGAATATCTATGATTTTAGAATATTTTAAATTGTTAACAAACATATTGTTCCGAACACAATATTATAATATATTTCGCTCCCAAATGATTGGTGATAATAATTTAATTTCTTAAATAATCAATTTGTGTATAATTTAGTTCGAGCAAGGACTGAAAAAATCATTTCTATTTAATTTGGGTTCTATGTGTTTAAAAAAATTAACCTTGAACCAAATAAAAGGTATGCCATAATGAAGGTTTATCCATTAGAATTTATATTTTCTTATTTTCAAAATGTATTTTATGTTTTGTTTTTAAAAGAAAAAGGATCAAAAATAATTTATTTTTTTTTTTACGAATTTTATTAGACTTATTTTTATGTTTATCATTTTCATCTTTGGTTTTCCTTAATCATTTGCAAGGACACAATGAATATTGTCAAAGTGTTCAATGAAATAAAAAAAAAAAAACATTTTTTTTTTATCATCTGAAAAATAATATTTGAATCATGTCCTGACATAATATAAATATCCTTTATTCGTATACAGAAAATTTTTTTTTTACCTTTATAAATAAATTATAAATTTTTGTATAAAATAAGAAAAAAAAAGAAAAATGTTTACAGAAAATGTTCATGCATAACATTCAAAACCGGAAAATATAAAAAATGTTTTATTTATGTTAAAATAAGGATGCTAAATAAAATTTTATCATATACTTTTATAAAATTTAACATTAAAAAGGATATTTATACGTTATTACGAATAACAAGATGCCAATATTGTAAATTTTCGTATTGCCAGAAATAATATATTTGTTTCGAAAATTTTATATTTCGGGATTTTATATTATTACAATATAATCGGAAGAATGACTTATAATTTAAATTATTTCTAAAATAAACATTATATAACATAAATATTTACATAGATTTTATTATCATATAGGTACCACAAATTGGTGACGGATTTCTAAATTTTACATCAATACGTAGAGAACATTCTGGATGGTATAAGTGCACTTCACGTCATTTAAATTTTCAATATTCTAGTATTGGTTATTATCTTAGTGTCAGATGTAAGTAAATTAAATATTAAAAATATAGAACTTAAAATTACATTCAAATTAAATTATTTAAGTATATGAATTTGACATTAAAAATTTCATTTGTAATGTGTCCTTAAAATTGTATAATTTATATTAATAATGAAACTACCTATATACATATATACATATTTTCCAACTATCAAATTGTTAAATTTAAGATTATGAGACTTGAAATTATTAAATTCTTATTTGAATTAAATGTAATTAGAATTATTTTTGAAAAAGTTTTTACACAAATTTACTTAAAATCTAAATGTCCATTATCCATTACATGTAATAGAGATTTTATAGTGTACGAGTATAATTAATTATTCATGTTTCTTAATTCTTATGAAGTTATCATCAATATTACTAATTTCGAAGAGTGATGGCTATTATTATGACAATGAAAAGAAATACGATAATTAATGAGGTTGATTGAAAATTTATTATTTATTTAACGTATTTTGTAGTTGTTAATAGAAAGAGAAATTGGCAATAGTTTATATTATCTGGGGGATCACAAATACACAAATATATTTATTTCGAAATTATTTTTTGTACCCAAAGGATATTTGGTTCGTTAATCAAACTGGCATGAAATTATCAATGTTTGTTATACTTACGATTTTTTAAGGAGAAACAAACCAGAATTTCAAAATTCATTCCAAGAAAATAAGAATTTTTGATAAAATTCGTTGACTAGACTTTTATACAAAATAATTTTAAATTTTCTTCATAGATTTTTCTCTGATTAGTCTAATATCCTTGAGAATTTATTTTCATATATTAAGTGGATTAAATTTATGTATTTTTTTGTTTCTAAAAACATAATATTAATGAGCAATGATAAATGGATTGTATATATAGAGTCTTACACCAAATCTAACGAAATTTGTTTGTAGATTTAGGGAAAAATGTTGAAGATTCTTCATAAAATTTAATAATCATATTTATCTCCCACTTAATACTTACTATATAGGAGTAGCATATTATTAAAATTTGTTTGTATAAAACTTATCAATTGATTTATATGAAAATATTATAGCAAATAAAATGAAATTGCTAATTTGTTTATCCATCCAATAGAACCAATAATAATACTATCCAAATATGTATAAATACTACAGTAAGATAATAATATCAAAAGTCAATAAATAATTTTCTATTACTCTTTTATGCTAAAGCTATTACAATAAAAAAAAATTTGTTGGCTAATATTATTATGCTGCATTGTTATCAAAAAATATATAAATTTTAATTTAATAGATAAAATTATAACCTCTTAAATACTAACTGGGGACTTTTAAACATTTTGTTAATCAAGTTTATCTACAAAGTACAAAGTAAAAACGAAAAATATTTAAACATTTTCATATTATCTGATACAAAATTGCTCAGATTTCATGACAGATGTTTCATTAAATTGGTGAATTTAACAAGGATATACACCATGTAGTGAAAGACAGAATGTCAAAGAGTATAAGCATATCGAAAATTGTAAATTAAACAGAGGGTTGCGCTTTCAAGTTCTATAAAAAAAGATATACTACATATATATATATATTTTTTTACTGTTTTGCCGCCTCTCATTGTGTTTCTGCTCAATATCCTTGGATAAATGGCTTCAAATGGTTTTTTATTTTATATATTTTTGTAATTTGATTGTGACAATTTATTGTATAGTATGCAATTTAATAGTATTATTGGTAAATTGGGAAATTAAAATAGATGCAATTTTTTTTTTTTGTTGTGTTTAACCATATTTTAAATTAACATTTCGGGGGAAAAATATTATTGAAATTCACTGTGTCTGATTGTCTGCAGAATTGCTAGTAGGAACGGATGACTTATAATCATTAAAAATTACTTTTAATGTTTGGCTATACATTTTTACTTAAAATATTTCTTAGTTAATAATACACAAAATCCTTTAAAAAATCACATACCAAAGCCCTATTCAACTCATTATTGAAGCAGAAATTTGACAATTATAAGATCTGTGAAAATATTTTATACTGGACTTTTAACACACCCCCATAACTTTTATACATTTTTATAATTTTCCAGAAAAACTAGTTGACAATCAATGCGTTAAAAAGGAAACTCGAGAATACTAAAAAAAAAGTAACATTTGTATAAATATTTTTATTAAAAAAAAAAATTCATTAAATTGGAAAACCAAATTAGTAATTTTTGGGGTGTGGAATTCCTTTTTTTATGTCTGAAAATTTTTCATTTTGTTGTTGTTGTTGTAATGAACGATTTTTCCAATTATACAAAAATTAAAGTACAAATTGAAAGGGAAAAAATAAGTAGGAGAAATTTATGGTGTATGGTAATTTAATAAGTAATTGAACATTTTAGTTTTGGTTAGCAAATTTTAATATTAAATTTCAATTGAAATTAACAAGTGGGTTAAGCACGAAGATGTTATTTGGTGTATATTCTATTAGTTGAATAAAAAAAGAGTTCAGTTATCTAAAATACAATTTCTTACTATATCATGGATATTTCATTACATCCTAATTGTTTTTCCTTCACAGATTTTTCTTTAGAAGTGGTCATTTCTCGTGAGGCAAGGTTAGATCAATTTTCCTTTGTCAAAAATTATCAATTTTGTTGAAAATTTAGATTTAATTAACCAGAAATGCAACTTATCAAATGCAACTTACCTTACTCTATTTCAATGTAATCGTTTATAATGCTGTATGAAAAATTATTTGGTGCCGCAATTATAAATATTTTATTATGACTGATTTTTTTTTAATATTGATTTCATTTCAAAAATAATCATTATAAGATTTCCCAAGATAACAATATTTTTTTTGTTTTGTTAATTTATTTACCTTTAACAACAACACAGAAATATTCTTCGTTTATGTGTTTTCTACGAGTATTTACGAGATCTACGAGTATTTTATTTTTAAGGATTCTATTTCTATAAATATTCTTTTAATAACAATATTTGCTAACAATAATAAAATGTTTACAGAAAATATGTTTATATAGATTTTGTTTATCAAAAAAAAAAATATTTGTATACATATACATAAAATTTGATATCCTATTTTGTTTATATCCTTTTTATTTCTTATACGAATCCTTAGGTCCTCTTAATGTGATATGGAAATAAATAATTTTTATATATCTATAATGTTAAGGACGAAATTTGTTATAGAATTTATTTATGTCTGGAAAAATCAAAACATAATTTTTTTTATATACATATACATATATATGTATATGTATAAATATTGACTATTATTTTTTTTGCATAGTAGAAATGTGCGTAGACATAATGAACAGCAAATATAATGCCACCCTTTTTTTTATTTATTTAAATAAATAGAAATATAATATGAAAATATCCCCCCATTTTGGAGTCACAAAATGAGAAAAACGAATTCATTAAAATATATTGTGTATATACATAGATGAGATTCAAAATATTTTATATGCATTTTATTTTAGCTAAGGATCATAAAATGATTTCAAATATAAATTTTATATGTGGAATTTAAAGGAGGGAAAGATTTCTAATTTATCTCCAGTTCAGTTAGATTACAAAAGTAACCCTATAAGATAATTTTATAAATATTGTGGGGGGTTTAGATGTATCTTTTTTTTTTGTGAAATTCGATTCGTTGTAATTGTGAGATATGGTTATTTTATGTATATCAAGAAAATTTCGATGATTTGTTTTTGTTTTTCTCATTTTATCGAAAGTAAAAACTTGAGGCAAAAAATGAAATTCACAAAAAAACAACTATTAAGCCATCATCATCGAAAATGTTAGGTCTAAGATTTAAATAATAATAATAAAAAAATTCACATTGAAATAAAAAAAAAAGGATATTTGAAGGGGGATTGTCATATTTTGTAAATTGTAGTATATACATTTAAATTTTTATATAAATCTAATCTAATCTATAAATCATTAAAATTTTGATTAATTTTTTATAAAATAATTTTATATATTTTTAATTTAAAACTATATTTTTAATCAAGACATAAAAAAGGATATTACAATCATTAGAATTTTGTATATAATGCTTTCCTCTGTGTGTTTATATATTTGACATATTAAAGTAGAGTAACTCACATTTTAATACTGAAGGAGCATAATTATCTCGAAAACCATAATTTTTGGAAGACTACAGTCACATATTCTGTTTGGTCATTTATAATAAATATATGTAATAACTTTTTTACTTATCTCCAAATGAAATATTTTAAATGACAGACCCCTAAATTACAATTTCATACTAAAATATTTATCTATATAATTATTCATAAATTTGTTTATACATATTAGTTTGTCTGCCATTATACATCATATTTTTTTAACCCCCAAAAATAGAGACATTATTTATATATATTTATGCAACAAAATGGACGACTATGGAATCCATCTTTGCGAATTTTATTAAATAGGGAAAAATATTGTATACAATACACGTAGGTTAGGAGGCTGATAATTTAATTGTATAATAGTCTCTTATCTGCAATGGTCATTAGATGAAATTTATATTTATGTACGTTCGTTTGATTTTAAAATAGTAAAAACCACACCTTCTTGTTAACTGGAAAATTATATTTTTGTGATATAAATTTTAGACGGGATAAAACCATTTTGTATTACTGATTTTTGCCAACCCCCTTTTTTTTTTGTTACAATTAAAATTCAAATATTAAATTTCAATCATCAAAATTTGTCATAAAATATTTAATTAATATAAATAATATAAAATTTATTTAATAATTATTTCCATGGACCTAAAACATTAATATTTTTTTATAAAAAATTCTGATCCTTTAAAAAAACGCAAATATATATATTTTAACAGATGATTCTGTAGATGTTACATCAGAACCAGACGATCAAGAAGTTTCTGTTGCTGCTGCATCTCATAATCCAAATAAAGGTCAACTAGAAGTTCAATTAGGAGGTGCTGTAACATTACAATGTCCTCAAGGTAAACTATAAATTATTTTTTTTCCTATTTTATATATTTTATTAAAAATTCTCTGTCCATATAAAAGTCCTAAAAAACTTTAAATGAAAAATCAAAAAACTGCAATAAATTTATTTTTATACAATATTATACCAGGTTCTTTGGGATGCTGGTCACATCTTGATCCAGTTACAGCTAAATTACGTGGACTTGGATATGGTTTGTCTACACCCACCGGACAATTTTCATTAAAGGATGTTGTTTATCAGGATGCTGGTACATATAAATGTATTGGACAATCACCAACAAATAAAAAGAAACTTGAAGTACTTCAGACTGTTGGAGTTACCGTTAAAGGTAAGTGTGCTTACCAAACTAAGACTATTTTTTTTTGAATTTTGTTTGTTTTTGTTAAATCAACATTAAAAGATATTGGAATAAAAAAAAATGAAAACAACGAAGAAGTTTGATTTCTAGTTTTGCTATTCGAAAGAGAAACGAACGACTGTTTAAATATTTGATAAAATTTGATTGGGTTTTTAATTAACTTTTTTTAATTTATAGGAAATTCTAGAGATGAAATTTGTATGTGAAAATAGTAGACTTTTGTATTTGAAGATCAATTATATTATTAAAGTACTAAATTTAAAAATGAAGGCTTCAGTAAATTGAAAATTAGGACTACCAGAATATCTGCCTTAAGAAAGTAAATTAAATTATTTTGATAACTTATTTTTGTCTCTATGAAAACTTTCTATCCAAAAGACAAATATAATTTTTGGAAATTGTTTAATTTAATGTGGAAATGTTGTATGTATCATCATTTTTATGTAATAATAGTAAAAGCCTAAATAATCTCAGAAATGTTTTCTCATATTAATAAAATTTTATGAACTGTTTACTCTCTTTTACATATAATCAATCCAAGCATCCTTTTTTTTAATATTATGAATTTTTTTAATGCCTTTATCCGGTTCTAATGTCTTTGTTCGTTGATATCAGGTTTTTTTTTTATTTGTTAATCTTTTATTTTCATGTAGCTAATATTTATCATACGGTTAAAATACACAAACTTAGTTATATGTAAGTATGCATCATGTTGTATCCTATCTTTAACATGAATCTGATATACAACAGTGTATATGCAGATTACCCAGATGGACTCTTGAATCAAAAAAAAAAATTTAAGGAAAAAAAATTAAAAATAAACACCAAATTTTGCTTGTTATCATTAAAAATATTATTAAACTAGAACTGTTTTCTCTATATATCCATGAATCCTTATTATTTTGAATACCGCACACAAAAATTTTCAATGTTATATAAACAAACATTTTTGATACGAATCACTTTATAAACTATAAAAAATCTATTTTACTTAAAATATTTATTCGAAAAAGAACCAGGGAATTTACAAAAAAATAATTTTAGGTGCCTTACGAACACAATGTAATATTCCCGACAATTTATATACGGTATATACATAATTTGCTGGTAACCTAAATTTTTGGTTTTTTTTTCTGTTAAATATTATACAAAATTATGAACACCGTATACCATAAAAATGGCCTTATACACTATTTAGACAGCAACATTTTCTACAACAAATTTTTCATCAAATATTTTTTTGTTTAGAATAAAATTAGTTTAATAATATTTTATAGTGTCATTGTCATATTATGTCTAGCAGCTATTGTGTAACATTATGACAAAATGACCGTAATTTTCATTAAATCGTCTTCCAAATTTATTAGCTTTACGTATTTTTGTATAACTTTATAGTCAAGAGTATATTTTCTTCTATAGTTTTTAATATTTTTGTAATTTTATGCATGGCGCTGGGCGCATAACATAACTAAAAAAATTTATGATAAAAATTAAGATTCATGTCAAAAGCTAACAAAATTTGTTTTTTTTTTAGTTTTTCTTAAATCAAATTTAAATAATTTATATATTTAAATTGTTATATAAACTAAAATAATTTTTTTGATTTTCTTAACTTTAAAATAGAAAAAAAGAAGAAAGTTTTTTTTTTTGCGTCAGGGAAAAAGTAGGGAATCTGTCTGTCTGATCAACAATATTTACGGCGACATTATTCTTCGATTGTTCACCAAAAAAAATATATAGAAGAATTATACGTAAACGACTACGTATATATGAAAAATAATAATCAAATGTGAAAAAGAAATATTATTTATATTATTTAACATAATAATATATAATAATTTTTTATAGTTTTCTACAACATTTGGTTTTTATTGGTAATTTTTCTTTTCACGATGCCATTTTTATATCTTCCAAAAAACAGAAGAGCAAAAACAACAAAACTTAACAACATATTTTCTTATTTATTTTATCCAATTCTTCAAGAAACATAAAAATTTAAAGTACGCTATTCAATTGCAATATGTTATTTTTTTTTTTAACTTAAATTTTCTTCTCTTTTTTTTGGAAAAATGTATTTCCAAAAATATATTTTTATATTCTCACAAAATGGCGCGCACA
This sequence comes from Empis stercorea, assembly GCA_949752835.1. Classification (NCBI taxonomy): domain Eukaryota; kingdom Metazoa; phylum Arthropoda; class Insecta; order Diptera; family Empididae; genus Empis; species Empis stercorea. The sequence continues at coordinate 2,845,606 of OX457088.1, read as the reverse complement.
TTAATAGCATTTTATTTATTGTTTTTGGGTGAATCGTAAAATAAAAATTATAATTTCGGTAATATATGATTCGAAAGAGTCTTTTAAATAGTCATTATCACATTTTTTGCAATTTTATTTAACTTTTGGTTAAATTTTGGTGCACAAATATGGACTGTTTAAAGAATTCTGAAAATGAACGAGTAGGTTTAGGCTAATATGGATGGCTCAGAGCTGAACCGAACCAAGTCCGAGAAATATTAAGGGATTAAGTATATCAACTCTAATTAATTCTTATTTCTCTACAATAATTGCATTAATATTGAATGCAATTATTGTAGAAATAACAACAAAAACATTTCAGGAATTAATTATTACAGTTGATATACAATTACAGAATTAAGTTTTTCTGACTTGGTCCAGTTCAGGTTCAGCTCTGAGCCATCCATTTACTTACATGAATTTTATAAAAAAAATTTATCTGCCTTTAGTTAAATTTACTCTAAACTAAATATTAATGACAATTCGGTTTGAAATTATTTTTAATATTTACAGTTGAAAATGGAAAACAATCTACTATTTTTAATGCTACCCGACATTTTCTATTTCATAAAAATATTGTTGAAATTATTGCTATTATAATATTAATTAAACTGATGCACATTTAGATTATCTTAAATTGCAGATATAAAAAACTGGTGATTTAAATATTTTAGAATTGTAAATTTTATAGTTTATCTTAAATAAAATTATAAATTGTGGTCTATCTTCCTATAAAATTTCGTTGACTTTGTGAAGCTTATAGAAGTTATAAAATATCTATACCATCATAAATAATCAAAACTAGTATACCATAATCAAGTTAAGTTCTCCACAGCAACCTAAAAAATAAATAAATTGATATCATCATAATAAATGAACCTTTTATTTAATCAGAAAATGGAATAAGCTATTGAACTTTAAAGTACATAAAGCTTTAGAAAAAATAATGTAAAATTGCTTAAATTAATTTTAATAAAAATTTAAAAAATTTACTAGTGAAAATAAATAAAACTTTATAGGTTTTTCCTTTTATAGTAGAGAGGGTTTTGTTAAGTGTCCTTTATTATCATTTATTATTCACGTTTCAAAATATTTGTAAACTCTTTTAAAGTTTATATTATGTCAAACGTTTTTTGGTCCTTTATGAACCAAAATTTAATATTTCTATAATAAGATTTAAAAACAAAAAACCCTCTCTACTATATAATTGCCTAAAATATTTAATATTAGCTATATAACAAATTTCATGCTTCTTTTCATATATCATTACTCTGGAGACTTTGAAAATAACCCTTGTAATCTATGTTAATTGTTTTTGCAACATAAAAGTTTTATAATTTCTTAAAATAACTAAAACAAAAAATCATTTTGTTCCTCTTCTCTCTCCTCTCTATCTTTGATTTCATTTTCATTAAAATCATTTACAAAACAAAAACTAAAAAAACACAAAAAAATTATTTATAATGAATAAAAATTCTTTCAAAAATTATTATCTTTGAATATTAATGCCCTCTAGGTAATTATATGCAAATTAGAAATTCTTTGAAACTTTCTGTAAATTTTTGTTGTTCGAAAGAATATATTATAAAATGAAAATTGCTTTGCAATGGTTAGTTAACATGTAATTTAATTCGAAATGATTGCCAGACATAAAAAAATAATAATAATCAAGGATAAAAGAAGATCATAAGAACGCACCCTTTTTTTTCCTTTGGGGGTTAGAAAATGTTGTTGGGTTTTGGTATCGTGTTGTTGTTTTTTTGGGGTTCAACTAATAGTGCACAGACGATGGCAACATCTTTGCATTCCATTACTTTGAAATTTATTATAATATAAAAGTGAAAAATCTAAATGTGGGTTTAATTTTATAAAGTGAGTAAAATAATGTGAATGTATTAAGAAAACTTCGTGGGGAATATTTCTATTTTCATATTTCTGTAAAATTAAACTACTTCAACGAAATTATCAATAATAATAAATTGTTATTACATATTTTCTTTGACTTTTACATAAATTTAGGGAGTATACACACTAAACTTTTAATGAGGTTTTTTCACTTTAAAGAATATGGTACTTTTCTTAGCCAAAGGAATTGTACCATAATAATGTGCATAATTATATTATACATTCAATTTGATGATATATTACTACATCGTATCAAATAGATTTAAGCATTTAATGATGGCGAGTTAAATATTATTGAAAATTGATAATTCTCCAATAAAATTTACTATCATAGTGAAGTATAGTTGAAATTTGTAAAAAATTAATATAGGTAAATTATTTTCTTATTAAATAATCAAGGTAAAATTACAAAACTATAACTTGTCTGTCATTTTTACATATAGTAACACTAATTTTACTCCACTTTGAATAGTTATTAGATTGGCAAATTGTGTCCATAATAGACTTCTACATTCCTTTTCCCCTTCTGATTTATAATCACACTTTATTAATAATTCAAAATAATTTACAAATTAAAACTGTTTCAATAACTATTCAAATGCCCAACATTTTCAAATATTTATTTTCAATTTTTTTTTCCTTTCCTTTTTCAATATATATAAAATTTCCAATGAAAATGAGGAAATTGTTGTTCTTCATTTCATTATAGAATTTTTATATAATAACCAACCCTTAAATATTTTGAAAAAAAAGCATGCATACTGTGCAATCATTAATAACCCTCTTTACTATATAACGCAAACCAATAAGTAACTTAAAATTATATTGCCTCAAGTTGTCATCTTCAATAAGGACGATACATATATATTGAAGAGGTTAATACCAAACTTCCTATATACTATATAAAATTGTGGTAATTACTTGGCTAAAAAAAAAATAATTCATAATTTTAAGTAAAATGTGAGTCTTTTATACATATATAAATATAAGTTATGTTCACCCTAAGAATCTACTAACATTAGCTTGTTCAAAATTTTATTATATATTTATTTATATTATATACATTTTATAGTCTTACGGTCTTATTGCAATATACTTTTTAGTATGTTTATGACATCCACTTATGTGTAATATAAAAATTGGTATAATGTATGTAGACATATATATCTAAAATGTACATAAGAAGTCATAGAAAATTATGATTATATTTTATATTTATTAAAAATTATCCTTGGTTGCACAGAACATATTAAAAATTATGTTTACATAATATAAAAACAAATTGCATTATCAATAATAGTTATAATTTTTTTTGCGTAATTTTTTAACTTTTAATATAATAATGTTAATGTCTTGTGATGGTTGGTATTTTTCGATATATCTATTTTTAGTATTCAACTAAATTAGAGAAATATATGAAATATTAATAAGTGCATTCTTATTTGTAGAAATAAAATTTCTTTTACATATAAGTTGTCGTTGAGTCTGCGATACATAAATGTATATATTTACAAATGATTTATAAGGTTATTGACTAATTCCTAATGATCATAATAAATTCTGAATCATTTCCAAATTTCCTATACATTAAAATATCAAATACTTGAAAATTACGAAATTGCAAGAAAGTATACAGAATTTCTGTTAAATAATCGACTGCAAATTATCGAATTTCCTCAATTATACCACGAGATAAATTCTCGTAGAAATTTCTAAGATTTGATTTAGTTATTTGTTTTATAATAAGGTTCAGTATTCACAGATTGTTATCAGACTCTAGATTACAATTTGCCCATAGATCAAAGATCGAACTCCATTTTATTCATTTGCCCCAAGACAATATCATTCAGTGTCTTGGACAGGACTCAAATTGAAAACTCAATGCATCCGAGCGTAATTCATACTATCACAAAGTAACTTTAATCATCCTTATATGAATGAACTCATTAAAATGTTTGCATATTAACTAAATTAGTGCAGTGAATAAAAAACGTCTCTCCCTAATGACAATTTGATATTCACAATTATGCTTCTTATACATAATATTTTTTGTCTAATGTTAGTGAGACATTTAAGCATGTTATTTTTTTCATTTATTTATTGAATTTAAATATTTCCTCAAGGGTAAATTCTATCTCTGTTAACATGAACTTTTCATATATACATGATCATAGTATGTATTTATATTGAATGGTTTGTTATGTTGTAAATAAAATCTAGTTAGTATATAGGGAAAAATTATTATGATTACATATTGTGGCATCCCCCATCGGAAAGAGCAATTACACAATTTTCATATTATATATTTATATATTTTTTTTGTATACGTATATGAATATATGACTATGCGCTTTCGTGCAGATAATTTTTCGATATATTTCCTTTGTAAAATTACAAGGACATAAAATTGTTATAAAAATTAATTGCAAAATTTGTACGTTGTTTACTACGAAAATTGGTAACTTTAAATATTTAATATATGTATGTATTTTATTTTAATAAATATGAAAAGTTTTTAATTTCAATTTAATTTTTTTTTAATTATAAATTATTATTAGTAATAAGAATTATAGTGAAATTCTAATTGAAATTTAATATGAATATGTGATAAAAGAGATTTTAATTAATTCTCTGTCACAGAATGTTAAAATTGTTATTATAAATTTAATTTAATTGTTTTTTTTTTGGGAGTAATTGAATATTTAAATTAATTATTTACAAGTTTTTAGTAAAATTAGAAAAATTGTTTATATTACAAATAGTGAAATATTTCAATTATATTTGTCGACTGCAATTTATTGGAAAAGTTATTTGGTCCAGTAACTTACTTTTTTCGGGAAATTTTTAGTCACACAATACTATTTAAGAATCAATGTATAAAGGTGTTGTGTGCTTCATTTCATCATTTGTAACTGGCCTAATCTATATTTCAAACAAACTTTTGCTTATTTTCAGAACTTCATATTCGATTTGTAACAATAATACTTCGAAATTCTGAACTGATGCTCACATATTAGTTGTTTAGGTTTAAAATAAGTAACTTACAATTTTCGGAATATATTTTCCTCTCGTTGTTGGTTTGGTGTTATCTATTCTAATAAATATAACCTAAACTAAATTATTCTGCTAGTTAAACCATTGAAAATTCTTTTGAAATCCTAGAAGTAACAAAATTTTAAAATTATTTTCGATTTTATTAAAAATTAAATATTATTATAAAATTTACATTTTGAAATTTAATTTTTATTTTCAAAGATAGATTTAATATATTTTCAATTTAATAATATTATTTGCAAATAAGTTTTATACTTGTAAATAAATTAAATTTGAAGTGGAATACAAATAAAATAGTCAATTCACACACAAATATTTTACAAAACATTAAAATTTTATGGAAATTTTTAAATTTATTTTGTCAAATATATTCAGGGAATTAAATGCAAACATAGCCACCTTATTATTACCTCCAAAATTATAGTCTATATAAAATAGACTAGCTTTTTCAATTTGGAGAAAGTAAATTATTAGTCCAATTCTTGTTACTTTCCTTTATGATAGTCGAAATGTTTTCGATTGATGAAAATGATGAATGTTTAAAGGGACAAAAATTGTTTTTATAGGCAAAATCTTTCAAAATCAAATTAAAATTTATTCATAAAAATTATGTAATAATTTGCTAAATAAAAGTATTTATCTTAATTAGGTACTCCATCAGTTATGGCCAGAAATGCAACTCCAGTTGCCTATCCTGGTTCACCATTACATTTATCTGTTGAATTTTGTGCAAATCCACCAGCACATGCAGCACGATGGTTACATGGTGATCGTGTTTATACACCAGGCAATCAATATGGCAGTACTGTTTTAGCGTATGGTGTAACAGTAAGTAAATTTTACTATATAAACATTATAAAAATGACTTAAATTTCCTTGTTAAAATTTTATTAATTAATTAATATCATTCCGAAATTAATTTATATTCTAATAATTTTATTTTCTAAATAAATTTTAAAAACAAAAAAGGATCTACCAACACCATTTTGTAAGGAAGCTCGTTTAACATATGTCAGCATGCATGAACGTGTACCAAGAACATTTTATTTTATTGTTTCATCACCAGGTGGTGTTGCTGAAACAATATTTAAAGTTAATTTTACATTACGTTATCGTACCATGTCCAATTCAATTGATGACGAAGAAGAAGAATTAGCTGAACCAGAGGAAATACATTTTCCAGTATTTGGTTCAAGTACACGATTAATATCGTTAATTGATCAAACGAATTTATCTATAAACAAATTATTTATGCTTAAACTTTGTATCATAATTTATATTTTCATAATTAATGTTTTTCTGTAAAAAATAAAAACAGAAAATGAGAGAAAATTGAAAACCCAAAAAAAAAAAAAACACCAGCTCTAAAAAAATTTAATCGTTTAAAAAAACTAATAAATTATTATAAATAAAAAAATATAAATATTTTAAAATTATAAAATATTTATTTAAAAAACAAAACCCTATTACATATATTACACTATTTATATATAAAATACTTAAACCTAATTATTATTACTATAAAATTACTATAAAAAATTATTATTTATTATTTTTATTGGTTAAAATGTTATTGAACTCGATTTCATATTATGACGATTATTTTATGATATTCAAGGGAAAATTCATTTAATTCAAACAAAATAAATATTTTCCCTGATCTTTTTGGATTTGTCGAATTTTGATGAAAATAATAATTATAAATATTAATTTCTAAATTGTGATTATACTTGCCAAGGGAAGGAAGCTTTGATTAACTGAACATAATAAATTTTAACAGAGAACATTGGAAAAATTTATAATGTCATCCTTCGGACTGTAGCGGTTTAATATGGAAATTTATTGTTGTACTTTTAGTAATCTTTAAGGTAGCTTCACAGTCACAGTGCTCACTAAATCGTTACTTATTTTCAAATATACACTAAAGTAATATTATTAGTGTATATCTAAATACTAATTACAAATAATTTTAAATGTAACTGAATTAATAAATTTATTGACTGCACAATGAATAATTCCACATTGTATATTCTCGTTGAATTTATGGTATCTATATAATTGTTATTTGGACTACCTACTGGCATCACTGATGAATATCCTTATACATTGTCGAAGACTTTTTGACAAAGGGAATTGAATTGACAAAATTACGTTCTCAATTCAACTTCCTTTGTTAAAAAGTGTTCGACAATGTATTGGCAATGAATGACAACATTTAATTTTCCTTAAATACTATTCAAACTATTAGGAATAGAAGTTTTAGTCATTATACATTGTCTAGTAATTCTATGAAACACCGAATTATACACTTTCCCGCTAACATAATTATAAAAAAAAAATAATTTCATAATTTGAATACGAGTTTAACCGATTTTTATATTATTGATATATTTTTTGATTTATTTATTCAGCCAAAGCTCGGCACGGTTTTTAAAACCATGAAAACTGATTTATTTGTATTTTTGTACATAAAAAAAAATTTATTAAAAGTTTTTTGTTAAACATTTCTCATAATTATAATAATTTTAGTTTCTTTCTTTATTTTTGTTTATACAAAAATTTAAAATTGGCCAAAATTTTAATTTCAAAAAATGTAAATTAATTTTTTTCTCTGGAAAAATATTTATAAAAAAAAAATTTAACAAAAAACCAAAAAAAAAAAAAATATTTTCGTTTTTTTAAATTTAAGAATGTTAACCCCAAAGGGATAATAATTTTTATATGAATTTATATTTATATACATACAAACAAAACCAAAAAAAAAAATATATATATATTATTATACAACGTTAGAAATTATATATACATAATTAAAAAATTAATTAATACTATAAAAGAAATTAAGATTTAAAAATTTATGCTAAAGATATAAATTTAAATGAAAATTAATTATTTTTTTAAGTTCTGCCAAAATGAAAAAAAAAATATATTTAAAAAACCATTAAAAAAAATGAAGATAAATTCTTGAATTTTTAACACAAATAGAAAAATTCATTTGTGTTTTTCCTAATAGAAAAATTTAGCATTTCTTTTTTTTTTATTAAAATCCCACCAAAAAATTTTCTCATTTTCAAAAAAAAAAATTGAATATTTTAAATTTTATGCATTTCAGCTATATTTTTGCGTATTTAAATATTTAAAAAAAAAAACTTTTAAGGGAATTTAAAACATAAAATTACAAAATATTTTAGAGAATAAAAAAAATAATATAGAATTTAAGATTTATAATTAAAATTAATATAAAAATTCATTTTTTTTTTTTCCTGAAGTGCATAAAATTTATGGAAATTTTGAAAAAGAGAAATTCATTTTGTGTAATCATTATTTTTAATCCTGCCAATTTTTACATTTTTTATGTTCTAAAGATCTTAATTACATGTAGAACAAATGCAATTTTAAATTTGTATTTTAATTTTCCAAATTTTCCAAAAATTACAAATATAATAAAAAAAAATAAAATGTAGTTAGGTTTTTTATATTAATTTTTAAAATTTTCTAGTAGAAAATTATACGAAAAATTTCAAAATGTCAACCTTTTTTCACTTCATCTAAAATAGATTATTAATCTTATCATCTTCACAATACACGTTATCATACAGTGTAACAACATAATAATTTGATTTACTCCACTATTAAAAATAATGAGAAATTGACATTGTAAAATCGTATCCCAATTTTAATAATTTCTTAAATTTCCATACTTAAATTTTCAATATTGAAGAAACATTTCGTAATTTTGAATCTGAACTCTTCGCTAGCTGTAATCACATAAAGTGATTTGTGACTATCAACTATTACTTATTACATATAACATTGCAAAGAAATTTCTATGCAAAATTGTAAGATGTGATAGTTGATACTGATAGTCACAAATCTCTCTATGTTATTGCACTACTGTTTATATTTTCCTAACTATAATAGATATTTCAAAAAAATTACACCGAATGTAATAATAATTAAAATTTAATATTTAAAAAAAAAAAATGTAAATTGCTTTTTAAGAAAATTAAAAATCAAAAATAAAAAATAAAAAGTCTTATGTAAAAAAAAATGTATTTTTGTTCTTATGTAAAATAAATAAAAGAATTTAATTATTCTAGAAAATATGAAAAATTATTAAGCATAAAAGAAAAATATATAATATATAAAAATTAAATTAAATAAATAATTAATTAAAATAATCTAGTTTTTAAAAATATATAAAATAGAAGAAGAAAAAAATACAATTGAGAGAATTAATTTTATACCAGACAAAAAAAAAATTAATTTATATATTTTATTACGCCATTAATTGAAACCAAAATTACGAGAAAAGTTAAGTGGAAAAAGAAAACTTTATTAAATTTTAATAATTATTATATTTAATTAATTATTTTTTAATGTTAAATTAATCGATTTCATTATTATTTATTACATAAAATAATTCATCCATGTTTTTCTATCCTAAACAAAGATAGTCAAAATTATTTATATGGAATTTGGCAGGAATTATAAAGTGCTTGGGACTTTCCTCGGATACATAAAATGTAGAATGTGTTTCTAGAATGTACTAAATTTTTTGGATAAAATAAATATTCTGAAAATAGAGATTTTTGCTTTCGTATATATAGAACATAAATATGGGACAAAGATTTTTATATTCTAGATTCTAGAACAATTCTGTTTGCATAATTTTGTTATAAATGAAATTCCTCGTCGTTAGACACCAAACCTGTATAGAAGAATGTCGATGATTTACGCCAAAAAAATGGCGAGGGTTTAGACGTAAAACATCGACATTCTCCCATACATGCGAATTTGGATTAAAATATATTATGACTTGATGAGAGAAATGTCATATAGAATGAATATTAATCATTGATAATATGTGATGATACTCATGAATCATTCAATTTTATGCTTTGGCCAAGCTAAGTTGGTTCATTAATACACAAATTTATTAAATAAAATTTGTGTATGTACAATTGTCAATTTTTGTAATTACATAATTCTTAGCGGGCACTGCAATATGATATATCATTTTTACATAAATTTGATCCTTTTATAATTCAAAATTTGCTCTTTTCCGAAATAAATTCGTCCTTTTCCACATTCTTCGTTTAAATTGAATGAGTTCATCAAATTTATCTATCAGTTCATTTATCTCTCGTCTTTTTAATTTCAATCAATTTTACAAAATTTAAATTTTTCTTAAATTTAATTTAAATATAATTTCAATATTAAAAAATCTTTGTAATATAAAAACATTTAATCTATAAAATATATTCTATAAATAACAAAAAAAAACTATATATACAAACTTTAATGTGTAAAATGATAGAAAAGCTCATAATTTGTGTTTTCTGAAAATAAACTAATTAATTACAAATTAAGATTTGATTAGTAAAAAAAAGTGTTATCATATTTTGAATATGAAACAAAACCAAAAATATGGATCAACTAAAATTCTGTTTATTCTGCTAGTCGACACGAATATAAAATATTATATAAAAAATATTCGAAATTTATATATTAATAAAATTAAATATATTTAAATGTATATAAATTAGTCATACGTTAACTATATTATAATAAAATTAGCTGTTTAATATGAAAATAAAATTAAAATAATAAAATTAAAAAACTAGGACGAGCAGTTAATTAAAAAAAAACATAATTATAATAAAAAAATTCATTAAAGAAAAAGAAAATAAATTGTCAGCAAAAGAAAAATGGAAAAATTTGTGGTAACCCAAAGAAGCATATACAAAAAAGAAAACAACTAAATTGTTCATTTAATGATAAACTAAAATAGCCAATTTAGAATAAATTATGAAAAATTATTTAAATTATAAATTTAAAATTTGTTTTTATTTCAAGATTTTATTTTCTTCAATAAGATCTAGATCTAAATGGTAAGCTCATAAATATTAGAAAAATTCACCAAATTCTGGACATAATTTTTAGATTATAGATAGAATCTAGAAATATTTCTAATATAGAGTAAACAGAATTGTACTAATAGCAACATGTTGTCGATAGGTGAAAAGCACACTAATCTTATATTCAGCAATTTGGGTGTATGATACCCAAATTTTTGTTAGTTGTATAAAATGAATACATTTTTTCAAATTTAATTATAAGAAATAAGTATTTCAGTTATAGTTACACGTATTACGATCTGTCACTTCGAATTGATTGAATAATTTTGATGTTACAATAATTTTAAAAAATTTTGAAAGGGAAATTTGAAATTTGAAATTAATTTTAAAAATTTGAAATTAAAATGAAATTTATAGAAAAAAAACGTTTCCAAACTTTTCATTTTGAGGTGATATAACATTTCATGTAATTAATTTCAGTGCTTTTTTTGCAGCATATATCCTTGACACACCAGTGACTATAAAAATTGGTAAAATGAATATTAAAGTCACTAGTTTAATATTCATTTTACAAATTTTTGCTTTGTAAATTATTATTAAAATTAAAACCAAATAATTATATAGATAAAAATAAAGAGCAGGAACTAATAGCTATATAATTGTTAGATTATTTCTCGCTTCTTTCAATCGAAATCTGAAATTAAATAGCTATTATTACAATGACACCATATTATGTATATGTATAATATATTTTATATCATTTTCATGACATAAAACTTTCAAAAAGGTAAAATAATGTTACAATATCCCATCAACAAAATAAACTAAAAATCATCTAACAAAATATAAATTACACATTTATTTATTTCTTAACTTAACTTCTTAAACATTAAATACATCACTTTGTGTCATACATTAAGAATTTCTTCTGATCCTCCTATCTTATGTTCACCAAAAATGAAAATACACTATTTTTATTTTTGATTGATGTGGTCAATGGATTGAAATTCTCCATGGTATATGCTTGTGTAATGTTATATGGATTAAAACACTTGTATGGAGGATTAAACGATTGTCACTCACACCTTGTTAACATTTCTAAATATTGTTTCTTTTTTTCAGTTTTTCTTTTTCTTTAATTAATAATTTAATTTTTGTATTCAGTTAAAAATTAAATTAAAGAAAATTTTACGAAAAATTAATTTCATTCTGTCCGGAATTAGCTTTAACTATTATAGTTCTAATTAAAATTGTATAAAGTTATGTTTATGGTCGGATGAAAAATACTTTAGATTCCCTATAGTCTTTCAAATTTTAATTGAAAACAAAAATTTTTTAAAAAAAATTTCCCCCAAATAAGAAAAATCGATATTTTATTATGTATAGATATTAAAATTATCAAAATAAATAACATGTTTCTTTATAGCAATATATATTGAGGTTTGTTTGGTTACAAAAAAAAAATGTAAAGAATCATCAAACCACACCATAAAATTAAAGATAAAAATCGATAATCATTATTGAGGAAATTCTTATAATCTAATACAACATAAAACCATAAAAAAAAAAAAAAAATAACGAAAAGAAAATAAAAACATAAAAATTTATGTGCAATAAGATAGGAAATTCCTAAATTCTCTATCGTCTGATAAAAGATTATGGTTTGAGTAACCTAAATTGACAACATCGTGTTATACACTTTTATGTAAACATTTTTTTTTATATATTTTTTAGGGTTTGTTTTCCAAATTTGTGTTAATTTTTTTTTTGTTTTCCCATCAAATTTTTTTTTTAATTAACAAATTTATGATTATTTTTTCGAAGTATAATTTTGATGCTCTGGAAACAACAAAATTATTTATCTTCAAAATAATTAGAACATAAACAATGTGCATTTGTAAAGAAATTAATGAATAATAAATAATTTTTTAGATATTTGCATGTTACTTGGGAAAATAAGAGAATATATTAAAAGCATTTGGCATCAGGATATTAAGTTGTTGGTTATATATAAATTGAGGTAAGAATAAACTTGAGGGAAAAAAGTTTTTTAATTATAGAATGGAATTGGTTCAATATAATTATAAAATACTATGCACATATTTTAAGAAATTAAATGAAACTTTCAAATAATTTAATAAATAATTTAATAAAAAATCATTTAGTTTGATTTTTCTCGCACAACGCTGGTGATTTTTTTATTTATATTATGAATAGTTTAGTAATGCATTACGATTGTTGAACTTGTTAATGCATATATAGTTTTAGTTCATCAATTTTCCGTAACAATCATAGAAAGTTTAATTTCTAATTCGGAAAGGATTTTAGTAAAGAAATCGATTTTCATTTGAAATTTTTTCTCATTTTAAAATTAAAGATAAACTGTTTATTTAACTAATCTATAATCATAGCCTATATATTAGTTTCTACATTCCTAATGAATATCGAAACAATTTATATCAAAATTTACTAATTTTAAAGGTTTTTATCAAAATTAATGGAAAGTCATAAATTTTGATATACAGAAATTGATCCTTGATTAACTCAATGTGATTAAAAAAAACATTACATTTCATTATAATTAAATAGATACTTACTTGATTAAGCTAAATAATCTTATTTTGAAGAACCAAATAATTTCAAATTATAGGAGTAATTAATTTAGATTCAGTTTTGACTTATAATAAACAATAATTTCTAATTAGTTAATATAGAATAGTTAACATAAAATTTTATCATTTTTTAATGCAAATTTAATCAGTTCAAAATAAATTTAATAAATTTGAAAATTAATCTGGAATATCTCCAAAAATATTGTAATTTAATGGTAAATTGTATGGGCATAGTTAAAAATTGTTATTGATTTTTACAAATTCGATTCCAATCCAAATTCATTTTAGTTTTTTTGAGGGAATATAAAAATATTTTGTGATTTAAAATGTTAAAAGGTAATTAATTATATAAACTATCATCAAATCCGGCTTTGCTGTCATATAAAATAATTAAAATCTATAAAAAATTCACTTTTTTCACATTAAAAGTTCAATGAAAAGGTTTTCCATACATAAATGTATATCTTTTCCCAGCATATAATTTTGCTAATTCAATTGTCTTATGTAAAAAGATTATTAAATGATTCAATATTATTATGCTTATAAAATATTAAATAAATAAATCTTTGTTTACATATATAGTACATATAAGTACAACAACTTAAAGTTCATTTTCTTTCTTTTGGAAATATCATTACAAAATTATTATTTTCACCATACAAGGCCGAAGAAAGGGAAACTCGTTCAAATATTTTTCTTATATACCACACATAAATATTTTTCATATCTTTTCTTGTGAACTTGTTCGCATTGCAAATTATTTATTAAAAATTCATTATCAAAAGCGCCTAAAAGAAAAATTTTTATTTTTATGAAATTTTATATTAAATTTATTGATATATACGATAAAATAAATTCCAGAGCATTTATATTTAAGATTGGATGGTAACCGCGCACATTAAGAAAAAACTAGTTTCAAATGAAATGAAACTTATAAAACAAGTTCAAACAAACAAACAAAAAATTTTGTTTTATATTTTAGTATTGAACTTATTTTAAAGTAAAAAATAAGTTCAATTTCTGTCATGAAAAAACTATTAATTTGGATATAATGGTTAAACTAGTTTTATATTTTAAATAAAATATTTATATTAATTGAGATCTGGAAAAGGATTTCGATCTAATAATAATAATATTTTTTTTTTAAATTTATTTTTTAACGATTAATTAATTTTCTGTTTTTTAGAGAAATTTTTTTGTTTTTCTGTTAAATATTTAATTTTTTTTTCACAGTGTGGAGTGGAATATCCGGAAATAAGTTTAATTTTAAATAATTTTGCTTTTCCTGTCTTTCGACAAAAATTTTTATAGTAAATATAGTTTACTTTTCCAATTAATTTTTGATTTTTAATTATTAATTTTTATAAGAGGTTTTTGAAATTTAAATAATAGTATTTCCTTACTATGACAATTAGCAGGACTTTGCATCGATTTGATGTGTTCTAAATAATTGAATTTTTCAATCATGGAATCCTAAGAAATATGATAATTCTTACCATTTAAAAATAATATAAAAGTTTAGTTTTTCATGTTTGATACGAAATTTTTCAATTTTTATCTTACGCCATTAATTGACATACAGTTTAGTTAACCGAAAATGATTAGCTTATCTATTTAATTGTATAAATAAAAATTTGAATGTTCTATCAATAATTTAAGGTAATGTAAGGAATGATCCTTTATAACTTCGTCACTGTGTTTATTTTACTTGGGTACGAAGAGAAAGGAATTTAAAATAACATAACCTTCTTTTAAAACTAACGATTTACTCGGGATATTATAAATTTAAAATTGTGTGGGCTATTGTAGTGATAAATATAAAATCATCAACAGTCACTTAAAAATAGAAATTTAATTCTAACCTAATGAAACCAGTCGAATATACTTTCTTAATTTATTAGTTTTTCCGTTTCCATCCATACTTCCGGATATTTTGATTAATGTCTTATCAATATAGACAAAGCAATTTTTTCCCCTGTAGCAATAATCTAAAAAATTACAATCAATTCCTTACACTAAACATTTAAATTTTACAAAATTTGTTATACTAATTTTAAGATAATTTTCCAATTCGTTTTTCCGCTAAACTCGAATTAATTATGTCATATTAATTTTGTATTAAAAATAATTAATTTAAAATTGAGTTTATTTTTAAAATTCGTAATTGAAAAAAAATTTTCCTTGTTATAAAATATTTGAAATCTATAATTATCACTTTCTACAAGTACATAAATACGAAAATTTTAAAAGTTTAAAAATATTTCATTAAAAAATAATTTATGAATCTGAAAAAGAGTTAAATTTAATTTTCATTTTATTTTTTATTATACCAGAAAATTTATTTATTTTTACTTTTTTTTTTTGTTCACTTTCATATACCGTCAGGCTATAAAATTAAATTCAATTTAATAATAATATTTTTTTTTATGCTTTAATTTCTTGCTTACTATGCTTTAATTTCTCAAACAGCTAAAAAAATAAAATAAAAAAAATATAACCTGGTGTATTAATCTCATAAATATAAAATTGTTTCTTTCGATTTGGGCGTAGTTGTGTTGTACCCCACATCAAAGTGCAAAATCAAAATTATCAAAAAAAAAGCGAATTCATATTTTCAAAGTTGTTTAACTTGTTATATGTAGTAATAAAAATAAACCAAATCAATATCATCACTTTTCCTTTTTAAAATGCGTTTATTTGTAACGACAACACAAAAAAAGTTCAAATTTATGATTTTTTGAAAATTGAAAATAAAAAACACATACGGGAGCGGAGCGTGTGTATCTTGAATATAGAAGCAATTATAATTAAAATCAAATTGCTATTATAAAAAAAAATGTAACAAAAATGGAAAATAAAATTGAATGATCTATTATTAATGACGTTATATATACACAAATATCTATTATTTAACATTAATTACACCTATGTCTACACATAAATCATTTTTCTATCATATATATATAACTTTGAAGTGAACTTATGCTTCTTTAATACAATGTAAAATTAAAACAATTTAATGCTTAATTTTTTTTTTGTAAATTTTCTTTAATCTTTACCTTTGAGCTAACTGCTACCAACATGTATATAATAATTCATGGTTAGAGTGAAAGCCCTTTATCTGGGGGAGAGACATTAAATTTAGGTGTATGCCAGCTTCACAATCAACAATTTCTGTTAATTTTATGCACGATCAGCTGGTATTAGTTTATATATATAAATATATACAGATCATTGTGGTATGCGGTCGTGTATATATCAAAGTGATCGCGTATATGTTTCATGTCACTTTTATAAGTCATTTTATTTTTTGTATCTGTGGTACTCGATTTATTTATTTTTTCTAAGGCTTCGTGTATAAGATTAACACGGGATCAGCAATAAGTAGAGATGTATATATACACACTATGGTTAAATACTGATAGTGTTGTTAAAAGAAATGATCTTTAGTTTATATTTGTAACGGGGAAAGTACTTATAATGTGTATCAAGTATTCATTTTTCGGTCAGTTAACGTTAAACATTCATTTCATTATTATCTTCTGAGATAGTTTAGTTTTTTGTTGTTGATGAGTTGTCGTCGGGAAAATTGTAACAAAAAAAAAAATCATTGAAAATATATAAAAAAAAGGATAGTTATAATAATTTTTAAAAAAAGTCCCCATTAACTGTGAATAATAATATTAAAAGTTTTATAGTGAGAAAGGAATATTTTGGGATTATATTTTTCGAAATGATATAAAAATGGCTTCTAGTCTTTGATTAATAATTAAATGTAAATTTTTATAGAGGTAATAATGTTCGAAATTTATTAAGTATTTTTGTCATAATGTTATCTTACTTATGTCTACTATAAAGTATAATTATAATTTCGGTAAATGAATTTATGATTAAGTGCTTCCTGATTATTGTATTTAATTATACAGTTTTTTTGTGTGATAAATTCCTAAGCAAATTCCAATTGAAATAATTTTAAATTAAATAATTTATATAGAATATTGAAAAACGTGACAATAGTAGTGTGGTCAAAGATTATGAAACATTTTACTGAATGTCCTTTAAAATTAAACTTCAATAACTCTCATATACTATTTATCAGAATTACAATATACGAATGACGACGTATAGACTATAAAACTTTTCTATTATACATAATTTTTGTTGTTGTTTATGTCCTTAATTTGACAGTTTATTTTATGATTAAACTTACAAAAAAATAAAACAAGTTTAATAAAAAAAAAATTGACATTTATTATGTTGATCTTTCAGCAAATAACAATTTAATTTTTTTTCTGCAAAAACATAAAAAATAATTCGACCGGAATTTAAGTTAAAAAAAAAACAAAGTTTTATTTTATTAATAAAAAATAAAGAACTTTTTCAACTTACTAAAAAAAAGGAATAATTTCAAAGGAAACGACAAACTTTATTTCGAAGATGTAAAAAATTATATATTTGACAAAAAAATGTTGAAAACGAACGAATATCATTTAAATTTAGAATTTCTTGAATATATAAAGACAAAACTGATGACATGAAAAAATAAATTTAAAACGATAAAAGTTTATAATACCGTAAAATAAACTTTAATTCGCGTTTCTAAAAATATATACTATTTGTAATTCAAGCGAAACTGTATAAACAATTCTTTGCGATAGATAGAAAAAAAAAGTATGAAAAATTGAATATGTACGACAAAAAAAATGTAAATTATACTTGGAAACAACTTAATAATATGGAAAAAGGATCATTTATTGTGTATAAATTGAAATATAAAATATTAAATATTAAATAGCTTGTTATAAGTTTCATAAGCTTCATTATTGAATTTTTGAAACTATTTTGATAGCATTTTCACGTCATTGTTAAATTTTTAAATTTAAATGACGTTTATTTCATCAAATCCTGCGCAGCTAAGCTACTGCGTAATTGTTTCTTATTCATTAGATTGTATATACGATTGATGTAATTTTTTAGTAACTTTTATAGAAAGTTTCTGATTAATAGAACCATAAATTTTACTATAGACTGTAGGTGTAGAGTGTAGATGCAGGTACCGACCGTGCTTATAGATAAATAATAGTCATACAAAGCTATTCATTATTCTAAGGCTAATATCATCTATAGATAAAAAAGTTCCCTCATATTCTGGAAATATTTGAGTAAAATATTTAATTCTAAGTTTAAAGACTTATTCTGTTGTCGTTGTGTTGACCAAATGAAATATCGATAGTAAATTTAACTTGATATTGTTTAATTCTGATTAATACTAGTTATAAAATTACAATTTTGCAATGCATCCAAATTATTTAATATCTTGGATTTCCCAAATTTCGTTTTTAAGAAATTATGGAAGTAAAAGTTGCTTTGATCTGTAATTATTGCAAAATTTTTAAAATTTCGATAGGACATCGTTGTGTTTAAGTTGTGCAGTGATACCTTGCACACTTTGTATTCAAAGAAATTAATTATTTAATTATTTTATTATTCAAGTTTAGTAAAATTTAATTGAAATAAAACTTATAATTTTTCATTGCAGACCTGAAATGTTACCAAAGTTATTGATAATAGCTTTTATATTTGATGTAAACAATATTTTAGCTCAACAAGATAGTATTAAAAATGTTGTTAACAATTCAGTAATTGAAGTAAGAAATTTTTTAATTTATTATTCAAAAGATTGTGTTTTGTTGTTTACATTTTTTTTATATTATAGAATCCTCTCACGTTTAAGTATGACTATACAATTACAGGAAAAAATAATTCATACGAACAACGTTCTGAATATGGAAACGAAAAAGAATCTAAAGGAAATTATTTTATACAATTACCAGAAGATGATTCAAAATACGAAGTACATTACACAGCAAATAATTGGGGATTTCATCCTGTTGTAAGGTGCATAATATAGTTTTGTGATTCATTTTTTTTCCATTATTGTATATTTATTTAAAATTAAAATCATTTTATATTTAAATATCTAGTAAGGAAGTCTTGGACACGATTCATTTTAAATTGATTTATAATTTTTTTTTTGCTGGGAAAATAGAAATAGTTTTCTTTTTAGTTATTCTCAAAAAGAAATTGGTTTTTAACAACATTATTTTGAGTTAGAAAACTGACTTTTTGGTTTTCTGGAAACTACATAATTTCTCAAAAAAATTTAACAATCTTAGAATATAACAAATTTATTTCCAACCAAAAATAATAAGTGTGATAATGAAATAGTTTCTATTTGATAGAAAAATCAGTTTTCCTTCAAAATTAACTATTTTTTTAAAGCCATTAATTTGTATGTGTATTTGTCTATTTATTCCTACAAATATTTATTTAATTTAATTTTCTATTATTATTATTTTTTGATCAATTTTAATTTGTTAATTTTTTTTTGAAAATTTCTATTCTTTAGATTTCCAACAAAAAATAATCATAGCGAAATCACAAGTCATTTACAACAAAATGAAAATATTATAAAATCATTGAATAAAAATAATAATAATAATAATAATAAAAGTGATGAAATTTACAATGAAAGTAATTCAACTTCACCTATCAAACAAAATTATATTCAATATGATGACACAGCATTTGAAGAACAACAAAATCTTAACGAAAATAAAAATCAAGATACACCAATTTCATTGAATAACATTTTTTCGAATATGTTTTCAAATGGTATTGTTAATTTTTTATCAACAAAATCAATTGCGACACCAATAAATGATAATAATGATTCATCATCATCTGAATCACTTGATGATGTTATTGATAATAGTAATATTATAAATTTGGCAGAGAATCAAGTCAAATTCAATGATTTATCATCATCTTCAAATAAACAAAGAATAACCGATAAAACAACAATTATTTTTAACGATAAGAATAATTTTGAAAATACAACAAGTTTAAATATTTTTGTAACGGAACGAGATAAATATTCCGAATTACCATTTATTATATCACCATTACCAATAACATCAACAAATCTACCAATAAATAATTCATCATTTGTTGAAAAGGATATTGCGAAAAACCAAAGTAAAAATAAAGAAAATTTAATATCAGATAATGATGTATTGGAAATAAATGATGCAATTGAAGAAAATCGTAATTTAAATAATAATAATAATAATGATGTTGTTGTACCATCAATTCCAGTATTAAATAAATTAAAATTAATTAAGGATCAAATACTTTCATATGTTTTTCCACAAAATGATACAAATTCATTTAATTTACCAATAATAGTTGATGAAAATTCAAGTGATAAAAATCATGAAGATAATTTAATTGCTGAGGAATCACAAAAAAGACATCATGTTGGTAAATATTTATTACCACCACAATTACATCCAACAGAAGTGAAAATTTTACCATCACGTGAACAATTTATAAATATACCTAGAACGAAAACTGAGAAACAAGTTAATGTACAAATTGTACAAGAAAATTTGCAACAATTACCATCATCTGGAAAATATATAAATGGTAAGAAATTATTTACACCAGCATATGAATTGGATTCATATCATGAAAATGCTGAAAAGACTTTTTCAATTGATGATAATGATGATAATAATAATAATAATAATAATAAATATACAACTGAAGCACAGTCTAGAAAATTCTTAAAAAATTTTCATTTAAAATTATCACCTAGTGGTATGATTAAAGAAAGAATATATTCTACGACAAAATCTACTACAACAACTGCTACAACATTAAATCCAATTAAATCAACAGTATCAACATTAAGGTATAGTGTTACACCACCAACGCCAACAAAAATGAATGGAAATTTAAAAATTACAACATCGATTCCAAAAAATTTATTACCACCAAATAGAGAGAATTTAAATAATAATAAAATTAATGTGAATTTTGATACGACAACACCAATTCCAATAAAAAAGAGTCGTGGCAAAACATTTGTTGAAATTCAAAAATCAATAAATGTTCATAATTTACTTATTAAAGAAGATAAAAATGGTAGATTTATAGAACAACACGAAGAATATATAAAACCAATACCGAAACATATTTTTAAAGAATTTAAATATCAACAAAATAATCAAAATTCATATCAATATTCACCACCAATTAATCAAATTCTAAATAACAATAATAATAATCATAATCATCAGTCTACTGTAACACCAGTAACACCACCAAAAACTCTGACTATTCCATATCCTGAAAATGATCAATATTTTCGTATCATTCCAAAACCATCAACGGAAAAAATTGTTGCTGAAAAAATTATCCATCTAGAAAAAGAAATTCGTGTACCATATCCGGTTGAAAAATTTGTCGAAATACCAGTAGAGAAAGTTGTAGAAAAAATCATCCCTGTAGAAAAATCAGTTCCATATCCAGTTGAAAAATATATTGATCGTCCAATTCATGTTACAAAATATATTGATAGACCATATCCAGTTGAAAGGATAACTGAAAAACTTGTACCATATCCAGTTAAAGAAATTATCGAAAAACCAATAAATCGGCCATATCCTGTCGATAGACCATATCCAGTAACAGTTGAAAAAATTGTTGAAAAAGAAATACCAGTCGAACATATTGTTGAAAAATATATTGATCGACCAATACCCTATCCAATTGAATTTAAACAATATATCCCACAACCATATCCAGTTGAAAAAATTGTTGAAAAATATATTGATCGTCCAGTTGAAGTAGAAAAAATTGTCGAAAAAAATATACCAGTACCAGTAGAAGTTGAAAAAGTTGTTGAAAAATTTATTGATCGTAATGTTACGGTAGAGAAAATTATTGATCGACCTGTTGAAGTTGAAAGAATTGTTGAAAAAATTATTGATCGCCCAGTACCCGTAGCATATCCAGTTCATGTACCAATTCATATACCATATCATGTCCCAGTACCCGTACCTGTACCAAATAAAAAAATTATCTACAATCGAAATAATAATCATTATTTACAACCAAATAAACATTTATTTACGGATATACATCAATTTCCGTATTTAGGTAGTAATTCTGGTAATACAATTGATTTTTCTCGTGAATTATTTACACTAGTACAACCAACACCACCGCATATCAGTGCAGTGAATTTTTTTAATCAACCACCAACACAACAACAACAACAATTTTTATCTACTCTCCATTCACAAACAATTAATCGACCATTTTATAAATTTCCTGGTCGATATATTTCAGATAATCACCAGCAAATTTCTCAACCAAGTATATCATTATCATCATCACTAACAGGACCATTATCATCTGAATCACAATATATACCAATAAAATATGCAAAAAACTTTGGTTATAAAACATTTTATCATGGTCAAAATAATAATAATAATAATAATGATTATTTTGGACCAGTACCACTTGAAAATGATTATTCACAATGGCAAAAATATTATAGTAATTTGGATGGCATTGTTAGTACATTGCATAAAAGAAGTTCAGATTTTGGACGAAATTTAAGAGTTGAATATGGTTTTAAACCACCACTTATACCATCAATTGAAACAGATGATCAAGGGGTGCCAATTGAGAAAAAAGATTAAATGTAGTATATTCATTTATTATACGAAATATGTATGACAAAATTAATAAAGTCAAATATTTTATAAGTGACAAAAAAAAAAAAATGATGTGCCAAATTTTAATTTTTATATTTTTTTATAAAATTAATTGTTGTTATATTTAATATTATTAATATTTTTTTTATTAAATAATGTTTTATATTATATTATCTATTATATTAATGTCAGAAACATGTTAAAAATTAATTAATTAAATAACAATTTTCAAAATTGTTGCACTGTTTTAATTACATATATAAGTAAGCTCATAGCAAAGTAGAAATTTTCCTTGAGTTTTCACAATTTTATTATAATAAAAAAGCTTTTTTAAAGGGGAAATTTTTTCGGTGCATAAACATAATAATTTTTTAATATATGGTCTGTAAATTATGAAGAGGATTAACTTATTTTTGGGATAAATGATAAATAAGTATTTCTTCGACAATGAATCAGATTTAAGGACAAAAGTTAGTGACATTAATATTATTTTAACTGATTGATTTTTATATTTCTACTGATCGACTGCAGTAAGAAAGATATGAAACAACTAAGAAATTAAGCCTCTTGTCAAACTTTGTGCCCAAAAGAGGAAGAATTGTGATATTTATCATATAATTCTATTGCCAGAATTTTTATACTGGAATTTCCTATACAATAATATATTTTTCATTATTTAAATTGTATGTGATAAGAATTAACAATAATTTAAACATTAAACAGTAAAAGCTCAAGCAAAATACAATAAAATTATATTAAAAAAATATATATCTAAACTTTACTACCATAGAAAGGATAAATTACCCAACAAATTATTATATTCTCAAATAAAAATGTTTAACTAAAAATAAAACCACGCATTTTCATATAAAAATCCATAATAAAACTTAAGGATATTATTTATATTAACAAAATTAAAACGACATACCGATGAATTTGTTCCTGGAGATTCAAAATATAGAAAAATAATAACAACCAGCAAAAAAAAAAACAAAAAAAATTTGTTAAAATATCCTTAATAGATAAAAAGCAAAAAAAAAAAAATTGTCGACAAGACTTTTTCTACGGCAAGTAAATAGGCGGATACGTTGACAACATACTGGTATAGACGATAACAAACGATGAGAAATCTGTAATAATATATTAAATCTTTAATATAATATCCTTTCTATATTTCTATATATATATAAATATTGTATCCTTATGCGTTTAAACATAAAACGCCTTTTATTGGTTTATCCTTTTATTATACAATATTTTACACATAAGGATCCTATATTTTTTTTTTTTTTGCACATCACTTACAAATTCTATATACAAATCTATATATTATTATATATAAAACACACTTAGGAGAAAATCTACACAACATCCTGGTGAATGGTCAACACTCTTGTTAAGTTAAGGAGTCAAAATAAAACAA
This sequence comes from Empis stercorea, assembly GCA_949752835.1. Taxonomy (NCBI): domain Eukaryota; kingdom Metazoa; phylum Arthropoda; class Insecta; order Diptera; family Empididae; genus Empis; species Empis stercorea. The sequence continues at coordinate 2,821,158 of OX457088.1, read as the reverse complement.
CAACAAAAATGGTAAAAAAAAAAAAAAAAGAATTATACATTTTGGACGTGATGATGTGCTAAAAATTATATCTTTATATTCTCACTTATAAATTCTCTACAGTCTGTATACTATATAATAGTATATAGATAGATGTGTTTTGAAGGATAAGAGATGTTTGTTCTTTTATATATATAAATACATAGTCTATGTGTATGTATATATAATTTTCGTGATGTAATTTTGTTTTCACTTAAAACCATTGCATCTTCACCATCATCATATAATATTTTTGTGCGTATGATTGTATATATTAATTTATGTCTGTTTTATGTTACATATTAACAAATATATATACATATAGAAAGGTAGATATATCTTCCTTTTCGTAGTTAACACAATAAAAACTGAAAGATTTATATGACAGGCCATAAATTACATACAATTTTATCCTTTTTAGGTCCCTTTATCTTCATAATGCTTTTATTTTTCTCAATTTAAAAAATATAATATACATACATATATACATATATTTTGAAATGATATTTTATTTAGGAAAAGTATTTTATAATACTAAAACATTATATAAATATAAAAATAAATTTTACAAAATATCTTTAAAATAAATTTTGTACTATTTTAGAATAAAAGCTCTTTAAAATTTTAGATATTTTTTTTTTTAGAATATATTATTTTAGTATTTGTTACTTTTCTGATCATCTTATAGTTTACAAAATTATTTTGAATGATGTTTACAATTCGGATGACAACAAACTTGAAAGTTTTGTAATTAAATTATAAGTAAAAAAAAATGTTGGTGGAAGTTAAAAATATATAATTAAAATAAAATAAAATAAAGATTTTCTGACGTATACCAAGAAATTTAAGTATCTAGTTAAATTTAAAACTAAACTGGACATAGTTTTGTTTATAGTTAAATTATGATATCAATTCGGTAATGAAATATCATTTTAGAATATGAGATTTTAATTTCTTATTATTCGAATTTAAATAAACAATTTTGAGTAAATCAAATATTAGAAGAGTTCAAAATTATTATAGAAATTTTTAAAATAATGCTAAATAAATTCAATAATTTAATTATTACAAATTGTGTACATATTTTAGTTTTGTTATTATAGAAAATCCTATTAAGAATTTTTCCTTTTCAACAATTATGAATAGTAAGACAAACTACAAATAGTTGATCACTAAAACCACTTAAAAATATACATGAACAATTTGTTGGACTTAGTCTGCGCTCACAATTATAATTAATATAGCAAGCTTGCAATATTTGGCACAATATTATTCAATTAGAAAATCTGAAAACATTGCAGCGCACAGTGGCAATCAAATGCATATAACTTGTTAATTTAACTAAAAATTCCCAAATGAACTTTCTTTATAATATTTCCTTTTGAAGAATTATCCTACAATATTAGAAATTCAGAAAAAATATTTATTTTGAGTAGAATTATAAAATTCTAAATTAAATTTTATTTTTAACAATTTCCTTATTAAAAATTTCCTTTAATTAAAACATCATTTAATTAAATTAAAAAACAAAAAATACCAATTTATATATACTAATCGAAAGAAAATTTCACTTTCAATAAAACCATAACAAAAATTTTTTGTTGAAGGCATCCAGAGAAAGGAAAAATAACTTGAAATTAACGATGATCTTGACTATTGACTTTTAAAATTTTAACTTGGAAGTTGGAAGAAAATCAAGTTTCATTGTAGTAAACAAAATAAAATCAAAAGTTGTTGTTAACCATAATAAATGTTTTTAGTAAATTACATATACTAATCCGAAGATCAAATGAGTTCAAAGCTTTTTTCTGTATCCAATTAATTTGAAAAAGAGTTAAAATATTTTTCATAAATATTAAAAAAAAAACAAAATAATTATAAAAAATGACAAAAATTTTAATATCTACTAAAAGTGATTAGTGTTTAGTGGAATTGGAAATTTTATCCTAATTGGAAATTCAATTTTTATATCAAGTTCAATAGCATATTCATAACAAAATGTCAAAATAAGCGCGGATATTTTAGTTTATATAAATGGAAAGGTAAAATAAATTTTGTTCACTTATTTGCGTGTTTGCAAAATTTTAATAATAAATTTTGTAAATCTTGGAAAAACAGTTGTTGGTGACTAATGAGTGTGAAAGTGGTCGAACCAGTTTTATTTTCATTTCTTATGTTTTTTTAAAGAAGAAGAAAATAAATTAATATACAAGTTGTTTTTTGTTACCTGATCTTTGGTATTATTTGTTTTTTTTTGTTGCTGAAAATTGGAAAAAGAAAGGAAATACAGAGGATATAAAACAACCACTCCTTTTACGTATTATTATAGTTAAGTGTGGTCATTAAACTCAAAGCTAACAATTATTATTATTGTTTTGAAATTATAGTCCCAATCCCAATCAATGTAGTATAATTATTATTGCATACTATAAATTTTAAAAATTATAATTTAATGCAATTTACATACAAATTTTGAGATAACATAAAAATCCATCTAAATTATAGCAAAGCATAGAGAAGATTTTAATAATTTGTATTAAAAAATTGATATTTAAAGTTTTTAAGACACAATTTATAAGGAAAATTCTTTTTCTTATTTATTTACCTGATCGATTTACCAGTTCAATTATAATAAAAGCAAATGCACAGAAATATACTTTAAAACTTTTAAAAATTTTCCCTTAAAGTTCGTTATAAATTTTATGTCTCCAAAAAAGTATAACATATTTTTTTTTAAAGTTTTATTATAGAAATTTAATATGAATATTTTTTGACCCAATTCCAGGTCATATCACCCCAAAAGAAAAATAAAACCATATCCAAATGGGCAATATTCCAAAACACTATATGTTAACCATCAATTGCACAAAAAACCTGCGATTTAGCCTACATATAAAAATTGAATATAAAATTTAGAGATATAAAAAGTACATGGAAAAAGATAATGTATTGCCAAACAAGGATATCATATAAGGGTTATCATATGTATAAAAAAATAATTCAGATAAAGAAATTATTGAATATAGTACGAAATAGTTCGAAGCAATAATTCCGATAAGTTAATTAAGAAAATAGTGTTAATAAATTTAAATATTTCAAATACAATTTAATTAACACAAAAATTAATTGACACAATTAGTTGACCAAACGATATACAGATGAAAAGTTCTATTTTAATGTCATAATTTCTTATGTTTGGGTAAACTATATTATGTATGTATACAAACAATACTAAATGTAACCTTTTCCATCTTCGATGAATGATTCAATTTATGTTTTGGATCCTCTTAGATTGGATCATTAAATTAACAACCCAAATCAATATAGCAAGGATTGGACATTCATTTAAGAACAAAATTATTAGTCCAATAAAGTAAATTCTCTATATATTAGCTTTGATATTTGATAGACCGGGCTTTTTCAAATAATAATGCATTAATAGTAGAAACAATATCAATCGCTCAAAAACTTGAGCACTGAATGACCAACTTATTCAAATTTAGTATATTTAACTTTCGAGATTATATTATTTTCAGAATTTTCTTATTTCGAAATATAACAACATATACACCACAAATAAATGATTTTCTATCAAAATAGATGATAAGGGGGAAAAAAAACTAAGAGTTAAAAAATAAACAAAACTAGATCATTTATAAACAATACTTTTCCATCATTTGAAAAAATAATGAAATTGAAAAAAATTGTGATCGAATGAAGTCAATATACTATCATAAACTATACTGTATATTATAATATAAAACCAAAAGTTGTAGTAGATAGATCAATATAGCTTGAAATAACAGAATGACAGAGTTTCGATATAGTATTTATGGACATAGGACAACGTAAAAGGAAAATAACATGAAAATGAAAATAATAGAAATTTTTCAACTTTGAAACTTATACTCAATTCCTGTACACATGACACTATTATATGGACTTGAATAACCGCATATATCTAACGGAGTGCAAGTCCCGAGGACATTATTTTCTATACCACGATTGAAAATGAAAATAAATCAAGAGTTTTTATTGAATTTTTGTTACATATAGATATTTTTTTTTCGAATACATATTTACAAAGATACTCTTTCCATATAAATATATATTACTAAAATAATTTGTTGTTATATATTTTTTTGTAATGTCATATGCTTTTTATATTTGGAATGTACAAGGACTAAAATTGATTGTAGGTGTAGTTATGTATATTTTTTTCTCTGATCTACTAAAAAAATTGAATTTCGATATAAATTTAGCAATTTAATTAAAAAAAATATCCTGACGCCTTTAAATCAAGTTTATCATCATGTTAAAGCAATTAACATGATATTTTTTTGCATAAATATTTTTTTTTAATAAAAAAAAGGACACATAAAATTTTATATAATTTGACATTTCTCGTTGGACAATACTTCACATAAAATGATTACAAAGTTGAAAAATATTTTGATTTAATGTATTAGGTAGATCATTTAAGTAGGGAGTACATTGCCGACAATGCTCTAAAGACAATTAATTACATTTTAGTACGTATACCACTGGACTACGAGTATCGCATAGACACGTATACTGTTTTAAATTAAAGGTAATTAAAATACCTACATTTTGGTGTAGTATACATATATATGGTAATTAGTATTGCCATACTCAACTCATACTTACTTTTATCATTAATGGAAAATTTCTATATGTATTTATATTAATGGTATAATGATATAAATGAAAGAAGATCTGATGGCTAGAAGCCACTGGGTATGGTCTTTGCCTAATAATCCTCAAGTTTTTTACATACACTCTTATGTTATTACCATTTCAAAAGTATATGTCGTAAAATTAAAACAATCTATTTATTTTACATTATATAAATCTGTCAAGTTAACAATAATTATTTTTAATCCTTTATTTATTGTCAAGAGATTTTTAATATCTTTCATTCTATTGTATGGAACGTCAACTTCTAGTATTGTGTGACAATTTATCGTTAAAACATTTTTAAAATATGGAAAACTGACACTTTCAAAAATCCTTTTATCCTTTTATTATAACTAAAAGTGAATAATAAAAATTCAATTCCTATGTAAAATCAATAAAAGAATAAAGTTTATTAAAGTCAATATTAAGACTATATTAGTTGATTAAAAATTTGACTCAAATTTAAAGTAAAGTAAAATATATAAATTATACTATCAAAATACTTCCTCAAACTGTATTAATGATATGAAATATTTCTGTTCATATTTTTGTTCCTTTTCCTTTGGTTTTTGAGGATATAATATTCAATTTGACGTCAATATAATAGGAAAGTATAGGTATATCTCATTTATAATAAATTGATTACTCTTTGCATTTGCGATAGTAAAAATTAATCAAATATTGACTATGAAATTCATGATTTCGTTTCGTGTGAATATCACAAACCAATGAAATGAATATAGCACGTTGAAATGAATTTAAAAAAAAAAAAGTGTAAATAGAAAAAATATTATTAACACACTAGTAGTCAACTTATAATTGATGAGCTTAATTTGAATAGTAAATAATATATATACCTTATTCATGCAGCTGGCTGAAAATTGATTTGTATATATATGAAAAATTGCCAATCACTTAATTTTTATATTCAATATTTGTCATTAAGGAATGTAAATTTTAATTGAAATAAAATTTTAAAAAAACTGCTAAAGAAGCAACTAGTTGTTACTATACCTGTAGCATCGAAATATATATATCATAATTGTTTTGATCATTATTTGATTTTTTCGGCTTCGAGATTAATATTGAAGTATAATTAAATACATTTGGTTTAATTATATTATATTTACTGAAAGTAATTTTAATACATATAATCAATGTATTATTTTTTTCTTAATTTACTTTCCTCTTTAGGACATCAAATTTATATAATAATAAATTTTATTTCCCAATGGTTAAATATGTAGATAAATTAAAAATGTCCTAAAATTAACTATACTTAATTATTCAACTGAATATACAAAAATGAAAACTAAAATTTTATAATACATAATAATAAATTAAAGAATATAACATACATTCCCCATGATGATGTTTAGTTTAAATAGCAATAAATTAATAGAAATCTGCAATATATTAAATAAACCTCAGGATACTTTGGTCTACAGAGAGAAAGAGAATGAATATTTTTGATAATATACCAAAAAATATATGTAAGCTATCTGAAACATTAATTCAAATACTGTCAATAAATGAAAATGCTACACTTTCTATACAATGGTAAAGTTTCCTAATTAATCATTAGACTCATCAATTGTAAGGTTCACAATAAATATTTTGTATATATAATACTTTTATGTAATCCTTAAATTACTTACCTGTTTATATCATTCATTTATGTTGAAACTATAATAATAACTATAAATCTGTAACGAAATAAAAAAAAGGACACATAGAAATTCATCACTTTCAAATTTCATTTTAATCTAGGACATTGCTTGTTTTTATATAGTTCTATACTGTATTATATATTTTTTTCTTGTGTTTTGAATGTTTTCAACAAAATTTCAAATGATTGACGCATTATGTTACGAAATATTTTTCTAGGACATACTGCAGTGAAATATTGAACATTTAAGGCTACATAAAAAATATATTGGTATCCAAATTTAAATACTGGAAGGTACCACACTTTCAGGATATAAATTCTTTTGTAAGTTGGGAAAAAAAAAATTTGAATTTAAAGGTAAAATGCTGTCGTTTTTGTCATATAAATTTTAGAGGTACACTGTGCTGTACCATTTGTTATTTTACAAAAACGCTGCTAGTAGATTGTTACTAATTATGAATTACGACATAAATGTCCATATTATTTTTAATTCGATTATTTTAAAGCTGATTTACTATTGTTTTTGTTTTGCTAGACGAATATGCTCAAAATTGAGCCAATAAAATGAATATTTTCATTTAATTCATAAAAAAAAAGAAATTCTCAAAACATTTTCACATAATTTCACATAATAATTTGAGTAAATATAAGTAAGTGAGAAAAACTACAAAAATTATGATAGTAATATTAAGTTAATTTACAATTTCACATAATTAATTCTTTAAAAATTATAATTAACTTCAATAGCTTTCATAAACATAAAATATTATAATAATAATAATACCCAAAATAGAGAGAGGATATTTACCAAGAAAACCGGTAATATACAAATAATAATATAATGAATATAGTAAAAAGAATGTCTTCTAGCAAAAAAATGTTGACTTCCTATAGTCATTACTCAAAAAAATAAAAAAACCAAAAATTATTTCTCAGTTACTTGAGTTTTTTAAGAAATCTTTATACTCGTATATAATAAATACAATTTTAGATAAAGTGCTTTTACAATAGACTAAAAATTGTTAAATTAATGGGGTAATTGAAAGTCCCAAAAAAAAAAGAAGAAGAAAACGAAAATGAAGAAAGATAAAATTGTTTTAACGACTGTACATTAAACTTCTTCTGTTTTTTTTTTTTTTTTTTTGATAATCACGAAAATAAGGACTAAGGACACAAAAAAAAACAATTATTTTTCACAAAATACATTTGACAAAACATGATATCACATTTAATAAAATAACATCAATGTCAGATTTTATTTAGTTTCCGAATTGATATTAGTGTAGTGTTGTTAAAAGCTTATTTAAATTCTAAAGCTTTGATGTAACATTAATTAGGCAAGACATTTAGGTAGACGTAAACCTTAGAGTTAATATAATTTATTGTGATTTTATATCACATTTATATTCCACATTGTGTCAGGACAGTGTCCTTATGTGGAGTCTCAAACAAATTACTTTTCACGATTGTTAGAAAATTGGTGCTGCCTAATATATTAGACAAATGTTCTGCGACTTCTTTTGGCTTGGCAAAAACTGTGGAATATTGGGTAAATATTTCGATTAATGATATTTGTTAGATTAACAAACACAATGTTGATTGGCTTTGAATTCAAGAGATTCCAATAATTTAAAAAAGCTGGACACTCGTCAGATTAAATACGAAAACTTGCTCAACGGCGGCATCTATTCTCAACAAATTAATTTCATTATTTTAAAAAATATTTATTCTATATAATAGTTTGCTTCTATCTATAATTTATTAAAGCATTATATAGTTTGCTTCTATCTAACTCTATTTTAAGTAAATCATTCAATAAAAACTTTTTAGCAATATTGAATAATTGAAACTATAACAAGGAGCAACAATGTTTATATACATATATAATTCTTATTTCTAGGTTAAAGCCTTAAAAAAAATAGCATCCTTATATATATGTATATCTAAATTGTTATTATCCTCGACGGCGTCTATTAATTGTATTTATGTATGTGGCTTATTTTTCTGTATTTGTGTATCCTTGTTATAATATTAAAAAAAAAAAAAATTCCATATATGTATGTTGAATATGTGGTGGTGATGATGGTGGTAATATACACAATTTAATGTAACAACAGTAATTAATCTCGACGTGAGGGTGTTCTTATTTTTTTTTTTTAGTAAGTTTATTTCTAGGATTCTAGGCACAAAATAAAATAAAATACAACCAAAAAAAAAAGAACATTGTGGCAATATTGTGGTTCCAAGGACACACAATAAAACCTTCAGCTACTATATGCTATATACCAATTTAATCATAGATGGTTCTTAACATATAAAAAATGGAATAAAACGAATCGAAAAAAAAAATCATAATAAAAAGGAAAAATTTGTCAACATAATTTTTATATTATACTAAAAATGAATATTTGTATGTACGTATTATGTATATATAAAAGTTATTTATACAAAAAAAATATCAGCCGAATTATCTTGTTAATTTATTTATTTTTTTTTTTGCTGTTTTACTTAATTATTTTTGATTGTTGAGAAAGGATATTTATTAGCTATAATGTTTTTGGAGATTATAATATTCTGAAAATTCCATTTTTGTCCTTAATTTTCCGGACATTGTGATGAAAATTTCATTCCAATATAAATTTGAGTATTGTCAGATAATAAATCAATAATAAAAAATCAAAAAGTTTGATTAAATATCATTAGTTTATTAGAGTAAGTTTCAATATTACCACAGATAATATAAAAAAATGGACCATTTGACATACGAAAACTGTGTTAACTTGACAAAAAAAAATGTAATTATACAAAATAAAAAAACCATAATTAAGGCAAAAATAAGCTTATTTATATTTCTATTTCTTACCAAAACTGACAACGAAAAATTTGTAAATTTTCTAATTTAAAAGTTTTTAATATCCGATTTAACTTCACTTCATGTTATTTAAAATGTACAAAATCGAAATTATCCTAGATTTTTCAATTTCTATATATAAAATGTAGTTTAACAAACTTAATTAAAAAAAAAAATTATTGTAGAAAATTTTTGCTCAATAAAATATCTAATTTAATCTTCTTAGTAGCTGAAGGTTTTATATTCTAAAAAAAATAAATAAATAAATAAATTGTTAAATAAAGTTTATATATTTAAACACTGTTCTAAATTCGAACCAAAACTTTTGATAATATTATTATTTTTAATATTCTTCACTATACGGGAAAATAAGAATCTCTGCGAAATCTGGAAAATCTATGGAAATAACAAAAACAAAATAAAATTTAATTAATTTTATTATTTTCTTAAAATCTCAACTCAAAAAACTCTATCTCTCTGTATTTAAAAATGCGATATTATCAAAATCTAATTATCAAATCTAATCTACCAAAAGCTAAAATGAAAATGGAAAATTAGTTTTACCATCAGAATAAAAAGTTATCGTATATAATAAAATAATTTCTCTAAATTCGATATACAAAATTATAAATAAAATATATAGTAAATTTTATATTACTTACTTAAATATAATTTTTTTTACTAAAACCACTTGACTTTGTTACAATTTTAAATCTTTTAAGTTCATTTCATACAGTATTAAACACGTATAATTTTCATCGTTAATCTAGTAAAATCTCTGACAACTAAATCCTTTGTGGGTTTTATACTTAAATAGACTTTCAAAAACTATCACCAAAAAAATAATAATATAGCATAAGACATGCACACACACATAACGAAAAAAATAACAATTATAAATTATTCTTCATAAAAATAGAAAAGAAGACACAAACTCTACAACGTATCCTCTATCCATTTTCACAAAAGGTATAATAAAAAATCTTATATACAACAACTATATGTATGTAGTAATTTTCAAATGAACTGTACGTAATTAAAAGGAAAAGTTTGCTTATACATAGTTAAAAAAAAAAATAATAATTAATTGGCTCAGCCAAATTTTGTTTGGAATTTTTTTTTTAATTACTTAATTTGTTTGATAATCTGATCAACTTTAGCCCAGTAAGTAATAGTGAAGTATACTGGTTTTTTGTAGTTACTTTTTGGTGAAGATGTTTCATTTCGTGCAAATAATTATGAAATTTTGAGCTTTAAAATTGGGTATTCCATTCTGAAGTAAGAAATAATCTGCATTTAAAAAAGAATTTTACACATTTTTATGAATTTGATCCTTAACTATTCTATTTTTATATATTTTACATTATTTAACTTTCATAATTTTTATTATTTTATGTAATTAATTCTATTATCATTAGCTTCCAACACCTAGTAAAATTAATTTCAATTATGAAGTTCCGAAGTTAATTAGCCTTAATTTTCACCAAAAAAAACAGACAGACCGACAAATAGTCAAACAAATACAAATAATCTTCTATAATGTTTCATTCATAATAATTTTTTTTTTATTAAATAAATTACTGAACTTTTCTCTAATTTTTTTTTTTAGTATTTTCCTTCCTTTTTTTTTTTTTTGAAATTGTCTTTGTCTATTTTCGACTTAAAGGATATCTAGAGGATATTTACATTTTCTCATTTATGTATATAAAAGATATATGTATATATGATTTTGTTAAATTCCATTTCACTATTAGATTATTTTGCCATAAAATCTTATTTTGCATTTTTATCAAAAAGTATAGTAAAAAATTTTTTATCTTGATAGTAACAAAATTGTGGTATCAAATAAAAATTATATATATACATACAATGCTAATACATATATATATATATATATATATTTATACATGACATATATGAGTACAACCATAACTAAAAAATAAAATACATTCCTTTTTCTCAAATTTTAATCCATTTAAGTGCGGCCATAAAGAAGACAAAAATGTTTATAAATTTTGAACATTTTGTAATACAAAAGGATATATGTAATAATGTTTCAAACTGTATCAAAAGTTTTTTTTTTTTAGTATAAGGATAAACAGAAGTTTTATTTATTTATTTTTATTATATACATTATATACGCATATATGTATATGTATGTATATAAAAAAAAAGGTTTTTATATCAATTTATTTTGAATAGAGTCATTTATTTAATTGATTGAAAGATACATGATGTATATAAAGATTTATGTTGCAATAAATATTGAAAAGTTTTTATCTTTTTATTATATGTATTTGTAATTTTAATTTGCATTAATTTAATTGTCATTATTACTTATGTGGTATGTTTATTTTTGTATATTACATAAATTGTTTTTTTTTTTTATTTTTTAAATTGGGCTCTTAAGGGGTTTTTATGGTTTTAATATTGTTTTTATGATAAGGAAACAATGTTATAAGGAAAATGAACACATTTTCAATATTAAAAAATAATCCCAGGAAACGTATATAGTAATTTTCGGAACTAATTATGCATATTACTATACAATGTTGCAGAATTTTTGCAGGATAGTTTCCTTTGTTGTATAATTGGTTTTTTGTATTATAGTTTGGTGATAAGAGAGAATTGTTACAAAATTACACCTTTTCATATTTGAGGCCAGTAACAGCGTAAGTGTTGCAAAAAAAAATGAGTAAGTCATAAAGATATTTTAATTATATACTAAGAGTACCATTTTATTATTTACTATTTAGAAGTATTCACGACAATTTGGCATAAATAATAATGATAATAATTAACCTTTAATTGTGATAATAATTGAAATATTTATACTAGATTTATATACAAATTCCTTAATATACTATCAAAAATATTTAAATTAAATTATAAAATCACTTTTCATTTATTCCATCAAAATCTTAACTAATAGAAAATTTATAATATAAATTTTTTTTTGGGTGGTTTATATTTTCTTTTTTTGCTTATTGGTATACATAATAATAAATAAACCCTTAAAATCTTAAAGTTTTATTATAAATTTTTATCTCTTATAAAAAAAAAATAAACTCATTAAATATTTAAACATTAAGGAGAAAGGAAAAAAGTTTGTTGTTTTTTTTGCCAATGAAAGATTTTTCATCACGCATTTATGAAGTTTAAACAAAAAGGTAAAACCTTTCATTCACTTTTTCATCTCGATTGTGGTTGTTGTTGCTTTAATGTCCTCTTTAAAATTATAGCATTTCAACAGTTCCTTATAAATTAATAGAGATTTTGGATAGAAGAACTTTTATTTTTACTTTCACTTTTTTTTTTTTAGATCGTTTCTTGTTTTCATCCAAAAACAAAAAGGAAACAACAACAAGAAAAATTCCCTTAAGGTTATTAAAAATTCCCAAAGGGATTAATTTGCTGAAAGGACTCATAACATTTTATTTATATATACATAAATAAATTTTAATATATCTATATTTTTTTTATAAATATCATTTAATGCTGAAATCGGTCTTTTTACCATTTAAATTGGTCTGACAGTTTAAGTTCATCTTTTCACTATTTAAATTTGTCTTTCCGCCAAATAAATGTATGAACCATTCGACCAATTTTTGGAAAGTAAAAAGATTAATTTATAAATTTAGGAAAGAGACCAATTTTAGCATCAAAAAATTATGTACAAATTTCAGAAAAACAGGAAAATCCAAAAAAAAATTTAAGTTGAAAATATATAAAAATAAAGAATCTTAAATGTAGATATCCCCTCACCTCATTGGGGTTTGTTTATATTTACCTTTTTTCTTCATAAATTTGAAAAATCGAACAAAAATAAAACTTACCGCAATGTAAAATTGAGGCATTAAAATTCCATTTACAAACAAAAATATGAATTTTTATTAAAAATAGATAATTATTTTTTTTTTTTTTGGTTAGGAAAATACCAAGAAAATTTATGAAAATATTTTATAGTTAACAAGAAAAAGAAAATTAATCAAGAAAACATGAAAAAAAAAATGTTCCCTTATCAATCAACTAATTTTTTTTTTTTTTTGTAAACCGAAAATCTAATTAAGGAGTCCGCAAATAAATCAGGTAAGTAATATAAATGACACTATGTAGTTAAGTCATAAAATAAATTGTAAGGATTTTTTTTTTGGTAGGATACCTTTTTTTTTACGGTTGGGTTTCCATAAGAATTTTTTCCAAAAACCAACCAAAAATGAAGAGCCACAAAAGTTATAAAAATAACCATTGGATCAAATATTCTGTAACATTGCTGCTATATAGCAGATTAAATAAAACTTTGTTGTACTTTTTTGGATGAGATTGAAATCATCATCAAGCAACAAGTTATCCGTTTATTTATTTATGAACAATGTTTTTTTTTTTTTACATCAGCATCCAAAAAAAATAAATGTATATATGTATTTATGTATGTAAAGAGTGAAATGGCACAATTATGTAGCAGTTTAACCTTATGTACAAAATAATATATGTTATGATGGTGTAAAAGGAATATAATTTTTTTTTGGTGAAAGGATTTAAATAGACAGGTAATTTGTTAATAGTGTTGACGGGTAAATTTCTGGGGACAAAAATATTATTATAGTGAATGTTTTAGAGAGGCATTTGAAGTAAATTGGTATTATTACTTGTTAATGGAGTTGAATAATTTACCAAAAACAACAACAACAACAAAATATTAATAAAATGAAAGCTAATTAATTTTAATTTGATGTAAATATTTTAATTTAATATAAAAAAATGTCCTTTGTTTGGATATAAATATTATACAGATTACTCCAGAAAGTTTGACATTTTATTGAAATTCTTATAAATGTAATGGAATCATTTAAGTATCCTAATGTAGGCACACTAATCACAGTTTAAAAATATCCAGGAATTCTATAACCAATTCTGATGACGCTGGTAAATACATGAAATGAAATTATTTTGGTATAATGTGCATAAGGCCGTTTTCGTTAACGTCAAATGATCGCAGTACTGCAATATATTAATTCTTATTACTGGTATTTTGACTATCGAGACAGTGAAAAATCGAAAAATTTAGCTTAACCAATGCTCCTTCTGTCGACTGGTTGCTGTCTCATTGATTAAACTACCATAAAAATGAATAAAAACAGTGCAGTACTGCGATCATTTGATGTTAATGAAAACGGCCTCATATTAAGCCAAAAGTAGGCCTCTAGTAAACTTATACAGAAAACTGTGTAAGGTAGCAGAACATATTTAACAAAATATGGTTAAACAAATCCATTTTCCAAATGGTGGCGCCATCTTGTTTGGCAAACGTTGCATAATTAACAATTTCTACAATACAATTTTTTTTTGAAAAATAATTAAATGTCATAAATTATGTGATTTACCAAAACAAATAAAAGTTTCTATTAAAATTTAATTTTGAAAATGACTTTTATGGATTTTACCAAATAAATTTAATAAAAAAAAAATAAATGATTTTTCATTTTCTCTGTTGTTTTTTTTTTTTTTTAATATATCAAATAAATAAATAAAAATTAATAATCATACCAAAATTATAGCATAGTAAAAAAAAGGAATCATAAATAATAAAAAAATGTTATTTGTTGAATTTCAATTTTTTTTTTTCTGCTGTAGTTTTATTAAATTTATATCTGGCAATTTTCCTTTTGAAAAACCAATTTTTAACTTGTTTATTTTCTTTTTTTTTTTTTTAGTTTTCAAATAAAATTTATATAAATAATTTGTTTTTCACTTTTAGATTGTTTATTATATCATCATTTTATTAAATGAAAAATATTTTTTTAAAAAAAATAGGAAATATTATTATTTTTTATATTAAATTATTTTATATTGTTTTTTTTTTGTTTTTTTTTGAAAATTGTATTTAATCAATTTCTGACCGCCGGCTTGTGTCATATAACGATACCAAAAAAAGTACAAACATTCAGAATCCAAAAACAAAATAAAACAAAAAACTGATAATTATTCTTCTTGTTATATACCAATTTTTTAATTGCAATTTGTCACTGGCAGTCATTGACATTAAATTTATTTATATTTACTTTATTGTATTTCAAGTTGCTTATTTTTTTTTTGCCAATTTATTAATTTTTTAATTATTTATTTTTATTTTATTAATAAATTTTGTAAATTTATTGGAAATTTTGATTAAAAGTGATATAAAATATTGATTAAATATTATTTTTTTTTTTTTAATAAATTGCAATCAAATTAATTTAATGAAATATATTTTTATATATTGATTAAAAATAATCGAAAAATTAAGTTTTTTAATACTCCTAATAAGTATATTGAAAAATACTGGAATAAAAAATTGTAATTAATTTAAGTCTTTCTTATACTTGTAAATTAGTAAAATCAAATCAATTATTTTTATGGGCTTTAAGAAACTCAAATTGATTTGGAAATTTTTGTATTATTTTTTAAATAATTAAAATATAAAAAATTCAATCCTTTGAATCCTTTTTTTACATTGGTATTTACTGCTTCGTCTTAGGTAAGTCATAATAATTTTCAATTTATTAAACAAAAATCTATTAAATTATTTCAATGTCAAAGTAATTAAAAAAGAAAATTGCCAGAAGTAAAAAATGTTCACCTTTTTTTGTTCCTCAATTAAAAATTTAGCACCTGACAAAATATAACGTAATAACAGATTAATTACTAATTGCCATTTATTTTATTATTAATTATTATTAAACTTGTTCAATAAAATTTCGTAATTTTTAATTAACATTTAACTTTTATATATTTAAAAGAAAGTTTATTTACTTAATTAGTAAAAAAATCATCATTAAATTTAATTAAAATATTTGAAATTTTCATAAAATATTTTTTTTAATTCATAAATAACAAAAAAAAAAAAAAGAAATATATTATTTTAAAACTTGTTAAATCAACAAATCAAATTTTATCTCATCAGGGAGACATGACTTTTATTTACAATTTTGATATTTAATCGAATCTTTTATTTATAGTAATGACAGAAAGTTTATTAAACAAACAAAAAAAGCAAACTTTCTAGACTACATAATAATTAATATTATGTCGTTAACAATTATTAGATAAATGCGTAATGAATTAAAGACCAGACCATTACAAATCATTACAAACTGTAAGCAATTAAAGACCATTACAAAATGGAAGAAATTTTTTTTTCATAATTAAAGTAAAGGTTAGTAAGATATCGTAAAATTTTATTCAGATTCTTATCATAGTCAATTACTATAAACTTGCTTGATAATTCAATAATTATTTTCTAGTTTTTTTTATTAAATTAACAAAAAAAATTTCATATCATTGGAGAATAATCCTATCAAATTTATTATTAGAATAAATTCGGAATTGTATTTATATTTAATAGAAAGTGAAACTTTTTCCTCGAAATAAAAATTATTAAATAATTTCCGCTTAAAAGTTTTATTTATTTAAATCCAAAAAAAAAAAAAACTAGTTGAAAATGAATTTATGTTTTAAATGAAAATCAGGAAATTTTCTATTATCAATTTAACTGAAATTATAAATATTACAACAAGAGACACACTTATGTATGTTTTACTATACTTTTAAATAATAATTTGATGATGTCCTTTGAAAAGTTAGCACTTTTATGTATAGAAAATTGTATTTAATTAATTGTTATAAAATAATTAAATATTGGAGCTGTATACTAAAAATGGAATAGTTGCTGTCAAAACAGAAAGCTTCAAATTGATCCTGAAGAGTGTATAGTGTCTACCATCCGAGAAATAGAAAATTTAGTTTATCAAATGTACGAATCAAGGTAAATTTTTAATGTCACATAAAATTGAAAGCTTCGAAATAAGGAAAAAAATATCTTAAGAAATCACTGTTGTTATGAAACGATTGAACCGAAATGTCGATATCTGGTATTAAGAAACCTGTCAAAGTTATCGAATCAATTAACTCTAATCACAATTAAAAATAATTACTATCGGAAGCTAAACATGAGTAAAAAAACTTAAATAGTCAATACTGGATAATAATACATATTACATAGCCTGTTCTTCCATTTCAATTACGTATTTCTAATATTATATATTCAACTTTTATGGCCAAAATGCATAATTTTTGCACAGACAACGAACAACGACGAAGAAAGAAGATGATGATAAACTAATCAACTAAAGTCGCGTGTACATTTGGGAATAAATGTGTTGATGGTAAAGCTAAGCGATATAAAAAACATAATTTGCTTTTTTTTAATGATCATAAAAACAGAAAAATTATCTAACAAAAGAAACGTTGAAATCATTTAAACAGTTCAGTTTAGATAAAAACGTTCGCATGTAAAGATCATTTCGTTTAACAAAAAGTTTACCAATAAAAAAAAATTATAATTACGACAATTTCAAATTAAATTTTTCTACACAATTAATTAATAATTTTTCTCACCTTTCCGAGATTTTAACAATAAAATAAAGGAAAAATAATTAACTAGACTTTTTCCTAATAAATTACCTTTTCCATACTCAAATTTTGTTTTGTGTTGTTGAAAGTGAAAAGGTGAAGGTGATCTTAAGTCATTACAAAACAACACAAAAAAAAAAAAAAAAAAAAAGAAAAAAGATTGTTGTCGGTTTTTACACCTTCTAAGATCAATTAACTTTAACAGTACATCAAATATTTACTCGTATATTGTGTTTGTGTATAATTTTCGAGGTTAAGGTGAAGGTAAAAGTAATATTAAAGTGATGTGTGTACGATCAAAATCTTATTAAATCAAAATTCAGTGTTTTTTGTGTTGATTGAATATAATTTTTGTTACTTTTGGTATTTTACTTTTATAGTTTTGTGATTTTAAGTGATTTAAGTTTTTTAACCCTTTTCTCTTTTCTTGTTGAAGATGAATTTCAATCAAATTACAGTAAGTAAAATTATTTTTCTTCTATAAAATTTTCTTTTAAATTAAATTTTAGATTTGATTAAATGTTTTTTTGTTGTTGTTATTAATTTTATGGTTCAGTTTTTACAATTTTTAGATAAAATTTAAAATTGATTCTATTTTCTTTTTTTGGGAAAAAATTCTTTTCGTTTTATGCTATTTATGGATTATACAATTTTTTTTAAATGTTTTTTTTATTATGTTATATGTTTATTTATGTGTGTTTTTGTTTTTCTGAATTAAAAGCATTTTATAAATATTATTATTGTTTTTTTTTTTCGTTCGAAATTTATTATCCGCTATTGTTTGTTTCGTCGTTTTTTTGTTGTAAAAATAGATTTTTTTTATGTTTTTTATTTAACATGAAATTGCTTAATATCCTTTTTTTTTATTCAATTATTGCATAAAAAGTTTTGTCGGGTCTGTTTGATTATCAAAAATTTACTAAAATGAAAGTTGAGATTATAAAGATAAATATTAAAATTTTCTTTATGGAAATATGAGCAAATTTTCTTCCACTTTTTACCGTAGTTGAAAAATTTATTTTGACAAAATGTTAAACAATTATAAATATTTCTTTTCCACTTCTCTATTGCCTAAATTTTACAATTCTAAATAAATTTAAGAGCAGGACATTTTTAAATTAATTATATAGTAATCGAAAAAATGCTGAAAATTGAAATGTGAGAAAATTGTCCCATCATAATTGTTAATACCAATTAATATCTAGTCTAGATTGTTGGTGTTTGTTATTGTGTTATAGTCCTTTATACTCATATTGTTTTTAGGATATCATATTTCGATAACAGAACCAACAACAACAACAACAACAAAAGCACAAAAAAATCCTAGAGATATGATGATAAAAATAAGAATAGGTGGGAGGGAAAATTGGAGTAGAGTTTTTTTGTTTGTAACTTTAGTATAATTTTTTTGTTTTTGTTATGTTTTATGTGGCGGGATGTGAACATTCACAACATGAAAATAAATTATTTATTCAGGTTTTTTCTTTTTTCAAATGTCGTTAACATTTTTTTATTTATTTATTTATATTTGTGTGTAAATCTTTTTATGCTTTTATTTTGATCATTTTTATTGAATTTATATGGAAATTTTTTAGTATTGAATAAAAAATAAATATATGTAAAAAAAGGAGGAAAATCATGGAAAACTATATACCAATAATAGTATAAATATTATACAAAAACGAGAAAAGGGTTCAAAAAATGATCAAAGTTTAAAAAAAAATAATAATATCGAATTCGAAAAATATCTATGCGTCTATGTCCAACATTTTTTACTTTATAAAAATGAAAAAGATAATTTTTTTTATGTATACGCCTAAAAAAAAATGTTGTGCAATAAAATATTTTGTTTAATTTTTTAAAATTACATAGTTGCATTTTTTTTAGTTCTATTTTAGTTTTCCATTTTTTTTTTTGGACAAATAAAAAATTAATGGAATGTTTGAGCTTTGATAACAAATTTCAATTTTTTTCGCATTAAAAGTGATTAAAAAAACAGAATTAAACATAGAAATGCCAAAAAAAAGAGAGTATCGCGGTTTAATAAGATAAAATATGAATAAAATTTTGTATTCAAATGGGAATTTTTATGTTATGTATTAAAGTTTTTGATTTATGTAATTTAAATTTACAAATAATATTAATAGGTAAAAGTTTTCAAATCCAGTAAAACAAATGTGCTAATAGGTGAATTGTCAACACTTTTTTTTGGATATTTTCGATTGGTAATTGATTTTTTCGAATAAGTAAAATTAATTTATGATGTAACTTTATATCCTGAAATGACTCTCACCTCACATAAGTAAGTCACAGAAAAGTATATACCAAATATATATTCTATAAAATTATACAATAGGAAACTTTTTAGAATTATTTTCATTATTTTAATTTAAATAAATCATATTTATGTATCAAATGTAAATCAAACATATTTCTAATCATTCTTTATAAATATTATATTTCCTAGCATAAAAATGATTATCATCTGATCAAAAATTTATACATAAAATAAAATTCTTGATTAAATATTTCAAAAGCATAAATATACAATTTTAGAAAAATTATCCAAAATTTCAAATTTTCTTAAAATATTGTTAATCAATAAATTCAAAAAATTAATCAACTTAATTTTTTGAAAATAATCAAAGTATTAAAATGAAAAATAAACGTTAAAAAAAATTTATATAATATTTTATAGTTATAAAATTACACTCAAAAACGATATTGGCACCAACTGTGTTCCAATTTTAATAATAACTATTTTCAAATATTTTATATATAATTTCGGAAATTTATCACAGAAAATATAAAGTACAAAATTTTGCAGAAAAGAAAAAGTTTTTCAATTTTATCAAGGAAATTGTTCTTTCAAAAAAAAGGAAGAAAATTAAATATATACATTATATAAACGCGGTCACAGATAACGATTTTCTTTATCAACTCACCTCCAACCCCCGCCAATTCCAAACAATGAAAATGTTTATAACTATTGCGTAATTTTTGTCATCATGTTTTTTTTTTCTCCTTTAACTATTAAAATACATCTTATCCTTTTTATCACTTTTTTTGGGGTGAATATATATATTTTTGCCAGGAAATGCAATTCCATGTCATCGTGTCTTTATTTATTTTTATTCATTCTTCTTCTCTTAATTCCGTCGAATTTTCCAATTCTTTTGCTATAATTTTTTTTTATGTAGTTTTCGTTTTATGTACGTTTTTATAAGGATAATATTTTTTTTTGGGAAAATTCAATACTTCGTTTATATAATCAAAATGGAAAAACTATATAAACGGAAAATGAATTCCAATTTTATAACTGACGACACAGAAATATAGAAGATAGAAAAAAGTAAGTAAATTTTTCTTTTCACACAAAAAAAAATAAAACTGATAATCAAAAAAAAAAAAAAGAAGAAAATTAAGTTTTGGTTTTTTTTGGTAAAAATGGAGAAAAAGTTTCCCATTTGTAGTTTTTTTTTTCTTTACTACTTTTAAAAGTTTTCCACACCCAATTTTTTTTTTGTTCTTAGAATAGTTTTTTTTTTCTTTATGTGTGTAAAGTACCTAGTTATCTCCGTGAAATTGAACAAAACAAGAAGTAATAGCAATCTAAGGACAACTCTTGAATATTATATTATTCTCTTTTGGATCATACAAAAGGTTTTTGGTACTTTTCTTCTTTTTTTTTGGTTGGTTTCTTTTATAGATAAATATATAGTTAGGTTAGGTTATATTTTTGTATATGGTATAGAAAAAGTTTTCTTTACTTTGGTATATAAGTTTCTTATATTTCTTCTGCTTAGTATGAAACATCTGTGTTACACGATATTACACTTTGGTATAGAAGATTTTCTTCTCCTAGCATTCAAATTGCATATTTTATAAATATATCGTCATGTATACATTACAGATTTTTTTGGATTCGTTTTAGTTTTATTTTCGATTATATAATATTCGATTAGATATATATAATAATATTTAAATTATTTAAAATATATGTATAAGGATTTTTATCCTTAAATTTTCGAATTTAGATTAAAGCGAAAATGATATTAGATAATATTGTTGGTACGATGAGGAAAATATAAATATGAAAATATTAAAATTTATAAAATTAAATTGATCTTTTCAAAAAAAAAATTGAATTACCTTTTTTTTTTGAGGAAAAAGAAGACAACGATTTTTTATTTGAGGTGGTATACAATTTTTTTGTGATTAGAATTTTATGTGAAACTATATTCGAAGGAAGGTTTTTACTATAATGATCTCATCAAATTTGAAGTATTATTAGTATTTTTATTCATAGTGGAGTAGTTGAAGTATTTGTACGAGAGTTTAGAAGAATAGAAGAATATTTTCGATTATCAAAGAATTTCTCTTTTATGTCCTTTTACTACCAGAATTTAGATTTTTTATAAAATAAAAATGAAAAAATTTATTTTAATATTCAACAAATTATAAATTTTTGCAATCCAAAAGCTAAAATTACTACAAAATCATACAAAGCAACATTATACAAAATCATATTTATGATATGCTATAAAGCCGCATAAAACACGTTATTTATCTTATTATTTAATAGTGAAATAACCAGATTTATACACATACAAAATAAACAAAACATTAAAGTAATGCAAATTTTCCTCAAATAATATATTCATCCGGTAATTAAACTTTATGCAAACTTCCTCCTAAAATTCGAAAAAAGAAATTCAACAGTTCATTAACAGTCGCTTAAATGCTAACAAAAATTTTATGTTGAAAGTGAAATTTTTTTTTTTTGCATTTAAACATATATCAAATATTTTATGTAAATAATTATCTGAAATTAATATATATATTTGTTTAAGCAATTATGTTAATTTAAAAATTATAAGCATATATTTTTGTGTAAAATCAAATCATTTGAAATTTAGAAAAAAACAACATTAATTTTGTATTTTATACATATATATATGTAATTATAAAATATATACCAAAGCAGTTTAATTGTCACTAGAAATTCAGTTGAATGATTTTAAATATAATTCAATTAAAACACTTTAAATTCAATGAACTGAATTATAATTTTTACCTATATAACAAATTATTTACTGGGTAATAAAATTTGATAAACTATAAATTTTCTGGAAAATCTATTTAACAAAATATTAGCATATTAATTAGAATATTATAATTATTGAAATTCAAAATATTTAAAAAATTTGATTATAAAATTCTGTAAATTCAATAATTTTTGAATAATTTTAATAAATTAAATTTTGTTAAATATAAGGTTAATTATTATACAAATATTTAGGAGTAAATAAAAGTGAAAATATATAAATACTTATCAATGTTTATATATACTGATACGTATAATTATAATCCCATATTTCTGATTTTTTTATCTGACTTATTCAGTTAATAAATTTTATAAAAGTTTGTTATCTAACGAATTATTGAATAATATATTCAAGTTGAATAATGCATTTAACAGATCGAACAGAGCATTAAATATGATAATTAATTTCTAATTTGACATATAAATATTTGAAATTGTAAAATTTTGTCTTTATTTTCAAAACCAATAAATTAAAATATTTTATTATAAATAAATATTTATTTATATTTCATTTTAAATAATTAATCTAAATATTTGCAATATTGTTGCCTAGTTATTAAAAAAATCTAAAACTTTGAATAATTTGAAATTATACGCTTTACTTAAAGGCTTAATAGTGGTAAAGGATTTAATAGAATTATTAATTTTATATATGATTATGTCAAATGCAAAATTAATTTTATCGTCGATTGAAATGTTCATGAACGCGTAACTGAAGTATTGGCAAATCTTTAATAAGAAATCTTCGACGAATTATGATGCACTCTTACCAACATTACTTATCAAAAATTTATACACTTTTATATCTTCAATAAAAATTTTTACAAATTTTGGAAAATAGAAAAATTTTTGTAGTAAATTTGTTTTTTAAATAAATTTAAATTTAAAAAACTAATGTTAACAAAACTTCAGAATCTTTTTATATATTTCCAAATATGCGATATTAATAAATTTTGTTTCACTATAATTTTTTTAACAAATAGAAAAAAACATAAAAATTGATGAATTGATTTTATGATATAACAATAATATTTTTATATGCTCTAATTATTTGAATTTTTAATTTATAAATATTTGTTTTTCTTTACATTTATTTTAATTTAATATTTAGTAAATTGAAATTATAATTTCCAACAAAAACTAAGAATTAAAATATCACATTCACTAAAAATTAAACATATACTTTTTTTTATATATACATAAAAATTTATTTTGTAAATTAAATAAATAAAATTATATTAAAATTTTTCATTTTTTTTATTCATTAAATTTTGTTATATGCTTGTAATAAATTACGATACCAATTAAAATATAAACCACAAAAACCAATTTACTAAAAATATACTAACATATACAACAAAAACAAAAACTCGCGTAGTTAAACTACAACGTATTATTTTCTTATACCTTGAGATTTATTTAAGTGATAGTTTGTTTATTTTGAAGTTGTACACATTTGGTAGATGGAGATTATTTTTGGGGGTTGAAATTGAACATTACAAATCAGTTGCACTTTATCATGCTTTCAAGCTTAGTCTGCCTGTGCCTTAAGTCCTTATTATTAGTATATATACCGACATTAGTTTAAAATATATAAACGGGCAGACAGACAGGCGAAAGAAGCAACTTTAAAGTTTAATGGACTATATTTTTGTTTTAAATAGCAAAAACAGAGAGATTAGTATTTCCAACAAATTAATTGTTATTTATATATCTGACTGCAAATAAAACAAACATTTTGAATAAAAAAACGGAAAAGTGTACTTCATTTTAATGAAAATCATTATTTTAATTCAATTTTTTTTTTCACTAATTTATATTAATAGCATTTAATTTAATTATTTTTTTTTTATTATTATTTATTAATTTTTTATTTTCAGTTTATTCATTTTTTATTGGTTTTTATTTCAATTATCTATGCATTTGAGGTTACTGGTAAAAATAATTTTGATATTAAATTGAATGGACTACCACAAATGGCAACATTTAATAATTATGAGGTAAATATTATATAATGTATACAAAATACTCGTATAACATAAAAATTTAAATTTACAAAAATCTAATTAATATAAACAAAATGTTTTTGATTTTTCTTTTTCCCCCCTCCACCCCAGGATATAGATAAATATATTGAAAGTAGTCGAAAAATGGATACAATAGAAAATCCAACAATGGACACTTATCTGACAGCATATAATTTATATCATATTGAATCAAATAAACATAATATTAATAAAAGATCAGCAAATCCATATGATTTTATAAAATTTGAATTAGCTGATGCTAAAATTCCAGATGCAGAAACTAAAAAATTATTACAAATTAATCATGAACGTGAACAAAAAAAATTAAAAGATGAAGATGCTAATGGACCACCAATAATACGAGGTAATCGTATGAAAACTAAAACTAATATTAATAATAATTCATCAATAATTAAAATTAAAAAACGTTCTGATGATCAAATGAATACTTCTATTGTTGGTTCGAATGCTGACGACATTAATAATAATGAAGATCAAGAAATATCTGAAAGTCGTCGTACATTAAATTTCTATCAACCACGATTAAATTCTGGTATTAAAACTAAAAAATCAATAAAAAGTTTTCCACATGAAGTACAAAAAGCAATTAATTTAATATTAAATGATAATAAACTAAATAATAATTTTATTGGTGTTGGTGGTGGTGGTGGTGTTGGTATTAATAGTAATATTGGTTTAAGATATGCACCAACACATAAACAATTTTATGGTGATAAAATTCTAACAAATAATTATGATGGAAATTATCATCATAAATTACATCAGCAAATAAATAATGATAAATTTAAATATATTTATACACCTAGTCAAATATTATATAATAATCATTATAATTATAATAGTGATGGTATTTCTCAATATGGTGGTACACCATATACAAATTTACAAACAGAAATTGATAATAGTGAAAAACAAATAATTTCTAAAACACCATCAGTTATTATTGGTAATGGTATTGCACCAGCACCATCAGGCACATCATCATCATCACATGATTCACATTTATCTGAAATTAGTGATGTGCATACATTAATTCAGCCACAAACTTTAGTTAAAATTGAACCAGAAATTAATTATGTTATTCAAGAGGTACAACCACCATCACAATTATCACATTCATCATCATCTGATCAATTAGCAGCAAAACCATCAATCAGTTATAAGCATTATTTATCCGCACCAAATATTTTACACAATAATAAACTTTTAAGTAAATCCGTATTTATACCAACTGAATATCAATTCAATGATGTTAAAAATAAAGGATATTTCCTTGAAAATAATCATAATAATAATAATAATGCTTATGGTGATGGTGGTAGTGGTGGTGATGATGGTGGTAAAGTTGAACATAATCAATTTGAACAAATTTCTTATGAAAGTCTTGGTGATTATGAAAAGCAAATAATTAAAGAACATAATCTTTTTAATGGTGTCAATGAACAACATCAATTAACAGGTAAAGAAAATAGTAATAATAATAATAATGAAAAAGATGATAGTTATCGTGAAAGTGGTGGTGAAAAATATAATATTTTATCATCATTAATTGGTAAATCACCGTCAGAACAATTAAATGGTTTAACATATTTACTTGAAAATGAATTATTAAATAATAATAATCATAAAAATGATGAAGAACAACAAAAACAGCAGCAGCAACAACAAGTAATAATTCCAAAAAGACCACAAGATAATCGTTCACCAATATTATTTCATCCGGATAATAAAATTGGTGCTGGTGTTGTTGGCCAAGGAAAAAATATTATAATTAATAAATATGGTTTTAAAGAAGTAACAAATAATAATAATGATGATAATGTACAAAAGGATTATAAACCAATTACTGAAGCACCAGAAGAAATACATAGTCATCATGTTGTACACATTACACCATCACCATTACCAGCACCAGTATCAACATCATTTAAACATGTACATTCAATTGGATTGTCACCTAATTATAAAGATATTGATTTTCAACCAAAACAATTTGGTATGAAATTGGATGATAAAGGGGTAAGTAAGTTTATAAAATTGTTTCAATTTTTTTTCCTTTTTGCAGTTGATTTTTATATTATACTAAGGTTTATTTCATCCTTTTGGTGGATATAATGTGTGTTCCATTTTATTTTACGAACTTATTAGAAATTTGTTGTTAAATAAATTATATTATTACTATTATATTGTAGCACAACCGAACTTTAAGGTGTTACCTATAATACCTATCTTTATTATTAGATGGTTTGATTCATATATATTTTGAAATATATCACTTAAAATTCCTCCCTGTCGTTTCACGTTCCGTAAATGGACATGATCTTTATTTTAATCAAAATTTTAAGTCCATAAAGATTTTACAGCAACATTTGTCAGTCGTTCAGTGTGCATCCGAATTGTGGAAGCATAAATATTAATTTTTTGACTTACTAGTAGAGTAATTATTAGGTGCAACATAAGTTAATGGTATTTTAAAAGTAATTCACTTTTTATTAGCAAAAAATAACATATTACGTAAAAACATTTAAAGGTCAAAAGTCTTCGATGACAAGTAGCATACCAAATTAAAATGCTAATTGTGGGGTATATAATTTAAATCAAAGTTTGTTATATTTCTATAATACTCTAAAATTACAAAACAAGATATTTACTGATGATATCTTGCATACCAAACTTTTTACATTCCAAATTTTTTACATCCTTTTTTTAAATGATAATATTTATTAATATTATGACCACATATCAATTAAAAGTTTAACTTCGTTTTGAACTATTATATATGTAATACAATTCTTTACCGATTCCTTTTGATCACATTTATTTTTATGAAAGAATAATTTCTGTATTTTTTATCTTCTTACATTAAAAAAAAAAAGGATGATTGTCCATTCATAACAACAATTTTTTTCTTCCATTTCCTGATGATTATATATACTTCCTGTAATACACACTTAATCCTCTCAAAAAGAGCAAACACTGCAAAACCTGTTGCGACAGAAAAAAAAACAACTTATAACCATCTATATATGTCCTTATGATAGTAATAAAAAGATCTCTCCATCATCGCTCCTTCAAATATTTTATGCAGTTAAAAACATAAGAAGGAAAAGCAGACAGCGTAAAATTAGCTCTTACATATATATATGCGGATACCAATTTACACATAGTAAATGATGAAAAAAAAAGGAGTAGCTTATGGCATTGAATTTATATAATATCAAGGTTTGAATGAATAAAAATTATGATGTTTCGTCATCATGAATTTTCTCATAGTTATTATATAAATATTATTTATTCTGTATAAGAACATATAATGGAAAATATCCTTTTAAAATAAAAATATTTAAATAAATAAATGTTATTTTTTTGCGGTTACTGCATTTTCTCTGACATTAGCAATCATTTCGGTGCTACAAAATTTATATATATGTACATATTTTTACACTCGACTAACATAAACAAATTTCCATATAATTTAAAATTTGTATAAGAAAAAAAAGTTGCTAGAAAAGTTGTTTTCTGGATTTTTTTTTAAAAGGACATACAACAGATTCAGTTTGTATATGTTAATTGGGGGAATGTAAAAGTTTCCTATTTTTAATATGCAAGTAATAGATAAAACGGATATCCTAGTTAGTGTTCAAGTTAACCCGAAATGTAAAAGTTATACTAAAATTTGTAATTATTAGTAAAACGTCTATAAAGTAAACCTAGGACTATACATTTCGTTTTTGAGGCAAGACAAGTAGAAGAAGTTCGTAATTCAGAATTTTTCAGTTTTATAGTTGAAAAGCGCAGTATTTAGCTTACAGTATTTAGAAAGACTTCTTGAATTCCATCCTTCCAAAAATATTAGATATTTTGTCAGAATAAAATTCGATCAAACTGATATAACTATGTCCAACATTTAGCCTAGAATCATAATCATACTATATTTAAAATATACCATCATTCAATCACTTTGATTTCCATTTAAATTAAACTTAATTCGATCAAATGGTCGTATACATCTTAGTTGAAGTTAATGTACATACGTTAAAAATCATAATCTATGTGCAATTTGTCATCAAATCACTCATATCTCATTTTATTAAATTGAATTTAATTTTCAACCAATTTAAAATTCTAATTGGCAAACTAAATCTTAGAAAGAAAGAAAAAATCAAAGTGAAATTTATAAAATGATGAATGCTAAAATGAAAATGTTTCCTTGTTGTCTTTGCAGCAATGCATACAAAAATAAATTTAGAATTATTTTAATTCATGTACAAAAATAAAAAAAAACCTTATAAATAAGGAAATGAGTGAAAATGAAGAGAAAATCTTCTCTAGATTTGTTGTTTTCTTTTTCATTTTTTTTTTTTTTGAATAATAAATAAATGTCTTTGGCAGAAAGAATTTCC
Organism: Empis stercorea; assembly: GCA_949752835.1. Lineage (NCBI taxonomy): Eukaryota > Metazoa > Arthropoda > Insecta > Diptera > Empididae > Empis > Empis stercorea. The sequence goes on along the minus strand of OX457088.1, from coordinate 2,791,913 downwards.
ATTTAACATAAAAAAAAAATGTTGTTGTTATTTTTTTGTGAAAGGAATAAACAAATTTTATTTATTTTTATGTAGATTTTCAAGAAATATCCTTGTATACATAAATATCAAAAATACTTATTGGTAACATAGAAAAAAATACACACAAATATTTATTTGATTGAAAACGATTTTAAAAATTTCTTATTAAAAATTTCATAAATATTTAGTAAAAAAATTGTCTCGTTATTGTAAACTACTTATTTGTATAACTACTTAATCGATTTGTTTTTGTCTGTCCAGTTTCTATATATATTTTTACTATTATCCTGCATCCTTTTGATTCTTTGATTGTCTACTGTTATTCTTTGCGGGCATATTCTTTCCACTTTATATCCAATAGAGTACTTAAACTCTACTACTTATTTCTATATATAAAAGAAGAATGACAAATAAGAAAATTTGTTCAAAAAAAAGACAAGTTTAAGGACCTTAAAGGACAAAATAAAAATAAAGAAATTATTATTTATTTTTTTTTAAAGTAGATGATGAAGAAGAAGAAAATAGAATATATAATAATGATTTTCGAAATAATCCCGTTTTAAAATATCCTTTATTTATTTTTTTCTATTATAAATTTTTTTTTTTTATTTGAATTTAATTCAATTTCTTCTTTCTTACAACTTTTATATCTTTCTTTCGTTTTTTTTTTTACTGTTTATTTTTCTGTAAAAAAATTCTCTTGTACCTACACTTGAAACTTCTTTCTTTATGACTTAACTTGATTTTATTGTCGTTTTCTGTATACAACAAGAAGAAAACAAGTGAAGTAGAGAATATTTTTGATATAATAATGACTGGGATATGAAACATAAACGAAAAGGTCATTTCGGAAATAGGCTATAAAAATTCAAAAACAAAATTATATATAGAAAATAATTTAATTTTCTTCATTGAAAAATTCAAATGATTATGTCTCAGTTATTTTACTGAAATTTAAATGATTTTTGTCTACATATATAAAAATAGAATTTTAAATTGGATAGTTGGGTAATAAAATATCATACAAAAGTACCTTTGGGTATAAAATTTTCATGTTTCTAGTCAATTATGGATAGAATTTTTTAAAGATATAAATATTCTGAATTCAATTCTAAGATTTTCTTAATATAATTTTGCTGAAGAGCTAGCAGCTAGCAAAATCTAATCTAACATAACATTAAATGTTAAAAACATTTTTACAAGTAGTTTACATAATATAATGTCAAATCTTAGCAAGAAAAGAAGCAAAATAAAGGATTGCATAAAGTTGACACTATCAAAGGACAAAATATGTATATAAAAAATATTGTAATTACTATTTTCATTGAACATCAATAGCATATTCTTACTAGGCCCTGTCTATACCCAGTAAAATAACGAATAAATTATATTCCACAAAAATTGCAATCTGGAAAAAATTCCATTTCGGATGAAGACGCTATGACACAAATACTTCCTGTGATTTTCCAAGTATTCTTCTACTCAAGAAAGCAAGTTTTCGATTTTCTAAAATGTCCTTTTTGCGGTCAGGTCAAACAAGTAAATCAATTACGAAAAAATTCAATTAGGAATATCAATTTGGAAAATTATATTTCACATTTCATTAACAATTTTCAATTTCAAAAATTTTATAAAAATATTTATTTGAAAATTAATTTCCAATATATTTTATTGCTATTAATTTTTCTTGATTGTAACAACAAACAAAGTATATGAAAAATTATGAAAAACATTAATTGAATATTTTGTATTTTTCTTTGGTTTATTCAAAAAAAAAAAATTATTTTACAAAAAAAAGAGTTTTGAAAATTTTTCTTCAAATAAACAAACCACACACCAAACTAACAAAAAACTTAAATAAAATGAAAACTTTTTTTTTTATTTACAATTTACATTTTATCATTTTCCTAGATATAATAACAAAAACAAATTCAGAAAATTAAACATGAAAAATACTAGTAAAAATTTCAATAATTTCAACTCTTTCTTTTTATTTTTATTTAAATTTTTACAATTAATTTTTAGTTTACCAAAAAAATCTTTTAGCAATCCTTTTTCGCTTTTATAAAACTATCTTTTCATAGTTTTGTGAAACATAAAAATAAAAGCATCTACAAAAAAAAATGTTGTTATTTTGTAAACATTATTTTGTGTATAAATAGAAAAATTGAAAATAAGTTTTATTTTTTTAGTAAATAAAATGAAATGGAAAACAAAAATTTTGTTTTGGTAAATCCTTTTTATGTGGTTAGAAACAGGAGGAGAAGGAGGAGGAGGAGGCGATATTATGAGAACAAACAAGTTATTACACCTTTTACGCCTTTAAAATTAATACTACTTTGCCACTATTTGATTTAAATAAAAAAATTATATCCTTTTTTTGTACGTACATTAAATTCATTTTAAGTTTTAATTACTTTTTGGTTAAGTTTTCTTTTTATTTTGAATTTTAATTTTGATTTACACGAAAAAAAGTACACACAGAAATTAAATATAAAAATTAAAACGGAAACGGTGGTAATATAATTATTTTTTTTTGGTACAATTTTATCAAAACATTAAATGGAAAATTTGAGAAAAATAAAATGAATTTATTGTCAATAATAAAAAGGAAATTAAGGATAAATCTGTCGGTTAACAGTTTCATGAATTCAAAATTATGCAAATAAAATTTTTGATGGTATTTTTTAGTAAGCTGAAAATATTATTCACATTAAATTATCGGATTTTGTAGAATATTATCCTTTTTAGTATAAATAAAATGTCAATTAAAGAGATTCCTATCCTTTTTAAACTGAAATTTCTTACTTTTCAGTAAATTATGTTTGTACATAGTGATTAGTAATTCACAATTCCAATGAAACATCACGTGTATGAACCTTCTGTCTGCATTTACATTCTATACCAAATTTGCGTTCGATATTTCAACATTTTTTATCGTTTTTCATTGAGCAGAAAATAAGTTTAATATAAAAATGTCCAACGAATTGGTTGACAATATAAAATTGGTATTAATTTTGTTGATATTAATATTATCACTTTACTAATTTAATTTATTCGAAAAAAACTGTCAGACCCAGACGAATCCTAACTAAAAAAAAAACACATTTAACTTTTTCCTGCAATTTTTTAATTTTCACATAAATTTTCAAATTGTAAAAGGTGTTCAAGAAATTGTTTTTTAATGATTTTAATGAAATTTTCTGAAAACCGAAAAATGAAATTACTAAACAGGATTATTTATTATATGCTACCGAGATTACCGGATGTTTGTTCGCTTTGTGTTTATCTTTGAAAGAAATAAAAGAATTTTCTATATTACAAAAAAAAAAAAATAGTCCAAAAAAATAAATTGCAAAACAAACCTAGAAAATATAAAATAAAAAGTTTTTCAATTAAAAATAATTCTTTTTGAAAATTGTGAAATTAGAAAAAAATTATAGAATTTACAAGTTAAAAGTATACAACAAAAAATATGGTAAATAAATTATTATTATTTTCGAAAATTGTATTTAATTATTTTAAAATTTTATTAAATTTATAATATTTACCATAAATTGAGAATGTAGTTCGGTAGCTAATAATATCATCTCTAAATTAATAACATATAAAAATTCCTTTAGAAATATGTTATTTTCCTTTAAGTTCATTAATTTGTAGCCAAATTTCACAATTAAACAAATTTACACTCAATTACCAAGTAATACATAAATAATTTCCTTAAAATTTGTTAATTTAATTTAAAATCATCTTTATTGGTTTATAATTATGTACAATTCGAAATATTCAGTTCGAATATTGAAAGTTTTAAATACATAATATTAAAATAAATTAATATACTGGCACCTAAAACTATGCAAAATTAATTATTTTATTAATAATTATTATAAATTTTTAATTTATTATGAAATTCTGAAAATATATATTACGGATAATTTGTTGCAAACCACAATTTTACCTCAACCAAATTAAAATTTATATAATTATAAATTTCGTTTACGTCACAAAAAGGAATTATTATTATTAATTTTTTTTTTATATATTTTCGAAATTTAATTTAATTTTTATATTAAATATTTAAAATCAAATTATTTAAATAAAAAATATTTTTTATTGTATAATGTTGAGTAGCTGAAACAGAAAATATTTCCATAGTCCTTTCAAAATCCAATAATATTATTAAAAATTAAAAAAATCCAGGACAATAAGTCGACATATAAAAAAACAGACACAATTTTATATGCTTGTTAGATATTCCTACAAAGTTGCAAAATTATTCTTTTCATCATTATTGTAGCATAGAGTAAGTAGTAGAGTAGTCATAACATAATTTGCAAACAGAATTCAATTTTATATTTTTCAAAAAACCAAAAAAAAAAAAGAAAATCTTTTATTCAAACTAGAAAATAGAAAATAGAGAATTTTCCTCTATTTTTTTTTTCTCTTTTCAAAATTTTCATTTTTTTTTTTGTATATGAAAAATTTCTGTCTTTGAAATATACATTATAATGGTTATATGTGGACAAAATAGGATAATTGGCGAATATTTATGCTCAGGATATACGAAAAATATGAAATTGAATGAAAATCAAGGATTTCTTTTTATTAATATGAGGAGCAATGCGACAACAAATGAAAATATTGACCAAAAGATTTTTTTTTTTTTTCAATTTTTTTAGTTTGTGCTCTTTACCAATTCTATGTAGTTATTTTTGATCCTTTGCTACCTACACGATGCTGCATTTGGTTATTTTTCTACATTGTATTTTTTATTTTTTAATTATTGCGGATTTAAACTTTTAGAATCTTTTTATTAAAAGTTTTTTTCTTTATCTTTTTTTATTTTTATGATGAAATGATAAAATTTTTATGCTGCTGGATATTTTGCAGTGGTTAGTTGAGATTTTAATCATATAATTTTAGGTTATCCCATAAATGAAATTTTAAATGAAAATCAAAATAATAAAAGATTATTAATTTTTTAAGTACGACGAGTACAAAATATGCAGATATTTCTATAAGTCAAGAACCTGACAATTTTACATTATTTAGTGTTTAGTCCATTTATTTAGTCCATAGTCTAAAGTGTAACCAATTATACATAAAATTCATAATAAATGAAAAATTTGAAATTGAAAAGGAATTACTTAATCTGAGGTTGAGATTTTCCTGCAATATTATTTTAAAATTTGTAACATTTTAAACCATTTACAAAATACAAGCTATGATCATAAACTAAGCTTGGTCTTTTCAAAATAATTCAATTTATAGAGAACTCCACAAGCTAACAATTAAATTTCTTTTACTATCGAAATTACAATAAAAAATTGTATAAAATTTTAACTTCATTTACAAAATTTTCATAATAGTGAGAATTGTTAATTAATTTTCTTTATTGACGATCAAAAAAGGAAATAATAATTCACTCAAGAATCCGTGTAAGGATAAATAAAATAATAAAGAATTCAAATTTCTGTATAATAATACACAAGTTTTCAAAAAATATACAACTTCTATAAGCAAATAGAAAAATCTCATTTTCTTTCCGTACTATTTTGTAGATAGAAATAAATTTAACATTGTAAATTCAAAAATATAAAAAAGGATACAAAATAGAGTAAAGAATAATCCTTTTCCAGTGAAATTATTTTCCTTTTTTCTTATTGTTTATATATTTATTACTTTGTTAACCAGGAAGTACACAAAGTTAACACACACAAAAGAAAATAAAAATTAAACATCTAAAATCTAAGAAATATACTATAGAGAAAAATTATTTGAATGCGGAAAATGTAAGCAATTACCTTTGTTGTCATAAAAATCTTCATGGTTGAAGAAAGAAAATTGGAAAATTTTAATATATTTAGAACAGTGATGATGAAACCTGGAAATATTAAAGTAATTATTATTATATTCTGGAGGTTAACAGACAAAGTAGTGTTGTTGAAAAGTTAAAATCATAAATTTTCAATTGTTTAAAATATAACTATGAAAAATGATTTGTTTTTTCTAGATTGGATAAATAAAATAATTAATTTTGATTTTTCCCCATTTTTAATTAAAAAATGTTTTCTGTAAATTTAATTAACAAAGTCAAAATTTATTGAGAATTATTTAATTTTCACTTACAGTCAGCTTAGCCCTGGACAATCACACAGGAAATTTAACTTTTATAAAAAATCACACTGTTCTACAATTTGTTATGTTTTATTTCTGTCATTTGCCAAGTCACAGTTTGTCCTGGCGTTAATTGTTACTATGATAATGCAATTAAATATTTAATTATTATAAATTTTAAATAAATAATAAATTTTTTTTGTGGTTGAATTTGTAATTTTTATTTATACAAATTAAATAATATCACAGTTAATTAAATAAATGATTTTGAATATCAATACAAATGCCCTAAAAGTATGCAAATTGTGGTTAAATACATTATTATTTCAATTTTAATGATATCAAACAAGTTTGATTATAATTATTTTCAAATTTTGAAACAAACATGTTTTATTTGAATTGTGGAAGTCTGTTAAAAGTTCATATAATAGCAAACTAAAAATGTTAAATACAAATTCAAAGTAACTAATATTAATTATGTCACCATAGCAGATATTCTACAAATTTTCCTATTATAATGGACTTTCGACAGGTAGAAATATTTTCAATTTTGTTTTAAATTATTTTTTGATTCTTTCAACTGTCACACTAAAGTAAAAAAAAAAAAAATTAATTCACCTTAAAATTTAAAAATCTTCTAAAAGAATAAACAATTTTAATTTCAAATTTAAAATATTTTAATTTGCATATTCGTATAAAAAAATATAATAAAATCAATGTAACAACCAATTTAATTTCATGTTATTGGTTGTCATTTTGAAATTTACTATAAACTGAATTAATTTTTTAATAAATCACATAACAAAAAAGAAATTAAAATAATAAAAAATCACCATATTATAATTTTAATATTGTGAGTATATATCCAGGTGATACACTCCATATACACGAGTATATATACATTATTGTTTGGTATCACTAAATGATTTTTGTTGGTTATATTTTCATCTGAAGTAATTTTAATTTTATATAAAATAAAAGTATAATGTATATAAACGACAGATTGCCTCTAGGGTATATTTTAAAATTTACCGTGAACACCACAAGGGTTATAAATAATTCAGTAATAAGGGATGATTGAAAAGTTTGTTGTGTGCTTTTTTTTTTTTAATTTTTGTATCCATATATGATAGAAAGTACACGGCATTTTATAATTTTTTATTTTCTGGAAAATAAGTGAACGCGGTTAAACATAGATATCCGCATAAACATTAAAAAAAAATTTAAACATGAAATAAATGAGTTTAAGGGTTTGAGTTGACATTTTACATTATTTATTTTTTTTTTCATACAGTTTAAAGTACTTAGAGGGGTTTGTAACGATAAATAAAATCTCTACACAAATATTGACAAAAAAAATTTATGTTTATGGAAATATGATCGATTATTATTAGAGATTTATATTGGAGATTTATAAATATTATATTTTACATTGAATTTAAATGTCATTTTGATGAAGAAGTTTTCTGTAAACGATTAACCAATAATGTAAGAAAGGAAAAATTGTCAATATTCATAAAATTTCAATTCCTATAAGTTTATCTTTAATATGTGAATTTAATTTTCAATGTTTTAATGTTTATTTTGGTCTATAAATGATTGACAGAAATTCTTATAGAGAACTTAAAATTTTTTAACAGATTTTTACAATTAATGTTAAATTGATTTTCGGTAATGTTAATTTACTGAATTTGTCTGTCAATTAACATAACTATGTAATTTTAAACGGAAATGTAATTGGAAATTTGATTATTACTAATTCGCAATGAATGGCGAACAAATTGTGTAAAAGAAAGACAAATCATAACATTAAACGTGCTGTTGAGTTGTTATTATAGTTGTTACAAACATTATCAAAAATTGCAAATTCAAATTTATAGTCTTCTATGGTGTTTCACCCCTCAGCATTCTATTACTACCCCTACTTATTATATTTTAAATAAAATTTGTGCTAATGCTAATTTACCAAATTTTTTTTATATTAAAGATCTTAACATATATTTTTACTTGATTGAACATTAACTAAAAATAAAACATTAATTCTATGTTTTTAAAATATATATATAAATAATTTTAACAAATGAGCCTTGAATTATGGGATATTTATTAAAATTACCATCCTTTTATTTTTTATGCTCTATACAATCAACGAACAATTTTTTGTTTTGTTGTTGTTTCCTTTTCAACATGATTATTAAATTAAATAGAGTTGACATGTAAATTAGGGTTGATTTACACTTGTCGAGTTATTTAACACCCCATTGACATCGATTTTCCATTATAAAATATTCCTGTTCATTTAATAATATTTTTCTTCTATTTTTATTTTTTGAGCGCCAAACAAAATTATTGTAAAAAAGGATCAAATTGAAAAGGAAATAAATTTCTTTTTGTCAAAAAAAAAAATACTCCATTAATTTTAAAAATTTAAGTGCTTTTACATTGAAATTGATTATAAAGTTCTGAAAAATTTCGTCTATAAAGACAAAAAAAAAAAGAAAGTAAATTTATGTTGCATTAAAGTATATTTTAAAGAGCGAAAGAATATGAATAGAAAGGAAAGTGCTTTCATCAATTACCATCGTCATATCATATACCGTATATATTTTTTTTTCATTGGCCTTATAATAATAATAATAATACAACAATATGGAAAAATCCTTTTAAGTTTATTATGTACATTTATATGTATATGCAGCTTATTGCTACGACTATGAGATATGAAAAATTTTTTTAGAGTGAACATTTTTATTTCCTTTTTTCATTCCTGAACAAAAATATGAAAAATATAGTTCATTAATGAGATTACCACTTTGAAGATGTCGCTCGTCGATTCTTATTAATGTTTTCCGAACGTGTTAACACGATGACATTAAATCAGATTTCATTCTATAATTCTAAATAATTATGACAGTATTGTGGTAGAGAGTCGATAATAGAGAAGCACATGTTCCCATAGATGTTTTACATAATTTTACTATACTTAAATCTAAGCTAAGTGTCCAGCTAAGTGTCAAAAATTATATAAATTAATCACATAATATAGTACTAAATTTTTGTATTGTAAAGGTACAATATTTATAGAAAGTTATAAAATATTATCGTAGCTCTATAAACGCAATAAGCCAATGACCTGAACAAATCAACAGATTATGGTAAAAAATAAGCGAAAATGAAAAGAATTTGTATAGTGGCACGAAAAAACCTCAAAATAAAAGCGTATTATAGACGCAGATCATATCTCCTTTGAAACCAATTCATTATTTAGTCAAATTTCTTTAAATAATCAATTTTTTCTTAATCAATTTTTTCTAGTATGCCACTGTTAATTTACCGAAAAAAACTATATAGAAAATTTTAATTCAGGAAAAAACTGTTGACAATTTTATCACTTCTCTTTTAAAGATAAAGTAAAAATTGGATTAGAATTAGATAGTTTTTTTTTTTTATATAAAATATTATTGAACAAACAATTCTGAAGAAGAGAAGAATTTTTCGTTAGTTTAAAAAATGGGACATTCTTATTTTTTGTATATAGAAATAAATTTAGATTATGAAATAATTTAAAACAAGAAGAAATTAATTAGAAATATTTAAGAAAAATATATAGATAAATGATATTTATTTGATTAAATAGAAAGATATATAAATTTTCTGAAAAGTTATTTATTTCTAAAGACAGTATGTTCTATTTTAAATAGATTTTAAGAAATAAATTTACTCCTTTATAAGCACTAAAATATCGACTCACTATATTTTAATTTCGGTTATCAACTACACAATAGCTAAGAAATAAATTACTGGTAATCTTATGGTCAATATTATTCCATCTACTTCATAATATCTGGAAGTAAGAAATATAAAGAAATTTGTTGAAATTTTACCTAATCGCGAAAAAAATCCATTTAAATTGATCGAAATCATTAACATTATTCCAAATTTAGCAATCATTCCGATCAAATTTACATAACTTTACATAATTACAAACCACAAATAATTTATATTCCTTCATTTTTCTTAAAACAGTACACCCTGTTGTTTGTAGTATATAAACATTATAATACTATTATGGATTTTTGTTCGAAAGTTGAGGGCACAAACAGGGAAACTTGATAAATAATATTAAAATAAATAGAAATAATAGTAGGAGTGCGAGAGAGAGTTAAGTTTATCCTATTTGTAATTCTGTCATAACCGACTGTTCCACAAAATAGCTTTAAGGAAATATCAATATCCTTTTTTCGTATACGACACACAAAGAAAATATAAATAAGAACGGAATATTATTAGTTCTTTAAGTGTACGTGCTTAACAGCTAAGGATTATAAAAGTTTTTTTTTCATTCTTTTTTTTTTTTTGTAGAAAATCCAACAAAATTCAATCATATCATGATCCTGTTTTCTAAATTCTAAAATTACCGAAAAAAAAAACGAATTAAGTTTTCTTTGAAAAAATAAACTAATAAAATTTAATGTGTAATATAAAAATAGAGAAAAAGTTGACAAAACAACAACAACAGATAATAGAATTTAAGCGGAATTTAGTACGTTTAAAAATATTTAGAAATTTAATAATCCAGAAAGTAAAAAAGGACTAACCAGAAATGGAAGAAAAAAACTTTTCAACTTATGGAAAAATAGAACTTTTGAAATGTGTTTTTAAGTATTTAAGTAATACTTTTAGAATTTAGACAATTAAGCTTTGAACTGAATAAAATATCCTTCCATTATTTCATTAAAATAATTTTTTTTTAGTTAGTTAGACAAAGGTTATGCAACTATTTGTCGTTGTCTCATATTTAAATCTTGAACAAGATCTGGCATAGGTCGTGATTTTTTTATAACTATTCGTAGATAATTTGGAAGTTCAAGACGCCATTTTCTGTGGTCTGGCGAAGAATCGAACACGAAACCCCTTATACTGTAATAAACTACTATCTTCTTGTTAAAATTTACAATTTAGTTAAACATATATGTATCATAAATGGAAAACTAATTTATTAATTCAGTACTTCAAAGGAAATTGTCTGCAGAATTTATGAAAAGGGAATTTAATATAATTATAAAGCATCAAGATACATATAATCAATGATCCTATTAACGAGTTGTATCCATATAATATTGAATAAAAGTTTCGAGTATAATTAATATTTTTATAAATAATTACATCCATACTTTGATGAAAATTTGCGAGTACCACCTATAAAGTTCTCTTAAATAAAATAGGACGAAAATGTGACAATTTTGATTATTTATTTTAATCGAATACATAGCCAATTTCCTGTAGTCACCAAATTCTACAAAAGCACATAATAAAATATTTCGATTTGATTAGTTAATTTCAAAATATATTTGTAAATCTAAATATATATCTATAATAGAAAAAATATGATAAACTTTTTATAACAAATTTCAATTTCATTTTGTTTTTCCTTTTATTTTTCCCCGATAATATTCGATTAGAATATAAAAAAATGAAAGAGTTTTTATTATTCGCAAAATATAAAAAAAAAAACAAAAAATAAATTGATGAGTTTTCCTCCTAATACGTAAATTTCTCTCAATTTTGTTTGTTTGTTTATATATAAAAATGCTATATTGTGTGATGAGGAATTATCCTTACCAATTTATTGTATAAATTTTGTTATATATGTACAAACATATATATACATATATATGAAAATGTGTTTACTTGTTCCTTTTGAAGTTTTATTGAATTTCCTTCAATTTCACAAATTGCTGATTTTTTAAAACCGAATCCCATCACCCAAAAAACCAGTTTTGAAAAGCACCAACATCAAAAACAAAACGAATAAATAATATATTGTATAATTTTTTTTTTTGTGTGTGTGGATAAGGAAAGAGCATCAGCAGTCAAAGCCTGCAGGGATCCAAGTTATTTTGTGTATTATTGTTTTATGAAAAAAAAAATTTCTCAAAAGGGATGATTATTTTTTTTTTAAAACTTAACAGAGAAAAAAAAATGAAATAAGGATGAAAAATAGAAAATGAAATAAAGAACGAATTTGTATAATGCCTTGTCCTCAATCCAATAACAATTTCTTTTTTTATATATATTTTTGTGTGTACGCATTCGGTACTCTCTGTATGAATTTATTATATCCTGTTTAGCACATATGTTTCCATGTATATATACATAATAAATATAATTTAAATATATATACATATATATATATATATATTTTATGGGTTGGAAAGAAAATTAAAGAGAAAAATTAATGTAAATTTTTATTTTTTGTGCGGTTAACTTTAGGAGGTAAATTTAAAATATAATCAAATTTTGAGACATAATAAAACTTTTTGGTCCTTAATAAAGGTAAATTAAGGAATTTTTTAAATTATAAATTAATACATACATATAAAATTTAGATTATACTTCATTAGACTTAAAATTGGATTGAAAACGATTCTTTCATTGTAAATTATTGGGCGAGAAAAGCTAATATGTCTCAATGTCTGGCAAAATATTTAAAGATGTTTCATACTGAATATATAATAACAATATATATAAGACTATTGTTATTTATTAGATTCAAAAAAATTTTAACCAAAATTTAGTTTTTATTAAAGGAACGTTAAAGAATATCCTTTGGCTAGCATTTGTAAGTTAGTCTATGTATTACATTGGCAAGTTAGTTTATATTCTAAATCTGAAGTGATTTTTCTGTAGTAGCTTACATTTGCAATAAAATGTGAATTCTAAGTAAATAGTTTAGGATGAACTTCTGTTTTAAAATATATTGGAGCAAAATATTTTTTTAAATTTAAAATTGGTGAAAATGTCAAACAAAAATTATTGAAAATTTTCCAGTTTTTTTCCAATTTTCAATAAGTTTTTTTTTTTTGGCGTGAAACATCGACTTTCTGCAATATATGTTAATAATTTGGTGTCTAATATGGTTACCCGTCCATATTTTAATTATAATAAGAATATCCAAACCAATTCCAAATATCTTTGAATTTGCTCAAGTTATAGCAAAATAAACTTAAAAAAGCCTGCAAATAGAAAGCTACTTAAAAAAATATAATAGTTTGTAATCTTTAATCTGCTTTTTTTTTTTGAAAAATAAGAAAAATCTTGTTAATTTAGTAAATCTATTCCGATTTTTTTCCAATTTCCTATAAGAATGACGATGATCGATTAGGATTGTCAATAAAAATTACTTTCATTACATGATTTTAATGAAGTTCGTGATGTTTTTTATATTTTTACTCAAAATTTATGTGACAAAACACATAGATTATTCAAGGAATATTACTTACCTGAAAAAAATCCAAAAACTGACTAAATTTATAATATAATTTATTAATAAATTCCACTAACAATTAAATAAAATGCTGTAATTTAACTCAAAAATTCAAATTTAGATAACAAATTGAATAAAAAATTAGTATTACACAAGTTCAAATTAAATATAAATTCAAATAATGTTTCATAATTTTTGCTAACTAACCTTACTAATAGAGGACATTTGATTTTATTTCGTAATTTCAAACCGAAATTTTTTTAGGTAATCCTAAAACAAAATGTCTACTTAAAATTATAGGTTTCCATTAAGGATGTACAAAATTATTTTTTGATATTTATCCTTATCTAATAAATTCAATATAGTCCTTTTTGGTGGCTGGGACTTTGCAAACGATATACTAATACTGGACATCACAAATTACACTATCCCAACATAAAAAACATCAACATTAGTTTTCGAATAGACAATAAACTGGAGTAAAAAAAAATTTAGATGGAAAACAATTTATACAACTTCGATTTAAAAAGGACGAATTGTGCATGTGTCTACATATAATAATATATGAAAAAATAATGCCTTAAACATATGGTGTGCGACAATAATTTCCGTTGTCGTCGTCGTCGTCCTTGTTGTTGGTCCTTTGAAATATTTTACTGTACATATAATGTATTTTTTTTTTTGCCTTGTTTTCTCAGCCATTTAAAAACTCTGTTTATCAGCAGACATAAAAATGTCATCACCATTTTGATATCACAGCTTGTTAAACAAACAAACCAATTTTTTTTTTTGGATGGAAAATCAAAAAAAAAATTTCCTTAAAATTTTTGCGCATGAAGATTCGGAATTTTTATATCCGGGGACAAAAAAAAACAAATAAATAAACATAACTTATGCAAATAATTGAAAAGGATGAGAATATAGAATAAATTTAGGTGACAAAAAGACAATAATGTTTTTTTTTCTTGGTTACAATGAAATTATTATGGGATATTAAAATAAGTAACGGTATATGGAAAATATGGAAAAGTTAAATTTTCTTTAAGGATTTTGATTGTTTGAAGGTTTTATTCAGTTGCATAAAAAATATTATTTTTATTTTTTGGCAGAAAATTAAAAAGGACTTTAAAATTTCTTCAGAAAATATGAAGGAATTTTATTATTTATTTATTTTTTTGTGAAATTTTGTATTTTTGCCAAAATATTTTTTTTACTGAACCGAATGTAAAAAAAGGATGTTAAATTTCTATAAGGAAATTTTTTTTAGGAGGTTTTTCAAAAGTGTCAAAATTTTCATATTTTTATAATAATAAACCTTAAATGGTTATTATGCCAAAATCCACATAATTTAAAAAGATAAAAGCTAAATGATAATTGAAATAGAAATTTCTGGAATGAATATTCCGATTACGATAAATATTGCGAACAATATATTTATTAGAAATCAGTTTCAGCTATATGAGCAGCTCCGTTCATTAACTAATTTTGAAGAAACTATGTGAATTTTTCGATTTTCTTATAAAATTAATTTAAATTTTTGTTTAATATTTACTAATCACTGAAATAAATTAGATTTTAATTATAATTTTATCTAGAAAATCTAATAGAATCAACAAAAATACTTAAAAACTTCTTTTGACGTAAAAAATATCGATATAACATGCTCGGAATTACAAACTCAGGTGTCGCAAAATGTAGTGCCAAAATGATTAATAGCTTTTTTTACTAATTATACTCACGTCACGATATAATTTTTGTATTTTTTTAAATATCTAACTAATAAATAAACTACAATAATTAAATTTAATTCTATTTATCAATTTCAGCTACAATATGCCTCAAAATATGCATTTGGATATCGTGTTCGTGATTTTCATACTGGTAATGATTTTGGTCATAAACAGAACCGTGATCATGATGGTGTTACTCGTGGTGAATATCATATTTTATTACCAGATGGTAGAGTACAAAATGTACGATATCATGCAGATGATTCTGGTTTTCATGCTGATGTTAGTTTTGAAACTGGCCACTAAATTTTTACGATGAAAAAAATTTTTTCTAATTTTTTGTGTGCAAAAAACTTTTTTTACTTTTAATTAAAATTAATTTTATGTTTGTTAATTAATTGTTAATAATTTTAATATTTTCTTGTTATTTATTTTTAATTTTATGAATTAGAATTTTATTATTGGCTAAATACCAAATTAGGGCTAAAGTGCAATATTAAAATTTGTATTAATTTGTTTTAATTTAATTTTTGTTATATTTTTGTGCAATTATTATCATTAATAGTTTTGTTTAATAAATATAATTATTTTCAAAAAATTGCAATGTTGTTGTTAATAATAATTTTTCCCATTTAATAGTTAATTAAAACTGAATTTTATAAAATTTTCTATAAGGTAAGCGGACTCAGTCGGTACAATATGGAAATACTCAGAAGAGTTTGATTTTAGATTGATTAATCAAAATTTTAAGCTCGCCAAGCTTTAGCACTTACTATTCAAGTTTTAAATCTTAATAAAACTATGAATCGAACTGATCTTCCATATATCTAAATTATTGATTACTCTGAAATGGAATTACTATAAATTAACTAAAATATTAAAAATTATAATCAAATTCGTGATCTATCATATCACAAATTTGCCATTTCCACAATCAAATGAACGAATTTAACCTGAAAATTATGGATAATTCTCTCTAACCATAAACTAGGACTGTAGAATAAACTAGGACTAGAATAGCTATGCAGGCAAATTGCAGCCGCAATAAATATTGTTGACCAATTTAATTTTATACTAAGTATTTGTTAGTTTTTGATTTTCCTCCTTAAAAAAATTACTTTCAAGTTAAGTGAATTAGTTTTTTAAAAGCTCTTCTTAGAATAATTATAAAATATATAAAGTCTTCAATTTTATGCAATAACAAAAACTATATTTTTTTTTTCAATTTTAAAGAACGATCAAATAAGTTTTTTGCTTCACAAATTAAAAAATATTGTACACAACTGGAAAATAACTAAATGCTTGCTTAAAAAAGAAGGAAACTTTAATAATTATTCTCCAAAAACTTATTTTTTTTCTATATTTATATAGCATACAAAAAAAAAAAGAACGAAATCTGTGAATGGTACATAAATATTGTTGTAAATAAATTTGTAATGAGTTTTTCAATTAAAAACTTTTTCGAGAAAAAAGAAACTATAATATAAATTTTTATCAAACAAAATAAATTTTATACACCTTACATCTAACTACCAAAAAAAAATTCATAATGAGTGATGGTTTTGAAAGAAGTTTAGAGAGTGTTGAAAAAGGATTCAAAAATTAAAGTTTTATATATTATACACATTATAAAAAGTATTATCCTTGCACAAATCTAATGTAAATATGTATATATCTATTTTATCTATAGATTTTAGTTTAATATCATTTCTTGGTATAGCAACAATTTATCATAAAATTATTAATTGTTCAGAGAAAAGTTTTGATTATGAATATGTTTTCTTATCGTCACCTTATTTCTTAAATGTCATATAAATTTATTACTTACTTACTTAATTCGCATCTGGAGTTTGAGTGAACTACGACACATAAACGAAATTGTGAACCATTTTACATAATCATAAATTATTTCTAAAGAAAAAATGACTTAGTTAACCTCTTCGTCCATCATCGATATATATAGTATAATAGATCATCGATATATGTAGATATATTTTTCAATTAATCAATGTGTACATCCATTTTCATAGCATAGTCGACAACACGAGATTAACGATTTCTCATGTTACCGATTTGTAAGCCAATTCATTTGCATTAACGAATATTGACAAACAGAGAAACAGTCAGACTTCAAACTGTCAGACTTCAAATTTCACATTTTATCATTACATTTGTAAACCAATAATAATTTACAAATTTAATAAATCCATAAAAATGCCAATAGGACATTTAACTATTCAGTTTCCATTCCATTTTAAACTTTAAAATCGTTTTCCTTATTTTATATATGAATTTTTAAAGTATACAATGAAAAAAAAATATATTAAATATTCCATTTTTTAATGAAATTTGAATAAAAATTCTTTCATATCATTCTTTTTTTATATTTAAATATTTAACTTATGCAATATCGTTTTTTATCGTCCTTTTTTGTTCTGTTCACATATACGATGTCAGTGCGGCGCTTAATATAATAAAAATGAAAATTCTTTAAGAAAATATCATCCCAACAGAGGAAAAAAAAATGAATTTAATTTTTTCGAATTTTTTTCTTAACCGAAAACTTTTCCGATCCACAAATAAAGATTCTATGAACGAAAGGAATAAACGAATATACAGCATACAAAAAAAAGTTATATGGAATCCATGAATTAAAAGTTATTAAAAGCGAAACCATTTTTATTTACTTTGTAATGGATTATCCTTACGATCCTAATTAACTGAAAAATAAAAGTTAAAGGGAACAAAAAAAAAGAAAGAATTCAATTTTTTTTTGCACTGTGTAACAATGACGGGTAACATAATTTTTTTTTTCCTTTCACATAAAAATCATATTAAGTAAGGCTTTTCCTTTTCATGCTTAGAAACATAATTTAAATGTCTTTGTCGTGAAGATTTTATATAGAATTTTCTTAATTTTTTTTTTTTGGGGAATTGAAAATCCTTTTATTTATATAACACACCAACAAGCAACAACAAAAAAGATGGAAAGTTTTAAGGATAGAAGTATCTTTTTAGCGGTTGGTTTTTAGCAATTAAATCCGAGGACAACACCAAAAAAAATATGATGAATTAATATTTTAAGATCTTGGGGAACACAACCAAAAAAAAAATTATTATTAAACTTTATGAAAAAAAAAAAAATTATGAATATTTTAAGGATTTTTTTTTTTGATATTATAAATAAAATAAGAACGGAAATAAAAGAATTTGTTAGATGACTGGAATTAATTTATGTGAAATTTAAGTAAATAAACCTTTTTTTCTGCTTCATTTTAATTTCTGTAATTTTTTTTTGTTGAACTAAAAAAAAAGGATATTTAATATTGATCATAATTTCTTCTTCTTCTCTATTTTTGTGTGTGTCTGTTTTGAATCTGATAAGGAAGATTTAGTGATTAAAATGATTTTGTTGATTAGATATAATGAAAACAATTATCTGAATCATTTAGTTTGTTAAAAAAAATTTTTTAATCTTCCAAGATTATTCCAAAAGTTTTAAATGCCAATTAAGGCAACTTAAGTTAGTGGCAAAAATTTTTTTAGAAGACTTCTTCAAAGTTGTATAAAGTTATATATGGTGTTATACACTGATACCAAAACAATCTGATGGACTTTAATTATATAATAAATATTAAGGACGAAGCAATAGATCATTTTGGGAATAGGAATTATAAAAATTATTGCTTTAGAAAATTCCTGAATACTTTAACAAGCAGTTTCGTTTAACTCTTCTTTAAATAATTTACTTAGTTTTACTGAAATTTGATTAATCATAATCAAAATCTATGGAATCTAATGAAAATAATACAATAATTTTTGATATCCTGAAAGTATACTTAATAAATATAAGAATTTAAACAAAAATTATCATAAAATATCATGAATTTATTCAAAATCTCAACATTGTAACAAAAAATCTCAACATTCATAAATTTTAAATTACAAAATAAATTTTCATATACAAATATGAATTCGTATTATATACAATGAAATTTCCAATCATCACAGTGAAATAATTCTCGACACAAAACATAATTTAACTTAAAATCAGGGGGAATGATTAAGTATTATAACTACTTACTTACAACAAAAAACTTTATCCTTTCTGACGTATTATACATGACTTATGTTGATGACAACATTTCTATTAGTCACACTAAACAAAACTTATTTCATATTTCCGTCATTTTCATTCACCCATTTATCCAAAACTTAATTTTATTTTCCTTCTCCAAGTAATTTTTTTCCATATATAAAAGTTTTACTCCAAAGTTTTCCTTTTTTTTTGGAAAATATTTCTTGTCTTTACGGGAGAGTTAATATCCTTAAAAGAAGACAACTTATTTATTAGTTTTATCAATTAAGGGAAAAGTAAATTTTTTGGGAGAAACTATTACAATGAAAATGAGTAAGAAAAGGATTCGCTATCATTTGCACAAATAAGTAGTTCTTGGTTCTTGTGAGTTTTTTTTTTCTTCTTAGCATTAATTTATCTACTTTTGTTGGTCCTTTTTAACTACTTTTTAGCACATTTCCAACCAAATTGGAAGAAATGTGTATATTAGTTTCACTCTGTCTGTCCGTCTGTCCGTCTGTCCGTCTGTCCGTCTGTCCGTCTGTCCGTCTGTCCGTCTGTCCGTCTGTCCGTCTGTCCGTCTGTCCGTCCGTCCGTTTACACAAACTTCTACATCTATTAAGATAGAGTATTAAAATTTTGACCATAGATAGATAGTAATAAAATAATAGGTCCAGTAGAACAAAATTTTCTTCTATCTCTTTTCCCCTCTGAGTTATTCCCCCTTCAAGTTCGAAAATTGCCCATATTGAACATCTAATAACTTTTAAAGCAATAAAAATTTTTGAGGTCTGTAAAAGCTATAAGATAGGAAAATCTTTTATCTTAATTGTGAAATTAAAAAATTTTTTAAAATTTAATTTTTTGATGTATAAAAATACCGTTATCTTCATACACCTTTTTTTAGTTTTTTTAACACCCTGTATTTCCCAAACTGCTTATTATGGAAGGCTGAAATTTATGTACCAAAGAGATATCTAAAAAATAACTAGAGTCTCTGAAGAAATTGTATCCGTATCTCCCCTCCCCTTTCCGTTGTGGCCCTTCGAAATTCAAAAAATTACATTTTTAATTTACTTGTATAATTATAACCGCGCAATATTTTTAAAAACAAATAATGAGAAAACTTTCGAGAATCATATTTCTTTAAAGTGCATTAATTAATAAATTATAGTCATTTGCCTCACACTAATAATTAATCAAAATGCACAATCATATAAAATTTTGCAAAAAACGAATATTTTGCATATTGTTAGGAGCTATATAAATGGAATATTGGATATTATTTCATATCACATTATATGTTCAATTAAAAGCAAAATTAGGGAAACCTTAAATGATAAGTTTTAATATATGTATTTTGTTGGAATAATAAACTTGGAAGGAAAAAATTAATAAAATCGAACAGGGACACATTTTTTACCTATATTTACCATATCATTTTTTTATCTTTCCTATGTATAGTACATTGAAAATACTACTAAAACTGCACAATATTTACTACTAAAACTGTACATTGAAAATCCTACTAAAAAATACTATTCACGTATAGAAATTCCCATTGTTTTAGAATAGCTCATAGTTCTACATGAGGCGATTTTGAGGAAATGTGCTTTTGACAAACCCGGGGTTTGTTTATCGTATTTTTATTTATACAAAATTGATTAAAAACAAAATTTTTAATTTATTTCATTTTAACATAATTAATTTAGAGGAAATAATTACAGAAATTTAAAATATAGTTACAAGAGGTGAAATGAAGCTAAATGATTTAATAGAAAAATATTTATAAATAATTAAATTTATTTCAGAAGTGCATAAAATCTGTAATTGCTGCTGTAGACTTATCGATCACTTATCGTCACTATATTGTCAGGTATAAGAATAATAATTGATTTTCACAATAATTTAGTTAAAATTAAAGTAAGAAATTTTAATTGTGTCCAATCACCAGACACTACAGAAAATGTTAAAGATCTATAGAATATACATACGACAACGATGTAAGACTTACTTACTGTGAGAAACGACAATAATTGGGTATGGACTACAAGTGTCGCATAGCCACGTATACTGTCTTGAATTAAAGGTAATTAAAATACCTACATTTTGATGTAGTATACGTATTGATGGTAATGAGTATAGCCAGACTCACTTCAAACTTACTTTTACCTTTAATAGAAAAATACTACATTTCTATGAATGTTGCGGCTAGAAACCAATTGGAACAAACATTCTTGTTCGACTCTTTCAATACCAAATTTTGTATGACTCGAAAAAATTTATAATTTTCCATCGAATTGTCAAAATGAAATATTAAAACTAGTAAAAATTACAAAACACTATAATGAAATATAAATTAAATAGTTTAAAAAAATATAATTTAAATTCTAGATTAAATATTATTTACAGATTTTATACTAATTATCCTACAAAACTACAAAAACTTTTCATATAATTAAATATTAATCCAAGAGAAAATATCCGTTTTTTTCCCAACCCCAAAAAAAGGGACATAAATCTTTCGTCAGCATTTAATTTTAATCATCAAAAGATTTACAAATTATCTTCATAATCGTTTATAATCATCCTATGGTTGTTTTTTTTTCACCTGGAATCTGGAATAGTAAAAAGTTTCACCCTTTTAGTTATTTTACGTTTTGTTATTCATAATGAAAATATTTTATACCACCTTTTTCTCGCACTGAAAATTAAAAAAAAAAAGAAACATTTTCGAAAAGTGTATATAATGTCCTTTCTAGATATAAAAGTACATTCCGGTTTTTTTTTTTTGGAAAATTAACTAGATTTTCAATGAGAGAAAACTTTAAATAAAATTTCAAATATTATAGTAGCATAGAATTTAATAAATGAAAATATCCTTGTACGTGTGTACTATGAGTAGATCTTTATAAATATTAAAATTCTGGAAAATAGAAAATTATAATATATTTATGTATACACATTGCGCTTTACGTTTTTGAATATGGATAAGAGGAGTAAAAAGAGCTTTAAATAAATCTTTTTGGATGGAAAAGCATGCGGACTTCTATGGGAAAATTAGATTTTCAGCAGTGAATTAAATATTTTTCTTGTTAAAATTAAAATTCTTTGAAACTGGCAAAAGGTTTATTGAAAATGCATGAAAAACAAAATTTTTCTTTTTCTTTTTGTGTTTCGCGGCTAATTAATTTTCATTTTATGTCATCATAGATAACAAGGAATAAAGGATAACAAAAAAATTATATAAATTTCGAGTAAATATTTAATAAGCTTTTTTTGCTTTGTAGTATAGTTAAATTAGATTCATAGTTAGATATGGAAAGCGTTAGAACGTTCAGAATTGAAATTTAAAGCACCTTATTTCCAGGACATAAAACTACATACAAGGAGAAAGAAGTTTATTTCCAAAAAAAAAGGAAAGAAGAAAAATAATCTTTTTTATATTTAAAGACTTTTATTTTAAATTATGATATAGAGTGGATTTTATATCAAGAAAGATGATCGAAAGTAGAAAAATTGTCTTATAGTAGTAAGAGTTTTTATGCTTATGAAAGCATCTTTTCATAAATTTTCTATTATATAGAGAATGAGATTTTTCAATTTCAATCTTATTATCTAAAATTTATATATAAAAAAAACTATATGTATATATATTACACCATAAAATTGAGTGGAAAGGATCCGTTCTTAACAAAAATTCAATACTAATAAATTTATATTATAATGAAAAAAGTATATAGCATTTCCAGATAAGATTAAATAAACAATTTTTTGAAATTTATAAATAAATTTATAAAGTAAATTTGACATTCTTCTCTTCTTCTTCTACTTTGGCTCAAAAGCCCGATGTGGCTTTGAAACGTATATGTCAGCTATTAAACTCGACCACTAGCATTTTTCCCACCCTTAAAATTAACATTGCTTTCTATATTACTGGTTAGTCTACTCTTAGAACGACATCGATATGAAAGCCCGGGAATTTAACTCACGACTTTTGCAACTTCTGCGCCACAAGAAGGTAGATTACACACTAAGCTACCGTCACTTATTATATTATTTCATTAATTTACTTTTAGTATACCTAAATAAAATTTAGCTTCAAGCCACAATATGATTAATGTACAATCAAAAATTTCTTAATTTCATAATTAGAAAATTAATAAAAGTTTCCAATAATTAAATTTGCATTCTTTAATTCTAGTTATTTGATATTCTAAATTTATGAAAAACTCTGTTTAATTTAATCTAGAAATTCTTATAAAATGGTTTTAAAAAAAATTCAAATTTCTTGGTAATATCTAAAATGAAAATAAATCTTTTAACTTTATAGTTATCCTACGAAGATATTAAGTATATAAAGAAATAAAATATAATACTTAAAATTATATTCTTGTACAAATAATTCGATGCTTTTCATAATTATGTTATTTTATAAATTGGATAATAAATCACGTTTTATTTGTAATGAGGTACTCTATTTAAGGAATTTTATATAATTATTATTCATATATAAATTAAGTAGGAAAAAAAATACGGAATTTTTCGTATATATAAATATAAATAATCTTTTAATTAGAAAGAATTTTTGCCATCTCTTTTTTATGGGGGATAAAATTAACAAGAAAAAAATTCTATTAATATAATCTTAATGAAGTTTACCCCCATAATTTAACTTTTCTTATGTTATATTAGATTTTCACTCAATTTTAAATTTAAACACAACATAAAAATTATATAAATTTATAAAACTATTATAATTTTATATTCATTAAAGTTTATTTTTAGAAAACTTTTTTTTTTTTAAATATTTAATTTTGAGTTTTAGATGGAATTATGTATTCAATTTTGCTATTTAAATATGTACAAACTTGAGTTTAAATCTAATTATAAAGTTTTATTTTTTTCAAATAAAAATTTTATAATTTGAAATTATAATTAGATAAATTATTATTAGAAAAATTATAATTGATAAAAGTTTTTTTTATAAATTTCTATCAAAAAAAATATAGTATGTATTACTTTTCCCAAAACTATGTTTACAGAGTACTATATCAGAAAGTTTAAGAGATATTTTCAAATTAACGAATGTATAGAATTGAAGAGGAAGTTAAACTGCAGTACATACTTAATTATGAATTTTTGATGGTTCATTTTTATGTATACGTAAATTCTAAAAACTTTAATGATAAAATATTTCACATTCAACAATATTTTTTATATACATAATATCTACAAGAGTAGAAACATTATCTTCTGTCACTGCCTACACAATAATGTACAACCTTTTTCGAGTTCATCTTTTTGTTATTTTTTTAGAGTATATAATTTAAAAAAAAAAAATGAACACTTACTTAATAAAGTCAAGGTGACAATGAAAATAACAAAATTTAAATTGAATGTCATAAATTTTGTATATTTATAATATACACGTAATTATTATATTTTTTTTTTCTAGAAATATTTCATTTCAATTAAACAGATTCCCATAAAATTTTAAAAATACCTTTCGAAAATTTATACTTAATTAATAATTTTTTTAGGATTTTTTCAACAAAATATAAAAAATAATAATCAAAATGTGCTTATAAATATTTACGTTTTTTTTTTTGGAAAGTCAAATTTGTTATATAATTAAATATGATTTTTAGAAGTTTTGTAAATTAAATTTGAGTAATACCAAAAATCATCAATTACCAAATTTATCATAAATTCATTTTCAGTTAATTTTTCCACTCAATGCCAAGTCAAATTATAATAGAAATTTATACTTTAAATTAATGACCGAAAATTATATATAATATTTAATTTATATTATTTTAAAAAAAATTTAAGTAAATTCAGTATTTTTATTGCAATTAACATTTCTTGGTTGCTTTTATTTTATGGGTCACTGTTTCCCAATGTAAAAGGCTACTATTACTATAATACGAAAAAAATTGGGTTAACGATGAATAAATAATAATAATTTATATACTAAGATTTGTAATTAAATTTTCAGAAAATTTGGAAAACTTTAAATCAGTTGAAAATGAAGATAACGATAAATATGACACTAAATCTATTAAATTTTCATAAACACTACCAGGTCAATGGAAAATGTATACATTTTGTGAAATTTCATCATTTCCTTTAATTTCAATGCAACATTTTAGTGATTTTTCTTTAAATTTTAGAGTTTCTTTTGTTTGTTTTTGTTTTTTTGTCGTTGGATAATTTAAATTTTAATGACAACTTATCAATTTTCTATCGAAATTGTATAAGTTGCCCTTAAAATTAATACTATTTGATACAGTCAAAATCACAAATATTATACATGAAATATTTTTTATAATAAATTAATAAACTCCCATAAATCCGAAAAAATTTGTATCTGAAGATCAATCAAATTACTTTTAAACAAACCCCAGAAAAATTCAGTTTTTATTGGCTATTACTCAAATTAACAATCGAAATTTTACTTAATCAATTACCAAAATATTTATATACATAATTTAATTTAAAAATTTATTATAAATCTTTTACTATATGCTATCGCATATACTTTGAAATCTATAGCTATATAAAAATTTACAGATTCACTACAAAAATGTTAATGCTTCACATTATGATTTTTGTATACAATTATTACAACCTTTTTAATGCTATTAATTTCATTGATTATTATTATATTATATTATAAGGTGTAAAAATATTTTGTCAGTTATTAAGTATATATACAATATGTAGTATATTAATAGATATTAACATGTCAAACCTTGGAATGCATTCACAAAAAAGAATAATATAACAATGAAAATATCAAAATGGCAAAATAGATTAAAAAACCGACCACCAACTGTTTTTCTTTTTTTTTTTTTTCATTTATAAAGAGTTAATATTAACGCGATACTTATCGATTACCTTACTACCACCTTTAGGTTAACAACTCCATAAAATATGCTTTATTGTTGTAAGTGCAATGATTTAACAGATATTTTAATATTATGCTCATATTAAAATTGTATTATATAAAATATTTGAAATAAGAAAAATTGTATTATTATTATTATTATTATTATTTTTGATGAGTAAGGTCACGTGTACTTTGAAAAATTGAAATACATAATTGCATAAAAGATTTCAAATTTAATTTTTTCTTCATTTTGCTTCATTTTAATTGCCATCGTTATTATTATTAATAAAGAGTGTTTTTGAGAATTCTAAGGTTAAATTTTTAGCTTTTAAAATAAACGCACAAGTTACCATTTTTTTTATTGAGGAATGGAAACTGATCCGTAATCCAACATAGAAAATAATAATAATACTTAATCAATCAAATTTATAGAAATTTATATACATTTTTTTTTCTGGTTTTGTTATTTAATTTTTTTAATTGATTTCAATTGGAAGTGAATATAAATAATAATAATAAATTAAGGAAATATATAACTATTAAAAAAAAAATCATCTTAGACAAAAATATGTAGTGAATTTTAATGATTTTGCATATAACAATTAGACTGGAAATTATATTAATTATGTGCAATTCATCAAAATATATAAATTTTTGACAAATAAATTAATAATAATCGTAAAGATTGGTAAAGTATGATCGACGTAAACTTGAAAAAAATTATTATACATAAATTATGATAGATAAATAAATGAAAAAAAAATTCGAAAAAAAAATTTAAGGAAATCTTGTAAATTATATTTTTTAATAGATGATTTTTATATATTCATGGAAAATTTGTTTAGTTTTTAAATAATTTACTTTCATTAAGTTTTAAGGATTGGTCGTCTTGGGTTTATGTATAAATAATTTATTTTGTTTGGGAAACATAAATTAATAATAACTGAATAAATTTTAAAAATAAAAGCAATTATTACAAAGCAGAATTAAATTTTAGCTAAAGAAATATGCAACTGATATAATTTTAGAGGAAA
Organism: Empis stercorea; assembly: GCA_949752835.1. NCBI lineage: Eukaryota > Metazoa > Arthropoda > Insecta > Diptera > Empididae > Empis > Empis stercorea. Next base: position 2,764,771 of record OX457088.1, on the reverse strand, counting down.
AAATCACATTGAATGAACCTGTATTGTGGCCTTCATAGTTGAATATGTGGATTATTAGTATTTGCTTAATGACATACTATGCCCCTCGACAATTGCTTGATAGATGATAACATTGTAAAGGTTCTTAAGATTTTTGATCTGGAACAATAATATTATATATAATACGCTTTCCAATTTCACTTTTATTGGAATTGGGAATGCTAATATTTATCGAACAAGTATTTTTACGAAATTTCTGATTTTACTAAATTTACTAAATATTAATTTTTAAATGATTTATATACTTTGGCTACACTAATTTTAGTATCCTTTATATTCAACACATCAAAAATTTACTACAAACTTCTTTCAAAAAAAAATTCCATTTCCAAATCCAAATGGAATTCAAATATTTTTTTGGTCATTTGAAAATTTGGGGAAATACAAAAAGAAAACTAACTAACAAAAAAAAAAAAGGATAAATTATATTAGTTTAGTTTTCAAGTTTCAATTTATTTATTTTTTAGAAAATGTTGAAATAATTTTTTTTTTGTTTTTATTTTTAGAATTTTTGCCTCTGTTCAAAGAGAATAAAAAAATAAAAAGTTTGTTCCTTAATTTTTGGAAAAGGCCAAAACTCTTAAATTAGGAAAATATTTCAAAAATTAATGAAAATAAAAGAAAACTTTCTAATACGATTACAAAAAAAAAAAAAAAATATCTATAAAAAGTAGAAAATTCCTTTTAACTTTGTGCATTGAATTTTTGTGAAAAGTTATTTATAAATTTTCGTACTTTATATTTTAAAATAAATATTTTCAAAATTAAATTGTTTTAATATTTCTATTTTTATTAAATTTAATTTATATTAAAAGGATATAAGTTTATTTTTATATGTGTAGAATATAATTCAAATATGTGAAAATTAAATATATTAAAATAAATTTTCAAAAAACCATTTACGAAAATTAAATTTTAAAGTTATGTTAAACTAAAATTTATGATCTTAATTAGTAAAATTCTGTACCAAAAAATTTGTTGAAAGCACTTTATTTTTTATATGTTATTAATAAATCTCATTATTATTTCATTGTACTTTATTCTATTTTTTTTTTTTTTTTGGATCTGGGACATAGACAAAAAATATTAACATTAAATTATATAGATAGTATTTATACATACCACAAATACATAACCAAAAAAAACCATCTACATATATACGTATGAATGAAATTGATTTTAAGCACTTTTTGAGGAAAATCTTTATAGTAAAATTATGTGAATATTAATTTTGTTCTGTAAATTTAACAGTCGAAATAAACATATAACTTGGTTTAGCACTTGAACTGGTATACATAATATGATCATGATCAATTTTGATATGGTATAGTAAAAAGTAAACTGTTGTTTGGCAACCAAAAATTTTAGATCTTTAAGAACATTTTCTGCACTTTTACGAAGTTTAAATATAAAATTTTCGTATTTTTGATTTTCAATAACGAAATCTCCCTTACATATAAGTATATTATTCACATCAACAAATTAAATTTTTAAACAGTCCTACAAAATCTTTTCATTAATTTAGGTAAACGTATCGTTATTTAGTTTAGGTGAAAGTATAACCTAAAACAAACCCCAATTACCTCGTCAGTTTTAAATATTACATTAAATAATTCAACAAAAAAGGGAATCCTATATATTCTAGATCTAGATAATAATAATAAGAACATGCATTGATATTAGTTCTAAATATTATGCTAAATATTCCTTATTTTACCAAACATACTTAATATGTATTTTGTTCTTTCTTTTTTTTTAAAAAAAAGATAAAACGAAAATCATATTTTATGATGGTAAATTATTGTGTATATTTATATATCCTATTCATCTTAACGATATAATATTTATATTCTATGTTTCTAAGTATCTTTCCACATATGTTTATGATTGTGCTGAAAAGTGTATAATATGCGAAGAAACCACAAAAAAAAAATATATATATATATTATATGATATTATAAATATTAAAATGTGCAAATTGTATTTATGAGCATTTTGTACATATTATTATGTGATGATTTTTTTTCTTCGTTTTTTTGTTGTGCCAAAGCTTAAAGACATACTTTTCTGTTATCCTTGTATCATGGGTATATAACACTATATATATGTGTGTTTCCTATATTATACTGTTGTTGTACTTAAAACAAGGATAACGCACACCTTCTTGTCTTCGCATAAATATTATTTAAGAATAATCGTGTATACATGTAAAACACACATTTTGTATATATTTTTTAAGGATGAATTTTTTTTTTTTAAGAGCAGCGATATAATTTGGTTTTAAGGTTTTATATACATATAGATTGTTTTTCTTTTTTTTTTGCTTTCTTTATCTATGTCAGCAATTTTTTTTCTTGTGCTTCTAAATATGTTTTTTTTTTTTATTTTATAATTCACATATATGTGTATATAAGAGTTTGCATAAAAATCACTCGTATGATAATCATATGAATGGTATCTTTTATAAGATAAAAGTACAGGGTGATTAATAAATATTAATATTTGGAAAATTTGTTACAAAAATATATCAAATTTCAATTGATTGTTACAAAATTTTCGACACAATCATTAATCAATAAAATTTTGATAATCACATTATTTATACTCGAGAGTATTGCGACGTTCTGAGTCAAATTCAAAAATTGTAATGCAATCATCAAAAAAGAAACAATAACGAATCGAATTAAAGTTACTTTGTAGAATTAATAATCTTTTATATAGATTTAAAAGGAGTAAAATTGAAGTGAAATGAATGAAAATCTGTCACATTGTAAAGTATAATAATAATGTAATCATTTTGATCCTTTAAAACATTAATTCACTGCCATATAAATATCATCAATAGAAATTTGAAATTAATCTATAAACGTCTGTCGACGATTTGATAATACAATTAAGAGTATTGCCACATTTTCATTTTGACTCAGAATCATGAATTCATATTAGAAAGCCATCGTAACCTTATTTCTATACACAACCTTAAATTACTTGATCAATTAAGTGTCCAAATTATGTGACTTGTCTATATAAAATGAACCTTGATAGAACTGCGCTATATTCCAAACTTTTTGAATAATTAGACTAAATTCAATCAAAATATTATCCAAAGTTGCTTTACTTGCTATCGTTCGTGTCTCGAAATTACAATTATTACAAAATCCACCTGTAAATATGTAATATTTAGAAATCAGCCCATATGATAAAATTAGATTTCTGTTCGCCATTTATATTATAGGAAATTCAAAATATTTATTATCCTTCACAACTTTTTTTCTTTCTTTCTTTCTTTTTATTTCTTCTATGCTTTTTAGAAGCAATTTTTTTATTTGCGAAAGACTTGATCAATAAAATTAGAATTTTTAGTAGAAAGATAACAAAAAAAAAAATACAGAATGGAAAATAGAAGAAAATTTTAATATTAGAAAAAAATAATATACAAAAAAAAAAAACGAAAATATAAAAATCTATTCAAATTTTTTTGTTTCCAGAATAAAAAAAAATGAATTGCTTCGTAAATTGAAATGGGAAAATTTCATCCTTCGCCATTTTTATTGTTTATTTTATTAATACATAATATAACAATAGCAAGAAAATTTAAGTTTTCACTCATTTTCATTTTCTTATTTTATTTTATTTATTTTTTTGATTAAAGAAAATCTTTTAAAAAATTTAGAAATTTTTTGTTATCCGCATAAAATTTCATTTTTATTTAAATATTTAATTTTCAAATTTTAACATAATAATTTTTGAGAAAAAGAATTTTCTTTCAAACAAGAACTCATTAAATTATTTTTTATACTTTTAATTTGGTATTTTTTAATTTTTTTTTTTGTTAACTAAATATAAAACTAAAGAATAATCATTAAAAAGTTTTTCTAAAACTATGAAAAAACCATTTTTTTAATTCAATAAAAAACTATTAAAATAAAAAACTTGACCATATTCCAAAAACTTCTTCGGGGTTTAGTGTCCCAACAAAAAGAGTTGGAATTTTATTATATTATAGTAAAAATATTTTAACGATTTCGGTTTAAACTAATAAAATTTATGAGGAAAAAGACATTAAAAAGTTTATTTTTTTTTTCGAAATTATTATAACTTTAAATGCAATAAGTTTAAATGGGGTAAAAATAATATTATATTGAAATTTGGTCATAAAATATCAGTTTTATCAGACAATTGCGATAAATTATGTTTCCATAATGGTTGAAATTGAATGTAAAATATAATTTGAAGTTAAAGTTACTATAATTCGAAAAAAAATTGTAGTAGAATATATTCTTTAAAACGATTACACTAAATAAAACTTGTATTTTATATTCGAAATTTTCAAATAAATAAACGCATAAATCTATGAGAATTCCAACTATAAAATACTTTTTAATCTTCTTTAAACTTTTCATTAACAAAAAAAAAATTCAATTAATTAAAAGAAGATTTCCGTTTAATCAAATTAGAAAATGATTAAAAAACTTTATTATGTGGAAAATTTAAACAAAATTTAACATTTTAATTCTAAGAACACAACCTACCCGACCAAAGTCCACTACTACTACACATGACCAAAAATTAAATCTTAAAAAAAAAAAAAACTTAAATATCTAAATTTTCTTTTGCTACCAAAAACAACAAACACCAGAAAAAAGAAATTGGCATAGAAAACTAATCCGCCCTCAATTCAATTTATTTGGGGGAGTTGTTTAATGTTTTTTGGCTCCTTTACTAAAAGTGTTTAATGTTCACCGTCGCGCCTTTAATAACCACAAACCATTACAAAATCAAGAAGAAGAAAAAACAAACAGAATTTAGATATAAATTTAGATATAATTTCCTGGTTTTATACAAAATCACAGTGTTAAGTAGTTAAAAAAAAAAATACGACACAACCATAATTCTATATTTTATATCCTTTCTGACACCATGTGCTTGATATCATTACTAAACTATTATATACATATTTAATATGTTTGTATGTATAAATTTTATTATTTTACGGAAGTACGGATAGCTTGGTTTATGGCCATAAGAAAATTATTATAACAATTGAATAATAAAAAAAATATAGATATAAAATTTATATATATATAAAATAATCCAAAAAGTTTCTTGTTTTTCTTGATGATGAGAAATATTTTATATATACAGATACGAAAGGAAATACGTTTTCTCTAACTTAAATCCCATTAAAAACCACAAAAATTCCATTAAGCTATGCAAATTAGAAATAAGATTTTCAACCCAAAATGTCACAAAATATACAACAAAAAAAAAAAATGTAAGAAAAATTTGAATTTAAATTATAAAATATTTAAATGCAGAAATATTTAAATTTATTTAATAGGATATAATTTTAAGTTTAATAAATTTTATATGTACATAAAATGGACTTGATTCAAAATAATACATGGCTTTTGATTACTGCAAATAATCAGTTTTTCTATAAATATTTATCAGTTAATGTAAATTTTTAATGATATAAGATTAAAATTTGGGAAAATGGAGGAACATGCGCTATAATATTTATCAGTATTTTCTTGTTCCACTTTTATTGTAATGGATTGCCAGATTGATAAGATGAAACGTAGTAAAAATTCAGCCACAATTTGGGATTTAGTGAGCTTAAAGTTATCAAAATTATTATCAGAAATTATCATTGATGAAAACAATATGCTCCAACTAGGAAAAAAAATTTCATTATGTTGTTTCAGCTACAACTGAATCACCAAAAAAGAAAGAAACTATTAAACGAAAATGCTCAAAGCTTACCATTCACTTAAGTATACTTGGCAATACTCACGAATAGTATGACAGTGTGAATTATGCGCCTGAGTAAATCGAACTCTAAATTTTGAAAAAATCAAATAGCTTAAAATAGCTTGATAAATATATAGCTACATAATTATTATGTTTCTGACATTTGTAAGTACAAAATATAGTATTGTACTATAACTTGTTATAAAGAATATCACCTATATTTTCCAAATCGAACCTAAATTCATTCAGACATTTACATTATTTTCATAAAATTAAACATTTTTATAATAAAAATTTACAATTAAATGTGATAAAAAACTTTTAATAATTGAATAAAAAAAACTTCAACTATACCTTCTCTATTTTATAACACTTTTAAAAAAACATATAATAATGTATAATGTATATAAGGTATTTTGTTGTAATGAAACAATAATTAAAATTCCCATAATGATAAAATTTTGGTTAACAAGAAATATTTTTCAACAATTTTGTCTCATCAGTTTTAACTTTTTTTTTAAAAAATATCAAAAGTCGAGACAATGCAAAATTCATTGTTTAATTTGATTATATAATAATAATAATAATAAAGTTATCTTACCTTAAATCCATTAAGTAGATCAAAATTTTGATAATCATACATAAAACCAATTGTATATCTTTTGTGGTTGTTTTTATATGATGTTTATATTCTAGTCTCTAGTCTCTAGTGATTGCTTTATTAGTGTTGGCAAACTATTAATAACTTATATATTAATGTTGGTCATATTCATAATGTTGTTAATCGATTAACGAACTTTTTAGCTTGTGATACTTTAAATTTGATTTAAAGATAAATTAGAAATTTAAAAAAACTCAGTAACGCATCTTATTTTTTCAAATTTATCTTCAAAATTTCTTCATTTTTTAAAAGTTTTAGTACATCTTTTTAAAGACAAATTGGAAGACAGTTGAAAACTTTAGTATTTAAGTTCTTATAATTTCAGCTCCAAACGAAATAATTTTGATTAATTTATAGTTATCGACTGCCTCTCTAACATAGTCGTAAGTTGAATATTGATAATAATTGTAATTAAATATAACCAAGTTCCCAACTCTTAAAAGTTTTATATTAATTTTGTTCTACAATATTTTTTTTGCGGTGAGCTGCTGATTAAAACAGAAATAAAAAACATAATTAAAATAGCGAATAGTTTTTAAAATAATTACTAAAAATCTAAATTATTTTACAGTAGTATTATTAAAAAGGGATACTAATAAAGTTTCCCAAAAAATTGAATTCATTTTTATAAACCCAATTGAAAAATCAAATCTGTTTAATTATTTCAATAACTATTTTAAATAAAATTAAGTTTTACAAATCAAAATTAGATTTTTAAGTAAAAGTTAAAAGTTTAAGTAAAGAATTTTTTAGGGCTACTATTAAAAGCTCGAATAGTTTTTAAACTGACAATGTTTTCTGTACCTAAAAACTATCATAAGATATAAGAGATCTGATTTTTGTCTATAAATATATTTGAACTTTTTAAAAGCGTGATGTCGTCGCTCCCACAGATTTTCCATTTTTTATAAAAACAAAAATTGATTTACGGTCTAATAATGAAAATTCTTTTCTTTATAGAAATATTTTTATTATTGATATTTATATTTAAATCAAAAGTTTTTTGAATCGATTAATATATTAAAAATTTTGTATTGTTTGAATGCACACCTTGCTTATTTTTGGAAAATTTTAAGAGTTAAGAAAATAATAATATATTTAGTATTGAAAAATTAATTTTCAAATTAAATATTTTCGACTATGCAATAGGAAAACGAAATTATTTAAAGAGTTGAAATTTTATTATGTTACTTTAATTTTGTTATATTCGAACTAAAACACGTTTTAAAATGATTTGGTCAAAGTTTTGTTGCAACACTAAGAAATGTATATGTCAAAACATTAAAATTTGGAGATGACATTCAGTAAAATTTTCAATGTAAATAATTGTATCTGCCTTTTAATGGAATTAGTTGCCCTAGCAAATCGTGTTACTTACTGTATAATCTGATTAAGTTTATGTTATCATTAATATCATTAATTGAAGTATAAATGAAACGTAAAATTGAATAATTTTATAATACTGAAAAATAAAGTATAGTCTCTTTTGTCGAAGACAATTTGATCCAATTAAATTCAATTTAGTGTGGCCAAGGACTGAGTTTTCTATCAAAAAACAAATTATTACCAAAAATATTTATGTACAAATTCCAAAAATTTTTTAAAAATTAAATTAAAATTTACGAAATAGTAAAATACAAAATATTTGCACCTTTAGGTATTACAAGTATAAATAGTATTAATAATTGAATATTACCAAATTTATTTCTTTTGTAGGTGGAGTAAGCACGTCTGCAATATCATTAACCTTTTTTTTTGTGTAGTTTAGAATGTATAACAATTTTAACGTAACCAAAAATTTTCAAATTGATTCACATTATTTTTTTAAAAATATTTGAACTTTATACCAGTTTATTTATTGAATAACACAAGAGAATTAAAAATATTTACAATATTTTATTACTCAACATTTAAATCCGAAAATATTACCAAAAAAAAAAATGTAATTTAATAATTTAAATGAATGATTTAGAAAATGTACAGAAAGGTTATATTTTTTATTGTATAACTAATTTATGCTTCTTATAGTACAGCAATACATGAACTACTTTCAAAGTGCAGATATTTTTTTAAATTTTAGTTTTAATTAACAATATTTTATATCTCATTTTTTTTTTATTAATATTATATTCAATTAAAAATAATTCAACAAATATACTTTTAAAAATTATTGCTAAAAGTTCAACAACATTTTTTTTGTTTACTCTAATATTTTGGTATAATAAAGTTTTGATTTGAGTTATAAAACTTTTCTAGATTAATTAAATAAAATATATATAATTAATCTAACAAAAGCAAAACTTAATGTGCTTTAAGCAGACTTGACATTTTTATTATATAACATTAAAATGAAAAACTTTATTAGTTCTGCTCTTTTAATAGAGCTATAAAATAAATAGTTTTGATTTTACATATAATTATTTTTAATATATTAATTTGCTTATTTAAATAAAACTAGTAAATAAAAAATTGTAGAACAAAGTTATAAATCAAATTTTTTTAGATCAAATTTTTATTATCAAATTTTAAATGATCAAACAGAGTTGGTTACTCTAGTTATATTATATAAACATTTGTCAACATTTGTAATATTTTGTTAGAGATTTGTTATTATAAAAAACAGAAGCTTTTTCTGTTCAAATTAATCTCTGAAATAAACTTGAACTTTCTAATCTAACAAAATATGTCTATGAAATTCAATATAATAGTTATGAAAATCAGTACAAAATGGAAATTTAATGTGAAAAATGAAAATCAAATTTAATTTACGATTTTAAATTAAATTTCAAGAAAAGATGTATTCATGCTTAAAAATATAAATCAAGAAAAATTCTCAAATTTCACTACAAATGGGAAAATTCAAATTGGAAATTAATTTAGAAATTATTCTAAATTATTTTAACAAATATAGTCTTAACACTAATTTAAAATCTTAAATGAAAAATTGAAAAATTTATCGTAAAAGTCATTTTATTAACATTTATTAATTCAAAAATAAGTGATGACATATAAATATTTTATTTAATCCTTTTTATTACCAGCATAAATTTTTAAATTATTATCTAAATTATTAAATCATAAAAATGTCAATATGTATTATTTTCTAATCGTCTTATTATTAATATCATCATTAATTCCTAAATTATTCATATATTTTTTTTAAAGTATCATGAAATTATCGATTAATCTTTTCAATCACCTATTATTAACACAATATTTTTTCACATCAAAATAATAATTATATGGTGGTGTGTTTATTGCTACTTACTTAAAAGCATCAATTTTTATTTTTTTTTTTATTTTGTTTAATTAATTTACTTTTGAATTAAACTTTTGATCTAATGTTTATACATAATTTTGCTGGCTTGTGGCTACTTTAACTCTAAACTTTGTTTTTGTAAAAAAAAAAAAGAAATATATAAAACATTTTTTTTTCTCTGCTTGGAAATGCCCATTAACCTTGATGAACTTACAGACATTTATCTCTAGACATATAGTCGACGTTTTGTAAAAAAAACTCCAATGAATGGAAAATTATATATACAAACATTTTTATTTATTTTTGTATTCTTTTACTTTTTCCAACCAGGTAAAAATTACATTCCACAGGTAATATAAAAAAAAAAGAAAAAGAGTAATGAATATTAAGAATATAAAAATATTATGTTGGTTTTTTTTTTGTTATGTTGTAAATATGACACGCAATCCATGTTATGGGGTTAGAGATGGAGAAAATTGCTATAAAGATTAAATTTAATTGAGTTATGTATTTAAGATGATATAAATTATATCATAATTTTTATTTTTTATTTATATTTATTGATTATTTAGGTGATTATTAAGAAATATTTTAATGTAAATTTATTGAAATAATATTTCAAAAAATATTAACTAAAATATAACGTTTACATATTATAAATTCTTTATTAATATTTAAATAGGAAGTGGAAGATTTTTTAATATTAAACATTTATTTGGCCTATTTTAATATTATTTCGAAAAAGAGTTTGAAAGTGTATTCAATGTTTATCCAAAGATAATATATATTTTATGATATAATTCCTTAATTGAGCAAAAATTAGATATTTTAAATCTGTATTGCATGAAATTTGCTCAAGTAATAATCATATCACTAATTAAACAAAATTTTTATGAGGTTTAATAAGCTATTAAATTAATTTTTCAAAAAGTATTAACTGATTTAGATACTCGATCTAGAAAAATATGTAAATTGTTTGTGCCTAAACATATTTTTACTGTATACTTATTACTTTCACATAAATTTATACAAAATAATTTTTTAATCAGTTCTTACTGGCTAATGTATGTTTCACAACACTTTGTAAGTTTTGAATATCAACTTTTAATGGGAAATCATTTCCCATTCATATAATCGACGTATATCTCAATATCTATGATAATAATCAATTATCAATTATATTTTAAGTCAGGTTTTTTGTTAATTTTTCTATAATTTTTGGAACATTTCATTTGATATTTTATACACTTAAAATATAATTTTACAATCTTAAATAAATTATGACTTATAATTACAAATAAATTTCTTCATTTGATTACTTTTACTAATCCTTTATATTATATACAATATAAATTTCAATTTTCTTTATATTGTAATATCTACATAATTACTACAATATTTTGTAATCCCAAAAGTTACATGAAATAAAAATTTTCTCTCACATTTCATAGATGATCTAACAATCAATTTATGAAAAATTCCTAAAGGAATAATAATATTTATAAAGAATTTCCAAACTTAAATTAAAGGAAATAAATATCATTTATATGTTTTCCTACCCTGGACTTCATAAAATAAAAATTTAATTTCTTTTATGTATAAATTTATTTTTTGATCAAAATTTAATTCTAGGCTAGTAACTATAAAAATTGCATTTTAAATTTTTCTAATATAATATACACAAGTGCTTTTCATAGATTATGATTATTTCAATATTCTCTCTATACTACATCATTTTTACCTCATAGTAGACAGACAATGATCAATTGTAAAATTTAAAAATTTTCATACACCTTAGAAAAGCAATCAAAAAATAGTTTTTTTTTTATTATGCTTTGCTATACGATTTATTAAATTTCAATCATATTTCATTGCTTTTCCCATATAGCTAGAGCTCTAGTATTAAAAAAATCCAATGCTATATCAGATTTTTGAGTATATACATAAATATAGGTAGCACTGTATAGCAGCACATTGGATACCATATGAAATATTATTTATATATTGGTATATAGACGAGTATCATTAGTTCAATAGTTCAGAGACTTTATAATACCAAGCACAGCAAAAAAAAATAAAATAAAAATGGGGAAAAAAATAATTTATAGATCAAATTGAAGTCATCAATCAAATCTTGTTTTAAGAGAAGCAATTTTTTTTTTCTGTAGCTGGCTCCGTTTTTATGTATTCATTCATTTAGAAAGTATGAAATTATGCATTATTAAATTTTTATAAAAGGTATTTGTTATGTTATTTGTCTTTTCTATAAAAAAAAAATAAAATCTTTTTGTAATCATCACTTTTATGGATGTGATGTGTAAAGGAATGAAAGTGTCATAGTGCATATAATATTTTTTGATTAGAACGTTTTTTATTTGCACTATTTTCACTTTTTTATTATTGTATATTGATGATATTTTGTCATTGGCATCGCACATTTAAGTAAATATGATATAGAGAAAAATTATTTTATTGAAAATTATAACTCAAATTCGGAATCCGTTTTCGTAAAAATTTTATGTTAAATCAAAATTTCAAATATATATGTCAGAAAAGCAGCAATTAGAACATTTGCATTGCAATTTCAATTTTTAAATACCAAAATTTTTATTAAACATATAATAATCATAACCGTCATATACAATGCCACCTTTTGCTCAATTACTAAAGTGTATATGTAATTAATATAGTATACTTTAGGCATGGCAAGTTAGTGTTTAGGGAAAAGTTATGAAGCCAACAAAATGCTTTTTTCTAAAATATTATGGCTTCGTTTTAATTTAATAAAAAATATGCTAATTTCTATTTTATATTTTAGCCTAAATGCAAATTAAACTTATAAATGTTTTTGATGATCGATTAATGCTAAATTTCTACTGAACAATACCGAAGAATATTAAATATTTTTAGCTTGACTGAACAATTGAACAATTTTCCTATAAAAAATAATCAATTATTAAATTTTGAATCAAATTATAAATTCAAATTAAATAAATAAAAATATATTAGAATATCAAAATAATTTGGAAAATTTAATTTTAAAATTCTTTGAACTGTGAAATATAACAAATTACTTTTCAATTAAATTTTTGTAGATTTATATATAAAATTTTTGGTAAATTTTAATATGCTTTAAATTATAATATATTTCGCTATACGTGGCGAAATATGCTAATTACGTGGCGAGACTCATATACCCAGTGGCTTTTAGCCACCACATATAGTATTTTTCTATTAATGATAAAAGTAAGTATGAGATGAAACAACTCTAAAACTTCTTAAATACAAATAATAATTTGTATTAATAATTAATAATAAATAATAATTTCATAAATTTATTTATTCTGTTACTCAGTTTTCAACACTTTTTTTTGGAAAAATTGCAAATTCGAGCCAATATTGTAGATTTAAATTTTGTTACAATCTTTATAGTTGAATCAAGTATTTTATATTTTCAAACAATTTTCAAAATTAGTAAATTTAAAATTCATAATTCAACCAAAATTCGATTTTCCAATGTTCTTAACCAATCAAATACGAATAATAAATTTGCAGATTAATAGCGATCAATTAATTAAAAGAAATAATTATTAAAAACAATTTAAAATGGAAAATTTGAAAAACCAATTTACTATATACAAAAACCCAAGAAAAAAAAATCTAATAACCATTTAATTGTAAAATTCTAAGAACAAAAAAAATATAATAAAAAATTAAAATTTTCGTTTGATCTTCAAGGAAAAAAAAAATTATAAATTTTTCATTTTCTTCTTCATTTTCAATTACAAAAGGAAATTACAAATTTACACAAGTAAATAGCTTTCCTTTTTTTTTCGCTGTACAACTCGCTTGTATGCCTTTTTTTTCTACAAAGAATGAAGAAAAAAAAAACTTTTGACAAAAAGATATTTTATATTCCCTAATTTCTTATTTACGCTTTAGTAATTTTAAATTGTTACAATAATAATAATAATAATAAAAAAGGAAGAAGAGAAATTGTAACAACCCACAAAAGCAACACACACAAACAACAACGAAATAAAAGGACTCAGAATTTTTCAATTTAAGAATCAGACTTAAAGCATGGCTGACAGAATAATTGAAATAATAAAGCAGAAATTATTGTTATTCTTGTGTTTGCGTTTAAATATTGAACGACAAAGACGACGTTGATGACGACGATGGTTCATTTTCCTTTATTTTGTATATTATTTTTAAATGAGATTTTTTTTCTTTAATTATTTTTTTTTTGTCCTTTAATAGAACAGAACAGCAAAAAAAAAATTAAAGAGAAATTCAAAATAAAAAAAAAACATAATTATGGGAAAATAATTTTCGAATTGTAAAAAAATGCAATTTTAATTAATATTTTTTGATTAATCTCTACAAACATGGTTGAAAATTGTTAAATTAAGATTGGTTTTTGTTGTTATAGTTAATGATTATATGATTATGATGAAAGTTTATGATTATGATAAATTTCAATGGGAAAAGTGCGAACTAAAATATAGTAAAGACATAAATCATATATTTAGACTATATCAAGACCATCTGTATTTGGCGATCTGCAACTTATTTACTTTATTTTAAATGCCAAATAATTTTGAGTACATTAGAACTTAGAATGTGGCTCTCAATTTGCAGACTTTTTTTTAAGTATTTTTTAATATAACTTGGGAAAATTAAAAGATATTTGAAATTGCTTTGGAATTTCTTATTATAATTAAGATTCCCCGTCCATAGATACCAAAGTTACCTATATTATAGGTAAATTAGGCTACATTTACGCCAAAAAAATGGCAAGGGGTTGGAATTTTTTTAGAAAATTTTTAATTTTAGTCTTATAATGTAAACTTTTAAATACACATTGCCATCGATTGTCTAATTAAAATTGATTATCCTCAACATAATTACATACATATACCAGCTGAATTTATAAAAATTTTGAGAACCATGAAAAATCATAAATTGAAAAACTTGTTTTTTTAAAAAATATGCAATTTCATAAAATTTGAATAATAATTATGTGTTATAAATTAAGTTGACATAAATGAATCACCATTAATATCACCTAAAAAATACAACAACAATAACAACACATTTTCAATCTTTCATTACACAATTTCTGATAACAATAAATTTTCCAACAACAAAATTAATTATATCTATGTTTTTCTATATATAATATTGTTCGCTCCTCTAGCAACTCATAAATAATAATCAATCATTTAATAAATAACAAAAAAAAAAGTATAATATGATTTTCACTATCCGAAATCCGGTAGTAGCTTTTTCGTCCTATATTATCATTAACAATATACTATATATATTTCCCTATAAACATTTTATTCAATATTTATATTATTATAAAACTATATATGGCTAGACATAAAAATTGTGTCGCCGCATTAATTCCATTGGAAAAATATTGTGAGAATAATTACTACTGTAGAATATACATATAATATATACTGCAGTGAACCAGTGTGAACCGCTTCAAATGCAATTTTCAGAAGCATCCCATAGTAATTAATTAAATTTATGCGATATATATTTTTTTACTATTTTTTACTCATTATTTTTAAATGCATTATTACTATAAAATAAACTAACAGTGTAACAAATCATAAAATTACAAAAATACATGAAAATATTTGATTGGCACTTTCAAATTATTAAGGGCATTTTTAGCTTTGAGGATATTTTTATGTCACAAATTGTTTTTTTTTTATAATTAGGGATAAGAACATTCTCCTAAGGTAGTTTCAACAACTTCAATACACTAAAATTGACCCATTTGTATTTAAACTTAATATTCTGTCAGCGACTATCGAACGGTATTTTACCTACTTACACATTTTATTTAGAAAATAAAATGCAAATTTAGTTTTTTTAGTGAATTTTTTCCTATGTTTCTAGTATTTCAAGGTGGATTGGCCTCTATTATAAATTTATGAATACAATTTTACTATGTGTAAAATAATAATTTTAATACATTTACATGAAGAGACCGACGTACAGAAAATATTTTAACATAAGCTTATTTTTTTACAATCAAAAAGGACTTAAAAAGGATAAATTAGATGGATTATTGTTCTGTACTGGATTTCGGCGCTTCGACGGTGATACAACATTTCACTCTTATGTGGTTTTCAATTCCAAACTAATCAAAACGAAAACTCTAAATTGATTTCGCATGAACAATTCTATATATTATAATATTTCTAATCAAAATCAACTATAATAACTAATTAAACTGACAGACTAATTGACAAACCATAATTTTTTCTTGCTATATATAAAAGAAAACCGTAAACAAATTTACTAAATTAAACATAAAAATTAATATTGAATAGTAAAAAAAAATACAAAAATAAAAAACAAAATTAAATAACACACTTTCCCCAGTACATATACCATTATAGTAGATTTTAATCTGTGGTTATGTATCATTTATTATATATATAACAAAATATTATTTTTGTCTATATACAAGTATATATCCAAAATATTTATAGACATAGAGATAGAATTATTATTAAATTCATTCATGCATCTACAAATAAGGAAGCCATAATCCAACGTCACGTCCGCAGATAAATTCATTTTGGTTCTATTCTTGTGTGGTCATCCGATTTTCTGGGTAATATACACAACAAAAAAACTAGATATAGTCTATCTCATCGTAACTCTTTTTCTATAATAATAAAATTGAAAAATACTATAAAAAAATATACTATTATATATATATATACTAGATATTATATTATGAAATTTTGTGCCTGAAAATGGATAAATGCGGCACAAAAACCAGTATAATGGTTTACCCCAAATAAACTAAACTCTGTCTCTCTGTATTATAAAATTTTCTATAATACATTTCACTATTTTTATGCTATTTCGAAAAACATATTCTGTTGCTACTATGGTGATTTATAAATATATATACAGAAATAATAATAATAATAATAATAATGAATTTCCATGTGGACTGATGGCCATAGATCCTTTACCATCTCTAAACAGAACAAACTATATTTTCGCTCTCATCTAAAATAGAAGTAAAAGCAACACAAAAAAAAAAAAAATAGTAGATGATTTTTTTTGTACTACTTGTAGTATTGTGCAGACACAATATGAACATTTTTTAGATTAGTACGTAACCATAGTCGAGGATGCAACTATACCAGTAGAAGAAGAAAAAAAAAATATGAAAAAGTATGCAATTTTCCCGGCATTGAGGATAATCTATTGAAGCTATTTATTTATTTTTTTGCTCTGATAGATAGTTTTTTTTATTATATTTAAGTATTGTATATAAAAAAAATATAATAAATAAAATAGAAACATAAAAAAAAAAAACAACATTTCAGTGTATCACAAATTTATATAATATATGAAAAAAATTTGTGGAATAGTAAAATTAGAAGAATAAAAATATCCTTGTTGTATACTTTTATGAATTGTTCAGTTTTGAAGTATTATTTATTATGGTCTGATAGATTAGATAGATATTTAATATGAATGAAAATCTAAAATAAATAGAAATGATAATAATCTTTAATATATATATATAAAAATATATATATATACAATAAAATATTTGGAATGAGTTGCAAAAAAGGATTAAAAAGGATAATTAAATATTTAACATAGATTTTGGTTTAAAGAGAAAAATTATTTATAGAATATGAAAATCTTATCAAAATTTATAGTATTATATAAAACCAAAAACTAAATTTCCAAATAAATTCTTTAAAGAATATTTTTGTGGAAATTTTATAATTTTATTTAGTATTTTACTTGAAATCTCTTAATTGTATGTATACTACATTTTTTTTTTTTTAAAAAAAAAGTTATAATTAAATATTCTAAAATTTGCGGTTGAACACAATTAAATTTTTGAAAGTTATGATAAATAAATCATAAAATTGTCCATAACTATATAGAAAAATACTTCAGAATTTTTTTGGTATATATGTAAATTGATACTTTGATCATGACAGATCTTAGACCATAAGCATATCAAATTAATCTGCAAATAAACTAAATATCAAATAATCATCTTGACCATAAAAATGAAAAAATAAATAATTCAATTTATATAGGATAACAGACATGATGACAATCACAAATTCTGTATAAAAACTAATTTTGAAATATTGTTATTTATTATTCAATTAATTATATATTTAAATATAATATAAAAAAAAAACTTTAAATATGACTTAAATAAATTAATTAAATCTTGTATATGTTTATAAGATCTAAATTCCAATGATTTAATATTTTAAACTATTTATAATCAAGTTTTACTTGAATTTATAATAATTTTTGTTTATGTTATATCAAAAAAAAAATTTAATCACAAATCATCAAGTTTTTTTTTTATCAGTTCCAATAAAATCAAGTCAAATATTTTAATTGCACTTTGAAAAAAAAAAAAGTAGGTACTTTTTTAAAATTCATAAATTACAATTAAAATAATTAATATTATAATAGAAATAGATAATCATTAGTTTGGTATTGGTTACTCATCTATTTATTTTATTAATTAAATTTAATTCAAAAATTCTTATGTAAAAAAAAAAAAACAATAATAATAAAAATACTCTTGACCTGACTTTATAGTAGCAAAAACTTCAAATAATAAACTAGTTTTTTTTGCATCTCATAATTTATAATTTTATACATATATTAATCGCGATAGATTGTTTTATATACACATAACAATCTATACATAATATCATCAATAAATCTTTTAATAAAACACAAAAAGTTAAATAAAACCAAGGTGGAAATATTTTTTTTTTAAATTTATTAATGAGAAAATAATAGTCTGGTCTGGACTATATATAAAAATCGTTAAAATAAATATTAAATTTAATAATTTCCCACAATCAAAGTGCGATGACAATCAATTGACAACAAAGTTAAGAAGGTAAAATGTTGTTAATTTAATTACGTAATAAATATTAAAATATGTTGGTACTTACACATTACTTCAGTTAGTGGTTAGAATGACTACACTCTAAATGAAAGGTTCCTATTCTTGTGTGGTCATCATTTCACATTAATCAAATACCTTTGTTAGTGTATTTAATTTTTTTGATTAATTTGAAATTATGACTTCGTTAAATATAAATTATCCTAAACAATTATTAATTGAACTTTGGAACTCAAAACACACAAATTTCGTTTGTCCAATATTGCACAACAAAATATATTCTGCAAAATGGATTGTTTAAAAATAGAATTGGCTCGATTTCATTATCTTAAACTTTTTTTTTTTCCTGCAAAATATCGTTAAATGCAAGTGACATCTCTCCCTATCACTTACCTGCAATTATGTGAAGTGAAGCTAAATGGAATATATTTTTTTTAATTCAATTATTTTTTTTATAAAAATATCGACCGATTAAAAAGCTTTCAAATAGTTAACGATTTTAATTGAATTATAAAATGATTATAAAGAAGATTGTTAATTTTAATGTCACTTTAATAAAATCTGTTCATTATATAAAATGATAATAAATAAATTGGATTTTTAATCTCGTGTTGTTTGCTTAATTGAAAATTTTTATAATAATATATGTAGTTGGTAGTATATATTTATAATTAATAATGATAAATTTTAAATAAATGTAAAATGTTATAATTTAACATGCACTTATGCTGTTTGCTTCTTAACAGAATCCATGACTGACTAATTGAAAAATCGCCAGTATAATTACTATTTTTCATATATAAATACAAAATCAATTTGATTACCAACATGAAATTCTAGTAGGAACTAATGATAATAGTAATTCGGTTACAAAGACAAGCAAAAAATTGAAAATATATACAAGGACGAAGAGAAAGATTAGCAAAGAACTATGAAAATCGTATGAAAATTTAATTTAATTATATCAAACAATAATGGTACTATGATTATTCAGCAATTCAACTAATTAATTTTAATTACTGAAATTTAAAATTTGCAATGCCTAAATATTAAAATTGTTTTTATTACTACCGGTGTAAAAATGTATACTCACTGAGAATTTTGTATGATAATCTATCTCATTATATATAAATTCTACTTTTGTGCTAAATTAATTCTGCTAAATATTTGTAGATCTGTAATATCATTTCTATATTTCAATGCTAATGCTAAGTTATACATTTAATTTTTCATTACATTTAACAATATACACAGATTTAAATAATTTAAGTCTTTCAAATCTATTAAAATAATATTATATTTTATGGTATACATTAGAAATAGTTTAAATTCATTAGAAGAAAAAACCCAACAATTTAAATTAAAGTTGCAACGGAAATTGTTTAATTCTCAATAAATTATAAAAGAATCATAAAATTATAAAAATAGTTATTTTTGATTTCCTTATTTCATACTATAATAATATAGTCGTCATATTAATTTTATTGGTGGATGATATTATTTAAATAAATTCAAAATTATTATTGTTAGAGTAACTTAAAAACTGAATGTCAGTAGTAATTGTTTTTAGTGGTGTTTGATAGTAATCATAGTTCCAGTAATTATAGTATTTAAACATTTACTATACTTACAAACATAATACAACAACCACACATATATGATTTCTAAATTAAAATATATTCCTATAATATTAAAATTAATTCTGCATTTAAATGTAGAAACAGAAAAAATTTAATTTAATTAACTTTAACTAAGAATTAAATGTGATGATAGATTAAAACTTCATTCATATATAATCTTTGATTTATAAATGATTATTCATCTAAATCTTTTAAATTCATTTAAAAATTCGTATATAAAAATATTTTTAAATATAAATTTAATATAAAATATTTTACAAAAGAACAGAAATGGATTTTTAATTAAATTAAATTAAAATTTTGATATATTTAATTTATTAAAATATATTATTTAGTCTTGTTTAAATTTAATAAGCAGAACCATGAAATACAATTAAAAGTATTAACTTAATTTTTTTTGGTTAAATTTAATATTAAAAAATTGTTATAATATTAATTATTTCTTAACGAACGCGAATAATTATAATATTTTTAATTCTGTTTTTATTTAACCACATTATACAAAAATATTAAAATTTCAATATTTTTCCCAAGATAAATAATTGTTTTTTTGTTCATAAAAACAATATGTAAGAGGATTGGGTACAAAAGTTCGTCTACAAAAATTTTGAACAATAATATGTCGAAAATATATTTATTAAAAATGTTGATTACTTAATTTTTTAAATAAGATTGAAGTTTGATTTAAAGTTCTGCACATTTTCATTTTACATTTTTCATTACAGCTCTTTCCTGGCTTAATATATGACAACTTTATAGTGTCTCTGATGCTATCGCAGCCACGAGAAACTGATGACAATTACTAAAGTAATTTTTTATATTTTCTTAAAGTTTTAAGTCAATTAATAATTTGATGAATGATTATCTTTTTTAATAGCTAATTATTTCCATATAAATTTTGAACAGAGAAATTAATTTAATAAAAATTTTGACCATTTTATATAATCATATTTTTTATACTTATTACCAATATTTCGAGATTTCTATCTTTTGTATAATTTAAAATATTTCTTCCGTATCTCATATAATGTATATATGGGATATCCATTATTCCATGAGGATGTAATATAAATTACATTATGCTATATATATTATTATTTGTAATATCAATTATGAAATTTTCATAATTTATAAACAAAAACTGATTGTTTTAATATATTATTTATTTACCAGATAAGAATTTAAACCTATATAGTAAATTTTCTGATATTATGGAAATTATTGTGGTTTTTTGTATTTTGCAGAAAAGAGTACAAAAAAAAAATGTTCTTAATAATTTTTCGAAATATCGCATACACAAAAATATAAATTAAATTAAGTACAACTTGTTATAATATGTAAAATCTGCATGTAGATTTTTCTTCATTATTCCGAAAATATTATTTTCAAAAAAACTTTAATTATAAAGAAAAAATTAATATTTATATAAAATTATAACTATATTTTTTTTGGGGCTGGAATAATTATAATTATACTAATAAAATAGATAAAATGCAGAAGGCATTATTACCATATAACTATAATAGTATATAGATAAATTCTGCAAATTTTTGAAAAGCTTTTTCGAAACTTACCAAAAAAACAAACAGCTATAATGTATAATTAGAATGGGAAATTATATAGACATTACCATTTCTTTTTCATCTATATATAATGTATTATGTATATTATTAATTACTGATGATGTTTTTGATAGTGGTGGACATTAAATTAATATAAATTTTTATCTAATTTTGTAGGTAATTAGCATCCAGTAAAATCTATTAATGGGAAAAAAAAATAATGATCCTATATATATTAGGGTGATTACAAGTATATTTAAATATATATATTTTTTTAAATCGTTTTAATTAGTTTTATAAATATATAATAAATGTCATTAAATTATTTTTGGTATTAAAATATTTTGATTAATATTATTATGGAATGTTAATTATCATCAATTAAAAGTTGCTTTTTTCTGGCTTAAAAATAATTTACAATATAAAAATTTTGGTTTATTTCATTTATTTAATGTAATTTTACAATTTTTAAAAATAAAATCAGATTAATTTATATGTTAATAATATTTTCGATTTTATTAGAATTACATTTTTGTACTCATATACGGTATATATTTTTCAAAACATTAAATATCAATTTAAATTTAAATGGTAAATTACATACAAATAAATTGTTAATTAAAAATTAGTTTGTAAATTAATTATAATTTAATATTGAATTTGTTCAAGCGTATACGATAATATCAGAAATAAATATCAGAAAGGATTGATATAAAAAATTGTTTTGACTAAAAAATATCGAAATTAAAGATTATAAATAAATCCATAATTATTATTCTCCGTATCCCAAATAGATTGGTTGTTGAGTTTATAGAGGATTTATCTGACATTTTATTACCATTATATGACATTATTTTAGAGATTTAGACCATTTAATATTGTACAATTATATTGTGGTATAATATATATAGTGTTACACCACAACAAACATTTTGGTTAGAAATAAATATTTTCTACTATGGTAAGGATAAAATTACTGCAAATTTTCTATTAATTAGAAGATCTGCGGTAGGTATATATAACATATTAAATTCAACTACTTTTTTAAAGGTGTCATGAGTGTAAATAACCAACTATAAACAATATTTATTATACCAAATCAATATTTATAATATTTAAAAATTTAAAATCTCCATAAAAGAACACTCAAAAATAAAACTTAAACCGTGCTTGAAGCGTGATACAATCCCATGACCTTTTTTTATGCACTCTATAAGTCTAACACCCTAAGCTATATATATTTATTAATAATAATAACAAAATTTTCAAAAATTCTTTAAAAACATTGTTAACAACACAAAATATATGAAAAAAGCCACCTAAAATATTTTTATAAATTGAATTCTAGAAACGGAAATTAAGTAAAATAATAGAAGAAAAAAAAAGATGTGGCATTAAAAAGGTTTGGCATCTAATCTTTTTCTTTAAAAAAATATATTATAATAAATTTTTTATTTAAATTATGTTTTTTGGTATGACAAATTCAAATTTGTTAAAATATATTTTCGAAAAAAATATAATTTAATTTTTTTTTTGTAACAGCTTAGTAAAGACAACTAAATCGAAAGAAGCTAATAATAATAATATAGTTAGTATAATGATATGCGGATCTTTCTATAATAATAATAACAATATTAGACCTTGAATTTTGCCATATTTGAATTTATATCTTCTTGAAATATTTATTAAATCTATTACAAATTTTTTTTGTTGTGTTATGAATAATTATTAATATATATTATGTGAAACATATATTTTAATTCAATAAATTTATGTATATATAATGAAATATTCGTGTATGTTTTGCAATTAATCTAAGATTATTTAAGTATAACAAAATAAGCAAAAAAAAAATTAAAATATGTTTGATACAACATTTTTTTTTCTGTTTCTGATGAGTTTTATTTTATATAAATTTTTAATTTTAATTTTAATTTCAAGTGTTTTTTATTATGTGTAATTGTTACTGCAAAAGCAAAAAAAAAAAAAATTTGTTGGCGGTTTGAAAAAAATATATAATGAAATGCATTCGAGGTCGTTTAATTATGTTGTAATTATGATTATTAGAAAACATTATGTACAAGAATTTATTATTAAAAATTATTTTTGTTTTTTTTTTGCTCAGAATTATTTACGTCTATTCGAATGTTAAAAGACTGTAAATGTTCAATAATATTCCGAAATAAGTCTAACAGAGATAAGTTAGTAAAAACTGTAACGATTATCAAAACCGAAATAAGTTTAAAAGAGTAAAATGATGTGATTTTAAGAGTTAATTAAGGATCTTAAGGATTAATAAGATCCGTGTTAGTTAAAGTATTAATTAAGAATTTTTCGATTCTTTTATTAGTTCGATATTTTCACTATCGTAAAAATATGATCATGGAATCCAATATCGTAAATAATTGGATCATAAAATCTAATAAGATTTTATTATTAATTATAAGATTAATTAATAATAATCCACAAATAAACTTATTTCCTAAACTATTAAACTAATTTTAGACAATTTGTGACAATTTGTAAGAAAATCATTATTAGGATAATATATAATTTACAATTAATACCAAAATTTCTAAATTATACATTTTCATTTTCTAGTACACTTGAATTATTGACGAAATGGTAAAAGTTGAAAAAATGTAAAAGGTCCTTTTTTTGTATATTCGCTTTACTATATATATAATTCTAATCGATAAAATTGTTTATCGATATTTTTTCCTATCGAAAAATCATTTTTACTCTAAATTTTTCTAAGAAACACTTCTTTGATTTTATTAACAAATGCGGAGGTGATCATAAGACATATTATTCTAAAAATAATACAAATTTTATTAAATGTACATTATTTTTTAATAAGTTATAATGTGTCAATCAAAAGTATATATACAACGAATGACTATATTTTGTTTATTCCACATTTGGATTAATACTCTTAGAATTTAATTAGATTTTTTTTTCTTTTTTTTTGAAATTAGAAAAACTTCAATTCATTGTAAAATTATTATAAATTACATAAGTTCCTGGTTCATAAAATTATTTAACATCATGTTCACATATTTGTACGAAGAATTAATTAAAAAAAATCATATTTAATTGAAAATTTTTGAAGTATACCAAAAATATTTCTAAATTTTTTTCGAAGTTTGTGATAAAATTATTCCAGTTTAATGAAAATTTTGATGATTTAATTTTCATATATACAGAACTACAAAAATATCGACCGCTGTGATTACAATTATATATTTTAATCAAAAATATTTGTACTTAATTAGTCCTTAAATATTTCGTAAACCTAATCACCTTAAATATTTCAAAAAAATTTAATCACAAAATCTTTTCTTCAAAATTGTAATTATACAAAATTTATCATCATATTTTTTTTTAATATCTTACTTATTTGATTACTTATTCAAGCGACAAACTTTTTCAAATCCAATCAAATGTCATTCTCATCTCAAACACTTGTAACCGCATGAAAATTTCATAGAAAAAAATACTTACTAATAAATAAAAAACATTGAAAATCAGCACGAAACTTTCTCATATTATATTAGAGAGAGTATATGTCATTTATTTTCCCTAGATAATAACATTAGCTAAGATCACCGTGAAATTAGTATAAGGTAAAGTAGCTCCTTTAAATATTATTTCAAAACTTCTATATGACTTCAATTATGGCGTTTCTTCTCTATTATAGCGTATACATATGTATACTTAAAACTCAAGAAGGCGGCAATATTGAATGATAGCAAAAAAAAAAGGAAAATCTTCCGAAAAAAAAAATTTGGGTATTTTTATGAAAACCCAAAAAAAAATAATGTTAAAATGAAAATAAACGTAAGAAAATTCTATAAAAAAAAAGTCAATCAAATCTCCACTTTTACAAACAAAAACTTTTGAGACGTGAGTTGTTCGTTTAAGATTCAAAAAATAAAGTATTGGTAACCATATTTAATATTTAAGATATAAATTTATAGAAACAGAAAAGAAGAAGCATTCAAAATAATAAACCATTCGTTGTAATTTTATGTTAGCATTTTTTTCTTGAATCGATTTATGTAATATTGAATGACTATTATTGAGCTGAATTTGAATATGTCCCCGCTGCAATATTTAGCACTAGTAGATTAGATGATTGATTTAAATTATCTCCCTGAGAAGACTAAATTATTGGACAGTTAACATTTCTATATTTCATCTTATCAGAATTACGAAAAACTATTCTTAGCTTTGCTGATCCTCAATGCTAATTTCCTTCGTCGGAACTTACTTGATGTAATTGTTTCGGATTCGATACTCGATTACTAATTAAACAACTTTAACAAAACCTAATTCTTTAATTATTTACTTTTATTTTTTGCAGGTAAAATTCCAAACAAAATCACAATTCTGTCAAATCCTGTTCAACTTTTAAATATGTATATATCAAACAACTAAGGTAATTTTTTTCTTCCTTTCCACTAATAACTAAACAGCAAAAAAGCAAAATAATAATAATAATAATATAAAAAAAAAACATTATTATAGAAATGAAAAGTTTTGCCAGGAAGGATAAATATAATATATGAACAAAACCAACTTGTTGTCTACGTGGTTTATATTTTCCTTTTTTCATATATACAAAACCCAACAAGGAAA
The DNA here is from genome assembly GCA_949752835.1 of Empis stercorea. Classification (NCBI taxonomy): domain Eukaryota; kingdom Metazoa; phylum Arthropoda; class Insecta; order Diptera; family Empididae; genus Empis; species Empis stercorea. Next base: position 2,738,268 of record OX457088.1, on the reverse strand, counting down.
AAAAAAATTAAATATAAAAGTTCCTTGTTTGTTGAAGTGTTCAATTCAAATTCTTGTTGTCATGTACCTTCAATTTCTATTTATTTATATTTCAAATGTATATGTATATGTGTCTATATATTCGTCTAATATTTTATTTATATACATATATTTAGAGAAAAGGATCAGGGGGATTATTAAGCCACACAGGTTGTTGTCATGTCGAATATTCGCGTATAACATTAACTTTAATTCAAAATATAGAGAAAAAAAAAACACGTAATTTTATAGTCATTTCAGAATGAAGATCACGTCAAATATTGGATTTCATCGACCTTTCAATATTCATTTACCTTTCAATTCGTTGGTTAGTATTATTATATATGTGTATTTTGAGTGTAAATATTATTCCTTCATTATTATTATTATTATTATTTTGGATTTTGTGTGTACTGTTGTACAACATAATATTTCAGAGAAATAATTGTATTGGAAGTCCTTTGGGGTTTGTATAACAACAGCAAAAAAAAAACTTTTGCAAAACATTTTCAAAATCTGATTTCATTATAATAAATAAGAGGAAAATTAAATATACATTTACTATAAACCAAAATATATATAAATAAATATTATGTATATATGGAGATTATTATTTAATACAAAATATATACGTAATACCACACAGACACAAGAATCCTTATACATAATTATTTCAATTTCAATTAAATTTTTATACGAAATAATTATAATATTCATACAGGAAGGATTTACATTTATACTTATTTATTATTTAATGGATAATAAATAAGTATAAATGTAAATAATAATGCAATAAAATATATAATAAACACCATTTCTAATATTTTGATAGAAATATTTGAATAATTATAGGATTTAATACAGAATTGAAATCAAAGTTTAAATGTATATAAAGTTTTTTTGTTTATATAGTTTCGAGTATGTACATTTTATTTGAAATTTATTTCGTATTTGTCAACATTTAATCAGAATCAATAAATCATTATTGTAAATTATATTTATTTATTTTTTTTTACTAAAAATAATATTTAAAATTAATTTATTTTTAATTAAGAAAAATCGATTGCAATGAAAAAAAATTCTGATTAATTTGATGATCAATTGTCGACTTTATTGGACATTAAATTTTATCTTCAAACTTTGCCTAAATGAAGAAATCAATTTGCTTCAATTTTAATAACTAGAAATTTATCAATATAGGCAAAACGAAATTATGTAATAATGTAAATTTGCATATATATACATAAATAAATAAATGAATTGGGAAAGAAATGATCTTACATTTTTAATTATTTTTCTAAATAATATATAAAGTGTGAAAAAGGGATTACAAAATTATAAAATGAAAATTCATAACAAAATTTTCTACACGAAATAAATTTTAACTTTTATTTTAACGTGTTATTTTCAAAAGCTTTTCACTTTTTCATTTCATTTTATTTGAAGAAAAAAAAAATTAATATATTTATATTCACATTTTTTTTATAATTTAATTCATTTAATTCAAATAACGTCCGACAATCTAGAATATTATTTAATAAAAAGGACAGCATAATATTAAAACGTAAATTACACAATGTTTTTTTTTTTTTAAGTCCTTTTTTTTATATACAATGACATTTTAGTTGCAGGCAAAAATATATTTTGTTGTTTAAAAAAAAATGCTTATCCTTTAATTGGGAGTTTGTTAAGAGCCATCATTATCAAAATAACTATCAAGAGAGTGTGGGACATGTTCCATTAAACTCGGCTTGTCCGAAAATTTTCTCAAAGGATGTCCTAAATTAATTAAATCTTTAATTTGTAAAGAAAATGAGAATAAGTGATTTGTCATTTTTTCTGAAAATACCTGTGACATTTTTAAAATATCGAATTATTGTAAAATATCGAAAAATATTTCTACCTTTTATCGTTTTGAAAATCAATTTATACTTGAATAAGGACTTCTTGTTTTTCTAGCGCAGTGCAAAATTAATTTTCTATTTATCCGTCTTATTTCTTCCACATTTGAAAACACTAATTCTGACAGACTAATTTAAATATATTTAGTCTGTTTTTTTAAACTGCTTCCAATAGCAAATAATTTCATGAAATTTTGTTTATATTTTTGTTTTTTTGTTTTTTTTTCTTCTTTATTTTCATTTTGGCACAAAAATTTAAATTTAATATACCATAACGACACAAACAAAAAAATAACATCTGATAATCCTGAATGTTGTTCTGTTCAATTCTACATTTTTTTTTTTGTTAATATAATTCAAATATATATTTTTTTTTTTAATTTTTGCATGTTATTTTTTGCCATTTGTATTTATACAAACGACGATTTTAATGCAAATGTCACCTCGTGTGAAAAGAACACGTTTGCTTTCTGCTAACATGTACAACATGCACTGCGACACCTACCTGATTTGATTTCAGTTATATGTACGTACTACTTCATTTAACCATTCTTCTCACCCACAAAGAATTATCAAATTTTTTTTTAATACCCTAAATATTATTTACTCTTTTTATTTCCACCGAACTTCTCCCTCAGTTTTTGCAGTACATACTTGTCATCCAGACAATCCCCATAAGCACGAACCGTTTTTCGTATTATAATAAAAATATCTTTTACACAGAAAAAAAAAGAGTTTAAAATTTGAAAACTTTAAACGCTGGTAATGAAAGGAACAATATTATAGTATACCAATGAATATTTTGCCAGAAAATTTTTTGCTTATTCTAAAAATTCTTTACTAAAATCTATTGTTGCGCCCCGTACAAAATTCAGGTATCAACGTGAAACTAAATTTTAATATTAAAAAAAATCACATCCACCCAACAAAATGATTGCAGAACTTTTATAACTAATAATAATTTTTTGTTTTTATGCACAGCAATTCCCAAAGTATAAATACAAAATTTTTTTTTTTGTTATATTTGCAGAATGACAAAAACATTTAGTCATTGTCGCGATTGTTGACAGGTTGTTTTGCGGATATATACTAATTTTTTAGTAGGTTTGCAATCGTCAACATTGTCTCATAGATTACAAAGTTGAGATAATTTATAAATATTATTATTATTATTATTGATGACACTTTTGGGCCCGCAGTGTGCAGCACAGTAGGACCTCACCCTTTGATGGTGCATTATCTCAATTTTCTATTGTCAATTTAATTTTGTTTACTCTATTAATATGATTATTATTATTATTGTAATTGTCAACATTTTAATAATCGCTACATGACGCGACATCAGCGGTTTTTTATATATATCTATTTTTGTTTGGTTTTCAGAAAATTTTTGTATATTTGCATAAAAATCTTTATTTTATTTGTTTCAAAATATGAAATGCATAAAACAAATACCGAAAAAAATGAAAGATTTTCCAAACAATAACAAAACAAAAATTGTGGTATACCAAAAATAATATTAAAATTTGCAAAAAATTATTAATTCGTGGTGTCAGTAGATAAATAATTTATATTCAAATTATACATATATAACAAAAAATTTAATTTTATAAAATAATTTTATTTTTATTGATCTCTTCATTAAGAAAATTTCTTCAGATTATGATTTTATTAGTTTAATTCAAAAAAATTGTAAGCACAATAATCCTAATTGTGATAATGGCTTCTTAGGTTGGACAGACATAATCGAATCTATAGAAACTGGACAAAAGATCATATTATTTAAATGACCGTAATCTTAGGGAAAGTGATTAAATCTTCTCGCTTCAGTTCACTATTCGGTCGCAACCATATCAATAAGGTGGATAGTACACCAATGTAAAAATGTGCAAAGGTCAACAGCTCCAATTTCTATGGAATATAATTTAACGCCTTCGACCTTAAATATACCCAAAAAGCAAACATAGTTTAACATTTTTTCAAAAATAAATCACCTCCACAGACTTTAATGTGAGGTAAATCGTAAATCTATTTCGATAACAAACCCGTGTAATCGGTTACACTTACTACAGTCATTAACAAATAATCTTAATGTAATTTTAATGATAAATAAATAAATTAAAAAAAAATTCATCATTAATTTTTTTGAAATTTAGTAATTTTTACTATACTATTTTTTATGCAATTATTTTTTAATTATATTGTAAAATAATTTTAAGAAATCATTTTCATATTTTGTTTTTGTCAGTTCCTCTTTAAACGTGAATTTATATTATGTAATATATAAATTATTTAAGTTAAATATTCAAAAATTTCTAATTATACATAATCTATGCTACATTTTTGTACCTACATTATATATTTCTTAGCATTGCAGATCATATATTATGTAAAAATGTTTACTGGCATATAAAAAAGGTCATAATTTGAACTGGTTAATATGAATAATCGCGATATTGTCCAAATCTTTTTCAAAAAACTATGTGAATGAATTTTATTCCATTTTAATTATTATTGTATGTTAGGCAAAAGGCATGTGATATTCGAATAACCCAAAATAATGTTTTGTTCAAAAAAGAACAGTGATTTATTTAGTTATTTTGACATTAGCTGACCGTATATTAGTTTTAGTTCAGTTTTAGAAATTTGTATTATTATTTTTGGTACTATATACCAGAAAATATAATATATATACGACAATTGAAATGGTTATAGAAATTTTAAACAATAATTATAATCCTGAATCTCTAGATACAATATAATTTTATGTTAATTAAAAATATTTTAGTTATTTCAGTTACCAATACTTAATATAATGGTAAAACTTTATAATTGCGTTGAAAATGTATAATTAATTTTAAAGTTTGAAAAACTTATTACATGGAATTTTCAGTATTTAAATTGTACTACAGTTAAATTGTTAAATTGTAGTTTAAAAATAGCATTTTAGATATTTTGTATACCTACCACTTGTATTGAAGACATTTCATCAATTGATAGTATAAGCAGCAATGATTTTCTTCGACTTGTCTGACTTTTTAACGTCACTACACTCGTACAATAAGGAATTTTTTGTTAATTCATCGACAATTAACTTTGAAAATTAATATTTTTGCCAGCAAATAAATTCATAGTCAGAATTCATAATACGTAAAGCTATTATAACAAAATTAATAAATTTATAATTGGAAAAAAATTAGTATTGGAAAGTTTTACCAATAGTTTTCTTTATCAAAAACCTAAATAATCTAAATTATTTTCAAATATTCGAATATTCATTTTTCTCATTCAACTAAAATTAATAAAACCCAAAATCAAAATTTTCAATCTACATAAAAACGAAAATTAAAACTTACATAACTCCAAACCTGCCAGTCTTCTTTTCAAAAACAAAAATCATAAATATTTTTAAATGCTTCTATATAAATGAATAGTTAAATGAGCACATCATTAACTAAACTTTATAACTTTTTGTTGAATGAAATTAATGCAATTCTTGCCTATAATAGAACCAAAGAAAGGCTTGGCATTATAAAATCATCTCGTACAAGTATAAACAATTTTTGTTAGATTTTCTTTACACTACTCTTTTACATGTTCGATATTTTCATCTGAAACTTTTCTCTCAGCATTTTCTCATACTATATCTTCGTTCCCATTCTTTATGAAGCAGAAATTTCAAAAAATATAATATAAAAATGTCGAAAATAAAAGTAATCTTTTAGCTTTTATATAGAATATATTTCAATTATCGGATAAATTGAATGATTTTTACATTTTGTATTTATTATTTACATATTACATACTTACTTACTTACTTACTTACTTACATACCTTAAAATAGATACAAAATTTAAATTGAAATTTTATCATCAAAAACATTTCACCATATATTTTTTTTTAAATAAATGATTTAAATTGCAATTATAATTAATTCAAACAAATATCTTAAATTTATTTTTCTGGTTTAATCAGATTTTATAAAAAAATATTCAAAATTTAGAATTATTAATAAAATAATTTTAATTCAAAGAAATGTTTTTTGTCATTTGATCGTTATTAATCATAATAAACTTGATTAAAATTCTAAATTTTTTTTTTTTTGTTGTTATACTATCAATTAATATAAATAATAATTCAAGACTTGCAGTTTATTTTTTATTTTGTTATTATGTCTAAGATCTCTGACTGTCTAAAAAAACTGCTGCTTCTCCAAAATTCAGAAGAAAAAAAAAATCGCATGCAGACATAATAACATCTTTCAACTAAAAAAATTAAAAAAAAGCTTTCGAACTACTAGACAATTTGCACATGTATTTATTATTAAATCAAAAATAACCTACAAACATAAAAATCTACTTTAATTTTTTTTAAGTGTGGTGAATTTTATGAGTATGTATAAATATTTTTAATGATCTTCTTTCAAAAATATCCACCACAGTCACCCAAAAGAAACACTAATAATAATAATAATAATAATAATAATAATAATGATGATATGGTGTAGGGGAAATATTATGGGTGCATCATTGACGCGAACGCTTCATTCTTACTTACAAACTCTTCACTTTTCCTTTCATTTATAATACACCAAAAACTTTAATTTGTTTGTGGAATGCTAAACAAGTAATTATTATACATATTTAAGCTTTTTATATTTTTTGCATCTATTACTTAAGCATAGTATGGTAAAAACCCTCTCTCTAAATAATATCTATATAAATCTTAATATGTATACTATTTTTTTTTTTTTTTCATAATTTTATTTCTAAAAATATGTAAAAGAAGAAAAAAAAATAGTTAACGTGCCCATCACTACTTTAAAAGAATTTTTATGTTGTTGGTAGTTTTTTTGCTGATTCGGTCCAACATTGAAGATGATTTTGAATGTTTTCATATAAAAAGACATAAATTTTATTGGAATCCTTTATTAGAGTTTCAATTGGATTACCGTTAGCATCTCGATCTTATTTAAATAATAATTTTTCGATATTAAACGAAATTTTTAAGATACAAAACATAAAAAATATCTTCTTTTTTTTTTGTTTTTTTTTTGGTGTTTGTGCGCAAAAATATAAAAGTGAAAAAGTGAAAATTGTTTTTTTTATAATAATTTAAAGCCATAATATAAAGGATTTTTTAAAAATTATTTTTCTAAACTTTAAATATTAGTTTAAAAAAAAAACAATTTCAGTGATTTTGCAAAAAAAATCTTTCTATAGAAAAGAATATAAATTTTGTTTACCAAAATTCTGAGCATTAAAATAATAAATATAAAATAACTATGATGTCCTTAAAATTGGTTGTTTTTATTGTAAGTTGTAAAAAATTTTTTGTAAAAATAAAATAATTAGAAATTAACAAAATTTTAAATTATTGACTGTAAAAGTTCTTGCTGTGAGAATTTAAATATATTTTAAGCATATTCTTAATTTGAAAAAAAAAAAAAAAAGATAAATTTTCGTGAATTTCTTCTTAAGTATCGACAAAAACAAAATTATATTTTAAAAGTTCCTTGATTTTATTTTAATCTGTGACATCAATTTAATATTAAAATTTATCACAAATCAAAGATGGATCATTTGAAACTTTAAATAATTAATTTATTGGAATTTTCCTAAAAAATATTCGTTGAGAATAATCAAATTTATATGCTGAGAATTCAATTTTTATTTTAATTAAATATTTAAAAATATTTCTCTAAATGAAATTTATATCTTCAACACCAATTAAACTCACCAATTAAACATTAAGAACTTTGAAAATTAATTATAACTTATTTAATATTTGAACAAAAATTTCATCAAATATTTTGATAAATTATTTATAATAAATAATTAAAGCTAAAAATTTATTGTCACAATAATTATCATAATCAAAAAAATTAAAAATTTTGCAAATTTAAATATTTTGTAAGTTTCCATATCATTAGAAACAAATCAGAATCATATTTGAATCATAGATTTTCTTATAGAATAAAAATATTCAAAAATTAAATAATTTCAACCAAAAATATATTACAAATCTTGTTTCTAATATAAAATCAAAATATCTTGAAAAAAGGAAATTAAATCAAATTCATTTTGACCATCTGTAAAATTACAATTTTCTTACCACTAAAAAAAATAATTTTCCTAATCCAAACTTTCTTTATTAAATAATTTTCTTTTCTGAATTAATAAATATTCAATCATAAATTTTGTTTTATATTAAATTCAAAATAAATAAATAAAATATTGAATTTATTAATAAAAAATAAAGAAATTCTTATAAAAATATCCTTTTTTTCTTGTGGTTCTAATAAAATTTCATCTACAAAAAAAAAAAAAAAACAGGAATATAAATTTCATTAAGATCAAAATCATAATTAATTTATTATTAGGAAAAAAATTTTTTTCCGATTTTTATTAATAAATCTTTTATTTTAATAAAGTAAAAATAAAACTTTATTTATTAATAAATAAATAAATAATTAAATTAAATACTTTTGGTATATAAAATATCTCAAGGATAACAAAAATCATATATTCGAAGGAAAATCATCCTCTATGGCAAGGATTCTTCTTTATTAATAATTTTAATAATAATAATTCAAAAAAAAAAAATTATATTTTTTCTTATGCTTTTTCCGTGGATAGAAAAATGAGGAAAAATCTTTTATTTAATAACAAAAATGTCAGTATAGTAACAACTAATAAAAATGTGTAGTAGTTTAAAAAAACGCCTATAGTGGCAGAAATTTGACTTATAGAATTTTTTTCATTTTAGCTTTTAGCATATAAAAGAATAATTTTGGTAAAAATAAAAGTTTTTCAAAAAAAACTTAACACCTTTGCGACATTTCCTTCTCAATTTCTATCAGCTTATCATTTGTAACTAAATATTCTATACCTGAAATATTTTACTATTGAAAATATACCAATTTGAAAAATTTTATAAATCATAAAGTGGTCAATTAGAAAATGTCGGACAGTCAGACTGACAGAAAAATGTAATTTTATGTGATATATTTTTTAAAGAAATATAAATATTATAGTAGATATAAAATTTTTTAAAACTGGAACTGTGTAGGATATCATTATATACACTCGCAGGATATTTTTTTTTTCAGAGTGAATATAAATTATACTATAAGATACAGAAAAATGAAAACGCATATAAAAATATACTATAAACAATCCTTAAACATTACAATCATTTATTAACTTGAAGAGATCACATTATATATACTATACAAAAAAACTTCTTATATGTATGTTATATATTTATCTATGAAGATCCTGAACTTTAAGTCCTTGGTATTTTTCTTCGTCATTCAAAAAAAAAAGAAGATAGAAAACAACAAATTTTATACTTTTTTGGGTGGGGGTATACTCGTATCCATAAGATAATAATAAAATAATGGGATTAATTTTTTTTTTATAGTATATAATAAAATGACAGAAAATATGTAGATAGTATTAAAGTATAAACTCAGTATTTTTTTTTTTCTGGAAAAGACAGTTTTAAGGAGATATCTAGCTTGGCATATGACCCTTAAAATATTTATTTAAGTTTAAGTATAATATTTAACAGAGAAAATATAGATTTTATATTTTCTTTTAAAAAAAAATAAAGATTTTATTTATGTTTTATGAAGGAAAAAAAAAACAATAAAATCATATAAAAAAATATTGTCTCAAAAGTTGACTTTGATATGTGGGGTATGTTAAAATTATTATATTTTGTGGTTTTACTAAGTCAATATTTGAAAAATCCTGAAATTTCCCACAGATACTATAGTACTTTTTGTATTGACATATTAGATTTAGTCATTTAACATAGAAAACGAAAATCCTGACACCGAAAGAAAATTCTAATTTCCATAATAATTTAATGAAATTAATGAATTAAATGAATTTAATAATTTTCAAAGGTGAATAAGTCATATATTTGTATATCACCGTAATTGGACAATCTCTCGCCTTGCCTGTTAAAGAAATTTTTTGAATTTCTTAATAAATACTTACAATATGGCAATTTGTCCTCTATGTCCTTCTAAAACATAATTGGAATAACCTACAAACAAATTAATAATCCATATACTAAGGCATTAATAGTGTTGCCATTTTAAGGAATTAAATTATCCAAATAAATTTTGGGTAAAAAAAATAGTAATTTTATCAAAATTTTATTTGCTTTTAGCCATAAAATTGAAATCCTCTTTAACACAAAAAAAAATCCTTACAACTATATATTCTTCAATAAAAAAAGAAAATGCTATCAGTACAGTATATCCTTCAAGACTAAGCTCCCACCTAAAGTAATATTCAATACATATCCCAACCAACAAAACATATAAAAAAAAAATCACGATTTATATAATTTTTATTTTTGTATTTTTCAAGCCTTCGCATTACTAAATTTAATAAGAACTTAAATATTAACGAATTTTATATATACATATATAAAAAAAAAAGGAATCCCTCATCCTGTTAGCACTTTTTTTGACATTAAATATCCTCCTCAGAAATTCTTAAATAAATAAATTCAATAAAATAACAATAATATTGTATTTAACAAAACAAGAAAGTAAAGAAAATTTTTCTATTTAAAAAAAAAATTTCTTTCTGATTGTGGGGTGAATGAATATTACGATTGTGAGGATTGAATTCTGAATTAATGTTTACATTATTATTATTTTTTTGTGAATTTACCATAAAAACATTACACATACACAAATATTTATCTCATCCATCCATATATACATGTATATACCCACATATTTCGACTCACACACGTTTTCTAGACATATATTTTAATAAGGACTAAAATATATATAAAAATAAAAAAAAAAATTGAAAATTTTTTTAGTGCCTGGTGTTCCTTTTTTAAGAGCAAAACGATTTGTTAGATTTTAAAAGTGGATTTTTTTTTATTCACCCACATCTGAGAATGGAGCTTACTATATTTATATATTATGAATATTATGTACGTATGTATATACGTATAACTAAATTTTAACAAATATTTATATGTGTTCTCTAACCCATAAAATATAATTCATTTTTATGCAAACGCCCAACACACTTTCACCCGCCCCAAAATAAAAACACAAATTTTAACTATATATTATGTATACCATTTTTATGTTCCTTTTTTTTATGGGCACAAAATTGTACTTAAAGTATGGCCATAATAATTGTAGGTATATAGTTCTATTCTATATTTCTCTATGTTTCATTAACATCAATGTGTGTTTTTGCAGGACATCTCAATGAGCTCCCCATCCCCCATACACTACAGAAATTTCACACAACCATACAAAAAAAAAAACAACGAGAAATTAAATTTTGTGTTCTATATATTTAAAATTAAGGGTGCTAAAAAAGGGGTTGCCAAAAAAACAACAAGAAAATGGGCGGGGGGTGATAAAAATATATGTACAGCAAGAGTTGATATTTTTCTTGTTGTTATATAGGTGTGATATATGAAAACGAAGCACGTGAGATAAATATTAAGTGTAATACAGTTTTCTATAAATGTTTTTCAAAAAAAAAAAAAAGGAAGAAAATATCAACAACAACAAAACTACTACTAAAAAAAAAATTATATTATTTAAAACCATTGAAAATGTTTTGCTGTGGCATTTTCATACCTTTCTATGAAATATGATGTTGTTTTGTTAGTGTTGAATTTTGTATGCGTGCTAGGATTTTGTAGATTTAATTGAAATAATCAACCACTATATAAGGTTTATTATTATGGGCTGAGAAGGTTTTACAAATGAGCACTAATATATGAATTATTTCTATAACATTTTCAATATTATTATTTTACCAGGAAAATTTTAGAAAATTTTGCTAGTTTTGTGTTGTTGTTGTTGTTAGGTTTAAGGATTGAACATTTCAATAGTATGAGTTTATTAAAGAGCAAAATTTTATAATAATTAATTTTGAAAATTTTGTTTTCCCAACAAAAATTTTGTAAGCAAAAACAAAAATTATATTTATTTAGTAGGAAATGAAAATATAAGAAATTAATTCAATAAAATTGTTTTATGTATACACCATAAATTTATGGTTTACCTTTATATTTAATTTGAAATAGATTAATAATATATTTTATTTAAAATTTCATTTAATATTTTAATAGAATTTAATTTTTTTCTTTAATTATATTTAAATTTAGGTTTAACATTTTTAAATTTCCATAAAATGCTATAGAAAATTTTAAAATTATGACTACTAAATTTATTTCTAATATAATTTCATAATTAACATAAATATCTGCAATCATATTATTCTTGATCAGTTAAAGTTGAATGTATAAATCTAACTGCATTACAATTTCCAACATATTTTTAATATATTTAATTATTTTTAAACTATTCAAATTTTCCCAATTACTTTTTTCCCTATAATATAGTTTATAATTTTCCATTCTAAAAGATAGTAAATATTGTAAAATATAAAAATTTTCCCATAATATTTATGAAATTTTAATAAGTACTTTCAGTTATACTGGTACAAATTTTTTAATCCAATTTTATTATGTTGAGATTAAACATTTATTTTTGTTAAAATCATTTCTTTTTTTTTCTTGTTATTATCCACAATCATAATTTAATTTTAAAAAGTTTTCATTTCGTTTTTAGTACATTCTGGTTTAATGAAAAATAATTTAAGTATATTTTCATAGTTTTAAATAAAAAACTGAAAATAATTTTAGAAGAGCATACAATGTAAAAATTGCATAAAATTGAAATGATTTTTAAATAAAAGTTTAAATTATGAAATAAAAAAAATTATTAAGTAAAAAAATTAAATACTTGTTATATCATGGAAGAAGTAAGATAAAAAAAAACATGCTATCCATCATAAAAATTGGGTCGAATAAAATGGTTTTTATTATCCATTAAACTTTTAGCCGGAATAATTAGCTAACATTTATAATTGATCCCAAGAACTTTAATTTCTATTTACCCCACTGTGTCCCATTTTTCAAATCAACTCAATTTAAAATTAAATTACAAATATGGAGACAAACGGACAGGACAGACTAGCCAAAATATAATAAATAGAATAAAGGAAACAAATTTCCAATTTAGACTACTCTGATCATCAGAATTTCTCAAAATTCAAATCCATATTTGCTAACTTCTGTTCAAAGATAATAATTTTTTTTATGTACATATTTTTTTTTTTTTTTGTATTTAGGTAAAAAATTGGTACACCAAAAAAATATTTTCTCATCTACAAAATTTATATTTTACAAAAAAATTTCCCAAGATATTGCAAAATGCTTTTATATTTATAGTTTCAAATTGAAGATGGAATATTTTTCAACCATAAATTTTCAGATATGCAATAAAATTCTTGTCACGTAAATAAAACAAAAAAAAAAAATAAATAGTAAATAAATAAATAAAAAAAAAAAGGAAAATAAAAGACAAATCAAAATCAGGAAACTTTTTCGAAATTCTGCGAAAATATTATAGAATCGTCTCACAGGACCACACAAGATTTTTCTAACACAAAAAAAACTATATTTTCGTATAATAAATTTATTGATCTTGATCTGTGGGTCGGATATTGTATTTTGTATCTAGAGAGAGAGACGAGACAATATTGAACTTTTTATAAATAATAATAGTTGGGAAAATTTAATGTCAAAATGAATTTTGTTCATGTGTCGGGTTATTGATTTGTCTAAAGTATAAAAGGCCTTATTTTATTTATATAATTTTTTTTATGGCATTTAAACATTATTATTTCAATTAAGAAATTTTGCTTTTGTTTATATAATTTTTTGCAGCAAAATTTGATAGTTTTTTTTACTTTCAATTGGAATACCAAATTGGATAAGGGAAAATGTAATTGAGTTCAGTAATTGCAGAGATAATGACAAAAATCGTCTACAAATTAATATAAGACATTAAAAATTTGATTATTCATAATTTCAATTTAGTACAATTAACTAATCAGTAACTAATATAAGATTTTTACTAAAATTAAATTTGTTTAACTAGCTGAAATATTATTTATTTCAGTTTTTCGAAACAGAAACTTTCTAATTGTGATTTTCACTCTAATTTTTGAAATTTTCTTATATTTTCCAATAATGCATTAAGTTTATAAGCTTAAAGCAGAAATAACTTAAATATACTTGGATAAAGTCTACACTGAATCATTGATAGACCAAAGTTTATAGAGTTATTTTCTTGTCACTGTCATTTGTCATTTATATTATTTTTTATAGTCATCTATCCTTTTATTTTGTTTCTTGACAGACACTTTAAACCACTTTTAGACACAAAATGTCTAGTCCAAAACTAATTTTAATATAAAAAAACTAAATATGTAAAATTCAAAATTAAAATCAACCCCAAATAAAAAAAAATAATATTGAAAATGTCACTTGAAAGTGTGAATTCAAAAAAATCTGTATTTATGTTGTATCTCCAACCTTTGGTATTTTTTCTGAAGAAAAGGACATTATACATTTCACATTTATATATTTATACAATATTAAATAAACGTGTTTACTCTTTGAAAAAACAAACTTTTTTATTTCAAATATTCTGAAAACTTACATGAGAAAAGTTTAATTTTTTTTTCTGTGCAAATATTCTCTATATATAACCTTTCTTGCCTTTATAACAAAATTTTCTATTCATATCCATATTCGTTATTTACATCCGTACAAGAAATATATATAAAAAATATATATATTTTATATTGCATCCTTAAGGCTTTCAATTTCTCTTTATTTCATTTTTTTTTATATATATATTTCTAAATTGTCAATAAAAACGGATATTCCAGGCCAACAGGATAGAAATTAGAAAATTGACCAATTTTGTCATCACTTCCTTTATTTTATCTCCAAAATAAAATAAAATATAAAAAAAAAGCACAAACTTTTTATCTAATTTATTTAAAAAAATATAAAAAATTTTAACATACAAAAAAGTAAAACGTAGAGCATACAAATATGTTGTCGTCGTAAAACTTTCTCCAATACAAATACAAGTTATAAATGTTGGTTTTTTTTGGATATATCCTATACCAATAATTACATTATTAAAATTTTGTTTAGGAAAAACCTTGAGAATTTTTCATATTAAAAACCAAAAAGTTTTCTTTTTTATATTTTCATTTTCATTTTTTTTTTTTTTAATTTAATATTCAGAATCCGGAGATAATAAAAATATTGTAGTTTTTGTGTTCCTTGAATATCAAAATAATATCCTTCCCATAACAAAAAAAAAAAATATTTAACTACTTAAATACTATTTACTTATTTGTCAAATCAAAATGGTCTTTTTACAATTCAAATTAGTCCACCTCCGTTAAAATAAGGAGACAAATTTTAGAAAATTGATGAATTTAATTTCGAAAAGAACGAATTTAATTTGATACAAAATAATAAATTGCAGAAAAATGAATTTAAATTGTAGAAATGCCAATTTCAATTTAAAAAAAAAGACCAATTTGATATAAAAATGTTATACTTGACCATAGGGAAGAATATTGGGACTTTACGGATGGACATTTATATATTTATGTATATTTTTTTGAATAAACTTTTATTTTGAAATAATTTGAATAAATTTATGGTTAAAAATAACTTTAGGATATGGGAATATGGCAACAACAAAAAAAAAAGGGAATAGACAAAATGGAAAAATTAAACTTTAGTTATAATTTTTTTTTGTTGTTTTTATAATATTATTTTTTTCTTCTACAAAATTATAATTAAATTTAAGGTTAAACAATTTTTTAAACAGATTGCCTATAATATGACTTGAAGGCTACATTATGAGGGTGCAAATATAATATATACCTTATACGAATATTTGATGAGCCATGAAAAATATAAAAATTGAAATATAAAATAATTCTAAAAACTAACAAAAATACAAGAAGAAAAAAAAAAGGTTAAAGGGGGAAATTTTCTTATTTATTTTTTTCATTTGTTTTGTTAGATGTAATTTTGGTTTTGATTTTGAATTACAATTAAATTAAATATAGATAAAATATGTGAGCATAATTATTAATGATTTTTTTTTTATAATTTTGGTTTGAAATAGATTTTTTTTGGAATATTTTATTTAATTGACATAAATTTTTTATAATTCTTGTTTAAAATTTAAAGGTTGAAAAGTAAATGGTATATTTGGAAAATGTATTTATGTAAGATAATGATTATATTTTTTGTTTACAAGATAAATTTATATTTTAGGTAAAATTTAACAAACAAATTACACAAATT
Organism: Empis stercorea; assembly: GCA_949752835.1. NCBI lineage: Eukaryota > Metazoa > Arthropoda > Insecta > Diptera > Empididae > Empis > Empis stercorea. The sequence goes on along the minus strand of OX457088.1, from coordinate 2,722,093 downwards.
ACTAATATCCATTCAAAATGACCTATAAAACAATCTTAATTTTCATTATAAAATCACCATGTGAATATAATTCGTAAAGTCGATATTAGATGATTTATAGAAATTTCAAAACAATTTCATGTAAAAATATCAAATATTTAGATTAATTACATAATAAACAACATGGAAACTGTGTACGTATTACGTATAGATTTTAGTAAAAAAAAAAACTTAAAACTTACAAGTTTCGATAATGTGAAACACAACAGCAACAAAAAGTTCAATTTAACGTTAATACTTTTCCAGTTCAATTTAACGTTAATACTTCAAATCATGAACAATTTATCATTTTATATTATTTTGAAAATTACCCAATTTAATTCACGAAATTTTTCTTGAATTTATGAGAAAAAAAACATTATGTACATATGTACTTAAAATTCATTATTAGGTTCAAGGTTTTTACATATCTTTTTAATGATCTAATTTTTCTGAATCAAGGGGTTTTCTATTTCATTTTTTGTAGAGCAATTATCTAACACACAATTTTGAAAAAAAATATAATGCTTCTGCATGATAAATTGAAAAACAGAAATTATTATTTGAACTTTCATAACAACATACTACTAAGTACCATCAATTAAAGTGCAATTATATTATAAATTGTTTAAAAAAAAATGTTGTTTGCGGTAAACATGGAAAAAATTTCATGGAAAAGGTTAAAATTCTTCAACAAAAGTTCAAAACTCATCTTTGTCATTGAAATTATTATATTGAATAATAATTTATGTGGTTTTTTTTTAGATTATTACAAAAGAATTTATAATTATCATTTGAATATTTTAAAGTGTCTATGCAATAGTACGCACAGCACAGTTTACGGAAAATTATATACAATTTGAATTAAACTAAATTATAGAAAAAATTGTCGACAAAAATAAAGGTAAAAATAAAATAATTGATTCTTGTTCCTTGAATATCATAATTGAGTGGAAGAATTTTTTAATAGAATAAATCAATTTAATTATACAGAACCAACCTAAAATAAAATTAATAGTAAATTAACATTTGAATGAATGGTTTTAATTAAATTATTTCAATTATACTTGATTAATTCTACATTTGTCTTTTTAATTATTAAATGTGCAAATGTCAATTTCTATAAAATGGATAGACAAACGTTTTTACTTTTTATATAGGATCACGAATAAATTCGTAACAAATAAAATAAAGTAGAAACTAATTTTCGATCTTTTAAGAATTTAATATATAAAGAAATTTGTCTGATTTCTGTTTATTGTTTTTTTTTGTTGTCCTTAAAAGCAATTAGAGCAAAAATTTACTTTAATATTTTCCTTTTTTTTTAAGTTACAGCGAAATATTTTCTGTTAAGCAAATTTTTCAATTAGATTTATTTAGAAATTATTATCGAAATGAAGACCAAAAATTGTATTTATTATATATAGATTCAAAGCTTAATTATAAGTCCTTTCAGTAATGGTAAAAACTTACTTTGAATATTAAAATTGTTACATAAATTTTTGTATATTTTTTAATGATTGAATATAACGATTTTTTTACCATATTATTTTTGTCGACTAAATATTATGCAAACAGAATTGAGAAATCTTTTAATTTGCCCAAGTTGCAAAAAAACATAGAATAAATTTTGTCTTTATTTTCTCAAGGACTCTTTTTTCATGTTGGGTAAAAATATAGAAATATTTGTCCGATATTTATGTACTATATACGAAATATTGAAATTTCTTTTTTCAGAATCTATATAGTTTCTTGTTATATTATAATATATTGGAACACTCAGAAGGTAGCTCTCTATTTGCAGACATTTTTTCAAACTTTTTTGGGCAAATTTGAAGATATTTGGAATTGGTTTGGATATTCTTATTATAATTAATATTCCCCGTCCATGGGCACCAAATTCATCTATATTGGAGAATGTGGATGAACAAAAAAAAATACAACAGTTTAGCTAACCTTGTTTTTTTTTATAACAATTAATATATAACGATAAGAATCCTCTTACTAATTAAAAATATGTACAAAATTTAAATCAAACTATCATTTTAAATATTCAATATTAACTATATGTACTATATACGAGTATAAATAAAAAAATTCCTCTTTGTGCTTATAAACTCGGTTAAATTTATCTATATATATTTTCCAATTAAAATAGAATAACATTTTTAAGTTTGTTTGGTAACAATATAAAAGCTTCTCTCATCACTTGCACACAAACAAAAAATTCAAATATTCTCCAATGAATATAAATATTTACAAAGAAATTTATCGAAATAAAACAAATAATTAAGGTCAAATTGGTCTTTTTATAATTAAAATTTATCCTTTTACAATTAAAATTCGTTTGTTTTTTGCCCAAAAATAAAGAGAAATTTGTTCGATAAGAATGATTCCGGACTTAGAAAAATTATAAGAATGATTCTGATTTGTCAAATTTAATTTATTCCAAGGACAAAATTAATTTTAAATAGTAAAAGTGTCAATTTGAATTTTAAAAAGACCAATCCAATTTGAAATTGCTTAGCTATTTCTAACCAAATACATTATAGAAAATGGAGGAAATATTTTTTGCTACAATTTTTTGTCTCTGTAAAGATATAAAAAAAAAAAGAACAACCACCATTTTTACAATATAAGCACGAAATGGAGAATGGATGTACATTATGGTTTGAACATTTCAAATTTTTTTTTTATTTGTAACAAAATAAAAATTGAATGTGAATGAAAAGTTTTTGTGGTTTAAATACAAAAATTTAACTTAACAACGACGAAAAAAAAACAAGAATCCTTTAAACCTTTTTTTTTAGTAAGAAAAATGATGTGAAAATATACTTTTAGTTGTAAAAGAATTAAAGAAGGGGATTGTTCGATATAATACTTTTTAAAGAAATTCATAAATTTTTTTAAGTTGTGTAAATTAAATATTGAAATATTTACTTTTAAATTTTCAAGAAACTAGAAATTATTCAAAATTTTGGTTATAAATTTTTGGTATATAATTCAACAATTAGAAATTATGGTCAAAAATATTTTAATTTTTCTCATAATTATTACAATTTTCTGAATATCGTAAATTTCAAAATATATTTTTAAGACATTAAGACAAAAAAAATATTATTTATATGTCAAATTTTCTTATTGCAATAAAGTAAAATTCTATGAAAATTTGATTACAATTTCACTTCACTTATAAAAGTTTTACAAAAAAAGTTAATAAAATTTTGTGTAATATTAATAAAAATATTCCAAAAACTGCCAATTTATAAGTTCTTTAAAAAAAAATTCACATTTCTCATATAAATTTTCCGATTGTCTATAGTGGAATTTTCGGTGAAATTTTAAAAAATTTCATATTATTATACAAACTCATTAAAATTTAACTTTTTTTTATATAATTTTTACACCACTTTGACTATTCATAAACTATCTAAAAATTATTTTAGGGAGCACGAAAAAATAAAACAAACTTTTTTTCAACAAGAACAAAAATCGCCAAAACTTTTAAGCATCACTAATAACCAAGAAAGAAAAAAATTCAGTTCGTCCTTCGAACTGTAAAAATCAACATAGAATAATTCATTTACTGTATATATATCTCGGACAAATAGAAAAAAATAGCATCAGGACTATTCGAAACATGAATGAAAACCACAGTGAAACTTAAAACATCCCCACAAACCTCTTTAAAATTGAAACGATCTAACACAAAATGATGGTTAAGTTTGTTATTTGCCTTTTTTTTCGTTTTATGTTATTTTGGCATAAAACCCCGACCTCCTTTTCATAACAAAAACGCAAAAAAAAAAAATACAGAAGCAATTTTAATTTCTTCTACAAATATAGAAATACTAGAATGAGGTACACTCATTCTTTCACACTTAAGAGTATAATAAAATTAAAAAAAGAAGAAATATTAAAAAGGATACCATCGTATCTGGAAAGTTATATATTATTATGCTTTCCTAGCTTCCTAGCCCGAAAACAAATTTACAAGGAATGCAAAAATGTTCAAATTAAACAGAATTCACATAGTTAACAGCAAAAATATTTTCAACAAAATACAGGCAACAAAAAAAAATCCTTAGCAATTCTTCAATTTTAGCCAACACACACACACACACAAACACGCAGCATTCGAAAATGAAAAAAAAAATGTAAAATAAATTTTTATGTGAATTTTTTTATATTACAAATATTTGTAAGGTGTGAGGACGACCCAACCTACAATAGAATTCTAAAAGAATATTCGAGAAAATTCCTAAATTTCATCCTAACAGAAGTAAAATGTTTGTTGGTAATTGCACTAGAAAAATGTCTTTTTGATGGAAACACGATAGAATTGGACAAATTCATTACCAACATGTTTCGTAATCCAATATTAAGTCAGTAATTTATCTCATGACTTATTCGCTTTAAACAGTGTATTTAACAGGCTGTTAAACAAACAATTATAGCCTGTTATACAACCTGCTATTGTATAAATAAGAATTTGCTGACAATAAGATAACATTTAAAAGTATGAAATCCTTAAAACCAAAACATTATCTTAATAATAGTGACAATATCTTAGATACAGTGATTTAAATCCTACGAATAGTAGGGAAATGTTTTTATTATGTATCAACGCTACAGCGTGATTTTTTATTTTAGGAAATACGAACACAGAAAATTTTTGAATTCCTCGATATATTTTTCAAGAAAAATATATAATAAATACATAACATACATATTTCAAATTAAGCAAAAAAAAAATATGTAAATGTAAATTTTCGTCAAATATTGCATTCCTTACATTTCCGTTTCTGCGTGTCCGTGTATATATATGCTCACAGCGACATAGAACGAAGCACAATGTACTACAGCACACGAAACAATCAATACAATTCTCCCTAAAATAAATATTAATGTGATATGTATAAATAAAATTAATGTGACAATATATTTTTTACCCTGCCAATTTACCAACTCTCTACCTAGTCTTATGGCTAAGAGAGGCATGACTCTTGAAATAATTCCATCGTCTTTAAAATCGTCATCGATTTCCAATATGTATTTAAATAATTGGTGGAAATCCACCAATTCAATCGGAGAGTCAACAAAACCAATAGTATTAAAGAATTTTATTTTATTCCATTCTTTATAGTCAGAAGTCGTATTACCGTCGCCTGGATAACGTGTTCTCCTATGAACCCAAAAATAACCCCTTTGTAGAAATGCAAAATGGCAATCAAAAGGCTCATAAAGTCTCGGTTGCTTAAGTACGTCATTAATATAACCAGTAGGTGGAGTGCGTCCCCTGCGGCACTTTACCATCCAATCGTCTTTATAACTTACAAGACCACTATACTTTAATTAAAGGATGCATTCCATGGTCACTCATGTACATTATATTAGTTAAGCTTTCTAAGTTAAGAGACGAAATCATTAAAAACGCTTAACTTCTCAAATACTATTCAAGCCCAGCAAACAATTAGTATATATAAAAAAAAAAATAATGTTCCAACAAAACCCCCTGTGCAGTTTCTATTTCTTGTAATACATTTGCAACCTATTACGTTAAATGATTATAATCTATTATTACACAATGTAATTTTTTTTCTAAATATTAAAGTTACTTCTGCACTGTCTGGACCATATGTATGCCCCATTTTATCTGGTTCGTCTATATATACCAAAATAAGGTTAGGTGGGACACCAGATGTATTTAGCTATTCAGCAACAGTTTCGAGACGTGTTTTTATAGATATATTTGCATTATATTTCACTAAAAATGCAGGACTTCCTTTTTCATAGGGAAACTCACAACCCGCCCACATCATACAGGCTGATCTGCCCCCATTGAACTGATTGGTTGCCTAAAATTAATAATTTTATTTAAATTATATTCATATAGTTCCACTATTATATTTAGATTAAATATTGTAAATAATAGTGAAGTAAAATTAAGTATTATATTTGAAATTAAATATTATAATTAATTTACATTAATATAAATAATAAGTCATCACTTACCCAAATTGGGGAAATACCTCTGATGTAACCGTATTGATATAATTCTTCACTATAATTCATTCCAAAATCACTTTTTCGCGTATATTGAGTATGCCCTACTATATCGTGCTTCCAAGAATGAACTCCGGTAACTGTAGTATTAACAAAGAAACAGATATAATTTTTTTTATAATATTATATAGTAAAAAAGTTCTCTTAATATATACTAATTGTTTGCTGGGCTTGAATAGTATTTGAGAAGTTTAGCGTTTTTAATTATTTCGTATATACAACTTTTCTTTACGAAATTTTAACAAATTAGGTGTCACGCCTCTGGTTAAATATTCATTTTTCAAGCCATTAAAGAGTACGACAATTAAAATAGGACGTCTGGCACATTGAGATTGAAAACATTTAAAAAATGTCATTAAATTTAATAATAGTAATAAGTATTTCATTTTAATTAAATTTCAATAAAAAAAAAAAGTAATAAATAATTAACAATATTTTTAATTATATGAAGAAAACTATATTACAGATAAAATTCACATTTGCAAATAAAATATTTTGTAAGCCCAAATAATAACGCAGAAAATATTAAAATTGAAAAACCTACTTCAAAAAAAAAAAAAAAGTATTTTGAACAGGTATTATTTTATTTAACACTCTCCGTAAAAAAATAAATTATTTATTTGCATCTACAGCGGCGGCCACATATACAGCAAACGAACGAACGAACGGAGGAGCGAACGAAAATTCGAGCAAGATTCGGTATGTGGGGACTCCGAACGAACGAACATTTGTTCGTTCGTTGCCGAACCATTTTTCCTGGAGCATTCGTTCGTTCGGTCGTTCGTTCGCTGTAGATTCGTTGTTCTAACGAATGTTCGTTCGTTCCTTGTAAAATTCGTTGGGCCGAATGTTGGTCCGAATGTAAAATCGAAATTTTTTTAAAAATTTTTTGTGTTGTGATTTTTGAAAATTTTAGAAAAAAAATTACTATAACATATTATTACATTCGTTAATCGTTCGCTTACTTTTTATTATCACCGAACGAATGTTCGGCCAAACATTCGAAAGTACAACGAAGAACGAATCGAACGTTCGATATTCATTCGCTATCCATTCGAATTCTCACCGAACGAACAAACCTTCGTTAATTGAAATTTAATTAAAATGACATACTTATTACTATTATTAAATTTAATTACATTTATTAAATGTCATATTGCTGTATATCTGGACGCGGCTTAAGATAAAAAACAATTTCTAATTAAAAGTTAATTAGAAATTAACTAATTAAAAGTAATAATTAAAAGTTAGTTAGTTTAACGAGCTAAAAATCTGAAAATTTATGTATAGGCTAAAGCGGCGTCCGCATATACAGCGAACGAGCATTAGATTAAGATTCGGTATATGTGGACGCCGAACGAACGAATATTTGTTCGTTCGTTGCCGAACAATTTTTTCTGGTTCGCCAACGAACATTCTGTAGATTCGTTGTTCTAACGAATGTTCGTTCGTTCGCTGTAGATTCGTTGTAGATTCGTAGGAATTCAATTTAAAGGAAATATAATTGTTTCTTCTGTTCTCATGATAGTTAACTGTAGTAACCAAAATTCAGTATGTTTTGGCTTGGTCTGAACTAAATTACTTAATTGAGCTTTTAATACAATTTAATGTCGTTCCATCTGATATCACAATTGTCTCTTTTTAAACGAATTATTACAAATGTAGATTTGCTAAATCCTACTAGCGATTTAATGTCAAAAATACATTTCGGTTGGTAATTCTTCGTAATTTTCTCGCTAACATCATATTAACATCACTGTTAGATATAATAGCTGGCCCACTAATGTGGCAAATTATTTCAAAAATATTTCGAGGAGGTATGATAATTTCCTCGTAATAAACAACTTACTGTATATGTATACCTTGTTGGTTATTTTCAAATTCATTTCATTATGTACACGTGGTGTACAAAAGTAGACTAACAAAAAAAAAACTGAAAACACATCAACCACCATCGAATGAACACGGTTTTGAATTTGTACGTGATATAAATATAAGTATTAAATTTTTTTTTTCTATACAATACTTTTTAAAGTTGCGGTTGTTAACTAACACAAAAAAAAAACCTGTGTATATACAATACATTGATAAGGATTTTAAAATGTAACAAGGATCAAGAGAATTTTCTATACCCCAAAGGGAAAATTAATCAAATTAAAATTTAAATGTTATTATAGTTAAAAAAAATATATATACATATGTATATTTAAAAGTAAAATTGAAAATTTAAAATTAAATAATTGTAAAATAGTTTTATTTCAATGTGGGAAAATAGAGTTTTTTTTAAGTACAGGATTTTGTTAATTTAATTTAATTTAATTAGAATAGAGAATGTATATAAGGATCCCATCATATACTGTTCATGAAGCGCAATTAATGGAATTACTAAAAAAAAATTATCTTTTTCGCTTTGATAATTCGTTTCTGTTAAATATACCACAGTTTATGTAGAAATGAGAACTAAAATTGTTTTATTCCTAATTCTTTTCATTTCATATTTTCATCTAAATTAGAGTACAAAATTTATTTAACTTAGACCAACTCATCTTCATAGCCAAATCAAATTTTTATTTAATTTTACATCTTCGGTCGTACAAACTCGTTCGATCTGAGTAATGGACAATAAAAATTCATGTAGAACTAAATAGACCCCACAAGAAGTAAAAACCATTGAATTAGTCACAGTGCCTTATCATTAAATCATGAACTATTAATTTCATAATTTAATTACTACAAAATATAATCTTTAATTTTTTAAAGATTAAATTTTATCGCAAGTTTTTAAAGTCAAAAAGAATATATGTACTTTAATTTATTAAATTTGTTTTCCTCTAAGATCTAAAATAAAATTAATATACCGTAATTTAAAAATTTTACTAAAAAATCATAAAAAAAAATTTAAAATTCAATAATATGTAAATACTAATATATTAGTTACACAAATCAATCAATTATTCAATTGAAAATTCATCACATTTCAAATTAAACAAACATTATTTAAATTTATGTATATATATTGTACATATATGTATGTATAATTTTCCTGATTCTTGTTCATTAAATTAATTAACATAGTTATTATATACATAATATTTATGTTTATCGAACTAAAAAAAAAATTATTCAATATAAATATTTATATAATGTTAATTTATCTATCAATATTTATTGATATATACGAAAAACATTTATAATAAAAAAAAATTATTATTCCCATTTACAATCTAATAAATTCCATTTTTATACCAAATCATTATCATTTATGTAAAATTTAACATAAATGAAAATTTCTTTATGTTCAAATAAAACTTCCTATACTTTAATAAAACAAAAAAATTACAAATTAAATCGTGCACACGCAGTCAGTAATCATCAAGATAAAAAATAATTTACAACATAAGAAAATAATTGTGCACATGCAATCATCATAATACTACTTGTACTTATACGTTTTACATTTACTGCATTTAACACTTTAGTCGTCTTCGTCTTATATGACCATACACAGCAATAACGATTTAATGTTTTAACTATACAACAACCACGAAGCAATGTCACTGCCATTCTAATAAAAATATATGAGTAAAATTAATCTTTAGCTTTTGCAAAAATTTTTAGCTTTTGCATATTAATTTGTGGACAAATACTTAAAGAAGGTCAAGCAAAAAAATGTTTGCGATGATATTGTAATGAAAATTATTAAAGAATTTGTCGCTGTACAATATTATTTTTCTTTCTAATTCTTAAGGAAATTGCAAAAAATAATGTTAAAAAATTTCACGAAATAATCATAAAATTTATGTTATTTTCAATAAAATTATATATGTAGTTGAAAATTTGAATTTAATTTTCCAATCGTTTATTTATGACATTGAATATTTTTGTCAGTTTTTTAGAAATATAGTTTCATTGAAATTTTTCAAAGTCATTTTTAATTATGATGGTATGAAACTATTGTTGTTTGGAAAACCGTTTAAAGAAAATTTGAGTATATACTGAAAGAATTTGATCAAAAATATTTACAAAAGTTATTGTAATGTAAATTAGATCTATTTCGAACATTATGTAGTTTCTAACATTTATATTTCCCTCATTAAATTTGTACAAACATTTCCAAATGTTTATCGTACATTATAAAAAAGTGATGATGATATTTCGTGGTGTTAGATTAGATTATAAAGAGATCGATAAGTTCTCAGTACTACTGCGACTTAATTATATTTCCTAAACATATTTACAAGGCAATTAAATTTTGAGCTAATTTCATGTGAATTTCATGTGAAGAAGAAGCCATCAATTACAAAAGTACTCACTATATTATAGTTTCCAAAGATTTTCTGTTGCCTTTTATACATCTCATTTAAAAATCAACGAATATAAAATTATTCCAAATCTAACAAAAATTAATAACAATTATTTCATAATAAAAACATATTATCATATGTATATTATGTAAAATCATAATTACTTTTTATACATAATATAAAAAAAAATCGATTTCTAACAACAACAAAAAATAATCCAAATAATTTACATCTCTTATGCATTATTATTATTATTATGCAAAAAAAAAATATTTTAAAATAATATAATTTTTTCTTGTTCCATAATTTACATAAAATTTTGTATTTAAGCAATTTTTTTTTTTTTTTTTGAATTTATTGTTTTACATATTTTAGCATAAATTCAATGATGCTTTTAATGACCATCATAATTAAAACAAAAAAAAAAGTATATATAGTAGAAAAAAGAACACTCCACTACTCTATACTACACTATTTTTTTTATAATATACTAAATTTCAACAATAATATACTAAAAAAAAAAAATTATTATAGAAAAATCATTGAAACAACATAATATTATTTATTTTAGATACTATATACATGAAAATTTATGGGCATATATTATTTTATATTTTACTCTTCCACAGAAGAGATAGAAGAACAAATCCATAATAATATTATGTATCTTTTTTTTTTGTTCTTCTTTTATTTGTAAAATTTTCCATTTAAATGCAATAGTTTTTTTTTTTTGTTTTGATATGTTTTCAAAATCATGTGTGTATTATGTTTATTTTCCATCTGTTATGTTTTTACAATGTAACACATAAGAAGAAAAATAAAATCGATTTAATATATAAAAAATGTGTAGTCTTTTTATTTTATGTTATATTACACTCATAAAAAACATCGACTAATAAATTCTATTCCAGGTGAAACATACAAAATATCTACTCTATTTAAAAAGATAAATTTTAGTTTAAAGATAAAAAAAATATATATTTAATATTTCAACTAAATGTTAAATCTACTATTTGTTAGTTTTTTAGAAATTTAAATGTTGATTTAAAATATTTTTAATATAATTTATCATCAAAATATTTTTAATAAAAAAATATGTATATACAGAAATTATTTAACACCTGTTAAAATTACCACCAAAAAAAATGCATCAATAAAATATTTTATCTATATAATAATAAATTAATAAGAGAATATAATTAATTTTGCATAAAAAAAATTATTATATTAATTATTGACAATTTAATTTGAATAATATTTTATTAAAAATATGACAATTTTTGTAGTCAATAAATTAAATAGTTATTTAAAATTTTATATAAGTTAAAAATTGGTTTTAAATAAATTTTAATTTACTTTTTGGTAGGGTAAGAGTTATAAAAAATTGCCAATCGTTGTTTGATAATATATATCAAATATATGTACTCGTATATCTATCATAAACGAAATTGTTTACTTGTTTAAAACTATATTTTAATCATAAATTGTCACATTTGGATCACACGTTTTAGAATTTTCTACAAATTTAATTTTCTTAATCATCGAAAAGCTTCAAAACCAATTATGAATGTTCCCTATACTGATGTAACTTAACATTTCAATGCCATTTTGTCTAGACATTTATACAGTATTTAATATTATAGAATTTTTAACTAATTCTGTAAAATACTGGTAACTCCTTTTTGGAAGTACCTTGCAATATTAAATTAGAAATGAATAATAATTTTTTCATATCCAATATACTACAAATCCGATTATAAATAATTTAGTTCTTTTTCAATTTTAAAATCAATTTATAAATTTAAGAAAAAAAAAATTGCTTCCGAAAACATAGACAAATCATCATTAGCATTAAGATGTTATAAAAGTCTAAAAACACCAACATAATTTGATAAGATTTACATTTCCACCTCATTCTCTTTATTAAGATTAAATTTAAAAAGAAAAATCTTAATTCAAAAATAACTTTTTATCATCATTTCATTTTGCATAATTAAGACTCTTTTTTTTTTGGAAAAAAGATTATCTATAAACCTTTCTTTATTCATTCATTCATTTTTCCAATCAAAAATTTTGTTTTTCTTTCTTTAAGCATATTTTCCAAAAAAATTGATTATTTTTCATCTTATATAAATTGAAATTCCAATAATAGAAAAAAATAATAATAATCTCAAGAGATTAAAATAAATTAGAAACAATTCAAAATTGATTTTCTTTCTATATTAATGGAAAAATAAACAATTTCATAAATTTCATAATATTTTCCAGATTATATGAATTTAAATATTAATTCCCCATAGTTAACATAAATACTTTGTCTAATAAATTTATGTTAAAGTACCAAAAAAAAAAATAAAATAAAAAAATCAACATTAATATTCAATTTTAAATGTTATTTTAATCAAGGTTATTGGCATCTGGAATTATCTAATATATATACCCACAATTTGAAAAGGTTAAAATATATTAAAAAAAAAATTATCCACGTTTTTTTCATGTACATCTCCTCCGCCAACATTAAAATAAGAAATTCTTTGGTATATAAATATTTCTTTGGTAATAGAGACAAATATATATGGTATTCAAAAAAAATTTATAGCGAGCAGATTTTGTACATTATATTTTATATATATAGACACAAAAAAAAAATGGAAAATGTCTTTTCTTAAATAACAAATAAACACATTTAAATTAAATTATAGTATGTATTATTATATTTAATTGAAAATATTGAAATCAGGTGAATTATCTCTAAATGAACTTTTATATTATTATAGAAAAAAAATATACATACTATTATAATCTTCACCTCTGTACTAAAAAACCCACCTTTAATGTCTATATTTGGAGTATGTGAATTAATCTGATTGCACAATATTTAGCCTTGTTTAAATATTTTTTTCAATAATTTATTATAATTATTTATTATTTAAAATTGATTTAATGTATAATATTTTTAAGCAAAACATTTCTATTAAAAAATCAAAATATTATATTTTCCACAAATAAAAATAAATATATTTCAACCTTTAACTTTTGGAAATGATGATGATAATCAATAATATCTTTTGAACATTAAAAAAAATTATATATTATGTTGCTTCAAAATTGAATAAATTTATACGAAAAATCAAATTAAATTGTATTCAATTTTATATTATTTAAATTTTACTGATATTTATCTATGTATAAAAATAGAATGGAAAATATTTAAATTAAACATTTTACTATATTTTCAATAATTATATGTTTTTTTGTATAAGATTGTAATAAATAATTATTTGATATTTGGTCCTTAGATAAAAATTTAACTTTATATTTTGAACTTACAAATTTGTCATTTTTCATTTATTGCATTTCCAGATCAAAATGCTCTGGAGAAAGAGAACTTTGAACTGGAAATGGTACTTATTTCTTTAACTTGGTATTGAATTGACTAAGCAAATTCTTTCAGAATTTGATCAAGTATTTGTAGTCAAGTCTCATTCAAAAATTATTTTTTTAAATATTTTTATTACCAATACGAAGGTTTAATTAATAAATTAACATAATTTTAAGTAGCTACATGTTTAAATTACTTGATTATTTCCGAAAATTTGGAATGGTTGTAAAGTTCATAGACAATCAAAATTCTGACAGTTTTCTTGTATTTTAATCTTTTTTGGAGGAAATTATGTACGTTAAGTAAAAAAATATACAGTAGACTCGTCTACTAGACAAAATCATTTTGTTTCAGTTACTGTCCTTATTAATCACGATTTTCGAATAAAAAATTTATTCAACTCGATATACAATAATGCATTTTCTCAAAATAATAATCTAAAGTTCGATTCGAATAGAAGATAATTTTTTTTATTTCCAATATTTTGCACTCAAAATTTTTTACTTAACAAGAAAATTCAATTTCTAACAAAATTGTGTGACTCGCCTTAAATATTCATAACTTTTTATTTTTCTTTTACTGTGAAAATTATAAATTTGAAAGTACAAAAAAATTCAAATTATCACAATATAAAAAAATTCTCAACAATATAAAATTACTTAACTTAAAATTAAAACTTACGAAAAAAATTTTACTTAACACTTTTTTTTTATAAAATCTAAAGTTTTTGCTTTTGGTTTAATTAAAAATTTATAAATTTTTATTTTCATATTTTTTTTTTTTAAAAGAAAATTGCAGAAATACAAATTTTACAAAATCTACTAAAGAAGAAAAAATTGTTTCTTGTACATGTTCGTAAATTAGATTTCGTCACATAAACATTATTTTCATTGTTTTCTTGTCTTGTCTTCATTTTATAATTCTTGTTAAACTTTACAATATTTGAGAAAAATTAAGATTTTACTTATTATTATGCACTTGTCTTTTAAATGGGATTTCACATGATCCCACGCCATCACATATATAAATGTTTTAAGATTAAGTCAATTTTTAGGTATATAAAAGAATTTTCCATGATTTATTTCTGATGATGAGCAACAGAAATCATTAAATAATTTTTTCATATAATAAAAAAATAAAAGATTATAATTATTTTTCCTATAGTAAAGTCAAAAATTAGTGTACATATACTTAGTATATAAGATTTTTCATTCAATTTTCGAAAATTATTAGTAATTAAAATTTAGATGTACTGATAAGTGTGTCTGTCTATTTGTTGGGATCGATGACAGAACGACTTTAAGTTTTAATTATCTTTATAGATAATTTTAATTTGTATTACAAAATTATTTAAATATATACATATATCCAATTCAAAAGCTAATTATAGAGACTATGCTTAAACATTCAATTTGATATGAGCAAATATATATCAAACACTTAACATAAACTTAAGCTTTCTATCATTTTTGTAAATAACAAACTTTAGATAGACGTGAATCCCATTTGTGATTTGAAACTTCAAAAATTCAATATTTTTAAAACCATTTAAACAAACCCAAAAGTATTCTATTTAAATTGTAAATCATAAAATTTCAAATATTTTCCATCTAAATTTACAAATATGTAATTTAATGTATATGTTGTGAACTTGTTCGAAATACTTAATATTATATTATCTTAACCTATGATAACTTTTCTCAATCATCAATAATATTTTTTTTATAAGTTAAAATTAAAATAGCGATTCTCATTATTATTAGATCATTAAAATTGAACTCACTTTGAAAAATAAAATTATATGTGATATTTTCAGCAAAAAGTTTATGAAATTTTAATTGATGTTCTTAAAAGATAAAATTTCAAATTTTTGTATGTGAATTTTGTGTAGCTCCCAAGTTGATTGTGAGGGAGCACCTTCTGCTAATTAGTTTTTAAATGAACATTATCGTTTTTTGTTTAATTTCAATTTTACCCTTGAAAGTTGAAATTTTTTCCATCCTTTAAAAAAACTAAAGATAATATACTTAGTAGTGTAGTGTAGTAATTACAACGAATACTTTTATAAAATAATAAAATAAATAATGTTGTAATCTAATTAATTTTAAGTTCACTTTAAGCTTTAAGATATTTGTTTTTTTTTTTTAAAGAAAATTTGCGAAACTTTCAAACATTACTTTAATAATGTCAATTAAAATGAAATTTTCTTTTTGCAAATAAAATTTTATCGTAAAAAAATCTACAAATTGGCGGAAATATTAAAATTTTAATATTTCAGTATATTTTCCAACAAAAGCAAACAAATTAATAAATAAATCAAATATTGTAAAATTATTATGAAAATCTTAATTGAGTTTAATCTAAAAAATTGTATTTTTTGTTTGATAACGATAAATTAGAAATTAATTCCAATACAAAATTTAACGAAAATTAATTAAGTTATAAAAACCAAATAGTAAGCGTTTTTACTATAAATTTAATAATTTAAAAAAATAATTAACTTCATAATTAAAAGCTAATAATACTAGACTGTCTAAATCTAAATTATAATTTTTGAAAATATAAATTAAGCATAATTAACAATCAATTATCACTTTACTTTTATTATTTTAGAAAATTTAATTATATTCATTATTATTATTAATATATTTATTTTTTTTTGTTAATTTTATTTTCAGAGTTGCTTATTCACAATTGTTGCATATACTTATGCACAATTAGCAGCTGGATCAAATACATATTTACCACCAAAGCCAACAAAAAGCGGATACAATTATCCATCACCGCCAGTACCATTTCCAACGGTAACCATTATTATTCTAATTTTTAATAAATTTTTAATGTTATATTTTTATTTTGCACTTTTATTAGTCTGTAGGCGGGAGGATTCACCACACCTTGGCTAATAATTGCATAACAAAGATTTATTTTCCATTTTATCTAAAATTTGAACCTCATTAAACGTTCTCTAGCTAGTGAGCAATCAGTTTTCTTATACATGATTATGAAGAAGACTTAGAACAATCACAAATGTGTTAATTTCAAGCAACATTTTAATTGAATTTGAAAATTATTTACATATTTTCTGCTGATAACAATTTTCAATATTTTATCATTAAAAATTTTCCATTTTCCTTTTAAAAAATTCTTTTCAAAGAAAAATATTGTCAAAGTTTTCGTTTTTAACACAAATTTAAAATAATGAAATTGGAAAAAAATTTAAAATCATTTTATTTATTCATTAAAACTGACAAATCAACCATGTGATGGCCATTTTTTTTTATTAACTAGCTCACCTTTTTTATGTAGTTATGCGAAAAAATGATTTTTGTTTGTTTGTGTACATTTGAAAAAATTAATTGAAAGAATCATTTGAAATGAATTCGATAAAAAAAATATTATTTCTGAATTAAAAATAAAAGTAAATCCACCTTTAAAACACTTACAAAAAAATATTCTCTTCGCACCCACTTTTCATTATTTTTGAATGTTCATTAAAGAAGAAGAATTTTTTTTTACTTTTAGATCATTAAGGTTGGGAATATGCCAATTAAGTAAATGTTGTTTTTTTTTTTCTTTTAAAAACACTTTCAATTTGTAAATGCCATCAGAGACTGCAATATAAAAGTTCAACAAGGCGTAATAAAAATTACTTATATATTTCTTTGGACTTTTATATTGAAATCGTGTTTGAAGTTCCTTGTTTTTTTAATAAATAAATTTCACAATTTTCAGTCCATACTTTTGTATATTTCTATGAAAATTATTAATTACTAATTAATGAAAATTCAATATGATAGAAAAACTTCAATTTACTTGTATGAATTTTTGTATCTAAAGCAAAATTCTTAATGTGCAATAAATAATGAAAATAATATATAAAAATTGTAAACAATCATATTCCTTTCTATTATATTATTAATTAATCAAATTATTGCAATTATTAATCAAAAATTATCCTTAATTATAGAAATATTTTCAAAAGAAATTCAACAGATTATGCCAAAGTCTTTAATTTAAATATATTAAAAAAAATGTTTGTTAACAGATCAATAAACTTCTACTTTACAGAAACCAACACAAACCAGACCACCTGTATCAAGACCACCACCAGGACCATCTGGTCGGACATATCCACCTGGTCCAGGTGAACCAGTAAGTTTCAAACAAATCATTATATGAAATGAATTTAAAATTCCAATTACTTTTTCTATAAAATTAAATTTTAATTTATAATTTTGTATATAGGGACATGTTCACATTCCTGGTAATCCATTTGATTTTCAATATAGTGTTAATGATGCCGAAACAGCAAATGATTATTCACATCAAGCTAAAAGTGATGGTGATGTAACACATGGTGAATATCGTGTACAATTACCAGATGGTCGTACGCAAATTGTACGTTATACAGCTGATTGGAAAACTGGTTATCATGCTGAAGTATCATATGAAGGTGAAGCTCAATATCCTCAAGGACCAGCGATTGGTGGTAGAACTGGTTATGGATATTAATTTTATTTTTTTTGTATTTTTTATCATAAAAACTGTCTTCATGGATTATCCTTCGTCTTATACATACATATATATCTATATAAAAAAAAAAGAAATTTCATTAAATCAGTCTATTTCTCTCTTTCTTACCCCCAACCATGAATAAGATAAAAGAACTTATCTTTATTTAAACATGAATTTCCATAATTCATTCCATAATTCATGCACATATATCACTAAATATATTTCACGCAGTACACACAATCAAAAACGATCCCTTAAAAAAAAATTTTTTTTTTTTGTGGTGGCAAAAGATAAGAACAAACAACCACAAAAAAAAAAGAAGTAGAAAAAAAAAACGGAGCATTTAAATCAACAAAAAAAAAACGTAGATGACCACAAAAATTATAATTCCTACAACAAAAAGAAAACCTCTAACGTGCTGTTTAAAATGCTGTATATCCTTTGAATTGCATAATTACACAAAACGTTAAATTTAAATCCTGTAAATTATAAAAATTTACGGTAAAATCTGAACAGTTTTCATTCTCCTTTATATTATCCTAAAATTTCACTTTAGACTAATTAACGATTCACACTAACTATAAAAAACCACCACATTTCTCACACCCACTACAAATACACATACACAGAGATAAAATTAAAATGGAAAATTTTTTCTTTATAATAATAATAGTATATCCTTTATTATTTTTCCCCAAATATAAAATAAAAAAAAACGTGAATGTAATACGATAATCTCAAAGATTTATTGAAAACGTTACAATCATGACATTTTAGCTGGCAGTAAGACGATTTCAGACTGGACTTAAGTATACTATATATGTATATACATAATTTTTTTTTTGGCCTGTATCCCCAAACATCCTTAATAAAAAATAAATATGGAATATATAAGAAGTGTACTTTGCCCACAGATTCGTATTTTTTTTTTATGTACATGATGATGAGAGTAACCAGGATTATGTTAATTTACATTCTTCTATATAGCAAGGATTTTTCTTATATGTATATATATATGTATGTGACTCTTCTGTATATAAAATGCATGTTATATCCTCTTCAACACTCTCATTTTCAGCTGTTCTTTATTCCATCCTTCACCATTCTTCTTCTTTTTTTATGATTTTGTAACTTTTTCGTTGTTTTGTTAGTTTAAAAAGTCTCTTTTTTCATTTTTTTTTTTGAATAAAATTTTATGTAAAAAAAAAAATTCTTGCCTTTTTTGTCAGTTAATTAATTAAAATGAAATGAAAAAAAAAAATTTATATATTTTTTAATTTTATGTAAAATTTTCTTATTATTATCTCGTAATTCAAATGTTCGTATAAATTTAAGGACAGCATTTAAATAATTATATAATTTATAAATATTAAAAATAAATGAAATTTTGTAAAAAAAAAGAAAAAGAAAAACAATTTAAATTTTTATAAATAAATAAAAAATAAATAATTTAAGAAAATAAAAATTTAACAATTTGTTTTTATTTATATAAAAATGTAATATTTTTTATAGTATGAAACAGAGCGCATTGCAGAATCACTGTGGGTGGTCAAAGCAAATCAACAATAGTAATAATAATAGAAATAATAATAAGGGCAACAGAATAATAAAAATATTATGAAATTACATTTTGAAAGGCTTTTTAAATAATCTAATTAACGAAATTTGTCTAAACGAAAATAGGCCACCAATATATCCGTCAATGGAAATCATTTGGTAGAAATTTAAGAAATTTGTGATTAAATTATCTTAATTATCGTAGAAAGTAGTGAGGAAAAACCATTTTCATTTTTCCTAGAATGACAAAAATAAGCTTGTTTCTACACCAAGTGTAACAAATTACTTGGTTATTATTAATTTACATACTTTCTATTTGTCATTAAACAACTTGAGGCACTTATAACTATGATTTTACAGTATAAAAGAATTTACGACAACGACACTCTTTAAATCATCAAGTTTAGTTCTGTTAAGTTTGTCTAGTATTTAGAAAGTATTATTTACAGAATTTTAGTATGTTATGAATATAACTTATTAACATTTAATAATTTGCTGATTTTGTAGAATTTTTAGAAATTCAAATGTCAATAAATCAGACTCAAAAGATCGAGACTATAGTCTTTTCTCTTTTCTATATTTATAAATTCTAAAATTTGTTACAAAATGTTAATTTTTTTAAATAATAAAATATTGTTGGTTCAATTTCAGACAAAATCATATATTGATAAATTTTCTCCCTAAAGTGTACAGCGGCATCTGTTGTAATTAATCAAAAGTTCTTTTATTCATTATCCAATATCAAAACCTCGTAGTTTTTATTCTCGTAGTTCTTCTTTTTCCCGCAATTTTAAACGGAAATACGTCATATTTACGGATATTAAATTTTATTTTAAATAATTTTAAGGATTTAATTTATGATATTTTTATATAAAAATTTTAAAAAAAATATTAGAAATTCTTTTACAATTTTGTTTAGAAAGAGTTTTTTTTTTTTGAAAATTTTCTAATTTTCCTAATGTGAAATGAAATTTAAAAGCAAGTAATCTTTATGTTATTTGTAATTAATTTTTATGAATAAGAATTTTTTAATTGGATAATGATTAAGTATATTTACTTAATTTTTATAATATTAACGTAATGTAAATTTTTATACTCATAACAACTTTATAAATAAAATTGTGGTCAAAAATCAATTAATCTATTAAAATACTTCCCAAATTATAAAAATGTCAACAAACTTGCAGCTTAAACAGAGATAAATTTTATTAAAATAAATTAAAAATTTCAATATCGTTACTTCATATAAGTTTGTAAAAGTTTTTAATTGAAACTCAAAAGCAATTAATTACAAAGACTTAAAATTTATGAAAATACACATATTACTCAACTTGCTCAAATTTTATGTTGAATTTACAAGTTTACTTTTAATTTGACCCATTAAAAATCAATTTAACCTTCATAGCAAAATAATTTAAATTTATTATTATGCTCTCTGACGACACAACAATATTTATTAGCTCAAAATTATTTTCCATTAAAGCGTATTATAAAATATTTACGCAAAAAGTGATAATAAACTTTTCGTTTTATATATATGTAAATGCTATATTATAAATTTTCAATAGTAAATAAATCATATAAACATAAGACATAAATAGCATATTACAACAATTCTATTTTTCTATTTAACTTTTACTTTTCATAATAATTCACATCAAAATTTTCTATATGATGTGGAAAATCTTTAAAATTAGGTCATAAAAAAATTATTTAATTTAGTTAAAGAAAAATCGTACATTCAATATAAAAAGTTTTCTCGACTTTCAGTGTCGTCGTGACATACACATACATATATTTAAAATTTGTGTCGCCGTCGTCGTCATCTTCGTGATGCAATTTACTTTAAAAGTGATAAAACAATTTTCCTATTATTATTTTCACTTTCTTTTGACACGATTTTCTGGCATAGTAAAAAAAAAATCAACTAATTTTGAATTGCAGCAACAAAAGTGCACTTTTATTGCATTATAAAAACATTTATTTTTTTTTTACTTAATCTAATTTCGTAAAAAATGTGCAAAACATTTTATTTTATTACTTCACATATTTTTTTATTACCTAATTCTAAATACATTTTTGTTTTTGCTGGATATATATATTACGTTGTCTTGACGTGCAGCCGTCTAATTAGTGAACATAAAAAGGAATCTTCAATTAATCCTTTTTGTTTTTTATTTTAGTTCCGATTTACAAGTAAAATGTTAATACTTACTTATATTTATTTAACATTTTATCATTGTATATGCTTGAGTATAAATTTATTTTATAGTTTCCATTGATGCTGAAATGCAATAGTGAGGGATACAATAAGTAATATAAAAAAAATGAAGACCAACACTAATATGACAGTATGTATTACTACAAAAAATCAATTTATCTGAACCTATTATCCTTTATAAATTTTAATAAATGGCGCCAACAAGGCTAAATTAAGAAATAAATCAATTACAATTTGCAAGAAACATATATTCACTTTGGACATACGGAAACTATTAGATGATTACAATAATACAATCTTCATATAAAAACAGTGAATAAAACGTGATTCTTTTATTGTTCCCGCCAATCTCTACATATTTTAAAAAAAAAATCACCCACAATCACGATTTAAATCAGCCATCTGCAAAACTAGTACTGATATTAGTATGTTACCACCAAAAAATGATACAATATCACGAAAATATCTCACACAAAATGCAAAATCATTAAAACCATCTGCTCATCTATATATAATATGTATCTTATAGCTAGCAGAGATAGAAAAATATTATACCACATGAAATGAGCAATTGAGAATGTCAGACTTTGTGGCCCGATTTTATACATTTAAGTAAACAAGCGCAATGCATATTTTAATTTAGCATTTTTAAGTGACTTTTAATAATATAAAAAGATGCGACTAAGACTGGGTGTACCGATAAACTATAAATAAGATACAGATTAAATAAAATAATCAAATTATTTAATTAGTATTTAAGGGAAATAAAATATACTATAATCTTTATATTATGATGAGCATATTTTGGAAATAGTATTAACGCAGTTTTGATATGAGGTGAAATATATTCGAAAACTCAATTGTTAATTCGCCATCAGATTCGAATCAAAATTGCTCAAAAATGTATGCACTATTTGTGCAAGGTCTCTACCGTTGTTTTGTTAAACATTAGACATATTATAGAATAATTTTCAATATAGTATTTCTGTTTTGGGACAAACTGTCTTACCACTAAAAAAAAATTTATTACATTAAATATTAGACGACAATAATTTCAAGAAATTCATCATATTGTTTTGAATTATAAACATATTAAATTATTATTATTTTAAAACAATGCTGCATTTATGTGTAATAATTTTGCAAAAATCTACTAAATTCTTAAAAATTGGAAATACACACATAATACATATAATTGCATTGCATAAAAAATTATGATTTGTATAGTTTAATTATCTGGAATTTATAATCTAACAGAATGTAATTAAAATGACTATATAATAAAGAGAAAAAGGGATACAAATACAAGAATTCATATTTTTTTTGTATCTAATTATGATTTTTTTGCATATTAAATGAACATTATTCTTTTAATAGTAATTAAAAATAATACTAAGATTTTTTTTTTTGATTCTCTGTAATTTTCTTTTGTATAATTCATAAAAGTTTTGGAAAAATGTAAAATTATTTTTAAAAACTTTTTTAATAACTAAAAATCAAAGATTATTCATGTACTTCATTTAAATAAAACTAATCAAAAGAGGAGAAAAATATTTAAAAGAAAATTGGAAAACTTTGACATTAGTGAAATACAAAAGATTGATTTTTAATATTTAAATTAAATTTCTTGGACTCGAATAAAAGTTTGAAGATAAAATTATTTGAATATTATATATAAGTGACATAATTATGCTTAAGTTAATCATGCTAACTAGCGATCATACAAAATAGTAAAGATTATATATTAACAACTTTTAATTTATAGAAATTGATAATTTACCAATTTTTAGAATATTATAATTACAATTTGTTCTGATTTAAATTCTCAAAAGTAAAGCTGAACAATTTTCAAAGATTTTCAAGTTCTAATCATTTTAAAATGAAAGAAGTATTGACCTACTGTTTATTGCACCGATGTATTGTAAATAATTAAGATATTAATGAATATTTTTCACTGGCAGGAATAGTGAAGATTCAAATAAATGACCGAATATCCTTTATAAAATTATCAAATTTAATTGAATTATTTTTGTCTGACCTTCATACATAAATTTGGATTGTGCAAAAAATATGGTACAAAATTAAATCCGAGAAGTATAGTTCAAATATCCAGATTAAAAGCCTATTTAAATCCGAAAATAGACCAAAAAGGATAATAATTTATAAATTAATTTTCTCCTAAACATTTGATTTCGCAAATACAAAAAATCTTACAATTAATTAGAAAAGACCATAATAAAAGTGTTAAAGTAAATTTTTTAGTGATAAATTATTTGATATTTATTTGATTTTAAAAGTTGATCTTTATGAAATATATTAATTTATGCAACAGAATTGACATATAAAGTTCAATATTTTGTTATTTCTAAACTTTATTTCTCAATAATATTTGCTAAAATATAATATATATTTTTAAAGGTTGCTTTTTACCTTTTAAAGATCAAAACAATTAAATTAAATTAACTGAAACCAGTCGACCTACAATATAGTATGTATTTTTTTATTTTGTATATTCATCATTTCAAATTGACACCTCTACGCTCTACACCATAATCGCGACAAATGCGTGTACAATTAAATTTAATAAATATTATTTTAATAACTGGCGACAAGAAGTTTGATATTATGTGTCAATCTCATGCAACACTTTAGATTAGAACGCATCCATATTATTGCCTTTCAAGTCACGACATTAAAATCATCACAAAAAATAAATAAAAGATTTTTATTTTTTAGTAATCAGAAGAATATCTTTTTGTAGATACAAATCAACAAACAATTGCAACTCGTGTTTAATGCGAAGAATTTTTTTTTTTTTTGGTTAAATGCAATTATGAATTATACACAAAAAAAAGAAGTTATATACTTATGTATGTATATATATATATTTGGAATATAGATATATATTAGATAATACAATTTTTATATTATTTTTATTATAGATCACACTCAGAAAATCAAATTATGTCTTAGGCATTCAATTTTAAGGTACAGGATGTCAAAAATAAAATACAAAATAAATTTAATAAAATTGTGACTAAAAACTAGGCTACAAATTATGATTAATTATTATAAAAGTGTAGCATTTAACTACATAACAGTCGTTATAAAAAAGGATTTATAAGATGAAAACTGAATATAAATAATTTAGAAAAAGCAGAAAATCTGAAATTTTGAAAAATTGATAAAAATTTCCGACATAATTTATTTGCCATAATTATTAGAATTTTAAAAAGCTTGTTCACTCTTTCGTTTAGTATCCTTCAAATTAATTCAAATTACTGAAATAAGGGAGCAAGCTTTTTTAAATTATACTAAATAAAAAAATCTATATTATTAAATTTCATATCTTACTTTCCAGGGAATTAATTCCTTTTCTGGTTTTATTTCATTAAACCTCTTAAAGGAATAATTAAATAAATCTCTTATAAATATTTAAAAGCTGCTTCTGTTAAACTGACAACAAGATTTTACATAATTCCATCATTATTTATATTCATTAACCTCAAAATTCACAACTTTAATCAAGGACATCATTTTTATTTTCATCACGGACACCACTTTACAGAACTATTTTCAAATATTGTAGTACACTATTCTAAATAGTATAAAATTTCACAATCAATTATGATATTTAATATTACTTATATATTATTTAATAATTTTATGTAATTAGATATATTATAAATATTATAATAAAAAGATATTGATCGTGAGATTATACTATGTTGCTTAATATTATCTTTCAAACAAAGTTTGCATTATAAATATTTTCTAGAACATATTAAGGTCATAAATACTATTAAATTTATTAAAAAACAATAATTTTGAATCATCCTGTAATAATCATAAATAAAACATAAATAAATTTTTGGTATTAAATAAAAGTAATATACATATATAATGTGAAGCATAAATTTTACCTTGAGACGATTATGATGCACTCAGATAAATGGGCTGTTTAACTATTGCAAATAACACTAACTATACATACATACATTATGGTATATACCATCATCATGTTAAATTTTGTGCATTCTCTCTTCGTCCTCACGATTAATAATGAAAATGTATATTTTATTCCCTTTTTTTCTTAAAAAAAAAACACATTTTCATTTTAATTTTGCGTCGTCTTCTTTTCAATTTTTGTCATTATATTTTTTTTATGATTGTTGTTTATATTATATTTAATTTAACATTAACAAAACAAACATCTCAAATTAATGTTTAGATTTAGAAAAGCTTTTATATAGTAAATAATACATTATGTAGCACGATTTTTTTTAGTTTTTGTTTTCTTATTTCTTTGATGATGGTGGTAAAACGGGGATGATTTTTCATCAAGAGTGTATAACAAATTTTTTTGTTACCTAAGATTATATTTATGCTACCAACTATATATGTACTCGTATATGCTCACAAACAAATCTCAAGAAATTAAGATAGTTTTTTTTTTAGTATATTTTTAATTTAAAAGAAGAAGAAATAATTTTGTTGATGATTTTTAACCGAAAATGTAAAAAATAGTTTTAGATATGAAATAAAATTATTTATATTTTTTTTTTATATAAATACGAGCACAATTTTTATTATTAATTCAGTCAGAATTTTGTCTTTTAAGTTTAGCATCATCTTAAATTTACTATAAACTATTACAAAGGATTAATTATAAAAATTTAGTTTTTCATTTTTATAAATTAACGTTTTGAAGAATTTAAACACCGAAAAAGAATTTTTCCTAAAGGAAAATATTATTAAATATTCGATTATTGTGAAAATTCTGACAATATGTTAAAGGTTGGAAATTTTGCTTACAAGAATTTGAAAATTTTGAAATTTTACTTAAAATTTAATTTAAAAATTTTTTTGTGATTTTTATTTAGTTTTTATGCCTATCGTTGATAGTAACAACAGTAGTTTTAGCTAAACCAGAACCACCAGTTAATTCATATTTACCACCAGATCCATCAGATTCATATGGTGCACCTGGCGGTAATGGAGGTAATAATGGTTTCGGTTCATTTGGATCTAGTCAACAGAGGCCATCAACAAATTATGGACCACCTGGTTCAGGTGGCGATACTACATTAGGTAATGGAATTAATACACCATCAAATTCATATGGTGCACCTGGTGGACAAAATGGAAATGGTGGTATTAATATACCATCATCAAATTATGGTGCACCTGGAGTTGGTTCAAATGGAAATACACCGTCCGATTCATATGGTGCTCCTGGTATAGATAATAGTCAAAAACAAAATGGTGAATCACCATCCGCTAGTTATGGTCCACCATCTTCATCGAATGGAAATGGTCGGCCATCATCTAGTTATGGTGCACCTGTTAATGGAAACGGTAATAGTAATGGTAATAATCGTCCGTCAACAAGTTATGGTGCTCCAGGACAACAAAATGGTGGTAGAAACGGAAACGGAAATGGCAATGGAAATGGAAATGGCGGACGTCCTTCATCAAGCTATGGACCACCATCAGGTAGTGGATCTAATGGAAACGGTAATGGTAAACGTCCATCTAGTAGTTATGGCCCACCTGGTAATGGTAGAGGTTCAAATGGTAATGGTAATGGCAATGGTAATGGTGGACGACCATCTAGTACTTATGGAGCACCTGGTAACGGTAATGGTAATGGAAATGGCAATGGTGGACGCCCATCTAGCACTTATGGTGCACCTGGCAATGGTAACGGCAATGACAATGGTGGACGACCATCTAGCACATATGGTGCACCTGGTAATGGAAATAATGGTGGCGGCAGACCTTCAGATAGTTATGGACCACCAGCAGCAGGACAAAATGGTAATGGAAATGGTGGAAAACCTAATGCAGATTATCTTCCTCCAAATCAAAATGGCGGTGGCAGTAATGGTGGTCAAGGAGGTGAACAAGACGGTTATGATTATTCACAAGGTGGAAATGGTCGTGGTGGATCAAATGGAAATGGAAATGGCAACGGCAACGATGGCAGCAATGTAAGTAATTTTTTAAAATATTTATTGAGCTTCTATCATTTATTTTTGTAATTAATTTGTTTTATTTTTTATTATGCTTTTTTTTAATTTTTATTGATTTATTTGCAATTGTCATTATTGTTCTTACTTGTTTCCTTCCTCCTGCTTATTTGTCATTGCATAAAACAAACATCAACAAAAAAACAAAAATTGCCCATTTTAGGAACCAGCTAAATATGAATTTAGTTATGAAGTTGAGGATACACCAAGTGGTTTATCCTTTGGTCATTCAGAAATGCGTGATGGTGATTTTACTACCGGTCAATACAATGTTTTATTGCCAGATGGCAGGAAACAAGTAAGAAAAAATAAAAACAAATTATTTTTTTTTATAGCCCAAGATGGCTGCTCGACGCTAAAATATTCTTAATTAATATTTCCAGATTGTTGAATATGAAGCAGATCAAGGTGGTTATAGGCCACAAATTCGTTATGAGGGTGAGGGTAACGGAGCTGGTGGTCAAGGTAGTGGTCGTAATGGTCAAGGTGGTGCTGATGGTTATGATTATTCAGGTAGTGGACAAAATAACGGTAATGGCCAAGATGGTGCTGGTGGATATGATTATAATGAGGCCGGACAAGGTGGACAAAATTTAGGACAAAATGGCTATTCAAATGGAAAACCACAAAATGGCGGTAATGGTGGAAAACGTAATGGCGGTAGTTCAAATGGTCAAAATTTAGGACAAAATGGCTATTCTAATGGACAACCAAATGGACAAGATAATTCAAATGGTCAGGGTTATTCAAGTGGTCGGCCAAATGGTGGTAGTAATGGTGGTGGCAATGGTGGATATTCAAATGGTCAAGATTTAAATGATAACGGTTACTCAAATGGACGACCAGAACAAAATAATGGTAATGGTCAGGGTTATTCAAATGGTAGACCAAATGGTCAGGATAATAAAAATGGACAAGGATATTCTAGTGGACGGCCAAATGGTGGAGGTAATAATGGAAATGGTGGAGGAAAACGTAATGGATCACGGAGGAGTGGAAATGGAAATGGTAATGGAAATGGTAATGGAAATGGTAATGGTGCTAGCGGATATTCTTATGACAATCCATTGGGTGGAGCTAATGGAGGTGGGCAAAGTGGAACAATTGCTGAAAATGGTGGTTATCAATATTAGGAAAAACAAAATAAATATAAAATCGATAATCTAGTTTGATATCAGATTTATAATTATATAGGAATTATTCATTTACATAAATATATATATATTTTTTTATACTTTTACGTAAAATTTTACAATTTTTATTCTTTTAATGGTAAAATAAAAGTAATTAAAATCATTTAAATTGTATTTTTAATTATTTAATTTCATAATGTGATCGTTATTTTATATTATAGTCAATTGATACAGCAATAATATAAAAAAAACGAACGACATACTATAGTAACAAATCGTCGTTTGGGGATTATAGATAATACAGGGATTAAAAGCTCTATTTCAAGCTACATTAATTGCTTTCAAATTGCTTATGGAAAATCCTCTGAATTTTTTGAATTCAAATTTAAAATTATATAAAATATAATGCATCAGTTCATATTAGTATTTTTCTATTAATGATAAAAGTAAGTATGATTTGAGTATGGCAATGCTTGTTACAATCTATTTGTATACTATACCAAAATGTAGGTATTTTCATTACCTTAAATTCAAGCCAGTATACATGTCTATGTGACTCTCGTAGTCCATACCCAGTGGCTTCTAGCCACCACATCCTCTTTCATATATTAACATTTTAACTATTAATCAAAGCCGTATATAATATAAATTTATGTATTCAAAAATTGAAAAAGAGTTAAAAAACTGAAAAAATTAGTCGCCAATATGAGTTCCCCTGGTGAATATAATATCTTTGTTAAGAAAGTTGAAATAACGAGTTTGTGGATAAGACCATAGATATCAATATGATATTACCCATAAAAGGACATTAGTAAAAACCAATAACATTTTCAATATTAACAAACTTAAAATATATTTTTTGTAATTATAAATTTTGTAACAATCAATCACATATTTTATTATTTAAAAAATGATAAAACTAAACTTTGGTTTATTCAAAATCACCAAAATTTGTCCATGTATTATCCCAAAAACGTGGATCAGCTTTTGGATCTAATGGTTTATTACCAGGTGGTATTGTTGTTTCATTATATTTATTTA
Organism: Empis stercorea; assembly: GCA_949752835.1. NCBI lineage: Eukaryota > Metazoa > Arthropoda > Insecta > Diptera > Empididae > Empis > Empis stercorea. The sequence goes on along the minus strand of OX457088.1, from coordinate 2,691,821 downwards.
GTTCTTCCAATAAATATTTCAAAATTTTTGGATATCTAAAATATAATTTTTTATAAATTTATATATAATTTTCATTAGATAATTTCATTAATTAACTTGTCTGCTAAATTAAATTCTTCACAAGGATCATCTTTAATATTGAATAGACAGGGATTTTTTAAAGGTTCACATGATTTACCTTTTCTTAAATATTGTCTAGTATTTGATAAACAATTAATTGAAGCCATTCTTCTCATATTATGAATTTCTTCTATTGTTGGTAACATTTTTAAATCTTGAATTGCCCGACCAGCTGGTGACATTATTACATGACTTATATCATATGCATTTTCTTTTCTTTCACCAGCCGGACCATACCAACCATCCCAGGTACCATTATAATTTGTACCCTTTAAAATTTTCCAATCACCAATTGCTAATGATGCACTACCCCATATATCATCGATATTATGTAGTATATCTTTACGAGGTGATAATGTATTCTCTGATAATTCTTTCCAAATACTTAGACCATCTAAATTTGTACCATTTGTGCTATATTAAGAATATGTATGCTTAATGATATTTTCATAGTTTTACATTAATTATATTTTATACTTAATTCCAGCTGCTTTTAATAATGTTGGTAGCCAATCAACAATATGCATTGTTTGGTCTGAAACACGCTTCCGAGATTGTAATTTTGGTGACCATACTAAACCAACACCTCTAACACCACCTTCCCAAAGTGTATTTTTAACACCACGTAATGGCCAATTTGAAGCACGATTTAAATTAAAACCTTCAGCTGGACCACCATTATCAGTACTAAAAATTATTATTGAATTTTTTAATAAATATCGAATTTTTAATTCATTCACAATTGCACCAACAGAATCATCTAATTTCGAGACCATTGCTATATATGTAAAGAAAACTAAATAAGAAATTATATTTTATTTTCGTATATATTTTATTTACCAGCATATTTTCGACGTTTATAATCATTTATATGATTCATTTTAGCAACAGTTTCATCTGGTGCTGGTAATGGATTATATGGATTTCCTGAATGTACAGCTGCATGTGCTACATATAAAAATAATGGTATTGAAATATTATGTGTTTTTATAACACGACATGCTTCATTTGTAACAATATCTGTAGTATATTTTCCATGTAAATCATAACCAATTTCCTGACCTAATTAATGTCATTAATTAATTTTAGAAATATGAATTATTTATTTTTTGTTAAAATTCACCATTTCGTATATCTAATCCCCATGATGGATTTTCAACAGCTGTATGATCAAAATAATCATGATGACCTGTCCAAAAACCAACATGACTTTTAAAACCACGATTTAATGGTGTATAAATTTTTTGATAATGACCTAAATGCCATTTCCCAGCAATATGTGATGAATATCTATATATATGTAATATGTATATAGAGAGAAAATTGAATAATTATTTGATTGATTTTTGGTTTACCCAAATTCATTTAAATATTCTGGTAAAAGTTTTTCGGTTAATGGTAAGCCTCTTGGTTCAGCAGCATATAATACTGTATGTTGCATTCCTGGTGGAATTTTTTTATTATAAAATATATAATTCTTCCTAGAAAATAATACATATATATATTGTTTTTGTTACCAGTATGAATTGCATATTTTCCAGTCATTAATGCAGAACGCGATGGTGTACAGATTGGATGAACATAATAACGATTTAATATTATACCAGAATATGCTAATGCATCTATATTTGGTGTTGGTATTTGGGCAGAACCATGAAAACCAACATCATTCCATCCCTACAAAAAATTATAGACATATTTATGTATAAGAATTAAAATGACATAATATAATTTCTGATAATTTACTTACCAAATCATCAGCTAAAATAAATATGATATTTGGTTTATTTGCCAAATTATAATGAATTAAGCTAATAAATAAAATTCCAATTAATTCAAGTGGAAAAATATTTTGTAATCGATTAGTTTCTGTAAATAAAATAGGTGTTACTATTTAGATATTCTTTTACTATTTGATAAATTAATATTTTTGATACATAAATCCTAATTAATAAGTAAATTAATTATTTTATATTATTTAATTTCTATCTGCATTTAAAAGAAACTTCTATCTGTAATTAACTTTCAACATAAACCATTATAAACGATAACACCACGAAAAATATAATTTTTTTCAACCGCAACTCAAATTTTTTGGTTTATATTTCTAATAATCACCTTTATGCTGCTTAAGCAGTTTGAATTTATTTAAATATAAATGTGTCTATTTATTATTTTAGAGCTTCTTAACTTTATATGTACAATCAATTTTTTTTTATCCAAATTAAAAAAATAATCATTGTTATGTGTTCATATTTATTAATTTTCATATGTAAATTTTTTCATTGACATTTCTAATTAATTTATTATGTTCACACATAAATTAATTAGCATAATCAACGCATTTAATTTCAAATTATCACTAATCTACATAAATTTAATATTTTATCAAAAATTGGCGCAAATATATTATTCATAGTATAAAAGCTATTATACACACATTTACTTTAGCTAGTTTGACTAGATAAATTAAGTATAATAAATATACACATATACCAAAAAGAGAAAAAGGTAATTTATAAATTATTATAATTATCGCCCAGCATCATAAATTTGAATTTTATAATTATAATTTTGTCTAGTTTTATAAATCTCAATGTCCACGTCTAACTGTCCATGTCTCTCTGTCCACAAATATGGGGTATAAATTTAATTTAATAACAAGATCGAAATAATATGTAAAAAATCGACAAAAACTATTTAAATTGATTTTCGATATCAATTAAAATTTTATTATAACATTTTGATGACCTCAAAACAATTTATATTCTTTCAATTTAAAATTATCATAATTTAATTTTATATACGGTACATACATAATTAATTAATTAAATTATATTATAATAAATTAATTAAAAAATTGTTTCATTTAATATTATTACTTTTATTATCAACAAAACTATCACATATGTTTTAATCAATTTAACAAAATAACTTAAGTAAATATTATGTATACATAATTGATTAAAAAAAATTTCGTACTTATCATTTTTAATTTACACTATATTAATTTAATATAATTTCTTTTCATAAATTATTTTCTTAAAAGTGATTTTTTTTTATCAACATTTTACAAATTAAACAAATCGTTTAGTCTTTATATTGGATTCCACCCGACACATATCCTCTTTGATTATAATTATCAAACTGAACTTTTGAAAAGAAAAAAAAATATTTTAAATTTATTTCAAAAATTTTCAGTATTTTATACTCTTAGTATTTATCTAATAAACAGTGGTGATTGGACTGAGTAATATATGGAAGTTTGAATTACCGAAATATCCAAAAAAATAAACGAGGGGTATGTTTGAATGTATACAGTTGGTGATATTTATATTAACCAATTTCTTATATAAATATAACAATAACATAGATCTGTTAAAATCACTTAATATCAATGACATTGATTATTATAATTTTAAAATAGCTGCTAATAAATATTTCATAAAAATTTTCTGCTTCAATTAAAAGTAAATAAAAATCAATTTAAACTCTTCTTAATAACAAAAATACAATGTAATAACCGATAACAAATGAAGTGATAAACAATTTCTTTAATTACATTTATTACGTTACATATTGCAACAAATTAACTGAGTATCGACATTCTTATAGATTACGATTATGTACGCATAAATATGTTAAGGTGCTGTTTAGTCATTCGTGTTTATTCAAAGAGAAATTATTATTTTGCTAAACTTTAATTTATGCAGAGCTAATTTGTTTTTATAAAGCTAGTAGTATATGGTAAATAGTAAAATTTAAATTATAATGAAATTAATAATAGTATTTTTCTTTCTGTTCAATAGGTCAATATCTTTAACTTTTCAGACCAAATCAACATATTTTTTATTAAATTCTTTTTACAATTTAAAAACTGATTTGATTTGATTTGATAGTTGCTTTATTTGGCAGGAAAAAAATTATAAATTTACAAAATACTTAAAGCTAAATAATTAGTTATTTTTTTCTAATTAATTTTTATGACATATATACTACATATGTTCTAAAAATTATACATTATTATTATTATTTTTTTACATTTTTTTTAAGTATCTTTGTTTTTTATTCATTATATTACATTTTATTGTTTATTTTTTGTTAAAAAATGCCCCAAAAAAACAAAATATTATATTGTTTTTTTTTTTTTTAAATACTTAAAACTAGAACTTAATCCTAATAAACTAATACTAAGGAGGAGGGATTTGACTATTTAAGCCACCATATTTTTTTTCTATACTTTTGTATATATTTTTTATCAATTTCAGGAATGCTTTTTTCAAATCTTAATTGATTTTCTTCAATTGAAAATGGACAATAATTGATTTTTTGGTTAGTAATTCTTCTAACCGCATGGTATATTAGTGGTAGTCCTTCTTTATTTTGTATGTATTTATTTTCATCTAAATAGATAAATGTTTCTGGTGGTATAAAACCCGTTCTCATTGTTTTTTCATAATAATCAATATTGGGATAGTATATATGGCAAATATAACTATTTTCCACATTATGTATTCGATTAAAATGGTTTCCAATTAATTTAATAATTTAAAAACTGAAAAACTAAATAATTGATAATCTTAGTTCAATAAAGATCATTATTTTATTATTTAACAATAATAATAATATTACAAATTAACTGATTATCGACATTCTTATTGATAACGAACTCTGTTAACTGTTATATTATATTATAGAAATAAAATAATATTTATTAATTTATATTTGTTATACCAAACAAGGCAAACATTTATAATAGCTGTGTTTTTTTCAAACGGGTTAGGGTCAAGGTTTGAAAAAAACAATAAGGATCATTCGGATTTAATAAATTTGAACAGGTGGGACCGATTTGTCATAACTTTAATTCGTATATGAATAAAATGATCTTGATCCGATTTCCGATTGAAAAAAAACACAGCTAATATAATATGAAAAATAATTTATTAATTAATACTTAACCCTTTCTTTCCCATTGTAGCCATATGGCACACATAATTATTTAACTTGTAAATCAATGTACATGCATTTTTTTGTATGTATTATGTTCTAAGTTATTTTGTCTGTATTATTCTGAGAATTTTAAATGAGGTTTTAGTTAAGAAAAAATTTCGCCGTTGCATTTTAGTTGTAAAATTAAAATTTTGTATTAAAAAAAAATTAAAATAAAAAAACAGTCATTTGTTTAGGTACGACAGGTAAATACAATTAAAAAATTAATAATTAAAAATATGTTTTGCATCTGATAATATTTAAAATTTATATATATTTTTTTTTACTTAAATTTTGATTTTTCCTATTACAATATATAATTACCTAATTTATTTACCATATTCATTTTTAATTGTAAAATTTATTTAAAATTTAATAATTTATTAATGACGAAAAGGAAATATTAGATTTATAGGTTTAAAGTGATTAGAATACTGATTGACGAGCACATAACATCTATTAATAAGCTAAATAATTTTTTTATTGTTATTATTATTATTGTTAAATAATAAAGAAATGATTTTTATTGAACATTTCAATAAAAATAATTTCTTTATTATTTAACAATAATAATAAAAAATATAAATTATTTAATATATTTAAATTTTGGTACACTGTAAAAACTGTTCTTATATATGTACATATAGTTTTTCATTGAACACAATAGATTTTTGAATAAAAAAGGCTTTTAAAAAGTATCAATAAAATTTTTATTTCAATTTATTAAAGCAGTGTTTGCGCACCGAACTCGCTCCGGTTTAAGCATTTCTGCACTTTTTATTTAAAATATTTTTTTTTCCTTTTTACAGGGGTCTATTATTAATTAATTTATTAATTAAGCTTAAAACAAAAATTTTTAGTTTATAATCTAAGGACATTGAATTACAATCTGTTAGCCAAACTGTGATTGTATAAAAAAAAAAATATTGGATGTAAATATAACAAAAATGTAAAATTAAAACACATTTTTATATAAATTTAATTTAGGATTGAACTAAATATTATACATTTATTCATAACAGTATTTTAATTGTGGGGTGTCAATAATCAATAATCTATTTTTACTTTACTACAAAAAAAATACAAATTATAATTTCCACACAATTACAAAAAATTTTTTACAATAAATTCTTAACCAAACTTACAATTTCAATTAAAAAAAAATAAAATTATATTTAAATATTATTTGATTTTCAATTACAATTTTAATTAATTATTTGTTTATAACTTGTGTTCAATATTTATGAAAAACTGAATTGTTTCTTAATTAAATAAAATATATATAAAAAATGGTTAAATATATTTTTTTCACAAAAAATATTACCAATGTAGGTGATACTATAATATTACAGTATCACCTACATTGGTAATATATTACATACATTTTATATAACATTAACATTAATACATAGTTATAATAAATTGTAAATTTGCTTCTGGATAACATAATTCGTAATTAATTAGTAATAATATTTTATGTAATTTCCTTTCAATCGATCTGTATTTGTATGAATTCAGACCGTATTCAATTTCAACTGATCACAAATAAATGTTAATTGAATTTATCATTTTTCTACATAAATTTTATATTCTATTATTATTTTGTAAAATGATAGTTTAGCGTATTAATTTAATAACATTTAGTTCCAATATGAATAATATTATTTAATTTTATAATAACACTAAGCAAATAATTATCGTTTTTTTTTAAGAAATACTTTTTTATGCATATTATACATTTTCTATATAAAATTTTAATATTTTTAATTTATAAAATTTCTAAATCACAATGACGTACTTTTGGAAATTTTTTCTGTAAATATAAGAATTAGAATAAAATGTTATTAATTTTAAAAATATATATGTATAAATATATAATTTACCCTTAATCTCATTTCAATTCGATCAATTTCGCCACCCATTAAATCAACAATATTTTCACCATGTGTTAATAAAAACGTTTCAAGTTCATCGATTGTTTGGAATGATTGTACCGTCTATAAAATTATATAATAATTATTGATAAAGATTTATCATATACTTATTTCAATTTCATATTTACCTTTAACAATTCAACTAAATCTTGCTTATCTAAATATGATCTAGTTAATTGTCTACCGTCAAAATCGATTTCAGCCTATAAATAAAATTTCAACAATACAAAGATTATTTCTATAAATTTTAGTAGTTTATTTTAAAATTGAAAAAAAAAAATATAATTTGGAAAATAATAATCAATAGAATTTTCTCAGTAAAAAAAAAATTCACTTACTTTATAACGGACTAATGAATTGCCTATATCTATACCCTTTACATCATGTATAGCTCTAATCATAACATCACCTTCTAACTCATTATTAATCATATCTAAATGTTCTTCAGGAATTGATCTAAAATTATTATAACAATATTAATTTTGATTAAAAATAATTTATATATATATATATATACCGTCCTACTAATGCACCGGCATTTGTATAAATAATAAATGATGCAGTACAACCTAAAATAGTACCAATAAATAATGATCCAAGAGCATCAGGAATAGGTGAATTGGTTATAGATGAAATACCCATACACGTAACAGCAACTGCAACACTTAAAACAGCTGCAGTATCTTCAAAAAATACTGCATTTACACATGGATCTTGGCCTCTCATCACTTTAATTAATTATTTATAAAATATAGATAAAAATGTAAATTTATTGTTGTTTTTTTTTACCATAATCCTTAAATGTTGTTCCCTGAATTTTTGCAGAACGTTTTATTTCATTAACAGCAACAGCTAAAGTGGCTCCTTCTGATACTAATGATCCTCCTAATAGAAAATATGCCCAATAAAAATCGTGTATTGGTTGCGGATGTAATAAACCATCAATCCCATGATAAATAGATAAACCAGTTCCAATACAAAAAATGCCCACACCAGATATTAATGATGAAACATATTTCATATTTGTATAGCCATAAGGATGAACAAAATCTGCTAACTTTATATGAAAATAATAAGCAAACATTCAATAAATTTAAAAATTAAATAGGCAAAAAAAACTTACCTGGGTTGATTTATTTATACCATAAGCTAAAACTAATTGATTTAATGTATCGGCCAAAGAATGAATAGCTTCTGCAAACATACTATGTGATCCTGTATAAAGCCAAGCCAAAGATTTAAATATAAAATTTGTAGCATTTCTAAAATAAACAAATTAATTTTTAATAAATATTTTTATTAGATTTGCTAGAATATTTTCTCACATTACAACTGCTAAAACTACAACTTTTCCAGATTTTCCCATTAAACCTGCATCATCATCAGCCAAAGCATATGCTCTATAACCAATTTCTCTTCTATAGTCTCGCAATCTACGTTTTACTGTGAAAATATCTAAATAAAATTGGAACATATTTGTTATTCAAATCAGTTTATATTATAAAACTTTACTTTGTTGATGGCGTTTCTTTTCAATTTCTCGTTTAAGACACTCTCGTAATAAACTCTCTCTTGAACCCCAAACTTCAATTGCTTTTTCTTCTACATGTTTACGCCAATAAACGGTTATTGGTGGTTCTTGTTCATATGGTGATCTTCTTTTAATTTTTGGTAAACTCTCTAAATCGGATGGTTTCAATAAAAAATCAGACATTGCTCTAGCCGGCGTCATAAAATTACGTTCTAATGATGAACGAGTACAATCTAAACGATCACGTTTCTAAATAAAATCAATAAACATATATAATTAAAAAATCATAATTATATATTTTACTTACTGATGTAAATATTTTCTGTCGTTCATCAATAATTTTTTTTTCAGTTTCTTCTTTGATCTTTGCTTTATCTTTTGCAGAGGCTGGCATTGGCATAATATTTGATTTTATTGCTGAAGATTTGGTCAAAATTTTTTCAAAAATTATTTCATTCAATTTTGCATCTTCTATTGTTGTTGTTACCGATATCGAATTTTTATCATTTTTAATTTCAAAGGATTTAGTTTGTGTTACAGCTTTTTCAGAATTATTATTTTTGCTTGATAGATCTGAATTATTTGTTTTATTAGTTTGTATTGAATCATCATCTTTTATAGAATTATTTTTAACTTTTGAACCAGAAGGAAGATTTTCCTTAAAAAAGTGAATAAAAAACAAATAAGAATTTTATTCAAAATCAAATTATATTGTTTTTTATTATTGATTTTGGTTTACTTTAAATGGTTCCTTAGTTGTAAATCTCTTTATATTGTTTACTAAATTTTGATCATATACTTTCCTATGACATAAATATTTATTGCAAGTTGTCTTTGGTGTTAAAGTAGAATTTGTAATTTTTCTAATTAGCTACAAATGATTATTTAATTCAATTAATTATTATAAATAATATTATTTTGTAAATGAATGTTGAAATTATATAGTACTTACATATTCTTTGGTTTTATATCCAATAAATTTAGGTACTTGGTTACGAAATTTAAATATACTAAATACGTCAAACCTTTGTGATAACATAACTAATGAATTTTAAATAAAAATTGAATGAAATCACAAATTGTATTAATATATATTATAAAAATATAAAAATTTCAATTAAAAAAATATATATATATTTTATTTTTCCTATTTTTTTTTTTTGCAAAAAATAATTTTGGAGGTTGTTATATAGATATGAAAATTTTCACATAAACAAGTTTAAATGTTTATTTTTTTTATCTCTATGTCATCGCATTATTTTTTATTAATAAATCAATAAAAAGTGAAATTTTCTAATTTATTTATTTCATTTTTGACATCATTAGTGACTTTTTTATTGATATTCCAATTTGATTCAAAAATATAAAAATGACCTTTTGAAAAAAATTTTTAGTAGAAAATTCAAAGTGTTTGTTCACAATAAATAAATTCTTTAGCATATGATTTTGACAAGTTAAAAATATATTTAGTGCTTTATTGCTTGTGCGGCTAGCGGGGCTAGCTTATAGTATTTCAATTCAATCCAGCTGAATATTCGCCGGTTCTCCGCTAAAGTAACAACAACGCTTTTGTTCAACGAAAATATGATACACATTTTATTTATGTATATGACGTATGAATATTTATTTATGTCCCTCTATTGATCGGTAGTTAGATTAAAGATAAATTCAACAAAATAGTGCCTAAAAATATGCAATTTTGTAAATTTCTTGTGGGGGAAAAAAACTATTTATCCGGCACGATTTCTACATGATGGCAGAAATATTTTTTGTAAGAAATATACAGAATTGCATATTTTTAGGCAATATTTTTTTTAAATATATTTTTTATACACATGTTTAATATACAAACAGTACTGAGGAGTACTCCGCAACACGAAAACAAAAAATTAATTATCATATAAAAAGGACAACCGTACAAGGTACAACAACAATAATAATTCCATTTAACTAAAAGTTTATGATAGAAATAAAACTTCACAATAATTTTTAATTAAATACAATTTTTATAAATCAGCCAAAAAAATCAAGCACGTTTAAAGTAGTTGTGTTTTCGAACGGATCCCTTAACGGCTGTCAAAATTTTATCTCAAAAAATTTGAGTGACTTTAATAAATAAAATTATAGCATAATTTTAGGCGATCTCTATATTAATATAACAAAAATAATTAATTCAAAATAAATAAATGTAACTGATTAAAATATATTGATGGTCATTAAATAAATAAATGATATTAATACTTCTATTAAATAAATATATTTACATTTATTAAATTATTAAGAATTAATAATTTATGACAATATTTATTTTATTCCGGAAAAACATAAATTAATTATAATAAAAAATAAACTAATAATTAAAAAATTTACATTTTTAGAAAAAAAAAGATGAACTTCTACTTTATTTTTTTAAAAAAAAAGAGTTCCGGATGACAAATAATGTTTTTGTTTATTTTTTTTATTGAAGGCTGATGTTACATTTCAATATTAATATTAGAATTTAAATTAAAACATAACACGATATCATTTATATATTATTTCATAATTAATTTAATTAATGAGAAACGTGCTTTTTAATTCTGTAAAATTTAATAAACTTATATATACATAATTCGGAGAAATAGTCAGTTAGGGAAAAAACGTTTTGTTCGTATTCATATCAGGCATGGTGCCTCGTAATAAAAACATTGTATTTCAAAATTGAAAATATCATATAAAAAGAGATTTTAAATCTTTTCCTGAAAATTAGCAACACAAATGAACTTGACAATGTTGACAATTATTGAATATTAAATTTAATTAAAGACAAATAATGTATTTATTTATTTTTATTACAATTTTATATTATATTATACGTAATAATTATTATGAACTCATCAAGGATTTATTTTTATCAAGTTAGTCGCTTAACTTTATTGTTTTATTATTAAAAATAATTTTACGTTAAAAATAATAATAGGGATAAATAAAATAAATTGTTTTTTTTTTTATATTTAAGAAATTATTTAAAAAAAAAAAACAATTCAAATTTATAATTTTCCAAAAATGAGTAGTGACTTTTAGGGAAAGAACAATTTTGATTCGGGATTTAAATGCTTAATTAATAATTATGCCTTCACTATATTGCCTTGGTTATTTATTTATCAGTATTACACTGCGATGGTAGGTGCCTTAAATTACAGTCACCAAGAATTACAATCCTTTTAAAATTCTTATAAGTACAATATCTTTTTACTCTCCCCTATAAATTTCCCCAAAAATAAATGAAAATTTTACTTTTCATTCGGAACTTCTAATTATAAATTAAGCTTTAACTTTTAATTATTAATTAACTTTTAATTATTAATTTTAATTATCAAGTAATGCTAATATAGCCCATATTAAAATGAACACGAATTTTGAATGAAAAACAACAGTGAATTATAAATCGAATAAAGACCACGATATCGATATAATAAAATTATATCGTAAAAAGATGATAACGATTGTAATTTTAAAGCCATATTTTTTCAATACCATCAAGTTGTATTAAAAAGCTTTTTATTACTTTTAAATGTTTCAACAAAAATTTAGCTTTATGTATGACATCGACTTCGTTGGTACCTCAAGGCCTATAATTTAGGCAGGCGAGTATTTTTTTTGCGCCAATTATAAATATTATTATTATATTATGGAAATTATATTTTTATATGTGTTTGTATGCTTAAAACTGTAATTAATGAATTTAAAAAAAAAATTTACACTGTTTCAAACTTTAAATTTAATATACAAAATTACATTAAATTTGTAATTATCATATTGCTTACATAAATATTTAAAATTAAAATACTTTTACCTATAGCTGAGGAATGTCAAAGCTTTTGTACCTCAGTTGTTGTTGATTTGAAAAACTGACAACAAATTTTTTTTAACATTTTTCATAATTTGTGATAGTATTCACATTTCTCAATATTCCATTATTAGTATGACTATTATTATTACTATAGTAGCTTAGTTAACTTACAGAATTTATGACCTTGATGACCTCCAAAATTAGAATAAAAATTACAAATAGACCAAAAACAAAACTAATCGTTTATTCCATTTATAGGACTTTGGTCTTATTTACATATTAAAATAGCTTTTTTTCTGATTTATTTCGTGGGAAATGTTAAATTCCATAAACAACCATGAGCCATAATTTATAAATGATTATTTTACTAAAATAAATTTTAAATATCATTCAAAATAATTGCGACAACAAACTAATTTAGCCATAAACAATTTCATTCTCTAATAAGCTTCAAAAATATTATAGGAGTAATAAATTGTATTAAAGCTGAAGGGTATAATTATTGAGTCAAGATACAAAATTCTTAAATAATTTCTAAAGATTAGAATTTCAAGTCCTTCTATACAAGAATGTTTTATAAATTCTTCAACATACCATCGAGTCTTTGGCGACAGAATTTAAAATTTTCCAATATCTACTCGATATAATAAAAAGCATTCTACGATATAAATGAAAAATAAATTTGTTTTTTTTACAGTGTATTTACCAAAACAAAATAAAAAATCAACAATTTCTCGTCTGATAATTTCGCGCGCGACATGATCAATGAATTTTTTTTTTCTTATAATTTATAACTTTGTTAAAAATAAAAACAACACAATATTTTGTATACGGTAAGTATATGTTGATTTAATGCTATTATATACATACATACTATAAAATATTATTTATGCACTTTACTATTTTAATGTTGAGCGCTTAAAAATTTATTTATATTTTGTTTTGCTTTTTTTTGTGCAGAAAAATCTGTCAGTCATTAATCGATCGTGTTACGATTAACACTTTTTTATGTAGAGTTTTTTTTATTTCTCCAAAATTAGAATAAAAATTTGAAAAAAAAATTTCAAAAAATATAAAATTTATTATTAAATTTTTTAATTAAAATTTAAAAATTAATTTTAATTTAATAATTAAAAATTAAATATTAAAGAATTTTTTAAAAATAAAAAATATAAGTTAAATTTATGTAAATGCAATAAAATTATAGAAAGTGTCGAATATCTTTTGTTAAAAAAAAAAGATGCGTGTATCTTTATAATTAAACAAAAGCTTTTTATTGGAAACTTTTCTGTTCTACAATTTGTGAATTATAAAATTTTAAAGCATAAGAAGTTGAAAAATATTAATTAAGAGTGGTAAAAACTAAAAAATAACAAAAGGTAAGTAAAAATATTTTCAATTTCAATTTTATTTGTATTAGTTTATGTTTTTTTGGTTATACACTACTTAACAAAAAGAATTATGTATAATGTATGTAATGAAGAAAAAAAAAATTATGAAATTTTAATTATTTGAAAATTTAATAGAGAAATTTTATTTTTATTTTTTATTAATATTTGAGTTTGTTTTACTAATGTGTCAAAAGTATTTTTTTTTTTATTTATTTCTTTAAATAAAATTAAAATTTATCAAATTTTTCAATCATATTTCAGAAATATCTATAAAATATTTATGAGTCACTAATGTTGTTGTAATTGTACATACTTACTGGCCATGTAACAATGATTTAATTATATATCAAAGTAATGAAATATGAAATTAAAATAATTTATATTCAAATTTAACATAAGTCATTATTAAAATAAGAAATTGATGAGCGCATAGGTAAAATTATTTTATGAATACAAAATATTTTAGTAATGCTTTGTAAGGTTAAAAAAATTAAATAAAAAAAATATTGTTATGTTGGAAATGTAGAGTCAAATCGTGATTCAGTCTTAACTCAACTCAAATTCATTAATAATGAAAAAATAATAATGAAAATTAGACTTGATTACAATTAATAATAAAAGTTAAATATTTATAATTAGTTATAAAAATATTAAAATTTTATTATTAAATTTTTAATAATGTAATTATAATATTTTAGTGTAAAATTTTTCAATAATTTTCTTTTCATTATTGTTACAAAAGTTAATTTAGCCAATATTTTCATATGTTCATCGTAAAAAACTTAATTATTTTGCCTGTTAAATTGCATAATCCAAAATATTTAATTATTTTAATTTTTCGTAATATAATATTTTTGTTATTATAAGTAAATAATATTAAAATTTAGTAGTTAAAATTACTTAGTTCCATATACAAAAATTCTAGCCAAAGGTGAATGTACAGGGGTTACAATAATTTTGCTAGAGTCAAAAGGATTTTTAGCGACAATCACGTAACAAAAGCGGAAAATCAATATATTGATTTTGATTAAAAAAAATTTGCTAATATAGAAAAATATTTTCTAACCACGAAATGTTCATTCCTTCAAATGGCATGATTACCAATTACCAGTTACAATATATAAGAACTGAACGAATAGTGTCGATTTAGTAATCATTCAAAATTTGTACAATTATAAAATTCTACTCTACCATTATTATACTTATACATAATAGGAAAATTCTCTTTTATACATGTACCTGCAACATACTTAAAAACATTTAATATTCTTAATTACGAAGTAAAAATTTAGTAATTGAAATTATTATTTTTGAAATACCAAAGTCGAATTTTTGCTTAATAAATTAAGCAAGAAATTAATTAAATTTATTTTTTATTCTTCTACAAATTTAAATTTATGATGATGCAATCACTCTCGTTCATAGACTATGTAGACTAAATAGGAAGTATTTGCTATGTGATTTATTAACCATAACAAAGCATGTACTATAAACATATACTAAATTTTTTTTTTCTTGTTAAGTAAAAACTTTATTCAAATTTAATTTGTTCAAATAAATTTTTTAATAAATCAATTTAAGAAATCTGACAAAAATCATGAGAATATTTTTGAATTTATTATTATATATGTATATATGTTTATTTTCCGGTTTATAATTTAAGTGACATCGTTTTCCGTAATATATGTATACAAACATTTAGAGAAAATTTGTTAAATTTTCATGTAAAATAAGGAAACAATTAATAACATATCTAGAGAGATAGTTAAATTCTAATAGACAGCTTTGTTAGAAAGAAGAAAAATATTGTAGAAATTATTAAAATTCAAATGTGTAATAATAATTATAATTTCTAATTTTAAAAGGTTTTACTTATCTATGATAATATAAATCGTAATTTCAAAATTTTGTTTAAATATTAAATTAAAAGCAAAATTATGCAATTATTTTTTTCAATTGAAATTTTAGCACATTTAAATAAAGTCAATTATGTATTTATGATCAGGAAATTTAAAAAAAATCTACAGAAAAAATAAAACAAAATGAGGAAATTAATAAAAATGAAAATTATAAAATTTAAACTACAATTGAAAATTGAAATAATTTCGTAATATATTCTAATTGAGGATAGAGTTAATTTATAAGCGAAAAGTCTCTGAAGCAACAATTCGCCAAAATTAATATTATTTTATTAAGAAATTAATTTAGTATAAAATAATTTAATTTATTAAATATGATAATTAGACATTTTAATCTTAATTTCCCATTGTAGAAGTCTCTTTCTAAGTATATATTAAATATTTATTCCAGAGTATATTAAATATCGATACATTTTTATATCTCCGAAATTTATCTTTTATCTCCAATTAAATTTATTAATTAGTAATTTTACCTGAATAAGTTATGCAAAACGTCGCGATTCAGAATGAATTGAAGACTGTATAAGAATTATATTTCATTTTTATAAAATAAACCAATTAATAGCTTTACCTCAACACTGAATTTAATTTACATTTTAAATTATGTACATATATAAATAATAAAAATTTCTCGCAATTGAACTTGTCACTTAAAATATTTGAATAAAAATATTTATTTAAATATTAAATTTAATTATTCACATCTGACAACAAGTTGTTGGCGGCATTTATTTTACATAAATCATTAATAGGTCATGCAAATCAAGTTAAATTAAAAAAAATATTTAGTTATAATACAAAATGTTATAGTTT
This sequence comes from Empis stercorea, assembly GCA_949752835.1. NCBI lineage: Eukaryota > Metazoa > Arthropoda > Insecta > Diptera > Empididae > Empis > Empis stercorea. The sequence goes on along the minus strand of OX457088.1, from coordinate 2,675,292 downwards.
AAGGCCAATCTAACTGTAAAATCATATTACAAATTAAATTAATATTACCTAAATTTTCAATCAATGGAAAATATTACTATCAAATAGTAAAAAATAATTGATAGTATAATTATTGTAAATTATGTAAATTATGAAATTAGGATATTGTTAATATATTTAAACTTTTATGATCCATATATAATTTCTCTTTTCACAAATATTATTATTATGACTTTTAGTTATTTGAAAATTCCTATATACATCAATTAACATTTTTAAAATTAATATTAATATTTATAAATACAAATATGCACTACGTAATTAATTCAATTATATATAAATGCATTCCATTGACTTCTCAATTATTAAATATATATAGAACATTTATATGTTTGTTTAACAAACAAACAAAAAATTAGTATATTAATAACATGAAATTTTTTTTTTTAAAATAAAATAATAAACAGAATTTTTAATTTTGTATATATTTAATTTTGGCTTAAAATTTATTCAGATATTTTTAAGCACTATAATGAATATTTAAACAAAATTAAACAATATAAGCTTGAAAATTATAAACAACAGATTAATTGTAAATTGAACTTTATTTGCCTTAAAATTATTTCGTTTTTATTTTCTGTTGTAGAAACAAAGAATCGAAAATTCATTGCCTTCACCTGTGTGTAACCTTGTATACAATTCCAGTGTATACCGAAAGAAATATTGACAAATTACGAGAACATAATAATTAATTAATTAAATGTTAATGAAATATTTTTTGCTATTTAAAATATTATTATTATCCTTTAATTTTATTTATAACTTTATTTTATTAATTAAATTGTCACTCAAATATTAAATTAAATTTTTAATAATTTTACATATCATACATATATGTAATATGTATATTCTATGTATAAATAATTAAAAAATAAATAATTTAATATTTTTAATTATATCTTTATAAAAAAATGGTTAAGGAATTAAACCTTAAAAATAATGTCATAAAATATAAATTCTTTCATTATGTGAACATAAACATTAATAAAAATTTTTTTTGGTTTTCTTTTCATAAAACCTGTCAGATATAAGACATATAAGTTTAATTTTTTTCGTTGTTGTTTATTAATGTATACTTGCTTTTATGGACTCATCATGTTTGGCTACTGTATAGTTTATAATAGTATATCAAGTTGTTCAACATACTAAGTATATATATTGCTGATGGCGATTAATTTATTTATTGAATGTAAATATTCGAATATTATTAACACAGTTTACGTTTTTGCTTTATTTATGTTATACGTTTTTTTATGATGTGATCATTTTTTTTTTTGTGCAAAGTATACACCAATAAAACTTTTCAAAAAAGAGCCTCCTGTTCAAGACAAATATGGTATTGCCCAGTTCTTCGTCTGACGTCTATCTCATGAAAATGTTAACAAATGTAAAAAAAAAAATAATTCGTTTTCCCGAAATTTAGATTCTTATGAATAGCGTACATGTTGGTTAATTTCAATAGCGTAAATGTTGGTAATTAATTTTGATCAGAGTTATACAAAAGACTATAAACATTTATAATATTCTTCCAATAAACTAAGTTAACAGGGATTTTACAGTGATGACAAGAAACTTAACAGTTTGATAATGATTAATATCCTTTATACTTTTGGATATCAGGGTGACATTTTAAGAATCGGTTTTTTTCGATTTTGAATAATTAGTTTCTTAATAAAGCCAAAAGTTCATGCAAAATTTCTCATTTGGTATCATTTTTCTTAGTTACAAAATTTACTTTACTATATTCTTGTGTATATAATCAGTTACAGCTCAACTATAATTAAACTTAAAGCAACATATTGATGTTAGTCCAACCCATTACCTTAACCACTATCCTATCCCATAGTACCCTATCCCTCATATATTAAATCTGATCTTTGCAATTAAATTTATTTTACTTAATTAAAATTTCTCCTAAATCGAAATAAGGTCATGTCCTTGAATCATTATTAACAAAAAAGTCAACGTAAACTTATATTAGGACCACATTAATAGTAAAATATATAATTTACCATTCTCTTCAAAACTTGTTTGAACATTGTAGAACTATTAAGAAAAAATAAAACGTGATTAAAGTAGTAAAATTAATTGTTATGGTCATTTCACATGAACTGGTATTTATTCAATTATAATTTTGCAGACAGTATGTCTATATCTCCCCATCTTGATAATGATGAGCCAACAATAAATTTCTTGGAATTTGATTTATACGAGTATATACGTATAGTATATTAGTAAATAATATATGTACATGAATTTTTCAAAATGATTGGTTACAAATCATATGATTTTTACTTATGTGGTTTTTAATTATTTTCTTTGGTATTTTTTTTCCTTTTCGAAAAAGATTTTTATTATGTTTAATAAAAAATTGAATATAGAGGAAAAATTAAAATGACATCCAAGTTTGTTTGGTATTTGAATGGTAAACATTAATTGTTTATTGTTTGAGAATATGTAAAATTATGTCATATTAAATTGGATATATGTATTAATGTTCATATGTGAAGGGAATTAACAATATTTTTTCCTCTTTCATCAACATATCAAATTTGATTAAATTTTTTATTTGATTTTTCGTAATGATCGTTATTAAAAAAAAAATTTGATTGGAATTTGATAAAATTGCAATAGATTTTGATTTATTTGTAAAATTATTTAGTTATGTTGTGATTTAAACAACAACAAAAAATATATTGAAAATTACATCAGATTTTTCAATTGGATTTTATAGAAAAAATTAAATTATTATTTTATATGATTTTATGTTTGAATGATGTAATTTTGTTCAAATGTTCCATAATATATTTTTAAATATAAAATCAATGTTAAATTTATATTAAACTCAAATATTTATGGTTAAAAGATTATAACTACTTTATCACATTAAATGTAAAGAAAGTCAAAAAAAAATTACATATTTTGAAAAATATGAAAGTAAATTGCGAAATATTTCTTCTATATTTAATTAAATATTTTAATATTTAAAAAGTATTTCCTTCTATTAATATGAAAATTCAAATTTTGAATGGATTTTTATATGTGATATCCATATTTCACCAAAAATTAGCAACTTTACATTATCTGTCACCAACATGATTTCAATATTTATCCACCAATATGCGATATATCTTCATCATCTCTTCAGAGAGATGAAATTGCAGATCTTATAGTAAGTATACCAGTGACTTAGATTAGACAATCATAATTTTCATTTCTTCACAATCATAAACGACAGACAACATCTTGTTCTACTTATCATTTAGTCTTTTTCATATATTAACCTAAATAAACTAAATTTTAAATTAAAATGGCACATAATAGCGACAGCGATATCAATTTTACCAAATAAATAATAATCAAATTACACCATTATTATAGTAGTTAATATGCCTAATAATTATATTTTTTTATCAATCCGTTGTACACATACGTCAATTTATATGTAGTCATAAAAAAAAATTATGATGACGACCAGGTACTAAAGTACTTAAAAGAAAATAAAATTAACGAAATAAAATTATAAATTATCTGGATTTCCCCAATTATATCTAATTTACCCAGAAATTTCATAAATTATTCTGAGCATTTAATTAGAGATAAGGATTTGTAAACACTTCCCATGGCAAATAAAATATTTATGTAGTTAAATTTTTTTTAGATTGATTGTGAACTAAACTTTGAATGTTTATTATTTATGTTTTATTATTCTTGTTCCTTTTATTATCCAATGGAATTTTAAAATTAAAGAAAAACAAAAATTTGGAGTTCAGGGTTAATAATAAAAATTTATTAGAAGCATAATGATTTATTTACTTATTTTCATTAAAGTTTATTATATTACACAAAGGTCTAACAATTAAATTTTTATTTTCATTTTGTGGTTAAAATAGGTCAGTAATAAAGATACCAAAATTATATATTGAATAAAAATATTAAATTTGTTTCTGTATCTTTCATGTAAAAGTAATTAGAAGAAAATTCTATTTCATATGTTTTGTTTAATACATTTAAAATTTTATACATTTTACTTTGATTTATAAACTAATAGAAAAAATTTTAACTTATGAAATTTTGACTTATTTACAAAAGATATAAATAATTATAAAATTCTTTCTGCAATTTTTATTTAAAACTTTATAAATAAATTTTCGCAGAATTTCCTATTTGAATGATTTTTTTACCTATATAAATATTATAACAAATAACCTTCGAATATTAATTAAATTCATATTTGAATTTTTTATTTATAAAAATATATAAATAATAATATTGCTTAAAATAGAATTGAATAATTAATTTGTCGTATAAATGTCATCTTCATAACCACCTAAATTTCTATTTTAAATTTAATGATGATTTTTTTTTCGCCCAATTTGAATGACCTTTAAATATCTTACAACCTTGTGCAAAATTTCAACAATATAAATTATTAAATTTGACAATATAATATTGACCTCATAAATTATATATAAATATACCAAAAATACAAAATGTATTTTGTATACCAAATGTATATATATCTCACGTGACGGAATTATATATTATAATAAAGTGACAAACAGAAATTATTACTAATAAATTAATTTTATATAATGTATATATATATATAAAAATTAACCCACTTGATAATTTATTTTGATATTTTTTTGATCTACTCACCTACTAACTTAAAAATAGTTTTAAATTTTTATTAATTAATAACCGATATTCAGATTATTTTGCATCTTTTATGATTTAAATATTTCTATGAGCAATAAATCATTTTTATATTCATTTAGAGATGCAAATTTGGAAATATTTCAATATAAAACGGAATTAGTATTTAAATTTAATATTTATTTAATATTTAATTAATTATTTATATAATTGTGGACTATTATAGTTTAAAGCCGAAAATACGACAAGAATTTGAAGAGATAAAGGACATTTTCAAAAAAATTTAAAGATGTCTTTTATCTTGTCCACATTTAATGGGGATAATAAATAATTTGAAAATTGTTTGAAAATTATGTTCAATTTTTCTTTAAAACAAAATCTAGTATCAAACCTGTATATAATATATTATATACGGCTTTGCTAGTATCCTGATTGATGCTATCTGTTTATTTGACTACAGTTGATATAATTATCATAATTATTTATATAATTATCAATTTCTGGAGAATAATATTAATTATAATTAGACTATGACTTCCTCCAATTTCCTATATTTTTTCAATATAACTAAAGTAAAACTTAAATTTCTTTTAATATATAGATTACTAAATTAAACAAACTTCAATATATCCACCTATAAATAAAACGGAAATTAATTACAATTTAATAGATAAACATTAAATGAAATTTCTTTTTGAAAATTTGTTGTTACCACAAAGTCAAAATTAACCTGACAATAAGTTTATAAAGCTTCTTTTTTCAACTAACTCTATATTATTACACGTTTTCTAGATGATAATCAAAGATGAAAGCTTTGGGTATAAAATTATAAAAACGATTTAATGTAATTTATAAAATTTTAAAATTAGGATTACCTTTTATCATCGAATTAAAATATTATAAACTTTTATTATATGACAATATTTTTGTAAATATTATATATTTATTAATCTGTTTATATAATTAATAAAAATTATATATGACTAAAGGCTAAAAAAATGAATTAAAGTACTCAATAAATATTAATTAATGTCCAATCAAAGGGCTATTGAACGTTTTCATTAACAAGAAATTCCATATATATTTATCAATTATTAAGTATTTGAAATTAATGGAAAAAAATATTATTAATTTATATCTTTTAATTACACAATTAAATAATCTCATTTAAAAACTAATCGTTTAAATTATTAAAAATTAAATAATATACTATGTATAATAATTATCTTATCTATGATTTAAAATTTTTAGTATAACTAAATTCCCAACATATGTAGATTATGATCTATATTTCTATTTGAACTAGTTTTAAAAAGTTGGAAGAAATTCCAAATCCATGAAAGTTTAATAATTAATTTTTATTGGTATAAAAATATTGTATTTAAAATATTTAGCAGCAGTTTTCACTTTGTTTAGTAGGGAATCCCTAAATTTCTCTTATGAATTTTTTTTATTATACTATTTTATTAATACTATTAAATACTTTTTTAATTGTTGCTCTAATAACATGATTATATACCTCTTATTAATTTGTTGAACTTTGATTTATCGTTTCCATTCTTTTTTTCTTATCGATTGTATGTACAACACTCTAGGTCCATTGATTTTCCCAACACTTGTGACAATTCTTCCGACATTATTGTTGTCGAAAGAAATTGATCAAATACCTGAATAAAAACAACAAGATAGCGTGATAATAGAGCAAAAAGGTAGCCTGATAAACATTACCTGAATCTGATTCAAAAATTTAATTTACATAATTAAATCAATCTAAAACAGCTTTTAAGAGCATTAAATATATGTAAAAATCAATGTAGAATTTTTATAAAAAATCAATGTGATTTTATAGAAAAATCAATGTAGAATTTTGTCACACTTTTATCACATTCAACAAATAATTAAACCAAAAATTATTGAAAGACAATTAAAAAATTTTTTTTGGGGTCAAATTTCATAATTTTTGTTAAAATATTTGATTTCGAATTTCAACAAAAATTAAAACTTCAATTATAAATTATAAAAATAAAAACCGAAATTGTACTTTATGCGGAATATTACACAAGTTCTATACGCGTGGATAATCAATTCAATATTGCGTAAAATTGTGTCTATATAATTCATTTTCAATTATACTATTTTTACCGCGAAACAATTTATTAGATAAATAAAATTTTTAAACGTTCTGAAACGAAAAGAATATCAATTTTTTTGTGTAGATATACATACATATAATGTAAAGTTAGATTTCAATGATATTTTTTGTCTGACTGTCTGTTTATCTATTTATTTTAGTATACCACTTACATACTCAATAAATTTTATATTACAATTCGGCATTATTAAAAGTGAAATACTTCTATGTAATGTCAATTGTTATATTAATAAAAATTGAAAGTTTCATTAAAACAAACAAATTAAAAGTTTGAACAAATTGTCAGTTTAAGAATTTGGAAATACGTACTCATTTCAAAATCAATTGCAAATTAGTAAACATATACAAATAATTAATTAATTTGTAATTTGTTAATATGTACAATATAATTTACCTACATATTTGACTTTGTAATTTAGATAAAAGTATATAGAATTTTATTTATTCAAACAAAAAAAAAAGGGGGTAGGTGGTAGTAATTATTTACCACCTGTTGAAAGAACTATTTAGTTAATTTAGTATTTTATATTATTCTTATAATTATATTATTATTATATATTATTTTTATTACATACATATTTTATTGTATAATCTTAATCGTATACTAATTTAATATTGTGATTATAAAAATGTTGGAAAGATAAGGTATTGTAAAACACAAAAATGAAAAAAAAAAACATATTTATTTTTCGAATACTCAATAATATACAAGGTGCATACAAAATAATATTTCTTTCACTTCAGTTCTGTCGGTTGTTTGAATCGGATTTAACTATAAAATTAAAATTTACAAAAAAAAAATAAAAATAAAAATTATAATTAAATTAATTAAGAATTAAATTAATTTTTCATTACGTTTTAGTAATTTGTTAATTATTATTTATTTTCGTCAAAGTGAGTTCATTATTTTTGATATTTTTTTTAAATTATTTTTAATTTTTAAGCAAATAATTATTTTAACTAATATCAAATGAGAAGTTAATTTTTCTTACTATAAGAAAATATCCTTAATTTTTCATTATTCCTTTTTAAAGTGGTTGTTAAACTTTTCGAAAATACGAATTGTTAATGAATATAATTCTTAATTTGTGATTTTAAAATTTTTAATAAATTTGTTAATTTGACATTTTTATTCAAATTTGAAAATGGAGTAATGTTAATTTTTCGATATCAATTAAAATTATTGTAAATTTCAATAAATTAGATAAAAATAGATTTAAAAAAAAATGTCTATTTGAATTTTTGAAGACATTATGGGGAATTAAATTTAAATTTTATTTCTATTATTTAGGCTTGATTTATCCTTTACTAATATCCTAATATTTAAATATATTTTACCTTGTTTGATGGTAAACTAAAGTAAAACAACTGAATTAATTTAAAAAAAAAAATTCTTGCATTATTTATGTATCTGTAATTTTACTATCTAGCTTTGACCACATTAAAAATTTTTTATAAAAATATTCAAAATTAATATTTATTTAGTATTGACGTTAGATAAATTGATCTAACATAAACAATAAAGTTCAATCAGGGTACAAATCCTTAAAATTTTACATAAATTGATAACATCGTTACTTTTAATATTCACAATTTATAAACTAAAAATTTAATCAAAAATAATTTCAATAAAATCAACTATTTCAATTTAATTTGATTATATACTTTAAACTTTAAGTGATAAATTCTTAGATTAAACTAAACTTAAATAATTTTTAATCAATTAAAGTTTCGGTTGATTTTTAAAGAAAATTATTGTCATAATTAAAATTTAATTTTTTGTTCTTGTTCTTGTAGATGGAGGAAAAACCGTCAAATGAAAAATCTGGATCATCAGTATTTACATTAAGCGATTTTAACTCAAGGTTAGTAAAAAAAAATTGAATTAATAAATTCAGAAAATTATATTAAAAAATCACTTGAAATTTTTATGGTAAAACAATGTGAAAATATTTAAAAAGTTCTTCCAGAATTTAAGATAGTAAATATTTTTTTACCTTGAAGATAAAATTTAACTAAAATTCTGATTATTATAGATTATAAATTATATTATTTTATCAATTAAAATTTTTTAGCCTTCCTAATTTTTTATGTTCAATGAAAGAATGAAAAGTCAATTAATTTTCAAGAGTTAAAACTTAAAAATTGATTTAAAAATTTTAAAGTAATCGAAAGTTTTCCGTTAATAAAATTTCCATGAATAAATTTGATCAAGCCTCATATATCGAATGTTATATACTACAAAGTATATAATGTATATATGATGTATAGATGAAATCTATGAATGATGTAAAGAAACTAGAGCAACTGAAGGTGGACGTGTCCCCCGTGATCTAGTCCGGGGATGGCGTATATATATGTGAAAATGATTAAAAATAATCATTTTTTTAAACTTTAATATCAAAAAATATGTCAAAGCTTCTTTTACACATCCAAATGTTTACCATAATTTTAAATTATTGATAATCAATTTTATAATTATAAATGATAAATAATAATAAAATGATTTTTCATTATAAGGACACAATTAACGGAAAAAGGTGGTCTCGATGATGAATATGATCCAGCTGCAGATCGACCACTTGAATCATCAAATTCAACAAAAGGTTCATTAGCACATTTACTTAAAAGCTCTCTTGGTACTGGAATTTTAGCAATGCCAATGGCATTTTATAATGCCGGTTTACTATTTGGTATGATAGGAACAATTGTAGTTGGATTTGTTTGTACACATTGTGTTCACATATTGGTAAGTGTTTTTATTTTATTAAAATATTATTTAGTTGACATATGTAGCTACTTTACAGAAATTTAATTATAGAACCCATAAAATTATTTAATTTTATTGATCTTCAAAAAAGTAAATATTTAGAATTTCAAATTACAACTGTATTAAAATAATAAAATCTATAATAGGGACCTTATTTAATTTGTTTCAGTCAAATAATAAATATTTCAAATGATATTTGTTTAAACTGATGTTTTAATTAATTTATAATGGTTTTAACATAAATGATTGCATATATAAATTTATTTGATAAAAGGTTTGCAGAATATGATTTTACGACCTAATTAATTTCAAGATAACGAAAAGTCATTTTCATTTATAATTTAGCTAGTTTTATATTTCATTTGTAGGATTTAACTAGAATTATAAACTAGTTTTATCAATAAACTTTATGGCAATTAATAAAATTTAATCTCATCGATAAATATTATATGTATTTAATTTTTGTATAATCATTCGAGATTTTTAGCGCCAGCTTTTGCAATTTTTTGAAATTCTAACATTTATCTATAATAATTCATACATTACTGTAACCTTCAAAAAATGTGGCACAAATTAGTTGTAGTTGTGAAAGATACCACGAAAAATTAAATACTTTAACAAAAATTGATAATTCTACTGAAATTTGTCTCTTTATAAAGGTATAAATAATATTCTTTGGCGCCTAAGATGAAGTGTAAAAAATTATTAATCAAAACAATTAAATATTTATGAAGGAAATTTCCATTAAATTCAAATAATATAAAGTATAATCTCATCTCAAAGATAATCAAATTAATTAGCTTTAATTATGTACAGGAAAATTAATTAAACAGTTCAAATTTAGATATTAACTTTAATTGTTCAAACACGATGTTAAATTTATGTCTATTTTAAGTAATCGTTTTAAATTGACAAAATCATCAATATCTTTTGGAAATTCCTCAATATTATGAATTTGTTATTTTATTTACAATTAAATTTATCAATAATTCCAAATTAATTTTATTTACTGTGTTAAAATATTGGGTGAGCCAAAATTTACTTAGCATATAGGAAAAACAACATTAACTTATCTAGATTAGGGTAAATGAATTGGATATAGTTCAATAAATAATTGAAAGTTATTGAAAAATTAAAATTGATAAAATAACCAGTCAGCTGGTCTATGAGAATATGAATTGTTAACCAAAAAGAGTAAGTTCATATTACGTTATCAACGTCAGAACTTAAAATATTCCATTTTGAACCCCTTTGAAAACCCTTTGAAAATATTTAATTATGAAGAAATTTTCCACTTAGCCATTGACAACTCAATGAACTTCGCTTTAAAATTTTACCCAAGATAAGTTTTCATTTAATTGTATACAATACAAGGTCGTTTGTGTTTTGATGTTGAAGTAGCTATAATCCAACCGCAAATTTCTGTATTTTTGCGTTACTAAATATTTCGTTATTTGATAACATTACTTATTGACATATTTACGTATTTTATATTTTTAAGTAATGTGAATTAAGACATACTTCTACACATCAATTATACTATTCAAGTTCAAGTACAGACAAAAATCCATTACATATTTCATAAATTTAAAAGATAACAATAAGAAAAGTTGCAAAAAACATTATTATAGATAAACATTAATATTATTATACGCAAAATTGTTTAGGCAATTTTTCATTCAAATATTAATTCATTAATTTTTGATAACAGAATTTTAAAATTTAGATAACATTTTATTTTTCGTATTAATTTCCTGCAACTATTCAATATTTTTTTAATATGTCCTTGTATTATTCGAAAATCAATAAAATCATTTTTTAATTTATTTTTTGAAATTATTAATTGATATTAAAATTGATTTGATTTGAATTACACCATAAAATAGTCAATATTTATTTCACTAATTACACTAATTACTAATCAAATTACTACCCAAGCAGAAACACTTACCTATTCAAGCTTTGTATATAAATTTCAAAATAATTCAACCAATTTAGGTTGAAGTCATCAATTTACAAAAATTTGAACAAAATAATTTACATTTTTTTTATTTAATTACGATTTTAAATTTGATTTAATATTTATTCATTTATTTTTTAGGTAAGAACGTCACAAGAAATATGCAAAAACTCAAGAATTCCATCATTAGGATTTGCTGAAACGGCTGAAAAAGTATTTGAAATTGGACCAAAACGTTTCAGGCCATGGGCGAATTTTGCAAAGTAAGTTGAGTTATATGATGGATGCATTAGTTTTAAAGACTTTCAGCATTCTTTATAGTTATTGCCAACCATAGATTTTACATACTATTGAAAGAAGTATCATCATAATTTATATTTGTAGATCCTACTCGTCCTTAGCCCGAAAATACTAAAACTACTATTGTGAAATGTTATAATATTTTGAATTTAAATTTCGGGATATTCTTTCTATCAAATTAAAATAATTCAAACATTGTAAAAATTCTCATTAATTGGCCATGAACATGACTTTATTTTCCATTGACAAAATTTCAATGTTTTTATTATTTTTTAGATATTTTCCTGATTCAGCAAAAAAAAAATGTCTATTGTGTTCTTGAGAATTTTAATAATTTCAAATTTATGTACATCACATGGTAATCAAAATATTGACGTCAAACTAATTTTTTTTCCCAACTAAATTATGCACTTTTCAATTTGGATGATGATATCATTTATGAAAAATGTCTATTATGTTGGATATTTGAATTGTTTTTTTTTCTGAATTTCCGTTTTAGAAATTTTTGGCGGAAATTAGAATAATTCTAGTATATATAATATTGGATATGATGTTGGGTGACGCACCTATTTAATTAAATAGTATTAACTTTTAACTAAACTTTTAATTATATATTTATATTGAAAATGAGGAATTTCATTATATAGAATTAATTATTATCTTTCTAAAAGATAATAGTGAATGAAAATTAGATTTGTAATTATTGTATTGAATGGTAATATACTGACATATTTTCATTTCATTTACCACAGAACTTTGAATATTAATTATATGATAAATTTAAATTTCTATAATTGTTTGCTGTTCTTGCTAATATTTCACAAAAAAAAAAAGCATTAAAAGAAATTTGTACTTATCTAAAAAATTAATTTACAGGAAGGAAAAATTTTTACTATTAGTAAACTCAATAAATAAATTCTTAAATAAATATTATAAAAATAAAATTATCAACACAACACGTTCATGAGCACTTTTATTACGAGACGAAAATTTAGTATTTTATAAATTAATAAAAAATTAGAACAAATATGTAATTTTTATCTAAGAAAATATAGAAAAAATGGCATTAAGAACGTATATGTAGTTATCAATTATTTTTATTATGATCTAAATTCTCATAGCACAGAATTTATACAAATAATTAAATTAATCCTTTTAACAATATTAAAAAAGCAGACAATTTTTTTTTGACTGATAAAAAATGTAGAACAACTTCTTTTTTTTTTTAAAGTTCATTTAAATTTCAAATTTATCTTCAATACAAATTTATTTATTTTAATTTATTTGCATTTATTTACATTGTTTTTATATAAATTTAAGAAATATTTTTCTTGCATTTATTTTCTTTTTCTTTTTTAAATAATTTGGAAATTTATTTAATTATTAAAATTTCATTCCATTACAAATTATGATATATTTTTAATAATTTGGTAATAAATTATTGGTATGTGTAAGGACTTTTACTGGTTTTTATATATTTCTCAATGATATATTTTATTATTCTTCATTAGTTTTCTACAATTTTTATTCTCAATTTTCCTTTATTGGTTAATTCAATTGAAGGATTCAACCAGAATCCTTCAATGACTCGTTCGATTATTTGTTCTTTATACATCACAAAATTTTAAAATCAAATATTGAAATTTAGTTACTAATCAAAATTATTTTTTAATCTTTTTTTTTTTTAATTTTAGACAATTTGTTGATGGCTCCTTAATGGCTACATATTTTGCTGCATCATGTGTTTATATTGTATTTATAGCAACATCTGTACATGATGTTGTTAATTTTGATGCTAAAATTAATTGGGATGTACGATTATATATTGCAATGACATTAATACCATTATTATTTATTGGACAAATTCGTAAATTAAAATATCTAGTACCATTTTCAGCAATTGCAAATGTATTTATAATTATTACATTTGCAATAACACTTTACTATATGTTTAGTAAACCATTAAATTTTGAAGATAGACCATTATTTTCATCATTTGCCCAAATACCATTATTCTTTGCTACAGTTGTATTTGCAATGGAAGGTATTGGTGTTGTAATGCCAGTTGAAAATACAATGAGAAAACCACAAAATTTTCTTGGTTGTCCTGGTATTTTAAATACAGCAATGATAACTGTTATTGTATTATATGCTATTATTGGATTTTTTGGTTATGTACAATATGGTGATCTAGTCAAAGGTAGCATAACATTAAATTTACCAGAAGGTGAAATGTAAGTAAAATAAAAAAAATATAAAAATTTTTATTCTCTAAAATATTAAAATAATTTTTTTTTCTTCCAATTACCAGTTTAGCTGATGTTGCTAAAATATTAATGGCAGTAGCAATTTTATTTACATATGGTTTACAATTTTATGTACCTGTTGAGATATTATGGCGTATTGTACAACATAGAATACCAGCTGAACGACATAATGTTGCACAATTGGCAATGCGAACTGGTATTATATTAATAACTGGAGCAATAGCAGCAGCTGTTCCAAAATTAGAACCATTTATTAGTTTGGTCGGTGCTGTATTCTTTTCAATATTGGGTAAAAAAAAATTTTGCAAAACAATTTCCAAATTTGTATAATTAAATTAATTTATTCTCATTTGTTTTATAGGAATCTTTGTACCTAGTATAGTTGAAACAATTTATTTATATCCTAATCGATTAGGATGTGGCAAATGGATATTATATAAAAATATATTTTTAGCTATTGTATCAATATTTTGTTTAGTAGCTGGTGCTACAGTTAGTATAGAAGAAATTATTAAAATGTATTCATAAATTTTTAAAATTTCTGTTATATTAATATTTTAAAATTTAAATCTAATTTATAAGATATTATAATATTAATTAATTAATTGATATTTTAATTATTATACATTTTTTGTTTGTTTTAGAAATCAGTATTCTTTTCTTTAAAATTAAATTCAAAATAATATAATTTTAAGTGTTATTTTTAACGACAATAAATTTTATTTAGAAATTTAAATAAGTTTAATTAATAAAAAAGTGACATAAAAATTTAAATGAAATTTTAAGATTTTGAATATTTTTTTATAATATTTAATAAAATATAAAAAAATACAATATACGATATAAGTATATTAACTTTCCAATCAAATTACGATATAAATTCTGTGACTTAATTTTAATTATATATTTATATATTAATACTAATTGTTATATATTATAATTTTGTTTTTAGGCTTAAGTAAAATGATTTTTAATGAAATAATAGTAAAAAAAATTATTTTAAAATTTTTAATATTGTAATGATAAAAAATATAAAGGTTTTTATTTAAGTGAATATACATAAACATACTAGAAATATAAAAATATTAACCATTTATAAATTGTATTTTAAAATCTTTCTCCTTTACCACACACATGACTTAAACAGTTTCTAAATAACTCTAAAAAAAAATCATTCAATGCACTAGCTATCATACTAGTGATCATATTTTTAAAAAAAAATTCGAATCATCATATAAAAAAAATATTACCAGTTGTAAAATCGTATTAAAAAGCTTTTATGTATTAAAAATTTTGAATTAAGTATCAAATTTATCTTCAATAGTAAAATTTCATTAAATTATTTTTAAAATTTCGACTGTTTCTCAATCAATTTTAATTTTATAATTAAAGACTTAAAAAAAAAATTCATTTTAACTAAACATTCACAAGAATTATTCATATTTTTAACAGATCTAAAAATTAATATATTTTTACTGTTTATCTTTCTTGAAATTTGAATGAGTGTGGAAAAGTGCAAACAAAAATTTCAGAAAGGATAAAAAAAAATTCTTTCCCAAGATCTATGCTAAACAACATTTTTATCCTTTTCAACTATGGAAAAATGTTGTTGCAAATTTCCGCGTGATTTAATTTTCTAAACTGTGGCACAGAATTCGAATTCCAATATGGATTTAAAGTAAGTTTTGTTTTTATTTTCGTTTACTGCACTTGAATTTTCAGAAAATGATTATTTAACACCGACATAGTAAACAAAATAAAATTTAGGTAATTTAAAAATTGGATAAAATTTAAAATTATTTTATGTATCAAAGGTTTTTGTTGTTTTAAATTTACCACAAAATAAAAAAATTATTTATGCGCATAGTAAACTGATAAAAGTAAAAGTCAATTAATTGTATCACAAAAATTTGAAACTTTTTTAAAAAAATTTTCATTGAGGCAAATTGGCTAAATTTTAAGTTATGATTTAATATAAAAAATAAAAAAAAAATATAATTTGATTTCGGAAACCAAATTTCTTAGTATTAATTTTTTTTTATTTTTTTTTTTAATGTAAATATTTTATGATCAATAAATTGTATATAATTAATAATTAAATAATCGGTTCATTCAAAGGGGAGACAAAGGTGTATATGTGCCAGCTAATGATCGGCCACAAGATACATTACAAACGTCATTAGGAGCATTAGTACATTTGCTTAAAAGCTCTCTTGGTACAGGTATTTTAGCAATGCCAATGGCATTTTGTAATGCTGGTTTACTATTTGGTGTCATAGGAACATTTGTGACTGGAATTGTATGTACCCATTGTGTTTACATATTGGTAAGTAACTACCTTTTTTTTGTTAAAATAATTTTATTTGTTATAAGATAACTAATTTATTTATATTAATATACTTAGATACTTAGGTCTATAAAAAAAACTAATTTACTTAAAGTAAATATTTAGAATTTCAAATTACCATCAATAATGTATTTCAGTAATTTAATAATAAATCCTTAAATAAATAAAAATTTCTCGTTATAAATGAAAATTTATTAAAAACATTTAAATTTGGTTTATTAATTATAGTATTAATATTTTTGGCCTCAAAGATAAGACTTAACCACAATACAATAAATATTTATGAAGGAAATTTCCATTAAATTCAAATAATATAAAGTATAATCTCATATCTCAAAGATAATCAAATCAATTAGCTTTAATTATGTACAGCAAAATTAATTAAACAGTTAAAATTTCGATATTAACTTTAATTGTTCAGACACGATGTTAAATTTATGTCTATTTTAAGTAATCGTTTTAAATTGACAAAATCATCAATATCTTTTGGAAATTCCTCAATATTATGAATTTGTTATTTTATTTACAATTAAATTTATCAATAATTCCAAATTAATTTTATTTACTGTGTTAAAATATTGGGTGAGCCAAAATTTACTTAGCATATAGGAAAAACAACATTAACTTATCTAGATTAGGGTAAATGAATTGGATATAGTTCAATAAAATAATTGAAAGTTATTGAAAAATTAAAATTGATAAAATAACCAGTCAGCCTATGAGAATATGAATTGTTAACTAAAAAGAGTAAGTTCATATTACGTTATCAGCGTCAGAACTTAAAATATTCCATTTTGAGAAAAAACCCTTTGAAAATATTTAATTATGAAGGAACTTTCTACTTAGCCAATTACTAACTCAATGAAGTTCGCTTTAAAATTTTACCCAAGATAAGTTTTCATTAAAAAAAGTTAAAAAAGTTGCAAAAAACATTATTATAGATAAAAAAAATTCGCATTTTATAAAAATGTGTATTTTATAATATTCGATTGATTTTATCCTGGGTTCGTGTATTTTTAGTTGAGAAAATAGCAAATCAGATAGTAAATTTAGTCCATAAATATTTTAATATTTATTCATTTATTTTTTAGGTAAGAACGTCACAAGAAATATGCAAAAACTCAAGAATTCCAACATTAGGATTTGCTGAAACGGCTGAAAAAGTATTCGAAATTGGACCAGAACCATTTAGGCCCTGGTCTAATTTTGCAAAGTAAGTTATATACATAGTTTAATAACAAAAAATTAATTAAATTTATTTGTTTTAATTCTACTATGTATATACAATATACTTAAATTGTATTTAAGTATCAATCGCTCATTTCGCCAATTACCATTATTCTTTTCTACAGTTGTATTTGCAATTGAAGGAATTGGTGTTGTACTGCCAATTGAAAATATAATGAGTTATCCAGAACATTTTCTTAGTTGCCCCGGTGTTTTAAATATAGCTATGACAATTGTAACATGTCTATATGTTATTATAGGATTTCTTGGTTACGTACGATTTGGTGATGAAGTAAAGGTAGCTGGTAGCATAACATTAAATTTACCAGACGGTGACTTGTAAGTATAAAATATAAAATTTTACTGCTATTTTTTTCCAATATATTTGTAATAAATATTTTTTAAATTAAAAGTTTATCTGATTTTACTAAGATTGCAATGGCAATAGCAATTTTATGTACATATGGTTTACAATTCTTTGTACCTATGGATATATTATGGCGTATTGTTCAAAAAAAGGTCAAAGAAGAATGGCATAATGTTGCAGAGTCTGTATTGCGAGCTGTAGTCGTATTAATAACTGTAGGAATAGCAGCAGTTGTACCAGATTTAGGACCATTTATTAGTTTAGTCGATGCGGTGTTCTTTTCAATTTTGGGTAATAATTAATATTTTAAAATAATATTTAATAATACAATAATAGGACAATACTACACGGAGATCCAGTTCGAGTTAGTGAAACATAAGTCGTGAATAAGTTTTCAACACTATAATACTTACATATATATATATATAGAAATGTTATTCAAGAGATTACGATGAGTCTTGAATAAGTTTTATATTTTTGGTTCTTTGCCATTATTATTTAAATAATTCTATTTATTTATTAATTTCTAAAAAAATAATTTTTGTTTAATATTATAATTTCATTTATCTTTTTTTTAGGAATTTTTGTACCTAGTATAGTTGAAACCATTTATTTATATCCGGATCGACTAGGATGTTGCAAATGGATATTATTGAAAAATATAATACTATAGCTTCGATTTCAATATTTTGTTTAGTAGCTGGTGCTACAGTTAGTATAAAATAAATTATTGAAATGCATCAATAATAATTTCTTTCATACTATGAATAAATTATATGTACATATACATATTATATGTACATATGTAGATAGTGATAAATGTTTCGATACAAGAACGAAAACAAATGTTAAATTGAAATGCATTTTTTGGGCGCTAAATGGCATTTACGGTCGAATTATAGAGCGTTTTATTTCATTGTCTAAATCTAATATCTAATGTACCTTAAGAAATTATTTTAGTGACAAACCTGCAACGACTAATAGGAAGTTTTGCCAGTTAATCAAATTCAAAATCAATATAAAACATCGTGTTAACGTTCAACTAATGCATTAATGCAAATCATATATTTTTTAATTTAAAACGTAAATTTCTAATTTAAAATTTTAATTTACGTTTTCGCAAATTTGTTGCCTGTCCTGCAGCTTGCAATGGTTTTCTAATTTTAGATTCCTTTTCCTGTGCACGTTCTTTTTCTTCTAATTTGTGATTTTCTTGTTCAATCAGAGAAATTAAAATATGGCAACGACTTTGCAATTCAATCGCTGTACGTGAGTTCAAAAACGAATCAAAACAAAATTCTGATGATTCACTAATTAAAATTTTAATTCAAAAATTTTTTTGTTAGAATTATTTAAAAAAAAATTATTACTTAATTTTATCCTTAAGATCCTCATAAACATTTTCCTTATCAAAGCCTAATTTATGTAACATACAAATCAAAAATCTATCTTGAACTTCACTATAAGTTGTTGCTTTATTATTGCCATACTGAAGCCTTAATTGTTGGAAAGGTGCACGATATCTTGACATCTACAATTTAAAATGTATTAAGAAATATATTTATAGAAAATATCACATCGAAATGATGAAATACCTTTTGATCTAAAACTTCCTTAATTGATTGTCTCCGTTGTATTTTTGACTCTCCTCTTTCAATTTGTGCCATTATTCTTTCAATGTCTTGTAATTCATGACATCTTTCCCAAAATACTGTACTATATTCCATTACATCTTCTGGTGTTTTACCTTCAACATCTTTAGCAATATTTTCAATATCATCTCGTCCATATTTCTCATTTGCTTTTATAAATTGATCAAAGTTTGTTCGTGATGTAAAACCTTGTGTTAGTAATGATTTCTTTTCAGCCAATTCATCTTCTGTTAAAGGTTCTGCTTCATCTATTTTTTTCTGTTCTTCCCGTTGTGTTTTAGATGCTTCTGATCCAAGTTCTGGATTTTTCGGCACCTTATTGTAATTGTAATAATTAACAGGCTTACGTTTACGTTTTGGTAGTTCAATAAAATTATCCACCGTATTTAGTTTTTGTTTTTCACGATAATCTTCACCTTCGAATTGATAAACAGATGATGGCGCTGGTTCATTATCCAACGTAAATGAACGTAGTGAAGTCTCGCCTAATGCATCTAATTTAGCCTTTTGTTGCGCTGTTTTCTTTTCACCTCGTTCTAATAATGTATCTATAACTTCCTCAGTTAATTCTGAATCTTTGGTTGCAAAAACATGATTTGCGCCAAAACGAATCAAATTTAACATATCATTATTATTTAAACGATTATCTGTCACAGGTCCTTGTTGTATGACCATTTTATCTAAACGCAATTTTATTTCAGCACGTTCAACAACTTTTTCATCTACTGTATTTTCAGTTATAAAACGGAATACACGGACTTGTTTCTTTTGACCAATACGATGTGCTCGATCCATTGCCTGTAAATCAATTTGTGGATTCCAATCTGAATCGTATATAATAACTACATCAGCTGTTGCTAAATTTATACCCAAACCACCAGCACGCGTTGACAACATAAATATAAATTTTTCACTTTCCGGTGCATTATATTCTTGAATCTGTCGATTACGATCTTCGTAAGATCTTTGACCATCTAAACGACAATACTGATACTGCCGCCATACACAGTAATCTTCAATAATATCTAACATTCTTGTCATTTGGGAAAAAATTAATACACGTGAGTCTTGTTCACGTAAACGTGGTAATAATTTATCTAATAGTATCATTTTACCAGAATTAAATACTAAATGTGAATCAGTTGTATATGGCGGACCTGGTTCAGCACCATGAAATAAATAAGGATGATTTGCACATTTTCGTAGTTGCATTAAAAGAAACTGTAGTCTCATTTTTCCAACTTTACCAGCACCATTAACAATATCAATATCTTTTAATAATATTTTTGTATACCAATCACGTTGCATTTTTGATAAACCTACATAAATTTTAACTTCTTTTTTTGGTTTTAATTCTTTTTCAACTTCAGATTTAATACGACGTAATAAAAATGGCTGTATTACCATATGTAAACGTTCAATTAATGCATTATCACCTAAACAAGCGTCTGTATTAAACCATGAATCAAAATCATCTGAACTATTAAAAACATCAGGTAATAAGAAATTTAATAATGACCATAATTCATGAAGATTATTTTGTAATGGTGTACCAGTTAGAAGTAAACGATTAGCAGATTTAAATGTTCTAAGTATTTTTGCTAATAGAGTTTTTTCATTTTTAATACGATGTCCTTCATCAATGACCATATAACGCCAATTAAATTTTTTAAATACAGATTTTTCACAAATACACATTTCATACGATGTTACGCAAACATCCCATTCCCCGGGCTTTAAAATATCGCGAATAAATGTATTTCGGGCTTCAGCATCACCAATAAGACAAACAGCACGAATAGATGGACACCATTTATTGAATTCATTGACCCAATTTTGGAGAGTTGATTTTGGTACAACAACAATATGTGGTCCAGCATTGTTTCTACAAATAAATAAAGAATCTTAAACTTTTACTTCTGTTTTAATTAAATAAAAGTAATAGGAATGAAAAAATTCCTACGCAACTGGAAATTGTTATTAAATCTTTAAGTAATACTTGTTTTATGCTTTTAATTAAATAGTAAAAATATTTTAATAAATTTAATGATTTTTTATATCTAGTGTACTATTGATAAAAAATACAAAAAAGAATGTAATTATAATTTTTTTTAATTATTTTTTAAATTGATTTTCGCATTCCTGTAATTTTATATATTTAATCATCTCATTTTGTTATAAACCAATTTGAATATTAACTTATTTTCCATTTATGGTAATCAGTTGAAACTTGATTTAAAACAACGTGTTCACATTCAATTAATCTATTAACCGCAAGTCAAGCATTTAATATTAAATTAAGTAAAAAGAAACTAATGTGAAATAAGACCACAAAGAGTGATTTAGCCAAGATAAAGAAACAGTTTCAAGTTTATAATCGGGCATTAATATTTTACTGGAAAATTAATTGTAAATTTAAGTATACAATGTAACTATTGGCAGCTTTAGTAATAAAATCATATGACAATTTTAACTTCTAACTTAGCCTCAAAAATAGATAAATTATTTAATTTATAATAATTTTCTTTGAGACTCTTAGATTTTGTCCATAAGAAAAGCAGGTGATATGAATGTATTGTTATTTAGGTCATTTTGTATTGTTATTTAGGGATGTATTGTTATTTAGGAATGTATTGTTATTTAGAGTCTATTTACCAAACAGCGTTCTATAGATAAGATGTAAATAAAGCAAAGAATTCTTTTTTCTTTAGCAGTGAAATTATTGGAAGGCCTTATTTATCCAACCCAGTCATAGGCAATGAAACCAACCATTCACGAATATTTAATTCATCACATTATAGAGTATATAATTATTAATAATTTTCAATAACTTGAGAATTTTTATAAAATACGGCACATAATATGTGGGTTCACTGTGCCACTGCACCACCCAATATTATGAAAAATATTTACAATTTTATAGCTTATATTTTGTATGGTAGCACAATATTCTTTTTCTTATCATTTGCAAAATAAGAAACAAAATGAAAATAGGATAATCACACCTCAAGTTACCATCCACAACTAAAAAAACTTATTTGCGCCCTACCTAGGCATCATTACATATTACGTTTCCATAATAATAATCATATCCATAAGTAAGGTACTTCAAGTTCATTTTCCCCAATAAGCTCTAATGGAGATAATAATTTTTTAATAAAACGCATATTTTTCTATTGTTTTATCTCTCTTATTTTTTAATTAAACAGTATAGAATGGTTTAACCCAAAAAAAGTTATACAAATTATGTATCTAATATTTTGTTTAAAATATTGTAAATGATTAGAGGCTATTGACAAATCTAAAAAAAAACATAAATATCTTAAAATTGGCTTGAAGGAAAAAAGAAAATAATATAAAAGATCTTAAATTATCGTAAAAATTATGTTATTATTATGTATGCATATTT
Organism: Empis stercorea; assembly: GCA_949752835.1. Taxonomy (NCBI): domain Eukaryota; kingdom Metazoa; phylum Arthropoda; class Insecta; order Diptera; family Empididae; genus Empis; species Empis stercorea. The sequence continues at coordinate 2,652,143 of OX457088.1, read as the reverse complement.
TTTTAATATTTTGCTGTTATCTTATAATTCTTGGAATAATTTATTTCTTTTTCTTCTTATTTTTGTCATTAGACAAAATTTCTGATTTACGCTTTTGATTATTTTTTGCCTGTCCTGCAGCTTGTAGTGGTGTTCCACTTTTAGATGCTTTTTTCTTTTTCTCTTGACGTTCCTTTTCTTCTAATTCTTGATTTTCTCGTTCAATCAGAGTAATTAAAGTATTGCACCGTCTTTGTAATTCAATGGCAGTACGTGATTTCAAAAACCAATCAAAACGGAATTGTGATGATGCACTAAATTAATTAAATAAATTTAAATTAGAGCCAATAATAAGAAAAATAATAATTACCGAATGGTAGCCTTGAGTTCCTCATAAACATTTTCCTTATCAAAGCCTAATTTATGTAACATACAAACCAAAAATCTATCTTCAACTTCACTATAATTTTTCCCCTTATTATTGCCATACTGAAGCCTTAATTGATGGAAAGGTGCACGATATCTTGACATCTACAAATCAAAATTTAGTAAGAAATATATTTATAGAAAATATCATATCGAAATGAAATACCTTTTGATCTAAAGCTTTCTTAATTGATTGTCTCCGTTGTATTTTTGTCTCTCCTCTTTCAATTTGTGCCATTATTCTTTCAATGTCTTGTAATTCATGACATCTTTCCCAAAATACTGTACTATATTCCATTACATCTTCTGGTGTTTTACCTTCAACATCTTTAGCAATATTTTCAATATCATCTCGTCCATATTTCTCATTTGCTTTTATAAATTGATTAAAGTCTCTCTTTGTCCATGATGTAAAACCTTGTGTTAGTAATGATTCCTTTTCAGCTAATTCATCTTCTGATAATTGTTCAGCTTCATCGATTTTTTTCTGCTCTTCCCGTTGTGTTTTAGATGCTTCTGATCCAAGTTCTGGATTTTTCGGCACCTTATAACCTAACGTTTTGCGATAATAATAAATTTCTTGGTCTAATAGCTCAAATAAACGTGGTGGAAAAAATTGAAAATCTTGAACGATTGGTTGTTTTGGTGGGCGTGGTGCTTTAGGTGCTTTTGGTTCTGAAACTCGTAATGCTTCACGAAAATATGCATCAACAGCATAATTTGCTTTACGTTCACGTTTTGGAGGCTCGATCCAATTACCCATTACCGTATTTAGTTTTTGTTTTTCACGATAATCTTCACCTTCGAATTGATAAACAGATGATGGCGCTGGTTCATTATCTAACGTAAATGAACGTAGTGAAGTTTCACCTAATGCATCTAATTTAGCCTTTTGTTGCGCTGTTTTCTCTTCACCTCGTTCTAATAATGTATCAATGTCTTCCTCAGTTAATTCTGAATCTTTTGATGCAAAAACGTGATTTGCCCCAAAACGGATCATATTTAACATTTCATCTTTGTTTAAATTTGAACGATTATCTGTCAACCGTCCTTGTTGTATGACCATTTTATCTAAACGCAATTTCATTTCAGCACGTTCAACAACTTTTTCTTCCATTGTATTTTCAGTTATAAAACGGAATACACGGACTTGTTTCTTTTGACCAATACGATGTGCTCGATCCATTGCCTGTAAATCAATTTGTGGATTCCAATCTGAATCGTATATAATAACTACATCAGCTGTTGCTAAATTTATACCCAAACCACCAGCACGCGTTGACAACATAAATATAAATTTTTCACTTTCCGGTGCATTATATTCTTGAATTTGTCGATTACGATCTTCGTGAGCTGTTTGACCATCTAAACGACAATACTGATACTGACGCCATACACAGTAATCTTCAATAATATCTAACATTCTTGTCATTTGGCAAAAAATTAATACACGTGAGTCTTGTTCACGTAAACGTGGTAATAATTTATCTAATAGTGTCATTTTACCAGCATTAAATACTAAATGTGAATCAGTTGTATATGGTGGACCTGGTTCAGCACCATCAAATAAATAAGGATGATTTGTACATTTTCGTAGTTGCATTAAAATATTCTGTAGTCTCATTTTTTCAACTTTACCAGCACCATTAACAATATCAATATCTTTTAATAATATTTTTGTATACCAATCACGTTGCATTTTTGATAAACCTACATAAATTTTAACTTCTTTTTTTGGTTTTAAACGTTTTTCAACTTCAGATTTAAGACGACGTAATAAAAATGGCTGTAATACCGCATGTAAACGTTCAATTAATGCATTATCACCCAAACAAGTATTTGTATTAAACCATGAATCAAAATCATCTGAACTATTAAAAACATCAGGTAATAAGAAATTTAATAATGCCCATAATTCATGAAGATTATTTTGTAATGGTGTACCAGTTATAAGTAAACGATTAGCAGTTTTAAATTCTCGAAGTATTTCTGATAATTTAGATTTTTCATTTTTAATACGATGTGCTTCATCAATGACCATATAACGCCAATTAAATTTTTTAAATACAGATTTTTCACGAATACACATTTCATACGATGTTACGCAAACATCCCATTCCCCGGGCATTAAAATATCGCGAATAAATGTATTTCGGGCTTCAGCATCACCAATAAGACAAACAGCACGAATAGATGGACACCATTTATTGAATTCATTGACCCAATTTTGGAGGGTTGATTTTGGTACAACAACAATATGTGGTCCAGCATTGTTTCTGCAAAAAAAATAAAGATATCCTAGATTTTCCTTCTTGTTTTATTAACAAATTCAAACTTCAGTGGAAAATTATTAAGAGTTACCGCGTTATAAAAAATGGCACGCACCAGAATTGCTGTGCAGTAGTTTCATTATTTTGGACAATTTTTAGTTAATTATTAATACTTTTAAAGAAGCATTTCTCATCTTCCCAAAATATGTTCTATCATAAATCTTGATTAAAAAGTAACATCTATGTTTTACTTGTCAATTGGATATAGAATTGAATTATACAAGATTTATTTTACTCGAGGCTAAGTAGCTTTGCAAGATTTGGATTTATTTTTTATTATAAATACTTGCTAAGTTAAATTAAATTGAAAAATAAATATGATTCGATCCATATTGTTATCTTATTAATGTAGGGAATTTGATGGAATTTTGTTCTAAAGATAATAAACTTTCCAAGTTTGGGTCTTAAGTTTATTTTCTGCGTCTTTTTATTATTCTAAACTAGACTTTCAAGATAATATTATAAATATATTTTACAATTAGGCTCCTATAGTCAAGGAAAAATTAGGCTCCTATAGTCAAGGAAACTGTAATTTTGAAAACTTTTACTGTGTTCATTAAACACACTCGTAATTCCAACGATTACTGTCATACTTTATTTTAACATATTCCAACGATTAGTGTCATACGCTATATTAAATTGCAATTGAAGCAGGGCAAGGCGAACGGCATTGAAAAGCGCGAATTCGTCTACCGGACGAATTTTAAGTTTAAACTGCGATTAGTTGGAAATTTTACATATTCTCCAACGGAAGGTCTACCAAAATCTGTGCATTTTAAAAATTTCTAAATTCGATTGACGCACGGCCAGGACAGCCCAGATAAACTTCAACAAAAGGGATTTTTGTGGGGAAAAAAAGTGAATATAAGTATATCTAAATTGTTACTTCAATGTATAGTTATAAAAATGTAAGTGTCTAGTATCATTCAAAATAACAAAGTTTATCATGTAGTAACTCATTTTGCCTCTGATGTTAATTGATTTGTTTAATACATAATTATAACTTACTTGAAATGTTTTAAGTATCCTAATAGTGAAATGGTTTGTAAAGTTTTACCCAAACCCATTTCATCTGCCAAAATTCCATTAATACCATTTTCATATAATGAAATCATCCAATTTAAACCACGAACTTGATAGTCTCGCAATTCTCCATTTTTAATGTATGCTGGAGATGACTCAAAACGAAACACATTTTTCTTTGAAGTTTCTTCAGCTAATAGTTCTTCATCTTCCTCTTGTTCTGTTTTCCGATGTCTATGACTATAATATATGTATAATATTATAAATAAACTTTATCCTGCCACAATAATCCCAAATTAAGTACTTACTCAGCAGCAGAATCTGCGGTACTAGTTCCTTCACCAGACTTATCTTTAATTTTTTTTGGTCGACCAATTGCTTTAGTTTTAGTTGGACTTTTCGCAGTACTTGTCATGAAATGTGTGAAAAATTCAGTTTGTTTTAATAAGAAATCGAAACGTTTTCCACGATCCATTTCAATTTTATTGTCGAATTCCACTTCACGTTTTCCATCTGAAGAAGTTTCCTCAGATGCAGAATCATTCTAAAATTCATATTGAAAATATAGTATAAGTACATATGTATTGTTTCAATTCATTCTTTCATTGACAAATTAGTACATGTTTTGTGTATTATTGAGAACATCGATATTTATTTCACTATATTATTTTATTTCTTACCGAATTTTCATTTTTCACCAAAGTTTCAATTTCATCTTTCGCAGTAGACATTATTTTTTATTACTAATAAATTGCTGAAAAAATCCAAAAAAATCCCAAACGAACCAGCGTCGCCTAAACTCAAAAAAGCGGCAAACGTCAGTAAGTACTGCCATTGATATCGACTTGCGCTTGTTTGGACGGACATGGAATATGGATGTCAAATATTATATTATAATTATAATAGGTGATTCATACCAACGATATAGAAGATATATGGATAGGGCATAAATGTTCCCTCTCTTTTTAACACATTAAAATTTGAATATATTGAAAAATTGTTTATGAAGCCACGATTTTGGTAGTTCTCTTTCCTTTTGCTCGCCGATGTGTCAAATTAATAATATGAAAAATATTATAACAGCTGATTTTAGATTTACAGGGTTGGCTTATTTTTTTAAGTTTAAAAGTCTCAATATAAATTAACAATATTAACTAGCTAAACAAATTACTCTATTTTACTTTCCATTTGTATAATTATCGTTGCGCGACCTAAAATATTCCTTAGGATGATCTTTACTTGTATTTTTCAAAAAAAAAAAAAATTATCTCCTTAAAAATTGATGTCCGAATGAAAAAAAACCTAATCCGCCCCTAATTTCTCATTTTTATATTTTGACAATTCGGCTAGCAAAAAAAGAGACAACTATACCCGGCGTGGCTTCAAATTTTTATATTTATGCCCTATCCATATATCTTCTATATCGTTGATTCATACTGTGATTAGTAAAACATGTTAGATGTCAGCGCAAAGGAACGCGACGGTTAAAAATTTTTCAATTCACAATGTGTTGGTAATTCCAGCGTTAAGTGACATTTGATTTTCATTTACAGAATTGGTATATTTAATATAACAATTACTAATTTTTTTATAAATCTGTCATTTACTCGCGTTGAGTATCGTAAAAGTTGTAAGTTGGCCAACTTTTGCTTTGCTTTGCGTCGCGTCACGTTTTTGAATTGTGAACAGAATTATTGTTTTCCTATAGTTTAACTCGGGTATATAAATCAAAGCGTATGGGCACTCCCTAAATCAATGTATATGGCGTAGGATTTCTGTCATGCCCATATATTTTATAATATGCTCGAGAGACGCGACGTACCATGAATTATATGGACATGTCAAATTTTTGACAGAAATCATACGCCATACGCGTTGATTTAGGGAAGGGACTCGAGTAACTTTGTATCTTTGATCTTCAATCTGTTACTTTGTTCTGCGTTTCTTATTCTGACTTAGCAGTAATGCGCCGATACCTGTTAATGCTAGAACAGAATAAGCCAAATTAATACTATGAGCTCAAATATGAGACTTATGTGACAATTTTTGAATGGGAAATCACAGATTTCGTATTTTTTATTTTCTATTTTAGGTGAGAAACCATAGGTTAATTTTTAGATTCATTAATATATTTTTCATATTTTATTACAATACTCATTTTGATATCGGAAATTCTTTGACTATTTAATAATATATGTATGGACTACTAATCTCTTTGTAACATTTACCTTGTTTCCATGACGAGTTCAACTCGAGTTGAACTCGAGTTAGCGTGCATGGAGACAGGGGTTGAGTTGAGTTGAGTTGGAATGGAACGAATAATTGATGGTTCCATTTCAACCCCATTTCAACTCAACCCAACTCAACTCTGTACATGGAAACTAGGTAATGGAAACAAGGTATTAGCTAGCCATACTGATATATGAGTTTGCAATACTGAAAATTATCGATATATCGATACATTATCGATATATCGATACGTAATATTATTTAAATCTTTTTTAGGTTGGTATAATTGTCGCTAAATTTGACAATTCATAATTTTTTTTATGCTGATTGCTAAATATAAATTTGACAATTCATTTTTTATAATGGCGCTTGTGTTATTGCTATATTCATTAAAAAAATCGAATTTATATGCCATATTAAAGTTCGTCGACCGAATGACCTTGGCCTTCACTTCATATTTAAAAACGCAATATATATGTAAATAGAATTGGGGAAAATGTAATAAACGAAAACAAATTATATAGGAGCTGAACTAATTGTAGTTAAAAATCAATTTCAGAAATGCCTATTTTTTCTGTCGTCTTGTGTCTTAAAATAACATAAATTGCTAATGAAAACTATTAAAACAACATTTTTAAAGAAAGAATTCAAGTAATAACGTTGAAAAAATTTCACATCTGAACAAGTTTTTTTTAAAAGCACTTTATTGTTTACTAATAAGAATAACTACATCTACAATATATATATATGTGGAATTATAATATTAATATTAAAAAACAGATAAGTATACATATTCATATTTCATATTGTGACTTAATACAAATTTAATTTTGAAATTGAGAAATAAATAAAAATACATTTGCCTTTCTAGTCGACCTCTTCTACTGTTGGTCCTCCACTTCCGCCAGTATATGTATTATTTGTCTGAGCACTTGGACGACCACCACCATGTAATTTTGTCATGATTGGACTGCAAATGCGGGTAACTTCTTTCATTTTGTCGTCATATTCATCTTTTTCGGCCAATGTATTATTGTCGAACCATTTCATTGTTTCTTCACAACACTTCAAAACAGTATTCTTTTCAGATGAAGTTAATTTGTCACTAGCCTGTTCAACTGCTTGTTTAGCACTAAATACATATGCCTCCAAACTATTGCGAGCAGATACTTTTTCTCTTTGTCGTTCATCATCGTCCCGAAATCTTTCAGCTTCAGCAACCATTCGGTCTATTTCAGCTTGTGATAACCGACCTTTATCATTTTTAATTGTTATATTCTTTACATTTCCAGTTCCAAGTTCTTTTGCAGAAACATTTAATATTCCATTTGCATCCATATCGAAAGTTACTTCAATTTTTGGAACTCCACGAGGAGCTGGAGGAATGCCAGAAAGATCGAAATTACCAAGCAAATTATTGTCTTTTGTCATTGCTCGTTCACCTTCGAATACTTGAATACTTACGCCTGGCTGGTTATCGGAATATGTAGAAAATGTTTGTGTTTGTTTGCATGGAATTCTTGAATTTCGTTCAACTATTTTAGTCATAACTCCTCCAGCAGTTTCAATTCCCAATGAAAGTGGAGCAACATCGACTAATAACACATCTTGAATTTTGGAGCTCTTATCACCACTTAAAATAGCAGCCTGAATAGCGGCGCCATATGCAACTGCTTCATCTGGATTTATTGAAAGATTTAATGCCTTGCCACAGAAGAAATCCTGAAGTAGACTCTGAACTTTTGGTATTCTAGTTGAACCACCAACCAACACTATATCGTTAATTTGTCGTTTTTCCATTTTTGCATCGTTCAAAGCTTTTTCTACTGGTTGCAATGTTGATCTAAAATAATCTGCACATAGTTCTTCAAATCGAGCACGTGATATTTTGGTGTAAAAATCTATTCCTTCGAATAGGGCATCAATTTCTATTGTAGCTTCCGTACTGGATGACAGAGTTCTTTTTGCTCGTTCAGCCGCCGTTCTCAATCGACGTAGTGCTCTGGCATTTGTTTTTAAATCTTTTTTGTATTTTCTTTTAAATTCATCGCTAAAATGATTCACCAAGCGATTGTCGAAGTCTTCGCCTCCCAAATGCGTATCACCAGCTGTAGATTTGACTTCAAAAAGTGCTCCTTCGTCAATTGTTAAAATTGAAACATCAAAGGTGCCACCACCTAAATCGAAAATTAGCACATTTCGTTCACCAGACAAATTTTTATCTAGACCATAAGCCAATGCTGCTGCTGTTGGTTCATTAATAATTCTCAACACATTTAACCCAGCTATTGCGCCAGCATCCTTAGTAGCTTGTCTTTGTGAATCATTAAAATAAGCTGGCACTGTTATAACTACATCTTTAATTAATTCACCTAAATAGGCTTCTGCTGTTTCCTTCATTTTTGTAAGTACCATTGAACTAATTTCTTCTGGATTAAATTTCTTCTGTTCACCTTTAAATTCAACAACAATCTTTGGTTTTCCACCTTCATTTATTACTGTGAAAGGCCAATGTTTTATGTCAGCTTGAATTTTCGGATCATCGAATTTACGACCAATAAGTCTTTTTGCGTCGAAAATAGTATTTGTTGGATTTAATGCAACTTGATTTTTAGCCGCATCACCAATTAGTCGTTCTGTATCTGTGAATGCAACATAACTTGGTGTTGTTCTATTACCCTGATCATTGGCAATTATTTCCACTTTTCCATGTTGAAATACTCCAACACAGGAGTATGTTGTACCCAAATCAATTCCAATTGCAGGCATTTTTATTTTTGAAAAATATTTTATGACTATACAATTTAAAAACTTTTACTTTACACTACACACAATGTTTTTAGTTCAATTTTCAGAATTATAATGACGAAATTTTGTTTGTTACCAAACTAATTTATATATCTTTTCTTTCTTTCTATTACGACTTTTCTAAAATAGAATTGGTAATCGCAGAATTTTAAAACGCAAATGCGTAGATAACAGGCTGTTATTTAAGAGATTTTTTTTCATTTTTTCGCTAATAGTCATAATGTTACTATACACACATACATAAATAAATATTTATACATAAATTTGTTTTTATTTATACTCGTTGATACAACGATAAAGTAAATAAAATTTGTTTTTAATTCTAAAAACGTGTAATTTTTTTGTGTTGTTTATATGAATATTTTTCCAGAACAGGGGTCGGCAAATACAGTGCAATATTTTTAATTATTTATTACATTACAGATTAAGGAATATACTAAATAATTAAATATATATGCATAAATATCTATACATATAAAAAAATTTATATACATAATTTATTTATTGACAATATTATAAATTTCTTATTATCCTAGTTGGGTTTCAGGATATTCTTTTTTCAACTACAATTTTTTTAATTCTTATGAATAACATATAATATCCTTTTATAGAATTTAATAAAATTGTGTCCATTTATATAAAATTTTGTGTATACACATGACATGGTAAGTATGTTCGTTTGCTCTGCAATATAAAATACATATATTACTGGTAGGGGTAAAATATATTATTGTTATTTTTTAAGTAATATAATTCCCCCTATTGTTCCCTCAAAGAAATGAATGAAAATATTTATCTAGTGCGTATAAATAATAACAGGCTTTTACTTGCCTGTAAAATGATATTCTTTATATAGCAGACTTTAAACTGAATGTAAATTTCGTATTAATAACATGTTTATAAATTTAATATACAGTAAAACCCTTTAATTCGGAATGGCCGGGGGGAAGGTCTTTTCGAATTAACGATTTTTTTGTACGTATATTACAAGAGGTTTCCTTTTGATAAAAATAAACTTGTGTTTGAAAACAAAAATTATTTTATCCAAACATTCGTACATATGTAACTTTCAAAAAAACATAAATTTCAGTATTTATGTTACATGTTTGTTTCCGTTTAAAACTTAGAAACTAAACATATGTATTTGTCCTTAAATTTTGAACAGAGATGTAATGTATTAATGTTCATGAAATCTATTTTTCCAAATCTTTTTCTGAAAAAAACTTCCTCTTTGACGTCCATGACGAATTAAATTGTACGGTTTCTTTTCCTTTATCATGATTTTTGAGTCGATGCTCGAGGTACAATTTTTTAACGAAAACAGAAACCAACTCTCTTTAATTGGGAAAAATCTCTATAATTCGGAAAATAGTTTTAAAGAATTCCAAATTAAAGGGCTTTTACTGTATTTCGTATTACTAACAGACCATTAAAATGTTTATAAATTTATTTCTATTTGAAATAATTATCATAATTTTGTTATTTTTGTTTGTAATAATTATATTTGCTAATTTCAAAATATTTGAGAAATACACACCTAGTTTAACCCGAAATTATACTTTTGGGAAATATGTACATTACATATGTACATGTACTTAAGTGTAACCCAGTTCAATTTCAAATTAATGTACTCATTATTTAAATCTAGACTGATATTAATTTAACAATAACATAATCTATAAATAGAAAATTTAGTGTCACATTCTAAAAAAATATTTTAAACTTTATGAGACTATTTTTATGAAACTATTTATAGATTTTTATTCATAAATATTTACCTTGTATATTATAAAAAACATTCTTCTATGGTGTTAGTTAGACAAATTTGAAAAAGATAAATGAATCTAATGTGTATAAGTATAATGTCTACTCTGCTACATTTTTAAAATAAAGTATTGATTTTTGTATTTCTATAAAATAATATTTAAAAATTCAATGTATTTGGGATTTTTATTTGATTTTTAATTATTTGTTGTAAGGAAATTATAACCATCTAGTCTAGAGTTTATGTATAAATAGCAGAATGGAATTGTTTTGAATAAAGTTGTACTGAGTAAATTATAAGAAAAAAAGCGATTTTTGTGATTTTATTATAAAATATGTACATATTATGTACATACTATGTATTTATTTACGAATTTTATTCTACATTCTGTACTAGCTTATAATTTCTATCATTATTAAATACAACAGTCTTTCAAATTAAAAATAAATTTACTTCTAATTTAATTCTAGGTAATCAAATGTAATTTTAATCTACTTCTTCGACTGTTGGACCATTGCGGCTACTAAATCCTCCAGCTTGTTGACCGCAACTGCCACCTTGAGACTGTGCACCACCACTGGAATGCAATTTAGTCATAATTGGGCTACAAATTCTACTAACTTCTTTCATCTTCGCATCGAACTCTTCTTTTTCTGCTAATGTGTTACTGTCCAACCATTTTATTGTTTCATTACAGCAGTTCAATGCCGTTGTTTTGTCAGATGAATCTAATTTGCCTTCAGCTTGTTCAATTGCTTGTTTAACATTAAATACATATCCTTCCAAGCTGTTCCGTGCAGATATTTTTTCTTTTTGTTTTTCATCTTCTTCTTGGTATTTTTCAGCCTCGGATACCATACGGTCTATTTCTGCTTGTGATAGCCGACCTTTATCATTTTTAATTGTTATATTTTTTATATTTCCAGTTCCAAGTTCTTTTGCAGAGACATTTAATATTCCATTTGCATCCATATCGAAAGTTACTTCAATTTTTGGAACTCCACGAGGTGCAGGTGGTATTCCAGTTAAATCGAAATTACCAAGCAAGTTATTATCTCTGGTCATTACTCTTTCACCTTCGTATACTTGAATTGTTACTGCCGGTTGATTATCGGAATATGTGGTAAATGTTTGTGTCTGTTTGCATGGAATTCTTGAATTTCGTTCAACTATTTTTGTCATTACTCCTCCAGCTGTTTCAATTCCTAATGATAGTGGTGCAACATCGACTAATAACACATCTTGAATTTTCGAACTCTTGTCTCCACTTAAAATTGCTGCTTGGATTGCGGCACCGTAAGCAACTGCTTCGTCTGGATTAATAGATAGATTTAAGGATTTACCACAGAAGAATCCTTGTAGAAGATTTTGCACTTTTGGTATTCTAGTAGAGCCACCAACCAACACTATATCGTGAATTTGACTTTTTTCCATTTTTGCATCGTTCAATGCTTTTTCTACTGGCTGCAATGTTGCTCTGAATAAATCAGCGCAAAGTTCTTCGAATCGAGCACGAGATATTTTTGTGTAAAAATCTCCTCCTTCGAAAAGAGCATCAATTTCAATTGTAGCTTCTGTGCTAGATGATAAAGTTCGTTTAGCTCGTTCTGCAGCAGTTCTCAAACGACGTAATGCTCTTATATTTGATGTCAAATCTTTCTTGTGTTTACGCTTGAATTCATCTGCGAGATGTGTGACTAATCTATTGTCAAAGTCTTCACCTCCTAAATGAGTGTCGCCAGCAGTAGCTCTGACTTCAAATAGTGACCCTTCATCAATTGTTAAAATTGAAACATCAAATGTGCCACCACCTAAATCGAAAATTAGCACATTTCGTTCACCAGACAAATTTTTATCTAGACCATAAGCCAATGCTGCTGCTGTTGGTTCATTAATAATTCTTAACACATTTAACCCAGCTATTGCGCCAGCATCCTTAGTAGCTTGTCTTTGTGAATCATTAAAATAAGCTGGCACTGTTATGACTGCATCTTTAACTGTTTCACCTAAATATGATTCTGCTGTTTCCTTCATTTTTGTAAGAACCATTGAACTTATTTCTTCTGGATTAAATCTTTTACTTTCCCCTTTGAATTCAGCACAAATTTTTGGCTTCCCATTTTCACTTACTACCTTGAATGGCCAGTGTTTGACGTCATCTTGTATTTTTGGGTCATTATATTTTCTACCAATCAATCTCTTTGCATCAAAAACAGTATTCCTTGGATTCATGGCCACCTGATTCTTGGCAGCATCACCAATCAAACGCTCTGAGTCTGTGAAGGCAACATAACTTGGTGTTGTTCTATTACCCTGATCATTGGCAATTATTTCCACTTTTCCATGTTGAAATACTCCAACGCAGGAGTATGTTGTTCCCAAATCAATTCCAATTGCAGGCATTTTTTATTTGATTTTATTTCAATTAATTTTGATATTAAAATATGTTAAATTTATTCTGATTCAAATATATTCTTTTAAAATTCAATTTCTGTAACTTTTTTATAAATGTAAACACTTTGCTAAATCTCTTTTAGAAATTTTCTTAAATATTTTTATATTCTTCTTCGATTTATTCACTTTGCTTTTTAGTTTATAACTGAACAGTTCGTCTGTTAACAACCTATTTATATGATTTTTGCCTGTTAACGAAAATTCGAGAATACTGTAAAGAAGAATGTAGAAATTTTACATTCTTCTTTACAGATTTCTCGAATTTTCTATCAATTTAATATATAATTATAATTTAAATTTAATATATAAACAAAGACAACATAACATAATGTTAAAAGTATATAAAAAGAAATACATATGTAAATAAATTTCGTGTATATATATTTGTCTCCCTCTTGAACATACTTAATTAATACATTTTTGTTTAGTACAACAAATCTGTGAATTTTATTTTATCATTCTATGTTGACTGCTTTGGTGTTCTTTATTTTAATTAATCATTTCTGTTAGATAGTGTAAAATATTTACTTTCTTACTTCAATTGATATTATTTTAAAAACTATTTCCAAAAATTACATTATTAATTAATGTTATTATTGTCAATTAATAATTACTAAAATATGGGAAATTATTGTGAAAATCAATCATGCGGAATATTTTTGGAATAACGATTATCATAAATTCTATTTTAGCTACATAATATGCAATGTTGTAAATCATGTATACCTCTACTTACCTATAGAAATAAATAACATTGAAAAGTATTAGTATAGTATAAATACCATTGAATAGTATTTTCAAATTCAAATTCAAATTATTTTATTCTGGTCTAATTTAACTTTATGTCTGGTTATACAAAGAATAAACTTAAGTAGAGAATAGGAGACTTGTCCTTTACAGCTATATATTATTATTATCAACAGAAGAGCAATTTTACAAATTGATATATTTTCGATAATAAGGAAAATGAGACACCTTATTTTTAGGGCACTTTTTATTTATTTTTTATTAAAACTACTTAGAACTAAAACTTAAGCTCTTCTTATAGTGGCTATATTATGTAATATAATTGCATATTAGTGGGTAGATGAATTTGTGCAATTAACGTTTATATTTAACGTTTTATTATATTAATTTTATATTTAATAACTGAATTCGGTTTAAAAGTATTTAAGGAGTTTCGGTACCTTCAAACTTATTCTTTGAATCAGTTCTTCAGATTAATGAATAAGTGCTATTAGTTTACATATTACATTTTTGGATTCAATGCGTTAAGATTTCAGAGAAGATTAATGATATTTGTCAGTTAATTTTATAATAATCTATTAAATTTTATAGTGCAAATTATTTTCTTTGATTTTTGACAAAATTTAACCATGATGAATTTGTAATTTACATATCCATATATGTACATATAATTATATAACAATTTATAGTCAACCAATATTTTAGGAAACTGAATAAAATAAGACAAATTATGTTTTGGTAATAATTTTTTTTACATTCATTTCGTTTTCGTCCTAAATCTACAAATAAATCTAAAAGATTTCCCATTTGCCATATTTGATATTTTTCTCACATAATGTTAATTTAGTTATACAAATATAATTTTCTATTTTTCTAGTAGATATTTCTTGTAATTTAACATTTTAACATTTCTGTAAATAAAATTTCAAATTTACTGGATGTTCTGGAAATGTTCAAGATATTTCGAGAAAGTTGCAGATACTTCTTTGCTGTTATTATTGTAAATTTATGTAGAATTTTTTGAAATTTCAACTTGCAATAGTGATTTTCGCAATAATTTCCCTTCTTTTAATTATTAACAATAAAATTAATTAAAGTAATTTTTAAATCTGAAAATAGTTTATTATAATATCAATTTAAGTTAGATAATAAATGTTTTGCACTATCTAACAGAAAAAACTATGATTAATATATTAAAATAAAGAACACCAACAAAGTCAACATGTAATAAATTTATTAACAGATTTGTGGTATTAAACAAAATTGTATTAATTTAGTATGCTCAAGAGGGAGACAAATTTATAAATACAAGAAATGTATATTTATTTATTTATATGTATTACTGTTTTTCTGTACTTTTAACATGATATTACGTAAACTCTGTTTAAATATTAAATTCCTCTCTAGAAACTTCTACATTCTTCTTTACAGTTTTCTCCAATTTTCTTTAAATTTAGTATATAATATAATTGAATATAATAAACAGCGATATCATAACATAAGTTAAAAGTACAGAAGAACAATACATATATAAATAAATTTCGTGTATATATTTGTCTCCCTCCTGAGCATACTAAATTAATACATTTTTGTCTAATACCACAAATCTGTTAATACATTTATTTTATGATTTTATATTGACTGTATTGGTGTTCTTTATTTATGGTAATTTATTATTCATTTCTGTTAGATAGTCTAAAATTTTTCGGTTAGATAGTAGAAATTTCTACATTCTTCTTTACAGTTTTCTCGAATTTTCTTTAAAAACAGAGATATCATAACATAAAATAAATATATTAACAGATTTGTGGTATTAAACATAAATTTATTAATTTAGTATCTACAAAAGGGACAAACATATATACTTACACGAAATGTATTTATATATTATTTTTCTGTACTGTTAACATTCTGTTATGTTATCTCTGTTTATATATTAAATTCCTCTCTAGAAATTTCTACATTCTTCTTGAACAGTTTTCTCGAATTTTCGTTAACAGGCAAAAATCATATAAATAAGTTGTTAACAGGCGAACTGTTCAGTTATAAACTAAAATTCAAAGTGAATAAATCGAAGAAGAATATAAAAATATTTAAGAAAATTTCTAAAGAGATTTAGCAAAGTGATTTACATTTATAAAAAAGTTACAGAAATTGAATTTTAAAAGAATATATTTGAATCAGAATAAATTTAACATATTTTAATATCAAAATTAATTGAAATAAAATCAAATAAAAAATGCCTGCAATTGGAATTGATTTGGGAACAACATACTCCTGTGTTGGAGTATTTCAACATGGCAAAGTGGAAATAATTGCCAATGACCAGGGCAACAGAACGACACCGAGTTACGTTGCCTTCACAGACTCAGAGCGGTTGATTGGTGATGCTGCCAAGAATCAGGTGGCCATGAATCCAAGGAATACGGTTTTTGATGCAAAGAGATTGATTGGTAGAAAATATAATGACCCAAAAATTCAAGATGACGTCAAACACTAGCCATTCAAGGTAGTAAGTGAAAATGGGAAGCCAAAAATTTGTGCTGAATTCAAAGGGGAAAGTAAAAGATTTAATCCAGAAGAAATAAGTTCAATGGTTCTTACAAAAATGAAGGAAACAGCAGAATCATATTTAGGTGAAACAGTTAAAGATGCAGTCATAACAGTGCCAGCTTATTTTAATGATTCACAAAGACAAGCTACTAAGGATGCTGGCGCAATAGCTGGGTTAAATGTGTTGAGAATTATTAATGAACCAACAGCAGCAGCATTGGCTTATGGTCTAGATAAAAATTTGTCTGGTGAACGAAATGTGCTAATTTTCGATTTAGGTGGTGGCACATTTGATGTTTCAATTTTAACAATTGATGAAGGGTCACTATTTGAAGTCAGAGCTACTGCTGGTGACACTCATTTAGGAGGTGAAGACTTTGACAATAGATTAGTCACACATCTCGCAGATGAATTCAAGCGTAAATACAAGAAAGATTTGACATCAAATCCAAGAGCATTACGTCGTTTGAGAACTGCTGCAGAACGAGCTAAACGAACTTTGTCATCTAGCACAGAAGCTACAATTGAAATTGATGCTCTTTTCGAAGGAGTAGATTTTTACACAAAAATATCTCGTGCTCGATTCGAAGAACTTTGCGCTGATTTATTCAGAGCAACATTGCAGCCAGTAGAAAAAGCATTGAACGATGCAAAAATGGAAAAAAGTCAAATTCACGATATAGTGTTGGTTGGTGGCTCTACTAGAATACCAAAAGTGCAAAATCTTCTACAAGGATTTTTCTGTGGTAAATCCTTAAATCTATCTATTAATCCAGACGAAGCAGTTGCTTACGGTGCCGCAATCCAAGCAGCAATTTTAAGTGGAGACAAGAGTTCGAAAATTCAAGATGTGTTATTAGTCGATGTTGCACCACTATCATTAGGAATTGAAACAGCTGGAGGAGTAATGACAAAAATAGTTGAACGAAATTCAAGAATTCCATGCAAACAGACACAAACATTTTCCACATATTCCGATAATCAACCAGCAGTAACAATTCAAGTATACGAAGGTGAAAGAGTAATGACCAGAGATAATAACTTGCTTGGTAATTTCGATTTAACTGGAATACCACCTGCACCTCGTGGAGTTCCAAAAATTGAAGTAACTTTCGATATGGATGCAAATGGAATATTAAATGTCTCTGCAAAAGAACTTGGAACTGGAAATATAAAAAATATAACAATTAAAAATGATAAAGGTCGGCTATCACAAGCAGAAATAGACCGTATGGTATCCGAGGCTGAAAAATACCAAGAAGAAGATGAAAAACAAAAAGAAAAAATATCTGCACGGAACAGCTTGGAAGGATATGTATTTAATGTTAAACAAGCAATTGAACAAGCTGAAGGCAAATTAGATTCATCTGACAAAACAACGGCATTGAACTGCTGTAATGAAACAATAAAATGGTTGGACAGTAACACATTAGCAGAAAAAGAAGAGTTCGATGCGAAGATGAAAGAAGTTAGTAGAATTTGTAGCCCAATTATGACTAAATTGCATTCCAGTGGAGGTGCACAGTCTCAAGGTGGCAGTTGCGGTCAACAAGCTGGAGGATTTAGTAGCCGCAATGGTCCAACAGTCGAAGAAGTAGATTAAAATTACATTTGGTTACCTAGAATTAAATTAGAAGTAAATTTATTTTTAATTTGAAAGACTGTTGTATTTAATAATGATAGAAATTATAAGCTAGTACAGAATGTAGAATAAAATTCGTAAATAAATACATAGTATGTACATAGTATGTATATATTTTATAATAAAATCACAAAAATCGTTACTGTTTTTTCTTGTTATTTATACATAAACTCTAGAAGATGGTCAAAATTTCCTTACAATTTTTAAGAATTATTTTTATGAACATAGAAATACAAAAATCAATACTTTATTTTAAAAATGTAGCTTAGTAGACATTATACTTATACACATTAGATTCATTTATTTTTTTCAAATTTGTCTAACTAACACCATAGAAGAATGTTTTTTATAATACACAAGGTAAATTATTTATGAATAAAAATCTATAAATAGTTTCCTAAATAAAAATAGTCTCATAAAGTTCAAAATATTTTTTTATTCAATGAGCCTTAGACATATTTGCAAAACTGATTTTTTCTTATCATAGCTTGTTCTGTTAGTTAGTGTAATATATTTGTTTTCTAACTTAAATTGATATTTAAGTACATAACTATTTTCAGATTATTTAGAAATAATATGAAAAATATCCAATATTCCATTTACATAGCACCTAAAAATATGCAAAATAATTGTTTTTTTTGCAAAATTTTACATGATTAAGCATTTTGATTAATTATAAGAGTGAGACAAATGATTTTAATTTATTAATTAATGCACTTAAAAGAAATATAATTTTCGAAAGTTTTCTCAATATTTGTTTTTAAAAATATTGTGCAGTTATCAATTTACAAGCAAACTAAAAATGTAATTTTTAGATTTTCGAATGGTCACATCCTAAAGTGGCGGAGATATGAATACAATTTCTTCAGAGACTGTAGTTATTTTTTGGATATCTCTTTGGTACATACATTTCAGCCTTCCATGATAAGCCGTTTGGGAAATACAGGCTGTAAAAAAAGTTGTATGAAGTTAACGGTATTTTTATACAACAATAAATTAAATTTTGTATAATTTGTTAATTTCACAAAAATGATAAAAGATTTTACTATCTTCTAGCTTTTACAGACCTCAAAAATTTTTATTGGTTTAAAAGTTATTAAATGTTCAATATTCGCAATTTTTGAACTTGGTTGGTGAATAACTCAGAGGGGAAAAGAGATAGACGAAAATTTTGTGCTACTGGACCTATTATTTTATTACTATCTATCTAATTTTGATACTCTATCTTAATAGAGGTAGAAGTTTGTGTAAACGGACGGACAGACAGGCGGACAGACGGACATACAGAGAGAAACTAACATAAACATTTCTACCAAATTGGTTAGAAAAGTTCTAAAAATAAGTTTATTACTTAATGTTATTGTTCATAATTATTAAAAGATGGGAAATTCTTACGAAAATCATTATTGCAATATGAAATTTCAAAATTTCTACATAAATTTCAAATAATAACAGAAAAGAAGTATCTGCAATGTTAAATTATAGGAGATGAGATTATGTATACATAATTTACAAGAAATATGTAATAGAAAAATAGAAAATTATATTTGTTGAATAAATAACTAAATTAACATTATATGAGAAAAATATCAAATATGTCTGATGTGAAATCTTTTAGATTTATTTGGGAAGAATTTGGAACGAATACGAAATTAATTTAAAAATAATAACACTTATTCATTAATATGAAAATTAGATTCAAAGAATAAATTTGAACTTACCGAAACTCCTTAATAGCCAATATTTGGAAGAAAAAATCAGTTTTACAATATATATGTCTAAGGCTGGTGCATTGAATCTTTTACAGCTATTGTGGTTTTTAGAGATTCAGATTTTTGAATTATACAAATAATATTTATAAATTCGTTATATAGAAATTAAAATTTTATTTTGTCGATAAATCTGCACCTAATTCTTTAATCAAAAATAAATAATTTATTATAATACACAAATAGCTTTAATGTTTATCTTTCTCGTTTATTAAAAATTGCAGTAAACTATTTACATGATTTTAAATTTCATATCCTTACTTTGTAAAGCACAATTCTTATTATAAATATGCTTTTTCTTTTTTGAATATTCATTTACAAAAAACTTTCCAAATAATATAATAAATGTTGTCATATAAATAATTAAGGTATAATGCATCCACAAAGGAAAATCACAACCTGTCACTATTCCATTAATTCCCATAATCAGCGCTCCAGTAAATTGAATCTTGAACCGAAATTATAAAAAAAAATTATAAAATAATTTACGCAATTAATTAACTTAAGAAATATATAAATGTGAAATTTTACCAATTGCAATAGAGTCAAATATTTTTTCCAGCTGAGAATTTTATGGACCCTTGGACCCAAAACTGTTAATCCATAATAAGAATACATAATAATATGGATAAATGAGTTTACCATTGCTGGGAAAAAAGCTAAAAATAATAAATTTAATTTTTTAATTATTGAAGGTTTTTTTTTTAATTTCAGTATTTTATACTTGATCCACTTGGTACCCATTTGATACCAATCCACCAGATCGGAAACATTGTACTATGATGATATACATGTAAAAATGTTAGTTGCCTTTCTTTTTTTCTTAATATAAAAAAGAAAGTATCAGAGAATTCTATAAGTTTGGAAAAATAATACCACCATACTGCACTAACCATCTGCAAAATAAAATCATTTATTTATTTGATATACATATGTACATATTTATGTAAAGTGTAAAAGTTAAATTAATTAATTTCCAAACATTATAATCTGCTGGATTATCTTCATGTATCCTGCTTGGTTCACAAATATAACTATAATTAAGACGGATAGATGCACTGAAAAGTTGCCAGCATATATATGCATTAAGAAATGCCATTATAAAGTTA
Source organism: Empis stercorea (assembly GCA_949752835.1). Taxonomy (NCBI): domain Eukaryota; kingdom Metazoa; phylum Arthropoda; class Insecta; order Diptera; family Empididae; genus Empis; species Empis stercorea. Next base: position 2,631,309 of record OX457088.1, on the reverse strand, counting down.
TATGGTAGCATTAGCCAGTCAACATTGAATGGTTTTCGACTGATAAAAAAAAATTCAAATTTATAATTAATTATTTCTCTAACTAAACTGTTAAGCTTACTCTTTCATTAATTGTGGTCCAATCCACACAATAAATAAGTACCCAAATATACAGATACATACGGGTAATGGTGAATCGACGAGAAACCATCCTTGAGTACGTGAATCTGCAACTGTCAAAGCCCATACATAAAAATTATAAGGATTTCTAAGAATTTTTGAACTTTCAGTTGTGTTTAACATTGTCTATCTTAAAAAAGAAAAGAAAAATATAGATTGGTTAAAATTAAAACTACCTTATATTAGTTGAATTGGCCTATAACATTGGTTTAAATTAATAGAATTTAATACATATAAGCAAAACAGTGGCATAAAATAGGATTGAAAATTGATTTACATATAGTAAATTTGATGAAGTAATTGAATCCTAATTTTTCAATTATTATACGATAGTTGGATTCAGTATTTTGAAAAAATACAACAAATTAAAATAGTCATAACTAATGAAAACTTAATTTTGACTTTCTTGGTAATTATGATAAGAAGTCTGAATAAAATTTATTATTATTTGTCAGCCAAATAATCAAAGAATTTTAAACTAAGCTGTCTTCTCTGTGGTTTGAATAGACATCTAATTTGGATTTTGTCATTACAAATGGAATTATATGAAAAACAAATTCAAATTTTATGATTTTTGTATTTTTATTTACAAATTTTATTTACAAATAGCTACTAATTATTTATACTTAGTTTATTTTATATTATAATATTAAACTATTTTAATAATTCAAGTCTTTTAATTTAAGGAATATATAATTAATAATCTTAATAATATATAATATTATTTGCTTTTCGAAAAACTATGTATTTGAAACATATTAATCAACTTCTTCGACTGTTGGACCATTGCGGTTACCAAATCCTCTAGCTTGTTGATCGAAACTGCCACCTTGAGCCTGTGCACCACAACTGGAATGCAATTTAGTCATAATTGGGCTACAAATTCTATTAACTTCTTTCATCTTCGCATCGAACTCTTCTTTTTCTGCTAATGTGTTACTGTCCAACCATTTTATTGTTTCATTACAGCAGTTCAATGCCGTTGTTTTGTCAGATGAATCTAATTTACCTTCAGCTTGTTCAATTGCTTGTTTAACATTAAATACATATCCTTCCAAGCTGTTCCGTACAGATATTTTTTCTTTTTGTTTTTCATCTTCTTCTTGGTATTTTTCAGCCTCGGATACCATACGGTCTATTTCAGCTTGTGATAGCCGACCTTTATCATTTTTAATTGTTATATTTTTTATATTCCCAGTTCCAAGTTCTTTTGCAGAGACATTTAATATTCCATTTGCATCCATATCGAAAGTTACTTCAATTTTTGGAACTCCACGAGGTGCAGGTGGTATTCCAGTTAAATCGAAATTACCAAGCAAGTTATTATCTCTGGTCATTACTCTTTCACCTTCGTACACTTGAATAGTTACTGCTGGTTGATTATCGGAATATGTGGAAAATGTTTGTGTCTGTTTGCATGGAATTCTTGAATTTCGTTCAACTATTTTTGTCATTACTCCTCCAGCTGTTTCAATTCCTAATGATAGTGGTGCAACATCGACTAATAACACATCTTGAATTTTTGAACTTTTGTCTCCACTTAAAATTGCAGCTTGGATTGCGGCACCGTAAGCAACTGCTTCGTCTGGATTAATAGATAGATTTAAGGATTTACCACAGAAAAATCCTTGTAGAAGATTTTGCACTTTTGGTATTCTAGTAGAGCCACCAACCAACACTATATCGTGA